>CM038628.1:43968936-44568936 GCA_021554675.1 Leuciscus idus | reverse complement strand
AGCCAGTCCAGCATTAAAGAAATATTATGTTTCACTCAGATATTTTTCAGCAGCTTCAACTCTGTTTGAGAGCTCCAGATTGCAGGAACAGGCCAATGATGAACTGGACAGAGAGAGAGAGTCCTGCGGTCAGTGTGTGATAGTGACGCTTGTTCTTACCGTTATAATGGAGTCTGGGTTTGGAGAAACACATGAGGAAATCAACAAACAAACTGAGCATATAGGACAGTGAAATACAGCTGAAAATGTTTAATAATCACATTTTTCACATTTATTTTTTCCTGTATTTAATAATTTAGATCAGTTGAGAAAAATCGAATCTATTTATTTGCTCTCAGTACATTAAGAGCACATTGCTATAATAACACGGACACACAAACCCCATCTATGTTCCTGGTAGAAAATTCCTCTTAAACATCATTAAGAAACTGAAGGAATGGAAGAGAAGATCTGGAAGACCAAGAACATTTTCCACTAGAACTGCTGGTAAACTGGTCAGGATCACAAAACTAAAGGCCCAAATCACTGCTAAGGATCTGCAGAAGATTGAACTGGCACAGGAGTCGAGCTGCACCGGTATTGATCACACACACATCATCTGTATGTATAAGAGTCATCAGAAAGAAACCTGACCTGTGATCTCATCACTAAACCCAATGTCTGAGGTCTGCAAAATCACTTCCATAAAACAGAGTCCTTCTGGGATGAAGTACTGTGGTCTGATGAAGTCACAACTCTACTTGTTGGCTACAATCTCCAAAGGTGTGTTTGGAGAAAAAGGGAGAAGAATGTGAAGAAAAGATCATCTTGCTGACTGTTAAACATGGCGGTGGATCTGTGATGCTTCGGGGTTTGTGCGGCTGCCAGTGGAACATGAAATATTGTAAAGAGAGAGAGAAGAACGGATTCTACTAAACACCAACAAACCCTGGAAGCTGAAATCCCACAGTCAGTGAAGAAACTGAATCCGAAGAGAGGTTAGGGGATTCATACGCCAAACATACTTCACCAGTGTTGGGCAGTAGCGTCGCTACAAGTAGTGACGTTACTAGCTTAACTACATTTCTCAATAGCGTCGTGGTAGCGTCGCTGTTTTCTGAATCAAATAGCTTTTCAGTAGCGAAGCTCTTTTGTTGATCAAGTAGTGCGGTAGCGTCCACACAAGCTGAAGCTACATTTTCTGAAGCACAAGCTCAACTCGGGCGCCGCATGATTAACATCGCGCAACATCAGCATCACACGTGCACACGCACATGTAGGAAACCGTGTGAATTACAGCCGTTTCAGACCGCAAGCGCGGGCAGCGCGAATTGTTTTCGGCGTGCATGTTCAATAAGGAGAAGGAGCAGCGCGTGAGCGTCACGTGAGCAGTAGAGCTGAGGGTTTCGGCGCCGAGTCTATTTTTGCTGCGCTGCTCACGCACAATTAAAGCACACTTTTGATGGACAAAATAAATATGATTTCACACTAAAAGTACCTAAAATGCACATAATTTGCATGTATAGGCTAGTGTGTTTTAACAAGAACTAGAGCAGGCTATGTCAGAAATCAGAAAGCCTACCAATTTAAACTTGTTTTTATTAATCAGTTTGGGTAAAAGTGGTGTTTTATAAAATATAGAAAATAAATTTTTGTGTGTGCTGTAAAGTGGTTAAAAAATGAAATTGGAATTGGCTAAAATTTGTATCGGCAGGTCAAATTCAATGAAAAATTGGAATCGGCCTAGAAATCGGTGCATCTCTAATCTTACTGATTGGCTGGTATTGGGGGGCCTTGTCATGGAAAAGTTTGGGAACCCCTGATTTAGAGGACATGTTTTTTTTGTTTTTTTTGCCATGTTGGTGTTTGGAGCAGGTCTTAATACTTTTGCTACTCTGGTTTGAGCTGAGTTGAGTTTTAAATTAACTTACAGTTAGTCCTGCAAATGTGCCCAAGTCTAAATTGTGCATACAGGCAACCACATGTGCATATGCATACGTACACATACAGATGAATACACACATACTCTCGACACCTGGTTTTGTTATTATGGGGATCACGTTTTTTGTTTGTTTGTTTTTGTTACCAAATTGGTTTGGAACAGTTGTTGAATAAACAATTGAACTGAACAATTATGCTTGCCTATCTGTTTGACTTACAGTTTTATTGATCACAGAGATAGCATTGATTTGGAATGAAGTTGGTTCAATATAAAAATGTAATTTTAAAAAATAGCTTAGATGTAGTGAACTACTTTTGCCATTTTCCTGTAGCTTAGCTTGCTACATTTTCCAGAGTGGTAGTGAAGCTTCATTTAATGTAGAGTAACTGCTAGCTTAGCTCACTACATTTTCCAAGTAGCTTGCCCAACACTGTACTTCACAATATACCATCAACCTTCTCAAGAATTAAGACTTAATTTACTTGACCAAAAATACAGTAAACAGTAATAATGTGAAATATTATTACTATTTAAAAATAAAAATATATATTTTATTATATTTTAAAATATAACTCATTCCTGTGATCAAAGTTGAATTTTCATCATCGGTCTTCAATGTCACATGATCCTTCAGAAATCATTGTAATATGCTGATTTGCTGATCAAGATTTCTCATTGTTAATGTTGAAAACATCTGTGCCGCTTCATATGTTTTCGGGATTCTTTAATGAAAAGAATGTTCAAAATAATATTATTAATGTAATATTATAAATGTCTTTCCTGTCAGTTTTGATCAATTTAAAGCATCTTTGCTGAATAGAAATATTAATTGCTTTATAAAGACATCTTTCTGACCCCAAACTTTTGAATGGTAGTTTTAGAAAGGATTTCAGCATCAGAACAGGAGACAGGGATGTGGATCAAACACACACTAAAACTGATGCATTATAACAAAAGATTGTATGTAGTAAACATCATGTTTAATCTTGATTAGTTAGGCTAGGGAAGAGTGTCATCCTTTGGTCTAACCTATTCAAGTATCCAGTGACAGAAATTAAATGTCATATTTAGGGCCCAAGCCCTGAAAGGGCGAAGGCCCTATTGTTTCCGGTAGGATTATTAGGGCCCAAGCCCTGAAAGGGCGAAGGCCCTATTGTTTTCGGTAGGATTATTTATTAGGGCCCAAGCCCTGAAAGGGCGAAGGCCCTATTGTTTTCGGTAGGATTATTTATTAGGGCCCAAGCCCTGAAAGGGCGAAGGCCCTATTGTTTTCGGTAGGATTATTAGGGCCCAAGCCCTGAAAGGGCGAAGGCCCTATTGTTTTCGGAAGGATTATTATTATTATTATTATTATTATTCTTACGACTATTTAGGCACTTTTGGGGCCCTTAACATGCTCAAAAACTCTTGAAACTTTGCACACGGGTCAGAACCCGCGGCCATCAGGGCCGGGCTGAAGCTGGTACCCGGGCGTGGCAGGGGGGCTCGACAGCGCCCCCTGGAACGGGATCCGAACACTTGTCCATAAATCAAACACACTTGCATGTAATAATATGAAACTCAGTACACATATAGATCTCATTGGGCCGAACAACTTTCGTGCTCTAAGTTTTACGCCAGCCCAACAGGAAGTCGGCTATTAAGGGTTGTTTGGAAACGCATGGTCTGTTATTTGAAACACTTCTCCTAGGGAATTCACCCGATCACCACAAAACTCGGTGTGCATGAAGTCAAGGCATTGAGGATGCTAAATTGCGGACGGATTTTTTATATCTCGAACGGTTTGGCCGTGGCGAGGAAACGAATTTATGGCGAATAATGCAAACAGGAAGTGTGTTATAACTTCTGCACACATTATCTGATCTTAATGAAACTTCAGCAGTGTGTTCGTGGTAAGAGGCCGATCAGATGGATGTAACTATTGTGAGTCAAAGTTATAGCGCCACCAACTGGCAGCAGGAAGTGTGTCACTTTCAAAATGCTTTTGACAAAAGTGGGGGGGTTAGTTTTACCCACAGTTTAAAAAATCAGAACGTATATTGGTCTCATCGAGCCAGACAACTTTCTAATTTAAAGTCATTATCTCAAACCAACAGGAAGTCAGATATTTTGGTTTGAAGTGGGTTTTTTGGAGAATTTTCTCTCTCTCTCTCTATCTCTGTTTCTCTGTGTGTGTGTGTGGGGTGTGGGGGATTTTTCTATTGTTTTTAATGTTCTTCAAGGTTTCGGGGGCTTTTGGGGTCCTTAACGTGGTCAAAAACTCTTGAAACTTTGCACACAGGTCAGAACCCACGGCCATCAGGGCCGGGCTGAAGCTGGTACCCGGGCGTGGCAGGGGGGCTCAACAGCGCCCCCTTGAACGGGATCTGGAAAACCTGATCCATATATCAAACACGCTTGCATGAATTAATATGAAACTCGGTACACTTATAGATCTCATCGGGCCGAACAACTTTCCCTCGGTCAAGTTTTACGCCAGCCCAACAGGAAGTCGGCTATTATGGGTTGTTTGGAAAACGCTTGCTGTGGAATTTGAAACACTCCTCCTAGAGAATTAATTAAATCACCTCCTAACTCGGTCAGCATGAAGTCAAGACATTGAGGATGCTAAATTGCGGACGGATTTTTGATATCTCGAACGGTTTGGCCGTGGCGAGGAAACGAATTTATGGCGAGAAAAGAGAAAAACGAAGTGTTATAACTTCTGCATACATTAACTGATCTTGATGAAACTTCAGCAGTGTGTTCGTGGTAAGAGGCCGATCAGATGGATGTAACTATTGTGAGTCAAAGTTATAGCGCCACCAACTGGCAGCAGGAAGTGTGTCACTTTCAAAATGCTTTTGACAAAAGTGGGGGGTTTAGTTTTACCCACAGTTACACAAATCAGTACGTATATTGGTCTCATCGAGCCGGACAACTTTCTAATTTACAGTCATTAGCTCCAAACAATAGGAAGTCAGATATTTTGGTTTGAATGTGGATTTTCTCTGACAGAGAGAGTGCCCTCTGCCATTCTGTGTGTGTGTGTGTGTGTGTGTCTGTGTGGGGAGGGGAGGGGGGTGTCTGTGTGTGTGTGGCGAGGAGGAGGAGGGGGTCTCACTCTCTCTGTGTTTGTGTGTGTGTGGCTGTCTGTCTGTTACAGTGAAAAGAGCTTAACTATTTCATTCATTTGCTCATTTCATTCATTTGTGCATTAAATGATAAATAATTCTCTAAGGCCTTGCTTTTTTGTATATAAAATATTTATATATTAAAATTATATGTATATATATTTTCCCACCGGTTAATCGATGTGTGACACCGACACCGCTAATATGAAAGTAAAATACTCCCGTCCGCACCGACATTGATAATGCTTCGGAGCAGGGCGAGGGTTTTCCATTATTTGCTATGGAAGTAATGAACTAAAAAACGTTCGCTTTGTTCTACTCGCTCCTCGCCGTGGATGCGCACCGTCATGAATGACCATGCAGCTGTGCACTTAGTTTGTTTAAAATTAGTCCTGCATTAAAAGGATAAATAAATATCTAAGGTCTTGTCTTTTTGCATAGCACTTTATGGATATTTTTAAAATGACAAAATATGCATAGAACATATCTTGTATTGTTTGCTTTAAATAAAATTAATATTGTATGTTTGGTGATTCAAGCTGAATGAATTTAAAATTAATGTGCTATATATATTAGATCAATATATATGTTTTCCTTAAAATTTGAATCAACACTAACTTTATTCTCATCAGAATTATACATTTTTGTATAATATAATACTACCATTAAAAAAAAAACAGTCATTAGCTCGGATCAACAGGAAGTCAGATATTTTGGTTTGAATGTGGATTTCTTTGCAAAATCAGCCTCTGAATTTTTACCCACTCCTCTTGAGTGGTTTATTTTATTCCCATTTAACTATTTCAACATGATGAAAATACATTAAAGATGCTAAATTGTGTACAGATAGTAAATATCTCAAACGGTTTTGCTATGGCGAGGGATTAAAGTAATGTCAAAAAAGGAAACACTAAAAGCCCAATATCTTCTAAAAATTTTATTATACACCATTTATTTCTATATAAAATTATAAAAATATCAGAACTAAACCGGCTTGGGCCCGCAATCGCTGCTCGCAGCTATATTTTATTATTATTCTTCTTATTCTTATTTTTCTGTCAACCTTTCGGGCACTTTTGAGACCCTTAACGTGCTCGAAAACTCTTGAAACTTTGCACACGGGTCAGAACCCGCGGCCATCAGGGCCGGGCTGAAGCTGGTACCCGGGCGTGGCAGGGGGGCTCGACAGCGCCCCCTTGAACGGGGTCCGAAAACTTGGTCCATAAATCAGACAAGCTTGCATGTAATAATATGAAACTCGGTACACATATAGATCTCATCGGGCCGAACAACTTTCGTACTTTTACTTTTTACGCCAGCCCAACAGGAAGTCGGCTATTATGGGTTGTTTGGAAACGCATGCTGTGGAATTTAATGTACTCCTCCTAGGGAATTCATCCATTCGCCTCCAAACTCAGTCAGCATGAAGTCAAGACATTGAGGATGCTAAATTGCGGACAGATTTTTGATATCTCGAACGGTTTGGCCGTGGCGAGGACACGAATTGATGGCGAATAATGGAAACAGGAAGTGTGTTATAACTTCTGCATACATTAACTGATCTTGATTAAACTTCAGCAGTGTGTTCGTTGTAAGAGGCCGATCACATGGATGTGACTATTGTGAGTCAAAGTTATAGCGCCACCAACTGGCAGCAGGAAGTGTGTCCCTTTCAAAATGCTTTGAAATCACCCTCTTATTTTTACCCGATTTGCTTCAAAGTTTATGTGTATAATGTAAACACACGGCAGATGTAGACCTGTGAAAGGATTTTTGATATCTTTAATACTGTTGCCATGGCAACGCTTCAAACTTTAATATTCTTTTTTGATGCTTTTGAGACTCTTAACATACTTGAAATTGGATGAAACTCGACAGACACATCACATTTATTAGCCCGTAGACATGTGCAAAGTTTCAGAAACGGGCGTGGTGAGGGGCTCAGTAGCGCCACCTTTAGTCATAAGTGGGGGGGTTAGTTTTATCAACAACAACAAAACTTGGTATGTGTATTGTTCTCATCAAGACGGACAACTTTCTAATTTACATTAACGATCTCCGACCAACAGGAAGAGAGATATTTTGGTTTGAATGTGGATTTTCTGAAGAATTTTCTCTCCCTCTCTCTGTGTCTCTGTGTGTGTGAGGGGAGGGGGGATTTGACTATTGCTTTTATATTGTTAATCAAGGTTTCAGGGGTTTTTGGGGTCCTTAACGTGCTCAAAAACTCTTGAAACTTTACATACAAGTCGGAACCCCCTGCCATCAGGGACGGGTTGAAGCTGGTACCCGGGCGTGGCAGGGGGGCTCAACAGCGCCCCCTTGAACGGGGTCCCAAAACTTGGTCCATAGATCAAACACGCTTGCATGAATTAATTTGAAATTCAGTACACATATAGATATCATCGGGCCGAACAACTTTCGTGCTCTAAGTTTTACGCCAGCCCAACAGGAAGTCGGCTATTATGGGTTGTTTGGAAAACGCTTGCTGTGGAATGCGAAGTACTCCTCCTAGAGAATTCATCCAATCCCCACCAAACTCGGTGTGCATGAAGTCAAGACATTGAGGATTCTAAATTGCGGACGGATTTTTGATATCTCGAACGGTTTGGCCGTGGCGAGGAAACGAATTTATGGCGAGAAAAGAGAAACACGAAGTGGAATAACTTCTGCATACATTAACTGATCTTGATGAAACTTCAGCAGTGTGTTTGTGGTAAGAGGCCGATCAGATGGATGTAACTATTGTGAGTCAAAGTTATAGCGCCACCAACTGGCAGCAGGAAGTGTGTCACTTTCAACATGCTTTTGACAAAAGTGGGCGGGTTAGTTTTAACTACAGTAAAAAAAAAATAGTTTGTATATTGTACTCATCAAGCCGGACAACTTTCTAATTTACATTCATTAGCTCCGGCCATCAGGAAGTCAGATATTTTGGTCTGAATGTGGATTTTTTTTGCAAAATCAGCCTCTGAATTTTTAGCCACTCCTCTTAAACTATTTATTTTATTCCCACCAAACTTTTTCAACATGATACAAATATATTAATGATGCTAAATTGTAAACGGATATTGAATATCTCAAACGGTTTTGCTATGGTGAGGGATTAAATTAATGTCAAAAAGGAAGCAGGAAACATCTCATAACTTCTAAAAATGTAATTATACACCATTTATTTTTATATAAAATTATACAAATATTAGAACTAAACCCATTTTATTCTGTTTTTGCTATTCAAGGAGTATGAAAAAGTTAAAAACAGGCTATTTAGTGCTATTTGGTTCAACAAAAAAGCAAACATAGGGCTATACTGCCCTCTTGTGTCCAAAAGGAAATCAAAATAGTATATAAAACGTTTTACTAGGTAGGCCTATTGTATTTAAATATAAATGTATTAGGTATGACTGTGAGGATATTTTCCCATCGGTTAATCGACGTGTGACACGAGCGGGTGCTTTTAAATCGCTAATATAAAAGTGAAAGTAAAAAACGGACGTCCGCACTGACATTGATAATGGTGCACGTTGGAAAGAATGATACTTTTCAACACTAAACCGCCATTAGGTGTCGCCAGGCGACCATCTTAATGAGCGAGTCATTGATTCATTCGTTCAAACGATTCGTTCGAATGACTGAGTCATTCATGATTGAGACAGATGTTTATGGATTGACCATTGAATCTTTGAGTCAACCGATTCGTTTCAAAATGCTGAATCATTCAGTAATGAGAAAACAAGTTGCTGTGAGATGCGCGATGGTTCTGCTGTGATCTTTGTTTAACTATTTTTGCTGCTGAAACAGAACAAAAACAGTCAATATTGCATCTAAAATGTAAGTGACTTAATTGTAACTGTTTATTAACCTGTTGTATGAAATCAATGTCACAGTTTCAATCGTGATTGTATTCAGGAAATAGTAGCCTACTCGTCAAGTGAGGTTGCTTATATGTTATAAAATATATAAAAACTCCATATTTGTCATTTTTATAGTCAGTATGTTGTTAACTGGGTTGCTTTTTTGTGTGCTGCGCTCATTTGTTTACAATTCTCCTGGAGAAGCTGCATGAGCCTCAGCAGGGCAACCTTGTTACCATTGATCAGTAAGACATTTATTATTAACTGCTGATTGCAACTTAAAATGAATGTAATGAAATTAGAATAATCTCTCATTTTAGTGATTCCCAAGTAATTTGTTTTGTTATTGACGTTCTAATCAGGCTATACTCTGGTCGGGCAAGTAAAATTCTCTTTCAGGTAGGCCTATTGTATTTATATATTAGGGATGTGACTGTGATAACATTTTCCCACCGGTTAATCGACGTGTGACACCGCTGAGGGCTTTTAAATCGCTAACTTAAAAGCGAAAATAAAATACAGATGTCCGCACAGACATTGATAATGGTGCGGAGTAGAGCGAGCATTTTCAATGTATTCCTATGGAAGTAGGAATAAACTAATACATTTTATTTATGTTTTTATGTGTCCACTGTTCAACCGCAACCGCGTCACACACACACACACACACACACACATTCCAGAATTGCAATCTTGACATCGCAGCCTGTTCATTATAGCCCTAATACAATATAATAATAAAAATAGTCAACATAACATATACGAATTACACTGCTCTGTTTAAATAGTCAGTAGTACAATTTGTACCATTCACAGTAAGCAGAGCTCCACTGTGATGTTTCCAAGCACATTTTTGCGCGTGTGAAGAGGATGATTTTTTCCATCGATATTGGAACACGAGTGAAGTACAAAGCCTATAATACAGAATAGTTTAGCATCCGAATACATCGCAAATATTGAAACATTTTGATTCTAATGAGAGGGTTACGTGAGACCAACACGGCTTACTTTCGTTTTTATTTTTACATTAAATTTAAAGGATTTGTTGTGGAATATTTTGAGTGTATCATAAAATCAGAATAAGGTAAGACAAGTAAAATTTCCCGTCTTTATTATATATATATATATATATATATATATATATATATATATATATATATATATATATATATATATATATAAATATAAATATAGCTGCGAGCAGCGATGGAGGGCCCAAGCCGGTGACACCGCCACCCCGGTGCCTTTAGTGTAACTAAAGGCACCAGGGTGGCGGTGCCACCGGCTTGGGCCCGCAATCGCTGCTCGCAGCTATATTTATATTTATATATATATATATATATATATATATATATATATATATATATATATTTATTATTATTCTTCTTCTTATTCTTATTTTTCTGTCAACCTTTCGGGCACTTTTGAGACCCTTAACGTGCTCGAAAACTCTTGAAACTTTGCACACGGGTCAGAACCCGCGGCCATCAGGGCCGGGCTAAAGCTGGTACCCGGGCGTGGCAGGGGGGCTCAACAGCGCCCCCTTGAACGGGGTCCGAAAACTTGGTCCATACATCAGACACGCTTGCATGTAATAATATGAAACTCTGTACACATATAGATCTCATCGGGCCGAACAACTTTCGTACTTTTACTTTTTAGGCCAGCCCAACAGGAAGTCGGCTATTAAGGGTTGTTTGGAAACGCATGGTCTGTTATTTTAAACACTTCTCCTAGGGAATTCACCCGATCACCACAAAACTCGGTGTGCATGAAGTCAAGGCATTGAGGATGCTAAATTGCGGACAGATTTTTGATATCTCGAACGGTTTGGCCGTGGCGAGGAAACGAATTTATGGCGAATAATGCAAACAGGAAGTGTGTTATAACTTCTGCACACATTATCTGATCTTGATGAAACTTCAGCAGTGTGTTCGTGGTAAGAGGCCGATCAGATGGATGTAACTATTGTGAGTCAAAGTTATAGCGCCACCAACTGGCAGCAGGAAGTGTGTCCCTTTCAAAATGCTTTCAAATCACCCTCTTATTTTTACCCGATTTGCTTCAAAGTTTATGTGTATAATGTAAACACACGGCAGATGTAGACCTGTGAAACGATTTTTGATATCTTTAATACTGTTGCCATGGCAACGCTTCAAACTTTAATATTCTTTTTTGATGCTTTTGAGACTCTTAACATACTTGAAATTGGATGAAACTCGACAGACACATCACATTTATTAGCACGTAGACATGTGCAAAGTTTCAGAAACGGGCGTGGTGAGGGGCTCAGTAGCGCCACCTTTAGTCATAAGTGGGGGGGTTAGTTTTATCAACAGCAACAAAACTTGGTATGTGTATTGTTCTCATCAAGACGGACAACTTTCTAATTTACATTAACGATCTCCGACCAACAGGAAGAGAGATATTTTGGTTTGAATGTGGATTTTCTGAAGAATTTTCTCTCCCTCTCTCTGTGTCTCTGTGTGTGTGAGGGGAGGGGGGATTTGACTATTGCTTTTATATTGTTAATCAAGGTTTCAGGGGCTTTTGGGGTCCTTAACGTGCTCAAAAACTCTTGAAACTTTACATACAAGTCGGAACCCCCTGCCATCAGGGACGGGTTGAAGCTGGTACCCGGGCGTGGCTGGGGGGCTCAACAGCGCCCCCTTGAACGGGGTCCCAAAACTTGGTCCATAGATCAAACACGCTTGCATGAATTAATTTGAAACTCGGTACACATATAGATATCATCGGGCCGAACAACTTTCCCCCGGTCAAGTTTTACGCCAGCCCAACAGGAAGTCGGCTATTATGGGTTGTTTGGAAAACGCTTGCTGTGGAATGCGAAGTACTCCTCCTAGAGAATTCATCCAATCCCCACCAAACTCGGTGTGCATGAAGTCAAGACATTGAGGATTCTAAATTGCGGACGGATTTTTGATATCTCGAACGGTTTGGCCGTGGCGAGGAAACGAATTTATGGCGAGAAAAGAGAAACACGAAGTGGAATAACTTCTGCATACATTAACTGATCTTGATGAAACTTCAGCAGTGTGTTCGTGGTAAGAGGCCGATCAGATGGATGTAACTATTGTGAGTCAAAGTTATAGCGCCACCAAGTGGCAGCAGGAAGTGTGTCACTTTCAACATGCTTTTGACAAAAGTGGGCGGGTTAGTTTTAACTACAGTAAAAAAAAAATAGTTTGTATATTGTACTCATCAAGCCGGACAACTTTCTAATTTACATTCATTAGCTCCGGCCATCAGGAAGTCAGATATTTTGGTTTGAATGTGGATTTCTTTGCAAGATCAGCCTCTGAATTTTTACCCAGTCCTGCTAAGTGGTTTATTTTATTCACACCAAACTTTTTCAACATGATGAAAATACATTAAAGATGCTAAATTGTGAACGGATATTGAATATCTCAAACGGTTTTGATATGGCGAGGGATTAAAGTAATGTCAAAAAAGGAATCAGAAAACATCTCATATCTTCTACAAATGTAATTATACACCGTTTATTTTTATAGAAAATTATACAAATATTAGAACTAAACCCATTTTATTCTGTTTTTGCAATTCAAGAAGTATAAAAAAAGTTAAAAACAGGCTATTTAGTGCTATTTGGTTCAACAAAAAAGCAAACATAGGGCTATTCTGCCCTCTTGTGTCCAAAAGGATATACAAATAGTATATTAAACTTTTTACTAGGTAGGCCTATATTGTATTTAAATATAAATGTATTAGGTATATGACTGTGAGGATATTTTCCCATCGGTTAATCGACGTGTGACACGAGCGGGTGCTTTTAAATCGCTAATATAAAAGTGAAAGTAAAATTCGGACGTCCGCACGGACATTGATAATGGTGCACACACGTTGGAAAGAATGATACTTTTAAACATAACACTAAACCGCCATTAGGTTAGTCTCACATTAGTCTTAATGAGCGAGTCATTGATTCATTCGTTCAAACGATTCGTTCAAATGACTGAGTCATTCATGATTGAGACAGATGTTTATGGATTGATCATTGAATCTTTGAGTCAACCGATTCGTTCTAAATGCTGAATCATTCAGTAATGAGAAAACAAGTTGCCGTGAGATGCGCGACGGTTCTGCTGTGATCTTTGTTTAACTATTTTTGCTACTGAAACAGAACAAAAACAGTCAATATTGCATCTAAAATGTAAGTGACTTAATTATAACTGTTTATTAACCTGTTGTATGAAATCAATGTCACAGTTTCAATCGTGATTGTATTCAGGAAACAGTAGCCTACTCGTCAAGTGAGGTTGCTTAACTCTATCATAGGTTATAAAATATATAAAAACTCCATATTTGTAATTTTTATAGTCAGTATGTTGTTAACTGGGTTTCTTTTTTGCGTGCTGCGCTCATTTGTTTACGTTTCTCCTGGAGAAGCTGCACGAGCCTCAGCAGCGCAACCTTGTTACCATTGATCAGTAATACATTAATTATCAACTGTTGATTGCAACTTAAAATGAATGTAATACAATTAGAATAATCTCTCGTTTTAGTGATTCCCAAGTTATTTTTTGTCATTGACGTTCAAATCAGGCTACTCTGGGCGGGCAAGCCAAATTCTCTTTCAGGTAGGCCTATTGTATATATATATATAAATATATTAGGGATGTCGGTTAATCGACGTGTGACACCGCTGGGGGCTTTTAAATCGCTAACTTAAAGTAAAATACAGATGTCTGCACAGACTTTAATAATGGTGCTGAGTAGAGCGAGCATTTTCAATGAATTCCTATGGAAGTAGGAATTAACTAAAAAACGTTCGCTCTGTTCTGCTCGTTCCTCGCCGTGGGCGCTCACAGTTATGAATGCCTGTTTAGCCAAGAGCTTTTAGTTTAATTTTAAAATGAACGCCATTTCGGGGGGTGGATTGCTTGAATTTATTTTACAAAAGCACAATGTTGTGTTTTATTGCGAGTGTATATAAATATAAGTAAACACTCTGCAGTTTGAATGATGTCCTGTATGAACAAAATTATGTGCCAATTATGTTTTTATGTGTCTACTGTTAAATCACACACACATTCCAGCATTGCAAACTTGACATCGCAGCCTGTTCATTATAGCCTTAATAAAATATAATAAAATAGTAAACCTAACATATACACACTGCTCTGTTTAAATAGTCAGTAGTACAATTCGTACATTCACAGTAAGCACTGCTCCACTGTGATTTTTCCAAGCACATTTTTGCACGTGTGAAGAGGATGATTTTTTCCGGCGATATTGGAACACGAGTGAAGTACAAAGCCTATAATAAAGAATAGTTTAGCATCCAAATACATCGCAACTGTTGAAATGTTTTGATTCTAATGAAAGGGTTACGTGAGCCCAACACTTACTTTCATTTTTACATTAAATTTAAAGGATTTGTTGTGGAATATTTTGAGTGTATCATAAAATCAGAATAAGGTAAGACAAGTAAAATTTCCCGTCTTTATTATATATATATATATATATATATTATATATATATATATATATATATATATATATATATAAATATATCTGCGAGCAGCGATGGAGGGCCCAAGCTGGTGACACCGCCACCCCGGTGCCTTTAGTGTAACTAAAGGCACCAGGGTGGCGGTGCCACCGGCTTGGGCCCGCAATCGCTGCTCGCAGATATATTTATATATATATATATATATATATATATATATAATATATATATATATATATATATAATTATTATTATTTTTCTTACGACTATTCAGGCACTTTTGGGGCCCTTAACATGCTCAAAAACTCTTGAAACTTTGCACACGAGTCAGAACCCGCGGCCATCAGGGCCGGACTGAAGCTGGTACCCGGGCGTGGCAGGGGGGCTCGACAGCGCCCCCTGGAATGGTGTCCGAAAACTTGGTCCATAAATCAAACACACTTGCATATAATAATATGAAACTCAGTACACATATAGAACTCATCGGGCCGAACAACTTTTGTGCTCTAAGTTTTACGCCAGCCCAACAGGAAGTCAACTATTATGTGTTGTTTGAAAAACGCATCCTCTGGAATTTGAAATACTCCTCCTAGAAAATTCGTCCAATCACAACCAAACTCGGTCAGCATAAAGACAAGACGTTGAGGATGCTAAATTGCGGACGGATTTTTGATATCTCGAACGGTTTGGCTGTGGCGAGGAAACGAATTTATAGCGAGAAAAGATAAACAGGAAGTGTGTTATAACTTCTGCATACATTAACTGATCTTGATTAAACTTCAGCAGTGTGTTCGTTGTAGTAGGCCGATCACATGGATGTGACTATTGTGAGTCAAAGTTATAGCGCCACCAACTGGCAGCAGGAAGTGTGTCCCTTTCAAAATGCTTTGAAATCACCCTCTTATTTTTACCCGATTTGCTTCAAACTTTATGTGTATAATGTAAACACACGGCAGATGTAGACCTATGAAAGGATTTTTGATATCTTTAATACTGTTGCCATGGCAACGCTTCAAACTTTAATATTCTTTTTTGATGCTTTTGAGACTCTTAACATACTTGAAATTGGATGAAACTCGACAGACACATCACATTTATTAGCCAGTAGACATGTGCAAAGTTTCAGAAACGGGCGTGGTGAGTGGCTCAGTAGCGCCACCTTTAGTCATAAGTGGGGGGGTTAGTCTTATCAACAGCAACAAAACTTGGTATGTGTATTGTTCTCATCAAGACGGACAACTTTCTAATTGACATTAACTACCTCCGACCAACAGGAAGAGAGATATTTTGGTTTGAATGTGGATTTTCTGAAGAATTTTCTCTCCCTCTCTCTGTATCTCTGTGTGTGTGAGGGGAGGGGGGGATTTGACTATTGCTTTTATATTGTTAATCAAGGTTTCAGGGGCTTTTGGGGTCCTTAACGTGCTCAAAAACTCTTGAAACTTTGCACACAAGTCAGAACCCCCTGCCATCAGGGACGGGCTGAAGCTGGTACCCGGGCGTGGCTGGGGGGCTCAACAGCGCCCCCTTGAACGGGGTTCTAAAACTTGGTCCATATATCAAACACGCTTGCATGAATTAATATGAAACTCGGTACACATATAGATCTCATTGTGCCGAACAACTTTCCCCTGGTCAAGTTTTACGCCAGCCCAACAGGAAGTCGGCTATTATGGGTTGTTTGGAAAACGCTTGCTGTGGAATGTGAAATACTCCTCCTAGAAAATTCACCGTGTCCCCTCCAAACTCGGTGTGCATGTAGTCAAGACTTTGAGGATGCTAAATTGCGGACGGATTTTTGATATCTCGAACGGTTTGGCCGTGGCGAGGAATCGAATTTATGGCGAGAAAAGAGAAACACGAAGTGGAATAACTTCTGCATGCATTAACTGATCTTGATGAAACTTCAGCAGTGTGTTCGTGGTAAGAGGCCGATCAGATGGATGTAACTATTGTGAGTCAAAGTTATAGCGCCACCAACTGGCAGCAGGAAGTGTGTCACTTTCAAAATGTTTTTGACAAAAGTGGGGGGGTTAGTTTTACCCACAATTACAAAAATCAGTACGTATATTGGTCTCATCGAGCCGGACAACTTTCTAATTTAAAGTCATTAGCTCTGACCATCAGGAAGTCAGATATTTTGGTCTGAATGTGAATTTTTTTGCTAAATCAGCCTCTGAATTTTTAGCTACCTTTATCTAAGTGGTTTATTTTATTCCCACCAAACTTTTTCAACATGATAAAAATATATTAATGATGCTAAATTGTGAACGGATAATAAATATCTCAAACGGTTTTGCTATGGCGAGGGATTAAAGTATTGTCTAAAAAGGAAACACTCAAAGGCTCATATATTCTAAAAATGTAATTATACACCATTTATTACTATATAAAAGTATACAAATATCAGAACTTAACTCATTTTATTATTTTTTTTTCAATTTAAGAATGTTTAAGTTTAAAAACTGCCAGAATGGTTGTTTAGTCTAAACAATAAATAAATAAAGTCAAACATAGTGCTATACTGCCCTCTTGTGTTCAAAATCAGGTAGGCCTATTATATCTATATAAAAATATACTAGGTATGTGACGGTGAGAATATTTTACCACTGGTTAACTGACGTGTGACACCGCTGGGGGCTTTTTAATCGCTAACTTAAAAACGAAAGTAAAATATGTTCGTCCGCACGGACATTGATAATGGTGCGGAGCAGAGCGAGCGTTTTCAATAAATTCCTATGGAAGGAGGAATGACCTAAAAAACGTTGACTCTGTTCTGCTCGTTCCTCGCTGAGGACGCGCACCATTATGAATGCCTGTGCAGCCGTGAGCATTTTAGTTTCATTTTCGGGGCGGATTGCTTGAATGTATTTAAAAAAAGCACAATGTTGTGTTTTATTGCTACTGTACAAAAATATAAGTTAACACTTTGCAGTTTGAATGATGTTCTGAACAAAATGACAGAGTATGTTTTTATGTGTCCACTGTTCAATCGCGCCCCCGTTTTATTGATTCCCAAGTTATTTTTTCATTTAAGTTTTTTTCATTGTTCTAATCAGGTCAGGCAAGTAAAATGATCTGTGTCTTATCAATTACATTTTTATATAATATATATATATACACTACTGTTCAAAAATTTGGCGTCAGTAAGATTTTTAAGCGAAGTTTCTTCTGCTCACCAAGGCTGCATTTATTTGATTAAAAATACAAACAAAAACAGTAATATTGTAAAATATTATTCCAATTTAAAACAGCTGCTTTCTATTTTAATATATTTTAAACTGTTATTTATTCCTGTGATCAAAGCTGAGTTTTCAGCATCATTACTCCAGTCGTCACTGTCACATGATCCTTCAGAAATTATTCTAATATGATGATTGATGCTCAAGAAACATTCATTATTATTTTAAATGTCGAAAACAGTTGTGTACAGTCTTTGATGAATAGAAAGTTCAAAAGAACAGCATTTATCTGAAATCTAAAGCTTTTGTAACATTAAACACTACCGTTCAGAAGTTTGGGGTCAGTAATAATTTTAATTTTATTTTTGGGGAAAAGAAATAAAATAAATCAATACTTTTATTCATCGAGAATGAGTTAAACTGATTAAAAGTTACAGTACAGACATTTATAATGTTAAAAAAATTATATTTGAAATAAATGCTGTTCTTTTGAACTTTACATTCATCAACGCATTTTGAAAAAAAATCTGTACACAACTGTTTTCAACATTGAAAATAATAATTAATATTTATTGACCATCAATCATCATATTAGAATGGTTTCTGAAGGATCATGTGACACTGAAGACGGGAGTAATGATGCTGAAAACTCAGCTTTGATCACATAAATTAATTACAGTGTAAAATATTTTAAAATAGAAAACAGCTGTTGTAAATTGGAATAATATTTCACAATATTACTGTTTTTGTTTGTATTTTTAATCAAATAAATGCAGCCTTGGTGAGCAGAAGAGACTTCTCCTAAAAACATTAAAAATCTTCCTGACCCCAAACTTTTGAACGGTGTATATATATATATATATATATACACATATATAAATACATATATATATATATATATATATATATATATATATATATATATATATATGTTTGTATAATATATATATATATATATATATATACATATATAAATACATATATATATATATATATATATATATATATATATATATATATATATATGTTTGTATAATATATATATATATATATATATATATATATATATATATATATATATATATATATATATATATATAAATATAGCTGCGAGCAGCGATGGAGGGCCAAAGCCGGCGGTACCGCCACCCCGGTGCCTTTAGGTAACTAAAGGCACCGGGGTTGCGGTGCCACCGGCTTGGGCCCGTAATCGCTGCTCGCAGCTATATTTATTCTTATTCTTATTTTTCTGTCAACCTTTCGGGCACTTTTGAGACCCTTAACGTGCTCTAAAACTCTTGAAACTTTGCACACGGGTCAGAACCCGCGGCCATCAGGGCCGGGCTGAAGCTGGTACCCGGGCGTGGCAGGGGGGCTCAACAGCGCCCCCTTGAACGGGGTCCGAAAACTTGGTCCATAAATCAGACACGCTTGCATGTAATAATATGAAACTCGGTACATATATAGATCTCATCGGGCCGAACAACTTTCGTACTTTTACTTTTTACGCCAGCCCAACAGGAAGTCGGCTATTATGGGTTGTTTGGAAACGCATGCTGTGGAATTTAATGTACTCCTTCTAGAGAATTCATCCAATCGCCTCCAAACTCGGTGTGCATGAAGACAAGACATTGAAGATGCTAAATTGCGGACGGATTTTTGATATCTTGAACGGTTTGGCCGTGGCGAGGACACGAATTGATGGCGAATAAGGGACACAGGAAGTGTATTATAACTTCAGCATACATTAACTGATCTTGATTAAACTTCAGCAGTGTGTTCGTTGTAAGAGGCCGATCACATGGATGTGACTATTGTGAGTCAAAGTTATAGCGCCACCAACTGGCAGCAGGAAGTGTGTCACTTTCAACATGCTTTTGACAAAAGTGGGCGGGTTAGTTTTAACTACAGTAAAAAAAAAAATGTTTGTATATTGTACTCATCAAGCCGGACAACTTTCTAATTTACATTCATTAGCTCTGGCCATCAGGAAGTCAGATATTTTGGTCTGAATGTGGATTTCTTTGCAAAATCAGCCTCTGAATTTTTAGCCACTCCTCTTAAACTATTTATTTTATTCCCACCAAACTTTTTCAACATGATGAAAATACATTAAATATGCTAAATTGTGAACGGATAATAAATATCTCAAACGGTTTTGCTATGGCGAGGGATTAAAGTAATGTCCAAAAAGGAATCAGAAAACATCTCATATCTTCTACAAATGTAATTATACACCGTTTATTTTTATATAAAATTATACAAATATTAGAACTAAACCCATTTTATTCTGTTTTTGCAATTCAAGAAGTATAAAAAAGTTAAAAACAGGCTATTTAGTGCTATTTGGTTCAACAAAAAAAGCAAATATAGGGCTATACTGCCCTCTTGTGTCCAAAAGGATATAAATATAGTATATAAAACTTTTTACTAGGTAGGCCTATATTGTATTTAAATATAAATGTATTAGGTATATGACTGTGAGGATATTTTCCCAACGGTTAATCGACGTGTGACACGAGCGGGTGCTTTTAAATCGCTAATATAAAAGTGAAAGTAAAAAACGGACGTCCGCACGGACATTGATAATGTTGCACACACAAATCACACACACGTTGGAAAGAATGATACTTTTAAACATAACACTAAACCGCCATTAAGTGTCGCCAGGCGACCGTCTTAATGAGTGAGTCATTGATTCATTCGTTCAAACGATTCGTTTGAATGACTGAGTCATTCATGATTAAGACATGTTTATGGATTGATCATTCAATCTTTGTGTCAACCGATTCGTTCAAAATGCTGAAACATTCAGAAATGAGAAAACACATTGCTGAGAGATGCGCGTGATGATTCTGCTGTGATCTTTTTGTTTAACTATTTTCGCTGCTGAAACAGAACAAAAACAGTCAATATTGCATCTAAAATGTAAGTGACTTGATTGTAACTGTTTTTTAACCTGTTGTATGAAATCAATGTCACAGTTTCAATCGTGATTGTATTCAGGAAACAGCCTTCTCGTCAAGTGAGGTTGCTTAACTGTTATAAAATATATCAAAACTCCATATTTATAATTTTTATAGTCAGTAAGTTGTTAACTGAGTTTGTTTTTTGTGTGCTGATCTCATTTGTTTACATTTCTTCTGGAGAAGCTGCACGAGCCTCAGCAGCGCAACCTTGTTACCATTGATCAACTGATTACTGGTAATCCATTTATTAACAACTGTTGATTGCAACTTAAAATGAATGTAATAAAATTAGAATAATCTCTCGTTTTAGTGATTCCCAAGTTATTTTTTTGTCATTGACGTTCTAATCAGGCTACTCTGGTCGGGCAAGTAAAATTCTCTTTCAGGTTGGCCTATTGTATTTATATATAAATATATTAGGGATGTGACTGTGGGAAAATTTTCCCACCGGTTAATCGATGTGTGACACCGCTGGGGGCTTTTGAATCGGTAACTTAAAAACGAAAGTAAAATATGTTCGTCCGCACGGACATTGATAATGGTGCAGAGCGAGCGCATTGCAATCTTGATATCGCAGTCTGTTCATTATAGCCTTTATAAAATATAATAATAAAATAGTCAACCTAACATATAAAAATTACACTGCTCTGAATAGTATGAATTGTACTGACTATTTAAACACAGTAATCACCGCTAAACTGTGATGTTTCCAAGCACATATTTGCGCATGTGAAGAGGATAATTTTTCCCTTCAATAGTGGAACGTGAGTGAAGTACAAAGCCTATAATAAACAAATGTTTAGCATCCAAAAAATGTAATATATATATATATATATATATATATATATAACAAAAAAAAATACATATATATATATATATATATATATAAACACACCTAAAAAAAAAAATATATATATATATATATATATTTTGTTTTTGTTTTTTTTGTTATATATATATATATATATATATATATATATATATATATATATATATAAATATAGCTGCGAGCAGCGATGGAGGGCCCAAGCCGGTGAAACCGCCACCCCGGTGCCTTTAGTGTAGCTAAAGGCACCAGGGTGGCGGTGCCACCGGCTTGGGCCCGCAATCGCTGCTCGCAGCTATATTTTATTATTATTATTAGGGCCCAAGCCCTGAAAGGGCGAAGGCCCTATTGTTTCCGGTAGGATTATTTATTATTATTATTATTATTATTATTATTATTATTATTCTTATTTTTCTGTCAACCTTTCGGGCATTTTTGGGGCCTTTAACATGCTCGAAAACTCTTGAAATTTTGCACACAGGTCAGAACCTGCGGCCATCAGGGCCGGGCTGAAGCTGGTACCCGGGCGTGGCAGGGGGGCTCAACAGCGCCCCCTTGAACGGGGTCCAAAAACTTGGTCCATAAATCAGACACGCTTGCATGTAATAATATGAAACTCGGTACATATATAGATCTCATCGGGCCGAACAACTTTCGTACTTTTACTTTTTACGCCAGCCCAACAGGAAGTCGGCTATTATGGGTTGTTTGGAAATGCATGCTGTGGAATTTAATGTACTCCTCCTAGGGAATTCATCGATTCGCCTCCAAACTCGGTGTGCATGAAGTCAAGACATTGAGGATGCTAAATTGCGGACGGATTTTTGATATCTCGAATGGTTTGGCCGTGGCGAGGAAACAAATTTATGGCGAAAAAATGAAACAGGAAGTGTGTTATAACTTCTGCATACATTAACTGATCTTGATGAAACTTCAGCAGTGTGTTCGTTGTAAGAGGCCGATCACATGGATGTGACTATTGTGAGTCAAAGTTATAGCGCCACCAACAGGCAGCAGGAAGTACATCACTTTCAAAATGCTTTGAAATCAGTGTCTTATTTTTACCCGATTTGCTTCAAACTTTATGTGTACAATGTAGACACACGGCAGATGTAAACCTGTGAAAGGATTATTGATATCTTAGATACTGTTGCCGTGGCAACGCATCAAACTTTAATATTCTTTTTTGATGCTTTTGAGACTCTTAGCATACTTGAAATTGCATGAAACTCAACAGACACATCACATTTATTAGCCAGTAGACATGTGCAAAGTTTCAGAAACGGGCGTGGTGGAATGGCTCAGTAGCGCCACCTTTAGTCAAAAATGGGGGCTTAGTTTTTCCTAGAATCACAAAACTTGGTATGTGTATTGTTCTCATCAAGACGGACAACTTTCTAATTTACATGAACCATCTCCGACCAACAGGAAGAGAGATATTTTGGTTTGAATGTGGATTTTCTGAAGAATTTTCTCTCCCTCTCTCTGTGTCTCTGTGTGTGAGAGGGGAGGGGGGGATTTGACTATTGCTTTTATATTGTTAATCAAGGTTTCAGGGGCTTTTGGGGTCCTTAACGTGCTCAAAAACTCTTGAAACTTTGCACACAGGTCAGAACCCACGGCCATCAGGGCCGGGCTGAAGCTGGTACCCGGGCGTGGCTGGGGGGCTCAACAGCGCCCCCTTGAACGGGGTTCTAAAACTTGATCCATATATCAAACACGCTCGCATGAATTAATATGAAACTCGGTACACATATAGATCTCATCGGGCCGAACAACTTTACCCCGGTCAAGTTTTATGCCAGCCCAACAGGAAGTCGGCTATTATGGGTTGTTTGGAAAACGCTTGCTGTGGAATGTGAAATACTCCTCCTAGAAAATTCACCGTGTCCCCTTCAAACTCGGTGTGCATGTAGTCAAGACTTTGAGGATGCTAAATTGCGGACGGATTTTTGATATCTCGAACGGTTTGGCCGTGGCGAGGAATCGAATTTATGGCGAGAAAAGAGAAACACGGAAGTGGAATAACTTCTGCATACATTAACTGATCTTGATGAAACTTCAGCAGTGTGTTCGTGGTAAGAGGCCGATCAGATGGATGTAGCTATTGTGAGTCAAAGTTATAGCGCCACCAACTGGCAGCAGGAAGTGTGTCACTTTCAACATGCTTTTGACAAAAGTGGGGGGGTTAGTTTTAACTACAGTAAAGAAAAAATAGTTTGTATATTGTTCTCATCAAGCCGGACAACTTTCTAATTTACATTCAATAGCTCTGGCCATCAGGAAGTCAGATATTTTGGTCTGAATGTGAATTTTTTTGCAAAATCAGCCTCTGAATTTTTTGCCACTCCTCTTAAACTATTTATTTTATTCGTACCAAACTTTTTCAACATGATGAAACTACATTAAATATGCTAAATTGTGAATGGATAATAAATATCTCAAACGGTTTTGCTATGGCGAGGGATTAAAGTAATGTCCAAAAAGGAAACACAAAAAATCTTCTAAAAATGTAATTATATACCATTTATTTCTATATAAAAGTATACAAATATCACAACTAAACCCATTTTATTCTGTTTTTGCAATTCAAGAAGAATGAAAAAGTTAAAAACAGGCTATTTAGTGCTATTTGGTTCAACAAAAAAGCAAACATAGGGCTATACTGCCCTCTTGTGTCCAAAAGGACATCAAAATAGTATATAAAACTTTTTACCAGGTAGGCCAATATTGTATTTAAATATACATTTATTAGATATGTGTCTGAGGATATTTTCCCACCGGTTAATCGACGTGTGACACGAGTGGGTGCTTTTAAATCGCTAATATAATAGTGACAGAAAAATAATGATAATGTTGCACACACAAATCACACACATGTGGGAAAGAATGATGCTTTTAAACAACACTAAACCGCCATTAGGTGTCGCCAGGCATCCATCTTAATAAGCGAGTCATTGATTCGTTCGTTCAAACGATTCGTTCGAATGAGTCGATCATGATTAAGACAGATGTTTATGGATTGATCATTCAATCTTTGAGTCAACCGATTCGTTAAAAATGCTGAATCGTTCAGTTATGAGAAAACACGTGATGCGTGATGGTTCTGCCGTGATCTTTGTTTAACTATTTTCGCTGCTGAAACAGAACAAAAACAGTCAACATTGCATCTAAAATGTAAGTGACTTAATTGTAACTGTTTATTAACCTGTTGTATGAAATCTAGGGGTGGGAGAAAAAATTGATTCTTAGATGCATCGCGATGCGGACGTGGACGATTCTGAATCGATTCACAAATGTCAAAAAATCGATTCTCTAAAAAAATATTTTTTCTAATAACGTAATATTGACGGAAGGCAAAAGGCGGAACTCTAAGCGGACGTGCGTGCAGTCTGTGGCGCGCACATAACAGAGAAGTTTCTTCTGCTCACCAAGGCTGCATTTATTTGATTAAAAATACAAACAAAAACAGTAATATTGTAAAATATTATTCCAATTTAAAACAGCTGCTTTCTATTTTAATATATTTTAAACTGTTATTTATTCCTGTGATCAAAGCTGAGTTTTCAGCATCATTACTCCAGTCGTCACTGTCACATGATCCTTCAGAAATTATTCTTATATGATGATTGATACTCAAGAAACATTCATTATTATTTTAAATGTCGAAAACAGTTGTGTACAGTCTTTGATGAATAGAAAGTTCAAAAGAACAGCATTTATCTGAAATCTAAAGCTTTTGTAACGTTAAACACTACCGCTCAAAAGTTTTGGGTTAGTAATAATTACAATTTTATTTTTGGGGGAAAGAAATAAAATAAATCAGTACTTTTATTTATGAAGGATGAGTTAAACTGATCAACAGTTACAGTAAAGACATTTATAATGTTAAAAATATATATATTTGAAATATATGCTGTTCTTTTGAACTTTACATTCATCAAAGCATTTTGAAAAAAAAAATCTGTACACAATTGTTTTCAACATTGAAAATAATAATGAATATTTATTGAGCATCAATCATCATATTAGTATGATTTCTGAAGGATCATGTGACACTGAAGACTGGAGTAATGATGCTGAAAACTCAACTTTGATCACAGAAATTAATTACTATGTAAAATATTTTAAAATTGAAAACAGCTGTTTTAAATTGGAATAATATTTCACAATATTACTGTTTTTGTTTGTATTTTTAATCAATAAATGCAGCCTTGGTGAGCAGAAGAGACTTCTCCTAAAAACATTAAAAATCTTACTGACCCCGAACTTTTGAACAATAATATATATATATATATATATATATATATATATATATATATATATATATACATATACATATATATGTATGTGTGTGTATGTATGTATGTATATATATATATATATACTGTATATACATATACATATATATGTATGTGTGTGTGTGTATGTGTCCGGCCCTGATGGCCGCGGGTTCTGACCCGTGTGCAAAGTTTCAAGAGTTTTTGAGCATGTTAAGGGCCCCAAAAGTGCCCGAAAGGTTGACAAAATAATAATAATAATAATAATAATAAATATAGCTGCGAGCAGCGATGGAGGGCCAAAGCCGGCGGTACCGCCACCCCGGTGCCTTTAGGTAACTAAAGGCACCGGGGTTGCGGTGCCACCGGCTTGGGCCCGTAATCGCTGCTCGCAGCTATATTTATTATTATTATTATTATTATTATTTTGTCAACCTTTCGGGCACTTTTGGGGCCCTTAACATGCTCAAAAACTCTTGAAACTTTGCACACGGGTCAGAACCCGCGGCCATCAGGGCCGGACTGAAGCTGGTACCCGGGCGTGGCAGGGGGGCTCGACAGCGCCCCCTGGAACAGGATCCGAACACTTGTCCATAAATCAAACACACTTGCATGTAATAATATGAAACTCGGTACACATATAGATCTCATCGGGCCGAACAACTTTCGTGCTCTAAGTTTTACGCCAGCCCAACAGGAAGTCGGCTATTATGGGTTGTTTGGAAACGCATGCTGTGGAATTTGATCTACTCCTCCTAGGGAATTGATCCAATCGCTTCCAAACTCGGTGTGCATGAAGTCAAGACATTGAGGATGCTAAATTGCGGACGGATTTTAGATATCTCGAACGGTTTGGCCGTGGCGAGGAAACGAATTTATGGCGAATAAGGGACACAGGAAGTGTTTTATAACTTCAGCATACATTAACTGATCTTGCTGAAACTTCCACAGTGTGTTCATTGTCAGAGGCCGATCACATGGATGTGACTATTGTGAGTCAAAGTTATAGCGCCACCAACTGGCAACAGGAAGTGTGTCACTTTCAAAATGCTTTGAAATCTCTCTCTTATTTTTACCCGATTTGCTTCAAACTTTATGTGTATAATGTAGACACACGGCAGATGTAGACCTGTGAAAGGATTATTGATATCTTAGATATTGTTGCCGTGGCAACGCATCAAACTTTAAAATTATTTTCGGATGCTTTTGAGACTCTTCACATGCTTGAAAATGCATGAAACTCGACAGACACATCACATTTATTATCCAGTAGACATGTGCAAAGTTTCAGAAACGGGCGTGGTGAGGGGCTCAGTAGCGCCACCTTTAGTCATAAGTAGGGGTGTTAGTTTTATCAACAGCAACAAAACTTGGTATGTGTATTGTTCTCATCAAGACGGACAACTTTCTAATTTACATTAATGATCTCCGACCAACAGGAAGAGAGATATTTTGGTTTGAATGTGGATTTTCTGAAGAATTTTCTCTCCCTCTCTCTGTGTCTCTGTGTGTGTGAGGGGAGGGGGGATTTGACTATTGCTTTTATATTGTTAATCAAGGTTTCAGGGGCTTTTGGGGTCCTTAACG
Source organism: Leuciscus idus (assembly GCA_021554675.1). Lineage (NCBI taxonomy): Eukaryota > Metazoa > Chordata > Actinopteri > Cypriniformes > Leuciscidae > Leuciscus > Leuciscus idus. The sequence continues at coordinate 44,541,714 of CM038628.1, read as the reverse complement.
TGCTCAAAAACTCTTGAAACTTTACATACAAGTCGGAACCCCCTGCCATCAGGGACGGGTTGAAGCTGGTACCCGGGCGTGGCAGGGGGGCTCAACAGCGCCCCCTTTAACGGGATCCCAAAACTTGGTCCATAGATCAAACACGCTTGCATGAATTAATTTGAAACTCGGTACACATATAGATCTCATCGGGCCGAACAACTTTCCCCCGGTCAAGTTTTACGCCAGCCCAACAGGAAGTCGGCTATTATGGGTTGTTTGGAAAACACTTGCTGTGGAATGCGAAGTACTCCTCCTAGAGAATTCATCCAATCCCCACCAAACTCGGTGTGCATGAAGTCAAGACATTGAGGATTCTAAATTGCGGACGGATTTTTGATATCTCGAACGGTTTGGCCGTGGCGATGAAACGAATTTATGGCGAGAAAAGAGAAACACGAAGTGGAATAACTTCTGCATACATTAACTGATCTTGATGAAACTTCAGCAGTGTGTTCGTGGTAAGAGGCCGATCAGATGGATGTAACTATTGTGAGTCAAAGTTATAGCGCCACCAACTGGCAGCAGGAAGTGTGTCACTTTCAACATGCTTTTGACAAAAGTGGGCGGGTTAGTTTTAACTACAGTAAAAAAAAAATAGTTTGTATATTGTACTCATCAAGCCGGACAACTTTCTCATTTACATTCATTAGCTCCGGCCATCAGGAAGTCAGATATTTTGGTCTGAATGTGGATTTTTTTGCAAAATCAGCCTCTGAATTTTTAGCCACTCCTCTTAAACTATTTATTTTATTCCCACCAAACTTTTTCAACATGATGAAAATACATTAAAGATTCTAAATTGTGAACGGATATTGAATATTTCAAACGGTTTTGATATGGCGAGGGATTAAAGTAATGTCAAAAAAGGAATCAGAAAACATCTCATATCTTCTACAAATGTAATTATACACCGTTTATTTTTATATAAAATTATACAAATATTAGAACTAAACCCATTTTATTCTGTTTTTGCAATTCAAGAAGTATAAAAAAAGTTAAAAACAGGCTATTTAGTGCTATTTGGTTCAACAAAAAAGCAAATATAGGGCTATACTGCCCTCTTGTGTCCAAAAGGATATAAATATAGTATATAAAACTTTTTACTAGGTAGGCCTATATTGTATTTAAATATAAATGTATTAGGTATATGACTGTAAGGATATTTTCCCAACGGTTAATCGACGTGTGACACGAGCGTGTGCTTTTAAATCGCTAATATAAAAGTGAAAGTAAAATTCGGACGTCCGCACGGACATTGATAATGGTGCACACACGTTGGAAAGAATGATACTTTTAAACGTAACACTAAACCGTCATTAGGTGTCGCCAGGCGACCGTCTTAATGAGCGAGTCATTGATTCATTCGTTCAAACGATTCGTTCGAATGACTGAGTCATTCATGATTGAGACAGATGTTTATGGATTGATCATTGAATCTTTGAGTCAACCGATCCGTTCTAAATGCTGAATCATTCAGTAATGAGAAAACAAGTTGCTGTGAGATGCGCGACGGTTCTGCTGTGATCTTTGTTTAACTATTTTTGCTGCTGAAACAGCAACCTTGTTACCATTGATCAGTAATACATTTATTATCAACTGTTGATTGCAACTTAAAATGAATGTAATAAAATTTGAATAATCTCTCGTTTTTTTGTAATTCCCAAATTATTTTTTGTCATTGACATTCTAATCAGGCTACTCTGGTCGGGCAAGCTAAATTCTCTTTCAGGTAGGCCTATTGTATATATATAAATATATTAGGGATGTCGGTTAATCGACGTGTGACACCGCTGGGGGCTTTTAAATCGCTAAGTAAAATACAGATGTCTGCACAGACTTGAATAATGGTGCTGAGTAGAACGAGCATTTTCAATGAATTCCTATGGAAGTAGGAATTAACTAAAAAACGTTCACTCTGTTCTGCTCGTTCCTCGCCGTGGGCGCTCACAGTTATGAATGCCTGTTTAGCCAAGAGTTTTTAGTTTAATTTTAAAATGAACGCCATTTCGGGGGGTGGATTGCTTGAATTTATTTTACAAAAGCACCATGTTGTGTTTCATTGCGAGTGTACATAAATATAAGTAAACACTTTGCAGTTTGAATGATATCCTGTATGAACAAAATGATGTGCCAATTATGTTTTTATGTGTCTACTGTTAAATCACACACACATTCCAGCATTGCAAACTTGACATCGCAGCCTGTTCATTATAGCCTTAATAAAATATAATAAAATAGTAAACCTAACATATACACACTGCTCTGTTTAAATAGTCAGTAGTACAATTCGTACATTAACAGTAAGCACTGCTCCACTGTGATTTTTCCAAGCACATTTTTGCGCGTGTGAAGAGGATGATTTTTTCCGTCGATATTGGAAACCGAGTGAAGTACAAAGCCTATAATAAAGAATAGTTTAGCATCCAAATACATCACAACTGTTGAAACGTTTTGATTCTAATGATAGGGTCACGTGAGCCCAACACTTACTTTCGTTTTTATTTTTACATTAAATTTAAAGGATTTGTTGTGGAATATTTTGAGTGTATCATAAAATCAGAATAAGGTAAGACAAGTAATATTTTCTGTCTTTTATATACATGATATATATATCTATATATACACACACACATATATATATATCTATATATACACACACACACATATATATATATATATATATATATATACACACACACATACACACATAAATATATATATATATACATATATATATATATATATATATATATATATATATATATATATATATATATATATATGTAGCCTATGTATGTATGTGTATATATATATATATATATATATATAAATATAGCTGCGAGCAGCGATGAAGGGCCAAAGCCGGCGGCACCGCCACCCCCGGTGCCTTAAGGTAACTAAAGGCACCGGGGTTGCGGTGCCACCGGCTTGGGCCCGCAATCGCTGCTCGCAGCTATATTTTATTATTATTATTCTTCTTATTCTTATTTTTCTGTCAACCTTTCGGGCACTTTTGAGACCCTTAACGTGCTCGAAAACTCTTGAAACTTTGCACACGGGTCAGAACCCGCGGCCATCAGGGCCGGGCTGAAGCTGGTACCCGGGCGTGGCAGGGGGGCTCGACAGCGCCCCCTTGAACGGGGTCCGAAAACTTGGTCCATACATCAGACACGCTTGCATGTAATAATATGAAACTCGGTACACATATAGATCTCATCGGGCCGAACAACTTTCGTACTTTTACTTTTTACGCCAGCCCAACAGGAAGTCGGCTATTATGGGTTGTTTGGAAACGCATGCTGTGGAATTTAATGTACTCCTCCTAGAGAATTCATCCATTCGCCTCCAAACTCGGTCAGCATGAAGTCAAGACATTGAGGATGATAAATTGCGGACGGATTTTTGATATCTCAAACGGTTTGGCTGTGGCGAGGAAGCAAATTTATGGCGAATAATGGAAACAGGAAGTATGTTATAACTTCTGCATACATTAACTGATCTTGATGAAACTTCAGCAGTGTGTTCGTTGTAAGAGGCCGATCACATGGATGTGACTATTGTGAGTCAAAGTTATAGCGCCACCAACTGGCAGTAGGAAGTGTGTCCCTTTCAAAATGCTTTGAAATCACCCTCTTATTTTTACCCGATTTGCTTCAAACTTTATGTGTATAATGTAAACACACGGCAGATGTAGACCTGTGAAAGGATTTTTGATATCTTTAATACTGTTGCCATGGCAACGCTTCAAACTTTAATATTCTTTTTTGATGCTTTTGAGACTCTTAACATACTTGAAATTGGATGAAACTCGACAGACACATCACATTTATTAGCCCGTAGACATGTGCAAAGTTTCAGAAACGGGCGTGGTGAGGGGCTCAGTAGCGCCACCTTTAGTCATAAGTGGGGGCTTAGTTTTAAGTAGAGTCACAAAAATCGTTATGTATATTGTTCTCATCAAGCCGGACAACTTTCTAATTTATAGTCATAAGCTGTGACCAACAGGAAGTGAGATATTTTGGTTTGAATGTGATTTTTTGGAGAATTCTCTCCCTCTCTCTCTCTGCCTCTGCGTCTCTGTGTGTGTGAGGGGTGGGGGGATTTGTCTTTTGAGTGAGATTTGTTTAAAATTCCTGTTTTTCAAGGTTTCAGGGGCTTTTGGGGCCTTAAACGTGCTCGAAAACTCTTGAAACTTTGCACACAGGTCAGAACGTGCGGCCATCAGGGCCGGGCTGAAGCTGGTACCCGGGCGTGGCAGGGGGGCTCAACAGCGCCCCCTGGAACGGGATCCGAACACTTGTCCATAAATCAAACACACTTGCATGTAATGATATGAAACTCGGTACACATATAGATCTCATCGGGCCGAACAACTTTCGTGCTCTAAGTTTTACGCCAGCCCAACAGGAAGTCGGCTATTATGGGTTGTTTGGAAAACGCTTGCTGTGGAATGCGAAGTACTCCTCCTAGAGAATTCATCCAATCCCCACCAAACTCGGTGTGCATGAAGTCAAGACATTGAGGATTCTAAATTGCGGACGGATTTTTGATATCTCGAACGGTTTGGCCGTGGCGAGGAAACGAATTTATGGCGAGAAAAGAGAAACACGAAGTGGAATAACTTCTGCATACATTAACTGATCTTGATGAAACTTCAGCAGTGTGTTCGTGGTAAGAGGCCGATCAGATGGATGTAACTATTGTGAGTCAAAGTTATAGCGCCACCAAGTGGCAGCAGGAAGTGTGTCACTTTCAAAATGCTTTTGACAAAAGTGGGCGGGTTAGTTTTAACTACAGTAAAAAAAAAATAGTTTGTATATTGTACTCATCTAGCCGGACAACTTTCTAATTTACATTCATTAGCTCCGGCCATCAGGAAGTCAGATATTTTGGTCTGAATGTGGATTTTTTTGCAAAATCAGCCTCTGAATGTTTAGCCACTCCTCTTAAACTATTTATTTTATTCCCACCAAACTTTTTCAACATGATGAAAATACATTAAATATGCTAAATTGTGAACGGATAATAAATATCTCAAACGGTTTTGATATGGCGAGGGATTAAAGTAATGTCAAAAAAGGAATCAGAAAACATCTCATATCTTCTACAAATGTAATTATACACCGTTTATTTTTATAGAAAATTATACAAATATTAGAACTAAACCCATTTTATTCTGTTTTTGCAATTCAAGAAGTATAAAAAAAGTTAAAAACAGGCTATTTAGTGCTATTTGGTTCAACAAAAAAGCAAACATAGGGCTATACTGCCCTCTTGTGTCCAAAAGGATATAAAACTAGTATATTAAACTTTTTACTAGGTAGGCCTATATTGTATTTAAATATAAATGTATTAGGTATATGACTGTGAGGATATTTTCCCATCGATTAATCGACGTGTGACACGAGCGGGTGCTTTTAAATCGCTAATATAAAAGTGAAAGTAAAATTCGGACGTCCGCACGGACATTGATAACGGTGCACACACGTTGGAAAGAATGATACTTTTAAACATAACACTAAACCGCCATTAGGTGTCGCCAGGCGACCGTCTTAATGAGCGAGTCATTGATTCATTCGTTCAAACGATTCGTTCGAATGACTGAGTCATTCATGATTGAGACAGATGTTCATGGATTGATCATTGAATCTTTGAGTCAACCGATTCGTTCAAAATGCTGAATCATTCAGTAATGAGAAAACAAGTTGCCGTGAGATGCGCGACGGTTCTGCTGTGATCTTTGTTTAACTATTTTTGCTACTGAAACAGAACAAAAACAGTCAATATTGCATCTAAAATGTAAGTGACTTAATTATAACTGTTTATTAACCTGTTGTATGAAATCAATGTCACAGTTTCAATCGTGATTGTATTCAGGAAACGGTAGCCTACTCGTCAAGTGAGGTTGCTTAACTCTATCATAGGTTATAAAATATATAAAAACTCCATATTTGTAATTTTTATAGTCAGTATGTTGTTAACTGGGTTTCTTTTTTGTGTGCTGCGCTCATTTGTTTACGTTTCTCCTGGAGAAGCTGCACGAGTCTCAGCAGCGCAACCTTGTTACCATTGATCAGTAATTCATTTATTATCAACTGTTGATTGCAACTTAAAATGAATGTAATAAAATTAGAATAATCTCTCGTTTTTTTGTGATTTCCAAGTTATTTTTTGTCATTGACGTTCTAATCAGGCTACTCTGGTCGGGCTAAATTCTCTTTCAGGTAGGCCTATTGTATATATATAAATATATTAGGGATGTCGGTTAATCGACGTGTGACACCGCTGGGGGCTTTTAAATCGCTAACTTAAAGTAAAATACAGATGTCTGCACAGACTTTAATAATGGTGCTGAGTAGAGCGAGCATTTTCAATGAATTCCTATGGAAGTAGGAATTTACTAAAAAACGTTCGCTCTGTTCTGCTCGTTCCTCGCCGTGGGCGCTCACAGTTATGAATGCCTGTTTAGCCAAGAGCTTTTAGTTTAATTTTAAAATGAACGCCATTTCGGGGGGTGGATTGCTTGAATTTATTTTACAAAAGCACAATGTTGTGTTTTATTGTGAGTATATATAAATATAAGTAAACACTTTGCAGTTTGAATGATGTCCTGTATGAACAAAATTATGTGCCAATTATGTTTTTATGTGTCTACTGTTAAATCACACACACATTCCAGCATTGCAATCTTGACATCGCAGCCTGTTCATTATAGCCTTAATAAAATATAATAAAATAGTAAACCTAACATATACACACTGCTCTGTTTAAATAGTCAGTAGTACAGTTCGTACATTCACAGTAAGCACTGCTCCACTGTGATTTTTCCAAGCACATTTTTGCGCGTGTGAAGAGGATGATTTTTTCCGTCGATATTGGAACACGAGTGAAGTACAAAGCTTATAATAAAGAATAGTTTAGCATCCAAATACATCACAACTGTTGAAACGTTTTGATTCTAATGAAAGGGTTACGTGAGCCCAACACTTACTTTTGTTTTTATTTTTACATTAAATTTAAAGGATTTGTTGTGGAATATTTTGAGTGTATCATAAAATCAGAATAAGGTAAGACAAGTAAAATTTCCCGTCTTTATTATATATATATATGTATATGTATATGTATATGTATATATATATATATATATATATATATATATATATATATATATATATATATATATATATATATATATATATATATATAAATATAGCTGCGAGCAGCGATGGAGGGCCCAAGCCGGTGGAACCGCCACCCCGGTGCCTTTAGTGTAACTAAAGGCACCAGGGTGGCGGTGCCACCGGCTTGGGCCCGCAATCGCTGCTCGCAGCTATATTTATATATATATATATTTTATTATTCTTATTCTTATTTTTCTGTCAACCTTTCGGGCACTTTTGAGACCCTTAACGTGCTCGAAAACTCTTGAAACTTTGCACACGGGTCAGAACCCGCGGCCATCAGGGCCGGGCTGAAGCTGGTACCCGGGCGTGGCAGGGGGGCTCGACAGCGCCCCCTTGAACGGGGTCCGAAAACTTGGTCCATAAATCAGACACGCTTGCATGTAATAATATGAAACTCGGTACACATATAGATCTCATCGGGCCGAACAACTTTCGTACTTTTACTTTTTACGCCAGCCCAACAGGAAGTCGGCTATTATGGGTTGTTTGGAAACGCATGCTGTGGAATTTAATGTACTCCTCCTAGGGAATTCATCCATTCGCCTCCAAACTCAGTCAGCATGAAGTCAAGACATTGAGGATGCTAAATTGCGGACAGATTTTTGATATCTCGAACGGTTTGGCCGTGGCGAGGACACGAATTGATGGCGAATAATGGAAACAGGAAGTGTGTTATAACTTCTGCATACATTAACTGATCTTGATTAAACTTCAGCAGTGTGTTCGTTGTAAGAGGCCGATCACATGGATGTGACTATTGTGAGTCAAAGTTATAGCGCCACCAACTGGCAGCAGGAAGTGTGTCCCTTTCAAAATGCTTTGAAATCACCCTCTTATTTTTACCCAATTTGCTTCAAAGTTTATGTGTATAATGTAAACACACGGCAGATGTAGACCTGTGAAAGGATTTTTGATATCTTTAATACTGTTGCCATGGCAACGCTTCAAACTTTAATATTCTTTTTTGATGCTTTTGAGACTCTTAACATACTTGAAATTGGATGAAACTCGACAGACACATCACATTTATTAGCCCGTAGACATGTGCAAAGTTTCAGAAACGGGCGTGGTGAGGGGCTCAGTAGCGCCACCTTTAGTCATAAGTGGGGGGGTTAGTTTTATCAACAACAACAAAACTTGGTATGTGTATTGGTCTCATCAAGACGGACAACTTTCTAATTTACATTAACGATCTCCGACCAACAGGAAGAGAGATATTTTGGTTTGAATGTGGATTTTCTGAAGAATTTTCTCTCCCTCTCTCTGTGTCTCTGTGTGTGTGAGGGGAGGGGGGATTTGACTATTGCTTTTATATTGTTAATCAAGGTTTCAGGGGCTTTTGGGGTCCTTAACGTGCTCAAAAACTCTTGAAAATTTACATACAAGTCGGAACCCCCTGCCATCAGGGACGGGTTGAAGCTGGTACCCGGGCGTGGCAGGGGGGCTCAACAGCGCCCCCTTGAACGGGGTCACAAAACTTGGTCCATAGATCAAACACGCTTGCATGAATTAATTTGAAACTCAGTACACATATAGATATCATCGGGCCGAACAACTTTCGTGCTCTAAGTTTTACGCCAGCCCAACAGGAAGTCGGCTATTATGGGTTGTTTGGAAAACGCTTGCTGTGGAATGCGAAGTACTCCTCCTAGAGAATTCATCCAATCCCCACCAAACTCGGTGTGCATGTAGTCAAGACATTGAGGATTCTAAATTGCGGACGGATTTTTGATATCTCGAACGGTTTGGCCGTGGCGAGGAATCGAATTTATGGCGAGAAAAGAGAAACACGAAGTGGAATAACTTCTGCATGCATTAACTGATCTTGATGAAACTTCAGCAGTGTGTTCGTGGTAAGAGGCCGATCAGATGGATGTAACTATTGTGAGTCAAAGTTATAGCGCCACCAACTGGCAGCAGGAAGTGTGTCACTTTCAAAATGTTTTTGACAAAAGTGGGGGGGTTAGTTTTACCCACAATTACAAAAATCAGTACGTTTATTGGTCTCATCGAGCCGGACAACTTTCTAATTTAAAGTCATTAGCTCTGACCATCAAGAAGTCAGATATTTTGGTCTGAATGTGGATTTTTTTGCTAAATCAGCCTCTGAATTTTTAGCCACCTTTATCTAAGTGGTTTATTTTATTCCCACCAAACTTTTTCAACATGATAAAAATATATTAATGATGCTAAATTGTGAACGGATAATAAATATCTCAAACGGTTTTGCTATGGCGAGGGATTAAAGTATTGTCTAAAAAGGAAACACTCAAAGGCTCATATATTCTAAAAATGTAATTATACACCATTTATTACTATATAAAAGTATACAAATATCAGAACTTAACTCATTTTATTCTTTTTTTTCAATTTAAGAATGTTTAAGTTTAAAAACTGCCAGAATGGTTGTTTAGTCTAAACAATAAATAAATAAAGTCAAACATAGTGCTATACTGCCCTCTTGTGTTCAAAATCAGGTAGGCCTATTATATCTATATAAAAATATACTAGGTATGTGACGGTGAGAATATTTTACCACTGGTTAACTGACGTGTGACACCGCTGGGGGCTTTTTAATCGCTAACTTAAAAACGAAAGTAAAATATGTTCGTCCGCACGGACATTGATAATGGTGCGGAGCAGAGCGAGCGTTTTCAATAAATTCCTATGGAAGGAGGAATGACCTAAAAAACGTTGACTCTGTTCTGCTCGTTCCTCGCTGAGGACGCGCACCATTATGAATGCCTGTGCAGCCGTGAGCATTTTAGTTTCATTTTCGGGGCGGATTGCTTGAATGTATTTTAAAAAAGCACAATGTTGTGTTTTATTGCTACTGTACAAAAATATAAGTTAACACTTTGCAGTTTGAATGATGTTCTGAACAAAATGACAGAGTATGTTTTTATGTATCCACTGTTCAATCGCGCCCCCGTTTTATTGATTCCCAAGTTATTTTTTCATTTAAGTTTTTTTCATTGTTCTAATCAGGTCAGGCAAGTAAAATTATCTGTGTCTTATCCCTTACATTTTTATATAATATATATACACTACTGTTCAAAAATTTGGCGTCAATAAGATTTTTAAGCGAAGTTTCTTCTGCTCACCAAGGCTGCATTTATTTGATTAAAAATACAAACAAAAACAGTAATATTGTAAAATATTATTCCAATTTAAAACAGCTGCTTTCTATTTTAATATATTTTAAACTGTTATTTATTCCTGTGATCAAAGCTGAGTTTTCAGCATCATTACTCCAGTCGTCACTGTCACATGATCCTTCAGAAATTATTCTAATATGATGATTGATGCTCAAGAAACATTCATTATTATTTTAAATGTCGAAAACAGTTGTGTACAGTCTTTGATGAATAGAAAGTTCAAAAGAACAGCATTTATCTGAAATCTAAAGCTTTTGTAACATTAAACACTACCGTTCAGAAGTTTGGGGTCAGTAATAATTTTAATTTTATTTTTGGGGAAAAGAAATAAAATAAATCAATACTTTTATTCATCGAGAATGAGTTAAACTGATTAAAAGTTACAGTACAGACATTTATAATGTTAAAAAAATTATATTTGAAATAAATGCTGTTCTTTTGAACTTTACATTCATCAACGCATTTTGAAAAAAAATCTGTACACAACTGTTTTCAACATTGAAAATAATAATTAATATTTATTGACCATCAATCATCATATTAGAATGGTTTCTGAAGGATCATGTGACACTGAAGACGGGAGTAATGATGCTGAAAACTCAGCTTTGATCACATTAATTACAGTGTAAAATATTTTAAAATAGAAAACAGCTGTTGTAAATTGGAATAATATTTCACAATATTACTGTTTTTGTTTGTATTTTTAATCAAATAAATGCAGCCTTGGTGAGCAGAAGAGACTTCTCCTAAAAACATTAAAAATCTTCCTGACCCCAAACTTTTGAACGGTGTATATATATATATATATACACATACACACACATATATATATATATCTATATCTATATCTATATCTATATATATATATATACATTTATTTATATATATATATATATATATATATATATATATATATATATATATATATATATAAATATAGCTGCGAGCAGCGATGGAGGGCCAAAGCCGGCGGTACCGCCACCCCCGGTGCCTTTAGGTAACTAAAGGCACCGGGGTTGCGGTGCCACCGGCTTGGGCCCGTAATCGCTGCTCGCAGCTATATTTATATTTATTATTATTATTATTATTTTGTCAACCTTTCGGGCACTTTTGGGGCCCTTAACATGCTCAAAAACTCTTGAAACTTTGCACACGGGTCAGAACCCGCGGCCATCAGGGCCGGACTGAAGCTGGTACCCGGGCGTGGCAGGGGGGCTCGACAGCGCCCCCTGGAACAGGATCCGAACACTTGTCCATAAATCAAACACACTTGCATGTAATAATATGAAACTCGGTACACATATAGATCTCATCGGGCCGAACAACTTTCGTGCTCTAAGTTTTACGCCAGCCCAACAGGAAGTCGGCTATTATGGGTTGTTTGGAAACGCATGCTGTGGAATTTGATCTACTCCTCCTAGGGAATTGATCCAATCGCTTCCAAACTCGGTGTGCATGAAGTCAAGACATTGAGGATGATAAATTGCGGACGGATTTTAGATATCTCAAACGGTTTGGCTGTGGCGAGGAAGCAAATTTATGGCGAATAAGGGACACAGGAAGTGTGTTATAACTTCTGCATACATTAACTGATCTTGATTAAACTTCAGCAGTGTGTTCGTTGTAAGAGGCCGATCACATGGATGTGACTATTGTGAGTCAAAGTTATAGCGCCACCAACTGGCAGTAGGAAGTGTGTCCCTTTCAAAATGCTTTGAAATCACCCTCTTATTTTTACCCGATTTGCTTCAAACTTTATGTGTATAATGTAAACACACGGCAGATGTAGACCTGTGAAAGGATTTTTGATATCTTTAATACTGTTGCCATGGCAACGCTTCAAACTTTAATATTCTTTTTTGATGCTTTTGAGACTCTTAACATACTTGAAATTGGATTAAACTAGACAGACACATCACATGTATTAGCCCGTAGACATGTGCAAAGTTTCAGAAACGGGCGTGGTGAGGGGCTCAGTAGCGCCACCTTTAGTCATAAGTGGGGGGGTTAGTTTTATCAACAGCAACAAAACTTGGTATGTGTATTGTTCTCATCAAGACGGACAACTTTCTAATTTACATTAACGATCTCCGACCAACAGGAAGAGAGATATTTTGGTTTGAATGTGGATTTTCTGAAGAATTTTCTCTCCCTCTCTCTGTGTCTCTGTGTGTGTGAGGGGAGGGGGGATTTAACTATTGCTTTTATATTGTTAATCAAGGTTTCAGGGGCTTTTGGGGTCCTTAACGTGCTCAAAAACTCTTGAAACTTTACATACTAGTCGGAACCTGCGGCCATCAGGGCCTGGCTGAAGCTGGTACCCGGGCGTGGCAGGGGGGCTCAACAGCGCCCCCTGGAATGGGGTCCGAAAACTTGCTCCATAGATCAAACTAGCTTGCATGAATTAATATGAAACTCAGCACACATATAGATCTCATCGGGCCGAACAACTTTCGTGCTCTAAGTTTTGCGCCAGCCCAACAGGAAGTCGGCTATTATGGGTTGTTTGGAAAACGCTTGCTGTGGAATGTGAAATACTCCTCCTAGAGAATTCGTCCAATCCCCACAAAACTCGGTCAGCATGAAGTCAAGACATTGAGGATGATAAATTGCGGACGGATTTTTGATATCTCGAACGGTTTGGCCGTGGCGAGGAAACGAATTTATGGCGAGAAAAGAGAAACACGAAGTGGAATAACTTCTGCATACATTAACTGATCTTGATGAAACTTCAGCAGTGTGTTCGTGGTAAGAGGCCGATCAGATGGATGTAACTATTGTGAGTCAAAGTTATAGCGCCACCAACTGGCAGCAGGAAGTGTGTCACTTTCAACATGCTTTTGACAAAAGTGGGCGGGTTAGTTTTAACTACAGTAAAAAAAAAAAAGTTTGTATATTGTACTCATCAAGCCGGACAACTTTCTAATTTACATTCATTAGCTCCGGCCATCAGGAAGTCAGATATTTTGGTCTGAATGTGGATTTTTTTGCAAAATCAGCCTCTGAATTTTTAGCCACTCCTCTTAAACTATTTATTTTATTCCCACCAAACTTTTTCAACATGATGAAAATACATTAAATATGCTAAATTGTGAACGGATAATAAATATCTCAAACGGTTTTGCTATGGCGAGGGATTAAAGTAATGTCCAAAAAGGAAACACTAAAAGCTTAAAATCTTCTAAAAATGTAATTATATACCATTTATTTCTATATAAAAGTATACAAATATTACAACTGAACCCATTTTTTTCTGTTTTTAAAAAGAATTTTATTCTAATTTTAATCTAAAATTAAAAACAGTAAAGTAAAAAAAAAAAGAAAAAAAAGTCATACATAGGGCTATTCTGCCCTCTTGTGTCCAAAAGGACATCAAAATAGTATATAAAACTTTTTACCAGGTAGGCCAATATTGTATTTAAATATACATTTATTAGGTATGTGTCTGAGGATATTTTCCCACCGGTTAATCGACGTGTGACACGAGCGGGTGCTTTTAAATTGCTAATATAAAAGTGAAAGAAAAATACGGACGTCTGCACGGACATTGATAATGTTGCACACACAAATCACACACACGTTGGAAAGAATGATACTTTTAAACATAACACTAAACCGCCATTAAGTGTCGCCAGGCGACCGTCTTAACCCATTTAAGCCCACCGGCAACTATAGTTGCCGCAGTGCATAGTTGTCATTTTCCTTTTGTAAATAATTTTCTAGATGTTGTCCATGTTTTATTTCTCAATGACATGCAAGCAAACAACCAAATAAAGGATTTCAAGAAAAAAAAAAAGGTATTCACTTCCTCCCTGTCACATGAGGCTGTCAACTTCCTACCCCTACTTCCAGGAAGCATGGCGAAGGCAAACCCTCCCAAAGAAAGGTCATTTTCATGTTACTAATAAGTATTTTTTGTTGACATATATATATATCTACATAATCATGAAGGTCTCTAGAATCATCCAAACAAAACAAATCTTACAAGAGATCTATAGTTTTTTGTATACTTAGTCAAAAGTCCAAGCGGCAACTATAGTTGCCGGTGGGCAAATGCCTTGTAAGTACATATATCATGGGAAAATGGAGTATACTGAGTTAATAGGTTAATAAATCAAGTTTATTGGTCTTGTTTAGTGCATAAACATAACTTAACCCTTTAAATGACATCTCTATATAGATATATTTTTTTTCTTCATTCTATTTATTTGTATTTATTTATTTTCTTTTAACTTTTTGATACACAATGCCCTGTTATGGCTGCACTTTGTTCTGCACTATGTTCCACAACTTTAACCCTTGTGCGCTGTTCGTTTGTGGTTTACAGTCAGGCTGTTTGGGGTCTGAGAGACCCCAGGCAACAAAATGTAATTTTGTAACAATATATATATTTTAAACAAATGTAATTTTACTCAGTTTATTTATGTTTTTACTCTACATTTGGACATTTTTACTCTACAAAATGTTCAAAAAAAGAAAAGAAAAATTCTCCAAAAAGAAGAAAAAAATGAATAAACAATTTGCCTTATAAAATACCCACATTTCTAACTTTCATTCATGGGGATAACATGGATAATTTGACATGGTTTAGTGTAAGATTTTTGGCCAAATCTTGGAAAATGCAGTTGTAAAAGTAAAAAAAAAAAAAAAAAACAGTAGATGGCTGCAGAGCTCTAAAAGTACTAAAAGTTTCAAACTAAAAGACATCTTTTCACAAGTTTTTTCAGTTAGATTTATATCTACATATAATGAAATCACAATTATAACAATAAAAGTAACTTTTTGTCAAAGTTTGGCAGTTTTTGTACTGAAAAAAAAAATCAGTTTTCAATAATGTTAAAGAATCAAACCTGATCAGGATGTTACAAAGAGAAAAGTTGGAGTTTTTAGAGTTTACCATTTATTTCAAACATCTGTTTTTCATATAATTCTACAAATTTAAAGTGTGCCACTTCATTTCTGTCTGTGTGTTCTGTGTTGTTTCTGATTTTGAGGATGAATTTTGTCCATTGATCAAATTCATTTGATTCTAATCATAATATAACATTACTGAAAAACAGATTTTTTTTTCAGTACAAAGAGTGCCTAAACTTTGACAAAAAGTAACTTTTATTATTATAATTGTGATTTCATTATATGTAGATATGAGTACAACTGGAAAAACTTGTGAAAAGATGTCTTTCAGTTAGTCAAAAAGCAAATAGCAAATAGTGGTGCTCTGCAGCCATCTACTGGTTAAAGTGATAATTTGTTACTTTTAAAACAGCATTTTCCAAAAGATGGGCAAAAATCTTACACTAAACCATGTCAAATTATCTATGTTATCCCCATGAATGAAAGTCAGAAATGTGGGTCAAAAAGACCCTGAACAGCGCACAATGGTTAAGGAAAATGGATTTGTTGTTTGTTGTGTTTTCATATTCAAGAGATTATAAGCTAGATGCCGTTTTTTTGGGTCTGCATCAAATGTTCTTCGACTTTTATACATAATAAATTTGTTTATGAATAAAGATTGATATGTTGAAAGCAGTTATTTTGAGATAAATGCCAAATGTTCTCCTCCTATTCATATTTTACATTGAAGGGGTGCATACAACATATTTGCCCACCGGCAACTATAGTTGCCACACATTCAAATATGATTTTCAAGAAAGAAAAAAAAACCTGGGGAAAATAAATGCAGAACATGTTCACATAGGACACTATTAACATGATTATATGCATGAAACCATTCAGAAAAATTTGGGCACAAATGGGTTAATGAGTGAGTCATTGATTCATTCGTTCAAAGGATTCATTTGAATGACTGAGTCATTCATGATTAAGACAAATGTTTATGGATTGATCATTCAATCTTTGAGTCAACCGATTCGTTCAAAATGCTGAATCATTCAGAAATGAGAAAACACATTGCTGAGAGATGCGCGTGATGATTCTGCTGTGATCTTTTTGTTTAACTATTTTCGCTGCTGAAACAGAACAAAAACAGTCAATATTGCATCTAAAATGTAAGTGACTTGATTGTAACTTTTTTAACCTGTTGTATGAAATCAATGTCACAGTTTCAATCGTGATTGTATTCAGGAAACAGCCTTCTCGTCAAGTGAGGTTGCTTAACTGTTATAAAATATATCAAAACTCCATATTTATCATTTTTATAGTCAGTAAGTTGTTAACTGAGTTTGTTTTTTGTGTGCTGATCTCATTTGTTTACATTTCTCCTGGAGAAGCTGCATGAGCCTCAGCAGCGCAACCTTGTTACCATTGATCAACTGATTACTGGTAATCCATTTATTAACAACTGTTGATTGCAACTTAAAATGAATGTAATAAAATTAGAATAATCTCTCGTTTTAGTGATTCCCAAGTTATTTTTTTTGTCATTGACGTTCTAATCAGGCTACTCTGGTCGGGCAAGTAAAATTCTCTTTCAGGTTGGCCTATTGTATTTATATATAAATATATTAGGGATGTGACTGTGGGAAATTTTTCCCACCGGTTAATCAATGTGTGACACCGCTGGGGGCTTTTGAATCGGTAACTTAAAAACGAAAGTAAAATATGTTCGTCCGCACGGACATTGATAATGGTGCAGAGCGAGCGCATTGCAATCTTGATATCGCAGTCTGTTCATTATAGCCTTTATAAAATATAATAATAAAATAGTCAACCTAACATATAAAAATTACACTACTCTGAATAGTATGAATTGTACTGACTATTTAAACACAGTAATCACCGCTAAACTGTGATGTTTCCAAGCACATATTTGCGCATGTGAAGAGGATAATTTTTCCCTTCAATAGTGGAACGTGAGTGAAGTACAAAGCCTATAATAAACAAATGTTTAGCATCCAAAAAATGTTATATATATATATATATATATATATATATATATAACATTTTTTTATATATATATATATATTTTTTTTTGTTGTTTTATATATATATATATATATATATATATATATATATATATATATAAATATAGCTGCGAGCAGCGATTGCGGGCCCAAGCCGGTGAAACCGCCACCCCGGTGCCTTTAGTGTAACTAAAGGCACCAGGGTGGCGGTGCCACCGGCTTGGGCCCGCAATCGCTGCTCGCAGCTATATTTATCACTGAATTCAGTGTAGTAATATAATTCACAAATAAGATAAGATACAAGGACTGATTGTGTTTTGTGGGCTTGAGAATGAAACGTCACTTTAAAATCTCAGTGTAGAAAAATATTACGGCCTGATTTAGAACATTTTATGACAATGAAAATTTTCATCATAATATATGACATATATTTTTTACTTCATATCACTACTCATCATTATCTTACCACAATGAAGGTATTTATAGCATTTCAAATATTTAGATTACTTCTTTGTTAACTGATAATGACTGAGTGTGAACTAGCAGAAATATAATAAATATTGGAATAAAAAATAAAAAAACTTTCTCATGTACATTGTTTTTTAGATGTTTTATGATCATGTTTAATCAGATTCTCATAACAGGGATTTGCACTGGGTATATTTTGTAAATTTTTATTGATATTATGTGATTATGTGATATTATACACACTTCATCACACAAGAGCTGATTCAGAACTGTTGCTTGTATGTGTAATCTGTGTTTGTCAGGACTGTGTGCCGCTCAGATTGCCTTTAAAAGTTCAATCCAGAACTGTGATGTAGAAACAGGAATTATAAAATGCAGAATTATATTCAATTCAAACTGAAGGAAGCAGAATTACAGACACTGACATGTTCTTACACACACAGCTGTTTCTTCATACAGACACTTGAATCAGTTAAATGTCACGACTGAAAGATTAACTCTTTCCCTGCCAGTGTTTCATTTTCAAAAACTTTCATGGTCCCCAGAATACTTTATTGTATAAATATCTGAATATTCAACATATCAAATGAAAAAAAAGACCCTCTGCCTTTAAAGGGCCCCTATTATGCAAAATTCACTTTTACATGGTGTTTGAACATAAATGTGTGTTGGCAGTGTGTGAGCAAAACCACCCTAGAATGATACAAATCCACCCAGTGTTTTTTTTTACAATCTCAATAAATCATAAGCACTGTCTCAGAACGAGCTGTTCTAAGATTCTATGCAGTGTGACGTAGAATTGCACAGGCCCCTCCCACGACTGTTGATTGACACTGCAGTTTGAGCATAGCCCCGCCCTGAGTGAGCTGGACACAGGCCGCCATTGCTCCGACGCCAGAGCAGCTGTAGACAAGAATGTCTTCTAAAGCGATTGAGGTGTTTTGTTGTTGGATGTAAGAATGAACATAGCAGTCTTCATTTACTCTTGTTGTTAATCGAGGATGGATCTGTACTGTTCGTGATCCAGCTTACGGTCTCCGGAGCAACAGACGTTACTGATCACGGCAGAGATGAAAGTGAGTGCACGCACTTTATGACAGCTCATCCAGTCATTTTACGGATATAAGGTTTACCAGTTTATTAAGCACCCACTGAATAGGTGTGTATATATTTGTTTACTGTTAGTTGTAACGAGTGTTTTGTGTACTTCGCTGTGTATGTTGATGACAATGAAAGGGAGAAAGAGAGAGTTTATGGATAAGACTTTAATGCGCACTTCTTATACTGTGTTTGTTCAGCTCTTACAGTGATTTTCTGGAGTAAAACTAACGCTTCATCTTTTGTGTGATGTACAATAAACTTCATTGAACTCCTCAGTATATTTTGGTAATCATTCGGACGGGGTTTGCGTACAGCAGGCTTAATAGTGGATAAAAGCAGATGACATATTAGTTATAACCGTAATTAAACTAAACGATACCTGTTTTATCTCCATACAGCAAATAATCTCTGGCTCTGTGGACATTATTGTCCAACTCCTGGTCGAAATGAACAGCGTTACTGAAAGTTTTTGTTCTGATATTATCAGATTAGATTGTCTGGCTCTGAGCGCGAGCTCTTGAGGCTCCGCCCCCTGTGCGGACAGCAGCAGCTCATTAGCATTTAAAGGAATACACACTAAAACGGTGTGTTTTTCTGAGCCCCCAAAAATGACAATTTAAACATGCTGTAAAAAATTATCTGTTGGGTATTTTGAGCTAAAACTTCACATACACACTCTGGGGACATCAGAGACTTATTTTACATCTTGTGAAAAGAGTCATAATAGGTGCCCTTTAAACAACAACAACAAAAACGTTTTATTCTTGCATCATACTTTTCTTTCTTTTTTTACCAACACTTGAATGTGGGTAAGTTTTCTAAAAACGGTAACATTTTGAGCAAAACCTGAGACAAACAAAGTTTGTTTCAGCTGTACAGCAGATCCAGAAGAAAACAGTGTCATAGTCCAGCTTAAGTAAGTTCAGTGTTGTAAAAAAAAAAGTATTAATTTATCTATACAGCCGCTCTGGAGAAAACAGTGATGTCATCGTCCAGCTCAGTTCAGTTCTCATATAATGGTGTCAATGCAGGCAGATCAATAATATTGTTGAATATTAAGTGTCTCCAACTAAGCAAGCCAGAGGCGACAGTGCAGGAACTCAAAATCCATCAGTGACAGAATGGAGAAAAAAACCTTTGCAGAAACCAGACTCAGTCGCTCAGTTCTCCTCTGATCAACGGACGAACAGTGTATGATTATGATTCAGGCATTACAGGTCAGAAGTCAGATTGAATCTGAATATTCAGAATATTTATTCAGTTCCATCTGGTTGAAGATTACCTTTCATGTAGGTCACTCCAACGTTCGTCTGAGGAATCCGACAGAAATGGGATCTTTGCAGAGAGACCAATCTACTTTGAGAGAAACTAAACGAGCCAATGCACATTGGCAATGGCATGTGATAATTATGCCAGCTGCTTCTATCATGCAGCGCGGGGATATAATGAGCAGCCGGTGCAATGCATCTTTGCATTTAACTTTGGAGCCGAGCTTCTTAATGGTTCTGCTCTTCAGTCTTCTTCAGGAAAATTAGGCGAGCGCTCTTGGAAGATTCTCTTCTTTGTTTGTGTTGGTGAGACGGCACGTTGCAGTGGAGAACGCCAAATCAAACAGCTGTTTTCATAGCTCTGAGTGCAATCACTATACCTCATTCACTCTCAGTCTCCTCCTCTCAAGAAGGCGATGAAACCTCGCCACTCTCATCCCCTTCTGCAATCGCCAGCGGACAGCAGTATGCGGTTCGGGAACACAGTCAAGCCTTCCCACGCATCCTTTGTCCACCTTTGGAGCCAGGTGAGTGTTGCACCGCACACCCAGACCCCACTCCAAGCCGCCCCAGTGCCTCTCGGGTCGGGTCCCTGTTCTCCACCTCGCTGCCCCTCCATGTGTACGTCTGTGGTTCCGTTGGTCCCACTGGTACGGTCTCTCGGAGCCTGGCTAGCGCTCCCCAGACCATCCCGCTGGCTCATCCGCACTATGCGATTCAGATCACCCCCGCACGCTCCTGTCTGACAGGAAGAGATCGAAGTCCTACTGGTGAAGGACGCGATCAAGCCGGTCCCTACAGCCGATATGAAGTCGGGGTTCAACAGCCCCTACAAAGTCCTACCCTTCGGGCTGGCTGTCACCGTGCGTCTGTACGAAAGTCGCGGAGGCAGCCATTGTTCCACTCAGGGAACGTGGGGTTCGCATCCTCAACTATCTCCGCGAGTGGGCTAGCCAGTCGTCGAGATAGTTGAGGATGCGAACAGGGACATGGTGCTACGTCACTTCAGCCTGTTCAACCTCCAGCTTCGGGTCAACTGGGACAAGAGCAAACTCTCCCCAATGTAGATTGTTCCAAAGCGGCTTTACATTGATAAAAGGAAATAAAAGTAACAGAGATTGTTTTGGCTTTATATAAGCTCTAGAATAAAGTTAGCTAAAGTTAGTTTTGATTGATTCACTTCTGTCGCAACGATCATTAGTTATTAACTTAGGGGCCGCTAACACAACACCGTTTTAACAGAAAAACTCTTAAGTTCTTTCTGCACAAACTTCAAAAACGCGAACCTGTGAGAAAGCTGATGCCGTGCACATGCATATTATGAGTCTATATGTATGCGCGTTTGAATATATGTGCTATGAATTCTAGGTATTATTAACTGGCCGGAATTTTGAGATCGCAATAGACGTGAAGGTCTATAATGCGTTAAGAGCTCGCTCAAGTACTGCCGAGCTAAACCATTTAGTGCTTTGTAAGTAATCAGCAATATTTTAAAATGTATACAATGTTTAATAGGGAGCCAATGCAGTTTTGACAGAACTGGGCTAATATGGTCATACTTCCTGGTTCTGGTAAGAACTCGAGCTGCTGCGTTTGGACCAGTTGTAGTTTGTTTATTAAGCGTGCAGGGCAACCACCCATAATAGCATTACAATAATCTAGCCTTGAGGTCATGAACGCATGAACTAATTGTTCTGCATTTGTCAATGAGAGCATATGACGTAATTTAGATATAATTTTAAGATGGAAAAATGCGGTTTTACAGATACTAGACATGTGAATTTCAAATGAAAGATTGGTATCAAAGAGCACACCCAGGTTCCTAACCAACGACGAAGACTTAACAGAGCAGCCATCAAGTGTTAGACAGTATTCTAGACTATTACATGAGGAAATTTTTTGTCCAATAATTAGAATCTCAGTTTTTTCAGAATTAAGTAGTAGGAAATTACTAGTCATCCATTTATTATATCACCTATGCATTCCGTTAATTTTGTGAATTTGTAAGTTTCGTTTGGTTTTGAAGAAATATACAGCTGAGTATCATCAGCATAATAATTTCATGCCTCCTAATGATATCTCCCAAGTGTAGCATGTACAGAGTGAAAAGCAACGGTCCTAGTACTGAGCCTTGTGGTACTCCATACTGAACTTGTGATCGATAAGACATCTCTTCATTTACTGCTACAAACTGATAACGGTCAGATAAGTATGATTTAAACCATGCTAATGCAATTCCACTAATGCCAACATAATTTTCTAGTCTATTTAAAAGAATGTTGTGGTAAATAGTATCAAATGCAGCACTAAGATAGAGTGACACTAATAGCGAGATACAACCACGATCGGATGATAAGAGCAAATCATTTGTAACTCTAATGAGAGCAGTCTCAGTACTATGGTACGGTCTAAATCCTGACTGGAAATCCTTGCAGATATCATTTCTTTCTAAAAAGGAACATAGTTGTGAGGATACCGCCTTTTCTAGTGTCTTTGACAGAAAAGGTAGATTTGAGATCGGCCTGTAATTGACTAATTCTGTACGATCAAGTTGCGTTTTTTTAACAAGCGGTTTAATCATAGCCAGCTTAAAAGTTTTTGGTACGTATCCTAATGACAAAGATGAATTAATGATATTAAGGAGAGGATCAATGACCTCTAGAAGCATCTCTTTCAGTAGCTTAGTTGGTACAGGGTCTAACATACATGTTGTCGATTTAGATGATTTAACGAGTTTAGCGAATTCTTCCTCTTCTATAGCAATGAATGAATCGATTTTTTCCTTAGGGAGACTAAAATGCACTCCCTGATGCGATACTGTAGTAGACGGTTGCATAGTAATAATTTTCTCCCTAATGTTATACATTTTATAACATAAGACTGGAGCACGTCCAGTCGGTGTTGAACTACTTGAATTCGTTCAAACGCAGGACCATGGCCCAACTGAAACTTTTTCAGAGGCTCCTGGGGCATATGGCACCTGCAGTAACGCTGCTTAGGTTGCTCCATATGAAGCCGCTTCAACACTGGCTTCACGCCCGAGTCCCGAGATGGGCGTGGCAGAGTGGCTTGTACCGGGTTTCCATTACCCCGCACTGTCGCCAAACCTTCAGCCCGTGGTTGGACCCTTCATTTCTACGGGCAGGTGTTCCCCTAGAACAAGTGTCACATGCATGCTGTGGTCTTCACAGATACCTCTGCCACCGACTGGGGGCAACGTACAACGGACATGCAGCTTTGTGTCTTTGGACAGGGCCTCAGCTGCATTGGCATATCAATTGCCTTGAGTTGCTAGCAGTACGTCTTGCTCTCAGCAGCTTCAAGGTGCCACTTCGAAGACAAGCATATACTGGTCCGTACAGACAGTACTGCGGCTATTGCGTACATCAACTGACAAAGGTGGTCTGCGCTCCCATCGCATGTGGCAACTCACCTGCCATCTCCTCCTATGGAGTCAGAAGCATCTGAGGTCGCTTCGTGCCATTAACATCCCTGGCTAGCTCAATCGTGCAGCCGACCAGCTCTCACAAAAGCTTACGCTTCCAGGAGAGTGGCGACTCCATCCCCAGGTGGTCCAGCTGATTTAAAGGCGCTTCGGGGCCGCACAGGTAGATCTGTTTGCCTCCCCGGACACGTCACATTGGCAGTTGTTCTTCTCCCTGACCGACAGAACCCTCGGCACAGATGCACTGGCACACAGCTGTCCCCGGGGCCTGCACAAGTATGCGTTTCCCCCAGTGAGCCTTCTTGCACTGACCTTGTGCAAAGTCAGGGAGGACGAGGAGCAGGTCCTTTTAGTGGCCCCCTATTGGCCCAACTGGACCTGGTTCCTAGAACTAGTACTCCTCACGACAGTCCCTCCCTGGCCCATTCCTCTGATGAAGGAACTGCTTTCTTAGAGACAGAGCACCCTATGGCACCTCGTCGAGATTCTAGGTGACCTACCCCAGGCGGTGTTAGACAACATCACTTCTGCTAGAGCCCCCTCTACGAGGCGCTTCTATGCATTGAAATGGAACCTATATGTTGAGTGGTGTTCTTCCTGATTTGGAAGACCCCCGAAGATGCCCGATCAGTGTTGTGCTTTTCTTCCTGCAAGATGGGTTGGAGCGAAGACTGTCTCCCTCCACCCTCAAAGTGTATGTTGCTGCTATTGCCTCGCATCACAATGCAGTTGAAGGTAAGTCATTGGGAAAGCATGACCTGATCGTCAGGTTTCTGAGGGGGGCTAGGAGACAAAATCTGCCTTGTCCCCCCTCTATACCCTCTTGGGACCTGTCCCTGGTGCTCAGCTGACTCTCACGTTGTCCTGAGACCCCGGCCCAGATATGTGCCCCAAGGTTCCTACCACTCCCTTCAGGGATCAGGTAGTGAACCTGCAAGCACTGCCCTCGGTGGAGGCAGACCCAGCCCTGGCTTTTCTCTGTCCCGTCGCTCAGTTATACGTGGACAGAATGCAAAGCTTTAGGACCTCAGACCAGCACTTTGTCTGTTACGGAAGCCAGCAGAAGGGAAAAGCTGTCTCCAAGCAAAGGTTAGCCCACTGGATAGTGAATGCTATTGTCTTGGCGTATCAATCCAAATACGTGCCTTGACCTTTCAGGTTGAGAGCTAACTCAACTAGAATTGTTGCTCAAGGCTCACTCAAGGCTCACGCTGACAGACATATGTAGAGCTGCGGGCTGGGCGACACCCAACCCGTTCACTAGATTTTATAGCCTTTGTGTAGAGCCGGTATCCTCCCATATACTCGCCCCAAATGGCCAGTAGCACGGGGAACCTGCTCAAGTGTCGGCTTGCTACGCCATTCTCGCCTGGTCGGCCAGATACGTGTGTCTATTTGCTCCAGTGTGTTCCCATGAGATGGCTAACCCTGTTGAGTTCACCCCTACGGCAGTCAGACGTTGCAGAGCGTCTGACACCAGGCCAAGCAGTTGCACTGGCTGCTCATTATATACCCGCGCTGCGTGACAGAAGCAGCTGGCGCAATTATCGTATGCCAACAGGCCCAGGGTGGGTAATCGGGAGAATCGGGAGAATTCCCAGTGGGCCGCTTCACTTTTGGGCCGGGCGAGGATTTTTTTTATTTAATTTTTTTTTTTTTTCACATTTGTCACGTTAGTTACATTAGGCTACACACATTCCGCATTCTGACACCGCAGTGCGCAGCCTCTGCATAGGTTGTACCATGTGAGGGAGTTCTCCCCTCCCCTCCCATAGAGTTGGTTGGGTCCATAGCCCGTCTTTTTCAAAACGTTTTCTCAGGTAGGCTACCGCGGCACCGCCTACCGATAGCTGGGCTGGCCCTACCATAACGGTACGCATCAGGGAGGATGGATGGGAGGAAGAGGCTAGGAGGGCTGAAAAAGCCAGGTTGAAAAAAAAGAAAAGCATTGGAGGAGGATGCTGCCAAATGTGCCAACTAGCTTACAGATTTATTTTCAAGAAGACAAACACAAGTGGCATTAGGTAAAGAGAGATAGGCCTAGTAATGATTAGCATTAGCAACGCTGCAATGTAATTATTCGACTAATACCGTTGTAGCGTTGTCAACCTATTCACAAGCCTTTTTGTATCACCCAATACATGGTGGTTCATAGGCTTTGCAAATATTATGCAATTTAATATTGATAACAAAACTCAAGCTTGATCTGTGTATGCAGTAAAATGACCTCTTAATAATTTTTGTGTGGCTTCTGAGCAGCAGATAAACCAGTCCCCTGCTGAAAATGAGGAGGCCATGATGACTACAGGGACAGGTAGTGAGGATACCAGAGTAAACAATATGAATTAAAGTTATATAACCCTCAGGTTGTGTTCAAAACCCTATAACACCGTCACCTTTTGTGTTCCCGGTCAAAAATGAATAAATAAATTGTGGAATAGTGGAATATTTTTGTTAACTTCTCAGTTTAAGTGAATTATTATTTAACCTTTACATTATTAGTTGAACTATGGTATTAATAAAAACTACACAATAGTAAGAGCTGAACTGTTGCTTCATTTATCCAATTTGGAAAAAGTGCTAATTTGGAATTCGACCATGGAAAAAGTGGGCCGGTCTTGGGCCTGAAACTCCCGGGCTGAAAAGTGGCCCCACTCCGGCCCTGCATGTCAATGTGCATTGGCTCATTTGGTTTCTCTCAAAGTAGATTGGTCTCTCTGCAAACATCCCATTTCGTCTCCGTTCCCTCTTTCAGGGAATGTGGATTACCATACGTAATCGATAATTTCCTTGTTTGACTTGCAAGTAGATTGGTCTCTCTGCAAACATCCCATTTCGTCTCCGTTCCCTCTTTCAGGGAATGTGGGTTAACATACGTAATCGATAATTTCCTTGTTTGACTTTGGATGAAGGATCGGATCATTCTGTAAAGTTACACAAACACGTGTGTATGACGATCACTGTGGGTTTGTGTATGTTGATTCTGTTGAATATGATTGTGTCTGTAGTGGCTCTTTATTCACCATCATCTTATCTAGAGAAGGTCAGACTAACATCTAAAACCTGTAAGTAAAACGCAGACAGTCAAATGTGTGCGACATTATTGCATTATCCACTTTATATCAAAAAAAAAAAAAAACTACTTAGATGATTAAGTGAGAGATTATAATATAATACTTCTATTGCAATTGACATTCTCTCAAAATACATAATTTAGGGATTAAAAGACAATGATAAAAGCTAAATATAGAATTGTCTGAAATAAAAAGAAACTTGAAGATATTTAATTGTTGCTATAAACTGTTATAAAAAATAAATGAATCAAACTCTTATTAAACATTTTATAGTATGTAATTAAACTAAGAAGAAAACTAAGTAAACTAAGAAGAAACTAAATTAACTTTCAATAAAATATGAACAGTTTTAATCCTCACTACTCACAGAAGCGTGTTCAGTTTATAATGTGGATCCTCCTTCAGATCAGAGAGCAGCTTCACATCTGAGTGTCTTAGATTATTTTCAGACAGATTCAGTTCTCTCAGGTGTGAGGGGTTTGATCTCAGAGCTGAAGTCAGAGCAGCACAACCTTTATCTGTAACACCAAAATTCCTCAAACTGTAGAGAACAATGACACTCTTCAGTCTCTCAGTTCAGGATCTACAGCTCAGATAAGCAGGAACTTCACAATCAGACACCACAGCACCATTAACAGGTCTAGTCTAAGGTTCAGACCTGCTTCTATAAACTGCTTGTGGGGGTTAGTTTCCATATCATAAAAATTGCAAGAATATTCAATAACACTTTATTTAACAGTGTCCTTGTTACATAGGCTATGGTACATGTACCTACCATAGTAATAACAGTAAATTATGCATAATTACATGCAACTAACCCTCAACCAAATCATAATCCTACCCTAACCCTATAGTAAGTACTTTTACCCCCGGTTTCACAGACGAGGCTTAAACTAGTCCCAGACTAAAATGCATGTTTGGGCTGTTTTAACTGAAAGCAACTTGCACAGACGTATCTTATAATATGTCAGTGTCATTGTTTTGTCTCAACATACACATCAGTAATGTTTTTTTCTAAGGCACATTTATAAAAGGTACTTAAATGTCCTAATTGAACTAAGGCCTAATCCTGGCTTAGTCTAAGCCCTGTCTGTGAAACCAGGCCGTAGTCGCTTAATATTACTCAGTACTTAAATATATAATTACACTGTAACAATGACATCTTAAAATAAAGTGTAACCGGATATTCATTTTTTTATGCAAGTACCCAAAAATCATCAACATATCTGTATATGAAAATGGTTGTCACATTTTATGTTTATACTATCATTAATATTGTAAAATTATGTCAGACACATTAGAAAGAATCTAATGAAAATAAAAGCAACTGTCCCAATAGTAATTTCACAGTAGATTTGTTGTATGACAATCATTATTTACTATATGACACATTTTATAAAACTTACCTGAGTATTTCCAGTTTACAGTGAGGATCCCACAGTAGATCAGAAAGCTGATTGACTCCTGAATCTCCTACTTTATTAAATGACAGACTCAGTTCTCTCAGGTGTGAGGGGTTTGATCTCAGAGCTGAAGTCAGAGCAGCACAACCTATATATGTAACACCGCAATCCCTCATCCTGTGGAGAACAATGACACTCTTCAGTCTCTCAGTTCAGGAAACACTGATATAAATGATATGTTATATATGAATTTCTCCTTTCTCCTCAACATATTTGTATATGAAAGCAGTTGTCACCTCTTCATATCATCCAATCATGTTTGTGACTTGTAAAAACTATTAAAAGTTAAATTACCTCAGAAGCTTTGGAAAAATCTAATAATGATTAATCATCCTTTTTAATTACTTGATGGTAAACTTTTTTTATATATAGTATTTTTGTATCTCATTCATTATTTACCACAGGAGAAAAACAGACGATGTTAAGACTTTTATAAAATCTTACCCGAGTATCTCCAGTTTACAGTGAGGATCCTGCAGTAGATCAGAAAGCTGCTTGACTCCAAAACCTCCTACTTTATTCCATGACAGACTCAGTTCTCTCAGGTGTGAGGGGTTTGATCTCAGAGCTGAAGCCAGAGCAGCACAACCTTCATCTGTAACACCACAATCCCTCAACCTGTAGAGAACAATGACACTCTTCAGCCCCTCAGTTCAGGAAGCACTGATATAAATGAAATCCACGGCACCATTAACAGGTCCAGTCTAAGGTTCAGACCCACTTCTACATGCTGCTTGATGGGGTTAGTTTCCATATCATAAAAAATGGCAAGAATATTCAGTTTTTATGCAAGTACCAAAAATCACCAGCATATTTGTATATGAACATGGTTGTCACATCTTTACATCATCCAGGCATGTTTATACTATCATTAATATTGTACAGTTATGTCAGACACATTGGAAAGAATCTAATGAAAATAAAAGCAACAGTCCCAATAGTAATTTCACAGTGGATTTGTTGTATGACAATTATTATTTACCATATGAGACATTTTATAAATCTTACCCCAGTATTTCCAGTTTACAGTGAGGATCCCGCAGTAGACCAGAAAGCTGCTTGACTCCAAAATCTGCTACTTTATTCCATGACAGATCCAGTTTTCTAAGGTGTGAGGGGGTCTCAGAGCTGAAGTCAGAGCAGCACAACCTTCATCTGTAACACCACAATCACACAACCTGTAGAGAACAATGACACTCTTCAGTCTCTCAGTTCAGGAAACACTGATATGATATGATATGATACATGAATTTTTCATTTTACAGTATTGCTTTGGTTAGAAATCACATGCTAAACTCATAAATGTGATCATGTTTTATCAGTGTAATGATTGTTGTCAGAGTGACTTACTGAACTGATCTGGATTCTTTGACCACAGGCAGCAGTTTCTGAAGAACTTCACCTGCTGTATTTTGTGCTCCAATAAACTGTTTTAGATCAAAATCATCCATCTTCTGCTCTGATGTCAGCAACACATAAACCAGAGCTGACCACTGTGAAGAGGAGAGTTGGGTTTTTCCTATTTCTCCAGATGTCAGATAATCTTGGATCTCCTGCATCAGTGAATCATCACCCAGTTCATTCAGGCAGTGGAACAGATTGATGGATCTCTCTGGAGAACGATTCTCCCTGATATTCTGTTTGATGTACTGAACTGTTTCCTTTTTGTTGTAGGAGCAGCTTCCAGTCTGTGTCAGTAGTTCTCGTAAGAGAGTCTGATTGGACTCCAATGAGAGACCCAGAAGGAAACGCAGGAAAAGGTCCAGATGTCCATTCTTACTCTTGAAGGCCTTATTTACAGCTCTCTGATGCAGCTCAGATAATGAGTGATACTTCTTACGGTTAAAAATGTTAGAAAATTGGATTTGTTTGGAGATTTGGTCAAACACATTTATATGTTTTTCTATAAAGGAGATGTGTGCATATAGAGCTGCTAGATGTTCTTGGATGCTCAGGTGAACAAAGCAGAAGACTTTCCCCTGATACAAGCCCAACTCCTCTCTGAAGATCTGAGTGCACAATCCTGAGTAAACTGATGCTTCTGTCACATCAATGTCACACTCTCTCAGGTCTTCCTCATAGAAGATAAGGTGGCCTTTCACAAGCTGCCAATAAGCCAGTTTCCCCAGTTTGAGAATCATGTCTTCATCTTTCACTCTCTTCTTATAGTCCTTCTCATGTCTGATGTTGGTCTGAATGATCAGGAAGTGTGTGTACATTTGAGTGAGAGTCTTGGGAATCTCTCCTCTCTCTGCTTCACTCAACATCTTCTCTAGAACAGTGGCTGAGATCCAGCAGAACACTGGGATGTGGCACATGATGTGGAGGCTCCTCGAGGACTTCAGGTGTGTGATGATTGTATTGGCCAGACTCTAATCACTGATTCTCTTCCTGAAGTATTCCTCCTTCTGTGGCTCATTGAAGCCTCGTACCTCTGTCACTCGATGGACACACTCAGAGGGGACGAGATCCGCTGCTGCTGGTCTGGAGGTGATCCAGATGAGAGCAGAGGGAAGCAGATTCCCCTCAATGAGGTTCATCAGCAGCTCGTCCACTGAGGCTGATTCAGATATATTACACAGTTTCACTTCACTCTTAAAGTTCAGAGACAGACGACACTCATCCAGACCATCAAAGATGAACAACACTTTATATTCTTCACTGGATATTTCCATTTCTTTTATTTCAGGGAAAAACACATGAAGAAGATCTGAAAGACTGAGTGTTTTGTCCTTCATCAAGTTGATCTCTCTGAAAGGAAGTGGAAATATGAGCTGGACGTCCTGATTCTCTTTCCCTTCAGCCCAGTCCACAATGAACTTCTGCACAGAGACTGTTTTTCCAATGCCAGCGACTCCCTTTGTCAGCACAGTTCTGATGGGTTTGTCTTGTCCAGGTAAAGATCTAAATATGTCATTGCATTTGATCGGTGTGTCCTCTGTTGCTGCTCTCCTGGACTGTGTCTCAATCTGTCTCACCTCATGCTCATTATTGATCTCTCCACTTTCACTCTCTGTGATGTAGAGCTCTGTGTAGATCTATTCAGGAGGGTTGGGTTTCCCTGCCTTGCTGTTCCTTCATACAGACACTGAAACTTCTTCAGCAGATTTGATTTACATGTGCTTTGGACCAGTTGAGAATCACAACTAAAATAAAAAATTATTAGATTACAACACAAATTAAAGAAGTAAAAGTGATAGTAAATGATCTTTATGACAGAAATGTTGTACCTCAGATTAGATGACATGTGTCTTTCTCTAAATGTTCCTTGAGTGTCCATATACTGTTCACTAATTATAGACAAACATGGACAAAAGAGACAATACAATTGAGTAGAGAAAACAGAAACAAGAATTCATATAGAGTCATTCTGTGTCGTCTCAACCAGAGGACCCTGGACAAACACGTCCATAATGATTTTTTTATGGTGAAAGAAAGTCAAAAAGGAAGAAGAAAGTAAATATTCATCCAATGCATTTCATATTTTGGCTGAGTTTTTTTATTTAAAGAGAATTTATTATTTTGTAGAGGAGGGTCAAAACAACACATAGATAGGTAGATCATCTATTAGTCAAATTTGACCATCAATCCTTGTTGCATTATATACCAATGGGGACCGTTCAAAAACGGGACTCTGAAGCACCTTTCATGTTTTAGATTTTTTTTCTCAAAGTTTGCATGCATGCAACTTAAAACATATGAAAGATATCTCAATATCCTTTTAGATTTTGGTTCCTAACAGACATTTCTTTTGATATCTTTTAAAAAATATATTTTTAAAGCCATCTCAATGTGGAGAGAAATTATTGAATTTAACTAAATTGAATTTCTCAGTGATCAAAATCCAAATGTGGGTCACTTTGGATAGATTTAATACTTGTATTTGAAGAAGAATGTCTGAAGAACTGATAATGTTGAAACAAAAAATTTACCTTTATTCATTCATACAAATACAATAATTGAAAACTGTCATTTTGACTCGCCTGTACAAAATAGTGGATTTATCAGTAAATAATTGTTCATGGCATATAATAACGTTTTTTGATGCTCATCACTACCATTCTTCAGAAAAATAAATAAATAAATAAAAAAAGTATCCAGAAACTTCTGCAATTTGGTTGATTTGACACAGAATGACCCTATAGTTGCTTTTATATACAATCTATAAACCTCTCATAGAGATCTATCTATCTATTTATCTATCTATTGTGACGGAACAGCTGCCTCTCCCTTATAATCAGTGCCACCCCATCCCTTAACTTGCCGCCCTTCGCCAGGTTCCCGACTGGAGTTGGTGTGATTGGAGAGGAGGGGTGCTGAAGAGGAGAATTGGCGGCATGTGATGAGGCACACCTGAAGAATATGAAGCCTCATCATCGCCGCTGTTAAATGCTGAGCGCACCTCTCCTAGAGAGACCGGTCTCTTCCCCGTGCATGCATGCTGGTCTGCTCATGGGTCCAGGAAGGGAGCGCAGAGCGATTCCCACGCCGTCCAAGCTGTGAGTTGCTGGACTCGCCGTCCGGTATGGAGAATCATGCGTGACGCCGCTGACAGGCTAGGATGCCGAGCCGCTATTCCCCTCAGTTGTCGGGGCCTAGAGAGGAAGAGCCGCTATGCCGAAGCCACCGCCCCCTCACGCCAAGAAGAGAGAGAGAAGCGTGTGCAACTGCCGGACACCACCCCGTTACCTGGATCCATCCCATCTCTTCACTACCTATCCTTCACAATTCCCTGGTACGACGAGGACACCAGATCCCCTTTTGTTTTAACACTTTATTTCCCTCCTTTTTGGACATTTTATGTTTATTTTATGTTTATTCCACCCGCCACACTATCTATGAAATGTTGTACCTCAGATCAGTTGATGTGTGTTTTCCCTCAAATTTCACTGGCTCTCTCATAGACGCGTCACTCTTCATGGACAAACAGCTGGGCTCCGGTGAGATCGATCTGTCACCCTTTAATTGACTTTAATAGAATAGAGACAAAAGAACAGAAAGGATAAAGAACACTCATTTAGTTGATTTTATGTATAATAAATATAATGTAATAAAGACAATATGGAAGGCATAATGTGTCAGTTTTAAATAAACTGATAAGATGATACAAATTAAATTTAAAGCCTGAATAACCATATAATTACAGAAATGTTTCCACAAGTTGTAATTTCATTATATACAGTCATTATATATATATATATATATATAATACGTATATATTTTTTTTGAATATATGTTTTCAAATGCAATGGCAAAAACAAATGTAAAAAATATTTGTCATGACTAGGACTGCCCCCTAATAGTCGACTAACCGTTAGTCATATAGAAAAGGCTTGGTTGACCAACATTTTAATTGTCTGTTAGTCGCAGAAGAAGAAAAACTCCATAGGAAGTGACGAATTAAAGCTGGGACCGAGATGGGTGTTGATGCACATTTGGGTCCCACCTAGTACCAAGTTCAATCCTACATGAAATCCATCTGGGCAATTAACATGTGGCCATTATGAAACCCGTGGGCAATCCTATATGGGGCCCATTTTTCAGTCCATTTCATACCCATATGGGCCTCACATACAAATGTTGACTGGGGAAGTCACACAGTCTGTAACAGACAGATTGTTAATGGCAGGAAATCGAAACATTCGCCTATCTGTCAGGGACCTGTCCTGAAAGTCTTGTCTGTCTTGTCTCTGTTCAATGTTTCTTTGCTTGTTTTGTGTCTGAGCACATGGCTCTGTCTCTGTTTGTGTTGGCCATGTGCTCCTCTAGTCCTCTAGCCTCCTTATTTCCCGTTACCATGCCCCCTTGTTTAGTCCTTGTCTAGGCCTCGTTTGCTTAATTGTTTAAGCAATTAACAATTAACTGCTTAACTGTTTATATCTCTGAGCTATTACAGCATCACTGCTCCACCAGACCATTAACCTGTTAACCGTTGCCAGTGCGCCCGCGCACTGAAGCGTTTTTTATTTATTTAATTCAAAGTTACTATCAGATTTAATGTTATACCTTGACAAACTATACATAATTAAAAAGATATAAGACTCAAGTTTCAGTATTTGACCACTATTGTATTCTGAGAAACTCATAGTGACAGTTATGTCTTAATTTGTGTCAGGAGTTATGAAATGAAAAAATTAGTCGATACCTTTAATATGAATTATGCGCGTCAGCCGCTCCCATTCATAAAAAACTCCCTGCTGTCGTCATGACAGCGATACACAAAACAACGTCCCTCAGGGCTTTAGCTCAAAACTGTGCAGATTTGGAGAAATATTGATAGATTCTCATAGATTTACATCATATTTATATAGACAGGAATAATATTTATTGAATTTATACCCAAATGCGTCGATGTAATCTTTATGAGCGTTTGGTACTCTGATACTGTGTTTTTTAATTCATACCAATAGCCTGAGGGCGCTATATGCACAATAATAGTCCATATATAGAACATGAAGAAGAGCCAATCATGTGACATTCCAGGATGTCACTGATACACACAAAGCTAACAAGAGATCGAGCTGTAACATGCAGATACAGACGTTTTGAAGACAATAAACATGTTTGCAATGATATTTGAGTTACCTGTGTTTTTCAAGCCATGCCAGGTATTTTCATAATAATAGATTATATTTATAATGTAATGCTAATCTATATAGACTATCATTGTGCAGAACACTATCCAATAGTATATTTTCTGTCTGATTTTTTTATCTGAAGCCAAATTAGATCACAGAAGATTATTTAAAACACTCGTTTTGCATTATAAAGTAAGCTTGGAGCACAAACATGGTTTTAATCTCATAAATTGTCGTGTATTGATGGTGTGCTAGGCTAACATGCTAGCTCGCCCTAGGTGCACCTGCCACGTCTTGCAGTTATACTTTTATGATTTTTTGAATGCTTACTGAATTGTTTCTTTATTCAAGAAATGCATTTGATACAGTTTAAAATGTGAGGTGAACTTTGAGAAAAGAAATTATGGACTGAAACCCTATGAATAGCCTGTGAATAGCCAGTCGTTAGTAGCTATAATGCAGACAAAAGAAATGCATATTTAGAGCCATAACCAGGCTGGAGAGAGGTGTGAATGTGTGCAGGGGGAGATTGAGACTGAATGGGGATCGTTTGCACCACAAAACAATAGAGACAATATATTGGATAGATGGTTAGAAAATGACAATAAACATCAGTAGCATTTTAGCGTCAAATCAAAATAAAGTCACATGACATGGTCTTGAAAAACATTTAACTAAATACAGAGTTTTGGACTTATTATCTTCAGATTTTAAACATAAAATGTTTAGACATGTGGCTTTAGCTGTAGTGCATTTCTAGATTGCTCCAGTGCCAACTTCAATTTTATTTTCATGAGGATGTTTCATAAAAAAATCATTTCTAATAACTTTACAAAACTTTGAAGCTATTTATAACAATTTTTGTCATTACGACAATAATTAATTCTACATTTACAATAAACTGCCAGGTGTCAGCTTTCAAACGAGATCATACTTGTGCTTTTAGTACCAAGGGTTCATGAACTGTATCTGTTTCAGTTTGGGTATGTCATTTCTGGGGATTTTTCAAAAGTGGGGTTGCAGCTTAACAGGTTAAGATCATCGCAAAGCTTATTGTTAAAGGTTCCGAAATCTCGCCTGAAAACAAAGGGAGATCGAGCCTTCTCGGTGGCGGCACCGAGGCTTTGGAATGGTCTCCCTGTTTACATCAAGTCCTGCGATTCCATTGAAGGTTTTAAGTCTGTGTTGAAGACATACTTATTTTCTGTTGCTTTTAACTGTTCTTAGTTATATGTGATACTGAATGATTTGTGTCTATTGATGTTTGTTTTAATGCTACTGAAATGTGGAATCTGTAAAGCACTTTGGTCAACTCATGTTGTTTTTAAATGTGCTGTAGAAATAAATTTTTGATTGATTGATTGATTGAATTGTGTTCACTTGATCCTCGTGTGCTGGTTTGTTATGTGTGTTGATTAAGTGCCTGTGTTACCGCTCATCTTGTCAGTCAGTGCTAGATTTAGGGCGTTTTTCCACTGGGTTCGTTTGCTGCGGTCCGAACCCGAGTGCGCTCGTTCCCGGCGCCCCCCGCAGCGTTGGTCTGGTTTCACACTCAAGTAGTTGTATCGAACCCAGGTGCGTTTGCAGTGATCTTACGTCATCGCAAACGCACACGGAAAATGCATGGATAATACAACTCGACTGAGCATAGCTGTAATTTGTCTGTTTTTTTGGTGCTATTATGCACAACATAGTGAGAGACATCACCTCTTCAGTGTCCAACAACGTTCCCCTGCCACTCATGATACGCATGCGCGGGATACTATACTTCCTGAACAAGCGCGCACCCGAGTCCGTGTTGCTTGCACATTAACGCGAACCGCGCCACGGTTCGGGAGCAACCGAGCTCAGACCACCTCCTCCAGGTAGTCTCGGGTTCGGTACTCTAGTGCGCACCCGGGTCCGATGACAGCGTTCACATTAGCGATTTTTCATGCGAACCGTGCCCCGGTCCGCACTAAACTGCCAGTGTGAAAGCGCCCTTAGTGTCTCTGTCAGTTATTTTAGCTTTGTATTTATTTTCGTTTAGATTTTTTTCAGTCTTTTCTTTGTTCCTGATTTCTAGTCAAGTCCTAGTCTTTTTTCTCTACTTCTCCCAAGCTTTATTTTTGGTTTATCTCTTGTTTTATTTGTTTTTTGTTTGTTTTTTACTAATCTTTCATTTATTTTCTCTTTAGCTTCCCTTCAAGGTTGCAGTCTTTTTTATTTGTTTGTTTACTAGTTCCAGTTATTAATTTATATAATTTACTTTATTTTTCCTTTGCTATAGCTCCAGTTATATTTAGTTTCTTATTTTGTTTTCTGGTGTTCTTGTTTTGCCAGTTTTTGCTCTTGTTTTTTGTTATCTCTTGTTGTCTTGTCTTGAGTCTTGTCTTGTGTGTTGGTTCCTGCCTGATCCCTGATTCCCTGCCTGTTGGTTCCTTCTGCCTGGCAGTTAGAATGGTTCAGAGTCTGTATGCAGCAAGTATCAGATCTCTGCTTCATGGTACTTGGCCTGACTTCACCACAGCCGTCTGCCTGGCCTGGTCATGTCAACCTGTTGTCCTCTGAAGTTGGTCCCAGCAGTCACCCACAGCTGTCCTGTCATTGTTTCCCGTTGACCCTTTTGTTTGGATTGTTCCTGTCGCACCCTATCTTGTACGGTCTTCTGTTAATAAATATCACTCCCCTGCTCATTCTGCGCCTGGGTCTCCCCTATCTAAATCCTGACACTATCATTCATTAACCTCAAGGAGGGGGCTCAGGAGGAGGACAAATAGCAGATGAAGGGCAGACAGAAGGAAGGAGGGACCAGGGCGGAGCAGGCAGTGCAGGCTGCCATGGAGGAGCCATGGTGGAGACAGGGGGCCGACTGACAGGGGCGTAGCAGGTGGGAGAGGAGACCAGGGTGGAGCTGGAGTGCCGATGAACCCAGGCGAACCCATCTTGGCTGAGGGCTCAGGCGGCGAGGCAGCGGAAATCTTGGCTGAGGGCTCAGGCGGTGAGGCGGCGGCCATCTTGGCTGAGGGCTCAGGAGGTGAGGTGGACGGCCATCTTGGCTGAAGACAAGGGCATTAGGTTAAGAGGCTCAGGCTGGTCAGGCATGACGTGAAAAAGCCTTGGGTCTGGCTGTGTTCCGGATTGAGGCACGACGCTCTCCAGACACCGGATGACACTCTCCCTCCAATCCAGTCCGGTGGTGTCTGGGAGGTCGATGGGATGGTTAAATGTGGCCCCGATCCGTAACAAGGTCCTCAGGCTCTCGTCGTCAGGGAGCAAAAGTCCCTTGTAAAGGAAAAGAAGATTTTGCTCTCCTGAGCCATGACGATAATTTTAACCCTATCACTTCACAAAACCAACCGAAACTCTGTGTATACTTGCCTGACAGACATGAGAAATATATCTATATAAAGCTTGAAATATCTACTTTTAAATTAACCAATTCAAATGCTAAATAAATATATTCTCTGATTAATTATGAAACATATAGGCACGCGTCCACTACTGTGGAGATGATGAGTCAGCCTTGTCAACTTAATCTCTGCAGCCGAAAACATTGAAAACATTATCAATAAATTATTAATATGTTTCGACAGTCTCCCATTCATAATTATTATGTTTGCTGGTGCACTGTGGTGAGATTTATGCATGCGTTTGAGCACTGATTAGGCTATGTAACATACAGGCAATTAGACTCGTATTATATAGGCAATTAGACTCATTATTATGATCTACGGCTTATTAATATAAACATGCAATTAGTCAACTAATCGCTTAAATGAACGACTATTAGTCGACTAGAAAAATCTTTAGTTGAGGGCAGCCCTAGTATTGACAAGAAAGACCTAATAACTGAAAACTAAAATGGTCATATAGAGTAAATAAAGTAATGCTAATAATCAGACAATATGAAAGAGCATCTTACAGTGCTGGAGACCAGAGTCCTGCACGGGTCCGATTTTTGTAAATCCGAACCCGCCCGTACCCGCAGTGCTTAAAACTGAATCCGACCCGATTTCTGACAGCAGCACTTATTCAAATCCGCACCCGACCCGACCCGCTTAAAATAGAACCGACAACCCCACCCGCAACCGAAATAAAATCATTACATCATGTACATTAGACACACTTACAAAAATGTTTATTGCCCGGTCATACAGAAGCTATTACACAACCATTAACACAAGGTCAACTTCAGCCGAATCTGTCAAAAGGCCGGTGTTGTGCCGAATTTCGACCCCCTGCCAAATTATTACCCCCCTCGTTGAAATCAGTACCTGATTGCCTAATCCTAACCCCTCCCCCACAACTAATCCTAACCCCTCCCCCACAACTAATCCTAAACCTACCAATACTAGGGGGGTAATAATTTGGCGGGGGTTGAAATTCGGCACAACACCGGTACATGAAGAACATGGCTAACAACAAAACTGAGTAACGTTAGTCTTATAACAGACGCGGCTACAACACTATTTTCTGCCACACAATTTTGTCTAGCCTACATCTGACAATTTTGGGTTCAAACACGCCCTGCACACCACACATACTTAACAGTGTTAAATTTGAAAAATAAGTTAATGTTCGATAGAACTGCTTGGTTTGTTAACTTACCACAGTTCCTGCGTGCTTCCTCGATGAATTTGCGGCAATCCAACGTGAAAATGACGCGAAAGCAAATCCTTTCACAATATTGTTTTCTTCAGATATCTCCAAATTTCTCCCACACACTGGACTTGATTTGTGATAACGTATAGTCGACAACTTTACAATATCCTAGCTATTCTTTTCTTCAACTCTTCAGCATCCATCTCGCCGACTGCAAGCAGATCGCGC
Source organism: Leuciscus idus (assembly GCA_021554675.1). Classification (NCBI taxonomy): domain Eukaryota; kingdom Metazoa; phylum Chordata; class Actinopteri; order Cypriniformes; family Leuciscidae; genus Leuciscus; species Leuciscus idus. Next base: position 44,502,258 of record CM038628.1, on the reverse strand, counting down.
GCGCAGTTATGACGTTTTTTTTTTTTTTTCAGAGTCCTGAGAGGGCGTGAGCACAAATAATCTGATGTGGATTTTAAATTATTTTATCAACTTGAAACACAGGCATATTTTTGTAGGTGTGTTCCTAAAAATATGCATATATTTTTATGTTTGCACGTGATTGTTTTAAACCTGTGTTTCCTCCGTGTCTGACCCGACCCGCACCCGTATCCGACACAGTTGGATATTTCTCACCTGTTTGAGCAAAATTTGCGGGGTACCCGAACCCGTGCAGGTCTCTACTGGAGACACAGACTCGAGTCAGAAGACTCACAGTCACTCATATTGTGACAGGCGAACACACACTTTAAGTCAAGTCAAGTCAAGTCAAGTTTATTTGTATAGCGCTTTTCACAATACAGATTGTATCAAAGCAGCTTCACAGTATTAAATTTAAATAATACAACAAAGTTTGTTTCAAGAGGAATTTATTGATTGATCAAATTAAATTAAATATCCCCAAAATATCCCCAACTGAGCAAGCCAAAGGCAACAGTGGCAAGGAACCGAAAAACTCCATCAAGTGACCTAATGGGGTCCTAAAACTCCATCAGGTGACCTAATGGAGAAAAAAAAAAAACCTTGGGAGAACCCAGGCTCAGTCGGGGGCCAGTTCTCCTCTGGCATTTATGAGCTAGAGGCCGGATTGTAGTTTGAACTGTGGGATTATATGAATGCCTGGCTGAAGAGATGCGACTTTAATCTAGTTTTAAACTGGGAGAGCGAGTCTGAGCAACGAACAGTATCAGGAAGACTATTCCAGAGTTTTGGAGCCAAATGTGAAAATGCTCTCCCTCCTTTGGTGGTTCTGAATATCCTAGGTATGACCAAAAGCCTTGAATTTAGTGATCTTAAAGAGCGCGATGGATTGTAGGGCGATAGAAGATCCGTTAAATAGACTGGAGCTAAGCCGTTTAGGGCTTTATAAGTCAGTAGCAATACCTTGTAATTAATACGGAACTTTATAGGTAACCAATGCAGTGATGATAAAATCGGTGTTATATGATCATATTTTCTTGATCTCGTAAGAACTCTAGCGGCGGCATTTTGGACTAACTGTAGCTTGTTTATTGAGGATGCAGGACAACCAGCTAATAAGGCATTACAGTAATCCAGTCTCGAGGTCATGAATGCATGAACTAACTTTTCATCAGAAACTGATAGCATATTACGTAGCTTAGCAATGTTTCTAAGGTGGAAAAAGGCTGTTTTTGTAACATATGAAATATGATTTTCAAAAGACAGGTTGCAATCGAGTATAACACCCAGGTCTTTTACTGTAGCGGATAAAGTAACAGGACATCCTATGATGTTAAAGTTGTATTGTGCAAGGTTTTGTGGGCGGTTTTTTGAACCGATAAGTATTACCTCTGTCTTGTCTGGATTTAATAAAAGAAAATTACGCGTCATCCAATCTTTTATATCTTTAACACACTCTGTCAATTTGGAAAATTTAGCGTTTTCATCCGGCCTTGATGAAATATATATTTGAGTGTCATCAGCATAACAATGTAAACTAATTCCATGTTTCCTTATAATATTTCCAAGTGGCATCATATATATTGAAAATAACAGAGGGCCTAACACAGATCCCTGCGGCACTCCATAGTTTACTGGAGTTATGATCGATTTTTCTCCATTTAAATAGACAAAATGGTAGCGGTCAGATAGTTATGATTTGAACCAGCTTAGTGCTTGTCCTTGAACACCAGTATCATTTTGTAGTCGATCTAAGAGTACTTTACTGCTAGAACACTGAAGTCTAAACATTCATCTATAAGACGAGCAGCTTCTCATCATCTGTCAAAAACTGTAGTAAGTGTGTTTCATTTATTGATAAGACATTTCTGGAGTTTGTGAGTCCTTTGTAAATTCTGCAGCTCTGTCTCAATAAATTTTGTACCTCAGATCAGTTGATGTGTGTTTTCCCTCGAATTTCACTGGCTGATCCATAGACGCTTCACTCTTCATGGACACACAACTGGACTCCGGTGAGTTTGATCTGTCACCCTTAAACTGACTTTAATAGAATAGAAACAAAAGAACAGAGACAAGAAGTTTGTGTTTCCCAGTAAGTGATGTAGTTGTGTTTAGTTTGGTTGAGTTTGTCAGTATTGTTCTGGTCAAGATTATCAGTGTTTTGTGGGTCAGTAGATGTTAGTGAAACATCAGGACTGAAGCTCTGGATCAGCTGTGAGAGGAGACCTGATTCTGTGCTCGACTCCTGCTATAGGCTAGTTGCACGTGGCCGCCATGTTGGATTTCCGATCAGCGAGTGTGGGGGTAGACACTTCCGGTTTCGCATTACGCTCGGTGCAGGGAGCCGGAGAAACATCTCGGTTACTGATGTAACCCTCGTTCCCTGAAGGAGGAACGACGTAATTGGGATCACTTCAGGTAGCCCTATCAACTTCGAGTGTCTACAGAACGAGCCAATGAACGTTGGCGTGCTTGAATCGCGTCACGCGCCCCCGCCCCGCAGCGCGGGTATAAACAGGAAGCGGGCACACGCACCCATTGTTTTTCTCTGAGGAGCCGAGATTTGTGACGGCCATGCAGCGATGGTCAGCAACGGTGGCGACAGGACGTTACGTCTCCCGTTCCCTCCTTCAGGGAACGAGGGTTACATCAGTAACCGAGACGTTCCCTTTCAGTCGCTCACGTTCGACGTAACGTCGACGTGACGACGTAATTGGGATCCCTTGGAAAACGCCACGGTTACTGCCACATCCAGCACCCTACGCAAGACTCTCAGACCCCCAATTAGCTGGGGCGGAAGACCTGCGTAGAGGGAGTTCAACTGCTGTTCCATTATATCCTACACAGAGGAACTCTTGGATAACACTGGGAAAACGTGCCTTTCTGGGGAAAGGACGCTGCGGAGCCACATCCTGCCCGAAGGGAGGTAACATGTGGAGAATACACATATGGACTGGCCGAGGGGGCAGTGCAACATATGGTATGTCACTGGGGTGGCTCCAGCCCAAAGGGGGAGGCTACACCGGACAGTGACGGCAGAGCAGACTCTGCCAAGGGAAGACACAGGCTCACCGCAGGGAGCTGGTCGTGGAAGAATACACATATGGGATCGCCGCAGGGATCACACATATGGACCCCAGCCTAGCACAAGTTACACAAACATACAAGCACTAGACCTGGCGTCGGACGCAACGTCCGACTGCCGAAGGGGTGTGGAGGAACTCACAGGGTTCACCAAGTGGGGAACTCGACTGGAGCAGAAAGCGCACATATCCATTCCTAGGAAGGGAGTGGCGCAGCAAGCCGACATTAGAGCGGGAACTTCGGTGTTACCGGCTGGTTAAAGCGAGCACACAGGAAGAAACCGGCTCAACACGTAGGCTATAAAACCTAGCGAACGTGTTAGGTGTTGCCCAGCCCGCAGCTCTACAGATGTCTGTCAGCGAGGCGCCATGTGCCAGCGCCCAGGAAGAAGCGACACTCCTAGTGGAGTGGGCTTTCAACCCGGGCGGGCAGGGCACGCCTTGGGCTTCGTAAGCCAAGGCGATGGCATCCACTATCCAGTGGGCCATCCTCTGCTTGGAGACAGCCTTCCCCTTCTGCTGGCCTCCATAACAGACGAAGAGCTGATCTGAGGTCCTGAGGCTTTGCGTTCTGTCCACGTACAGACGCAGAGCACGAACGGGACAGAGAAAAGCCAAGGCTGGGTCTGCCTCCTCCGAAGGCAGCGCTTGCAGGTTCACTACCTGGTCCCGGAAGGGAGTGGTAGGAACCTTGGGCACGTATCCGGGCCGGGGTCTCAGGATCACGTGAGAGTTATCCAGGCCGAATTCTAGGCACGATTCGTCGACCGAAAATGCATGCAGGACCACCTAGGGATGGAGTCGCCATTCTCCCGGTAGCACCTGCTGCCGTGAGAGCTCGTCGGCTGCACGGTTGAGCAGGCCCGGAATGAAAATGGCACGAAGCGACCTCAGATGCTTCTGACTCCAGAGGAGGAGATGGTGGGCGAGTTGTGACATGCGGCGGGAGCGTAGACCACCTTGGCAGTTGATGTACGCAACGGTCGCAGTGCTGTCCGTATGGACCAGTACATGCTTGCCTAGTAGCAGCGTTTTGAAACGGATCAGCGCAAGACGTACTGCTAACAACTCGAGGCAGTTGATGTGCCAATGCAGTTGAGGCCCCGTCAACAGACCTGAAGCTGCATGCCTGTTGTATGTGGCCCCCCAGCCGGTGGCAGAGGCATCCGTGGAGACCACAGAGTGCCTGGACACTTGTTCCAGGGGAACACCTGCCTGCAGGAACAAAGGGTCCGACCACAAGCTGAGAGTTTGGCGACAGTGCGGAGTCACTTGGACTCGGCACGAGCCGCTCTGCCACGCCCATCCCGGGACTCGATCGTGGAGCCAGTGTTGGAGCGGCCTCATATGAAGCAATCCGAGCGGCGTAACCGCGGCTGCAGATGCCATATGCCCCAGAAGCCTCTGAAAAAGTTTCAGTGGTGCCGCTGTTCTGCGTCTGAGCGTGCTCACGCAGTTCAACACTGACTGGACACGGGCCTCGGTGAGGCGCGCTGTCATGTTGATCGAGTCCAACTCCATACCGAGAAAAGAGATCCTCTGCCCGGAGGTGAGTTTGCTCTTTTCCCAGTTGACCTGAAGCCCTAGGTGGCTGAGGTGACTGAGCACCATGTCCCTGTGTTCGCACAACTGCTCTCTCGACTGGGCCAGAATAAGCCAGTCATCGAGGTAGTTGAGGATGCGCACACCACGCTCGCACATGGGAGCAATGGCCGCCTCCACGACTTTCGTGAAGACACGGGGCAACAGGGCCAGCCCGAAGGGTAAGACCTTGTACTGATATGCCCATCCCTCGAACGCAAAGCGAAGAAATGGTCTGTGTCGAGGGAGAATCGAGACATGAAAGTACGCGTCCTTCAGGTCGATCGTTCAGGACGCGCAGGTCCAAGATTGGTCGTAACCCACCACCTTTCTTGGGTACAATGAAGTACGGGCTGTAGAAGCCGGTCTTCATATCGGCTGGAGGGACCGGCTCGATCTCGTCCTTCGCCAGTAGGACTGCGATCTCTGCCCTGAGCACAGGGGCACTGTCCGCCAGAACACGGGTGAACAGAATGCCCTTGAAAACAGGGGGGTGCCGGGCGAACTGAATCGCATAGCCGAGTCTGATGGTACAGATGAGCCAGCGAGACGGGCTGGGAAGCGTTAACCAGGCTCCCAGAGACTGAGCAAGCAGGACCAACGGCACCACAGACATACCCGGGGTGGGGCAGGGCGGTGGAATGCAGGGACGGCACAGCGGCCCGAAGTGGGGTCTGAGTGTGTGGTGCAGCACATACATGCTTCCGTTGAAGGGCAGAGCGAGTGTGCGGAGGCGTCAGAGCGTCCAGGACACAGCCACTGCTGCCCGCTGGCAATGAAAGAGGGGCTTGGGAGTTACAAGGCATGGCGTCGTCGACTGCCAAGCGCGCCCTCTTGGGGCCCAGAGGTTTCAGAAATTGCTCTTTTTTTTTAAAAGGTGGGGCGGTACAAAAAGAAAAGGAAACAAAAGATTCTCTGCCCGGCCCTCCACCGGGGGAAGGAGTGGCGTGTTCGCCATCTCCTGAAGAGCAACTTGATCCACCTCTGGGCCGCCCGTCTCAGGGTCGTTTGCACCGAAGCTTGCCTCCTGGTTTGGCAGCGGAGGACACCACAGGAGGCCGACCTCGGCGACGATTAGACGGAGGGTCTGCGGACGGGTGGGAGCAGCAGCGGTCCGCCGGGGCAGGATGTGCCGGATGGCCTCCGTCTGCTTCTGTGCGGCCGAGAACTGCTGATCAAAGCTCTCGACCGCGTCGCCGAACAACCCAACCTGGGAAGAGGGGCATCCAGGAACCGATATTTATCGGTGTCCCTCATATCCGCCAGGTTGAGCCAAAGGTGGCGCTCCTGGACCACCAAGGTGGACATCGCCTGACCGACTGAACATGTGGTTTCCTTCGTTGCCCGGAGGGCGAGGTCGGTTGCCAAACGGAGCTCCCGAAGGAGCTCTGGGTCAGAACCACCCTCGTTCATGTCCATGAGCACCTGGGCCTGGTGGACCTGCAAGAGCGCCATGGCATGGAGGGCGGAAGCAGCCTGTCCACAGGCCTTGTCAGCCTTCGCCGTTAGACCGGACGAAAACTTACAGGCCTTGGACGGGAGGCGTGGATTACCCCGCCAAGAGGAGGCGGACGCAGGACACAGTTGCATCGCGACGGCCCGCTCCTCTGGGGGGATATCCACATACCCCTTAGCTGCCCCGCCGTCGAGGGTGGCGAGGGGGGAGGAGCCACTAGGACGGCTTCGGGCACTATACGGTGCCTTCCACGTCCTAGAAAGCTCCTCATGCACCTCCGGAAAGAAAGGTACCGGGGCGGCGCACTGAGAACCAGCACGGCCCGCCCCGAGAAACCAATCGTCCAACCGAGAAGGTTCGGGACGTGGTGGAGGGTTCCACGCAAGCCCAACCTTCTCGGCGGTCCGGGAAAGCATAGCCGCCCATTCTGGATCGGTCTCGGACAACTCTACACGCCCCGAAGGGGGTAACGCAGCCGAGTCGTCATCTCCAGAGGACTGAAGCTCCCCCTCCGATGCTGCGATCGACATCTGATCGTCAGCTGGAGCCCCAAAGGAAACGGTCGGTCGTTCCGGAGAAGGACCAAGTCGTTCACTAAGGGACCCCAATGGCGACAGCGTTTGTTAGGCGTGAGGGGCCCGCGGAGGATGACTCGACGGGGAAGCCCTCACGGTAATCCTCAGATCACCCTGGTCATGCACCGAAGTAGGTCTATTCTGCGGGGCAGAATAAACGCTAGATCGGGACATAGGCGAGGGGACTGCACCTCCCTTGAGGTAAGCGAGTCTCGATCTAAGCGCTGCGATAGTCATATTCTCGCAGTGAGAACATGAACTATCCACAAAAGCTGCCTCAGCGTGTTGAATGCCCAAACACGAGAGGCAACTACTGTGGCCATCTGCTGGCGACAGGGAACGACGGCATCCAGAAACGCACAAGCGGAAAGACATCTTGAAAAAGACGCAGGGTCACGCTTGTGTTGCTCTTTTAGTGAAAACAAAAAAATAGAAAAATAACTCTCACAGTGCTGAGGCACCCAGGGGTAGTTGCGGTGTGAATGACACACAAGGGAAACGCCCACCAAACCGACACACACACACAGTACACACAGTACAATAATGCTGTGAAAACAGCAGTTGTGAGCTGCAATGCTCGCGGCCACCGCTGATCGCGCCGTCACACCAACACAAGGAGAGTCCTCTTCTCGTTCTCAAAGGCAGTCTTTTCCTGTAGATTTTGGAAGTGAAAGCAAAAGCTCGGCTCCGAAGTGAAAGACAATGGGTGCGTGCGCCCGCTTCCTGTTTATACCCGCGCTGCGGGGCGGGGGCGCGCGACGCGATTCACGCACGCCAACGTTCATTGGCTCGTTCTGTAGACACTCGAAGTTGATAGGGCTCCCTGAAGTGATCCCAATTACGTCGTCACGTCGACGTTACGTCGAACGTGAGCGACTGAAAGGGAAGGCGAAAATTATCTCTTATAGTTGTTTATAGAATCACTTTAAAAGTGTTTATATCACTTAAAATACTACTAAGATCCATATTACTATCACATGAGCCAATGGCAATTAAATGCAGGGATGCATAGTCAGATTAATGAATGAAATACAACTGTTCACAAACAGAAGATTGTATTTGACTCATGCTGCATACACATACGCAATGACAACAATGTCGAACGTCAACGGTCACCATATTGTGCACGGAGCAAATTGCAGCGCTTTATAATAGTGTGAGTCACTGAGTTATACATGCTTACACAATATCATCACCCACTTATGCATTTTGATAATAAGTGGATATTTACCAAATTATGCCATACATGCATTATTTGTGTGTGTCTGTGTCTGTCTAAACAAATATGTTGTACCTCAGATCAGTTGATGTGTGTTTTCCCTCAAATTTCACTGGCTGATCCATAGACGCGTCACTCTTCATGGACACACAGCTGGACTCCGGTGAGTTTGATCTGTCACCCTTAAACTGACTTTAATAGAACAGAGATAACAGAATAGAGACAAGAATCAACTTGGCTGATTTTACATGAAAATAAATCCCACATGAGAAGGTTGTCTATTAAGACAGTGTGTTGAAGAGTGAAGAGACTGTCCAAGGATAATGTCATATATCATCTAGCTGTCTATCTGCACTCTAAAAACTCCTGGGTTATTTCTTCAACCCATTTTCTGGGTTATTTGTGTTGGGTTAAAATTATGGGTTATTTTTTCAGAGAGTAACCATTTTCTGGGTTATAGGGCTAAAATTTTGACCCAATTCATGGGTTGTTTGGGATTCTGGGTTATTTTTCAAAGAGTAACCCATGTTCTGGGTTATAGGGTTGGCTTTCTCTCTCTCTCTCGCCCGCAGTTGTTCTGGAATTTTCTCACAACAGTCGTTTGAAATAACCGTCGCTTTCGCGCTCGATCCGTTTTGGCCTGTGCTTCATCGGTGCAACTTCATCTATATTCAAGGTAAGAGAGTATTTTCAGTGTTGATGTAATGTAAACTTTTCTGTGTCCATGTCCCTGATGCTAGTTTATCACCATTTGCTAAAAAAAATACGTTGAGACTAGCGTTAGCCGTGGTAATTCTGTGGTTGGCATGTAGCCGCGGCTATCACGACAACATCTAGGACAACTCGAGGTAACGTTATCACACACCGGACGCGATTTTGAACACGGTCCTGAGCCGTTGCTGGGTGTCGCGCATATACACTATATATGTATATATCTATGGGTGTCGCGGACGCGGACAGACGCCGGATGGCGCCGCCGGTGTGTGTACACTCATAGAGAATAATGTGTTCGAATTTTAAAGACGTGGCACTGCGCTTCGCGTCCGGTGTGTGAGCCCCTTGAGAGACTGCACGTCCGGTGAGCAATACCTCGAGTTGTCCTAGACGCGACGCGACGCTTCTCGTCCGGTGTGCAAACCCCATAGCCGCGGCTACAGAGCGACGAGGCAACACAAGTTGTAGTTGAGTTATGTTTTCCAGCTGTGCCGTGCTTATTATACAGTGCTCTACTGGCTGAAGTAGTGAGAGTTAAAGAAGCGGGTCAAGTCTTCAAATTGTTGCTAACCTCTATATTGCTATGTTTTCTCCAGGTCATCTTGAATGGACAGTTTTGTCGCTGATAAGCTAACTGAGTGGCAGCTGTCTGAGCTGAGAGAGAATTTTAGAGGTGAGCATTTTACTCTTATTGCCCTTATATCATCTCTCTATACCTACATTTTTTTTAATAAGACTTAAATGTGTCAGTGCAAGATTTTGTTGTGCCTTGTCTTTAAGCTGTTATGCATAAGAATGGGCAAGATATTCACCTTTGCATTAATGTCATTACACTTTTTAATGAAAGAAAAGATGTCATTCACACAAAATGGGTAACGTTAATGCTGCAAAAGAACCACATTAGTTAACTAGCAATTTGGGCCACTTAAAAAAATAAAAAATAAAAAAAAAGCCACTGCATTCCCTTAAAAGTGATTATTTGTTAGCTTGATAATGAAAGAGTGTCTGGTGAGTGGTTCACAATTGTCAACTTATTAAATATACTCATGTTGTCTTGTTTTCTGTCTTTCAGATGAAGACATAGATGAGGAGGCATTTCTTCTCTTTGATGAGGACACTATCAAAAATCTTGTCCCCAAAGTTGGCCCCAGGCTTAAATTCCTGAGGCTCTTCTGAGAATTGTTGTTTATTTTTCTATTTTTTATTTCTAATATTGTTATTACAGTGTGACCTAAAATAAATAGGAAAATAAACATGTCCAAGTGTGTGTTTTTTCATATAGATTTTAATTTAATGCAATAAAAATGTAAAAGTGCTTGAAGTGTGTAATATAATGTAAAACAAAGTTTTATTTTCTGAAATAAGGCATACTGGGATAGTGAGGTTAAGTTAGGTTATTTTTGACCCAACTCCTGGGTTAAAAAAGGATCAACTAATTTTTGGGTTATTTCTACCCAGATGTTGGGTTTTTTAAACCCAACATCTGGGTCAGGTATTTAACCCAGAATTTGGGTCAAAAAGCATAACCCAATTTTCTGAGTTGAAATAACCCATAAATTAGTTGGTCCCTTTTTAACCCAGGAGTTTTTAGAGTGTGTGTGCCTTTGGACAGTGTTTAAAGACCCTGAGTGGCTCCAACTACTGTATATCCCGGACCAGAATATGATAGAGACAACAGATCACTATACCAACCCTGGCAAACACACACAACACCCTGTTATGTGCAGAAAATGAGTCTTATAACATTAAGATCATATGAAGACTGAAGTACCTGAATCCTGGAGAAGAATCTCCATGTCTGAATGTGTGTGTGTCGTCCATGATTCATTCAGTCTTCATGGAGCTGCTCGAGTAAGAGATCAGAAACACTCATTCACACACACTCAAATACAATACATTTCAAAATTATTTGCAACTTTGAAAAGTTTTTTTTTTTTTTTTACAATATTGGTTATGTATGTTATGAAGAAATATAAAAACAACACTAAAGTATCATATTTTTATTCTCTTTCCATCATGACATTTTCCCCCATTATGTTAATGGTAAAAAAAAAAAAAAGAAAGAAGCTGTGATAATGATGAATTGCAAGAATATGATAATTTATTTTTCTTAAATAAAATATTACATCTGGTGTGTTAGTATAAAACTCACAACCTGGAGGAAAAAAACTGAAGAATTTACAGGAAAATATTTTTGTTAATAAAAATAAAAATAAAATAAAATAATTTGAGATTAAAAAAACAAAAATATCATTATACTTCTGGTTTATAAGTTGTTTTGGGATCATGTTAAAATGACAAAAACTGGCAGGTTCCCTAGTTTAATTTGTTGTATCACAAAAAAATTCTTCTGATTATTGAGGCCCAAAATGACTGAATATCCTGCTGCTTTTCCAAAACATTGTTTGTGCTGAATTTTGATAAGCTAATGTCACTTTCTTCACTCATGTTAACATTTTAGCATCATTTTATGTCTATAAGAAATAGAAATATCATGTCTGAACAGACGGAGAGGGTTGAAACACGACTGGACAATGTTCTTCTACTGGACCCACAAATACTGCAATAAACGCACTTATAAAATACAAACTGATAAAGTGACTATAGCATGCATTATTTGTTTGTTAACTCCTTTTTTTTACATTTTCTTTAAATGTAAATGTTTTCTTTCTTAAATGTTTTCTTTTTTTACATTTTTCTGTTTAAATTTTCATTAAACAGTTTAAAATCATTAACAGAATTTACATTTACATTTATTCATTTAGCTGACGCTTTTATCCAAAGCGACTTACAATTGCTATATATGTCAGAGGTCGCACGCCTCTGGATAAATTCCAACAATGTAAACTGATGTCCATGTTTGCTATTTCTAGAAAGCCCTCCTCATCTGATGTTATTCTGGTATTGAGGCAGGTTGTAACAGAACTCTTTATACTGGACATTAATTTGCACAGACAATTATGATCAAACTATATGTCCAACAAAGACAGTAAGGATTTGAATAATGAGATCAAGAACTTCATATTACATTAAGAACTTTAACTATATTACTTTAAGTATTTTATGGTTACTTAAGGTAATGTAAGGCTTTATGCGTCTTACCTGAAGACTCTCCTTGATCAGAATCAAAGGTTATAGACATTCTCAAATCTCTGCATAAGCGGCTGTAAACATTACTAGACACGTTGATGCTCTATTTTACTGACTAAAAAGAATCGTAATTCTGAGAGTAAAATGGAGTTGATAAGAATGAGGAAGTTGGGAAATCTAGTATCACGTTCATCCTGCCAGTAAATCATGGTTGCCAGATCTGCTCGAGCTCATATCATCCTCATACACAGTTCAGTTGAGAAAGGCTAGTAGTGCACCAGTTCTGAAAATGTAAACATTTTAAAAACTTGCTAATTTTATCTTTTTCATAAACAGTTCATATACATGAAATTGTGGCTGTTCGAATCTAAAAGCATAAGCTCTGCAATATCGGTCTTAAAATCAGCTCTTGTATCTTGTAACGCTTGGACCGGACCGCAGCTGATTTCCTCTCACCTCCAACAACGCCATCACGCATAGTACACGTCATGAGTGAAGTAACCATCTCTCTTAAAGGGCACACTGCACTATAATGTGATAAACATGAATACACAGTAACGATCGTTACAATCTCCTCTCTGTATGATTCACAGACATGACTCTAGTTTTCATTCCAAAGTGCAGGAGAAATATTATTTATAATTCGGCTCGAGAAAACTTGTAAAATCGACATGTTTACTTATAAACTTGTGCATTTTTAAAGGGGAACTTGGCAACTATTTCAACTTAATAAATCCGTTTAGAAATCATATGGATGGTTAAATAACCTGTTCTGGTGAGAATGGTGACTTTCCCCGCACCCCCCAACGTCCCCCAGCAGAAAACCAACCTTGCAACATGCGGACTAACGTCCCGATAAGTTGGAAGTCTCGTGAGAAGCGAGAACAGTGTTGCCAGATAGAGCTGAAAGTTTCCAGCCCAAAACCTGTCCAAAACCCACCCTAACGCACACAAAACTGCCCAAAATATTTGATCAATATTTAGTTATTTTAACTGCCACGATTACTGTACCATAGCTACAAACGACAAACACCAGCAGCAACAGTCAACCACAATAACAAAATGACAACACAACCTGTAATTTATATGTGGGTATCATAGTTTTTTATGTTAAAGCCTGCCCCCTTGTGGTGACAATAATAATGGTTTGGAACAAGCTCAGTTCTAGTTCAGACGCATAGCAAGTTAAACAGCTGCATGGATCGAATCGTGTGATTTGTCTGTCAGCATCGTGCTATTTGATACACATCACAACCTAATGACAAAACCAGTTCACATCTATGCTCTTCGACCACACACACAATGCACTTTCACGGTGTAGATTTAAAATGTTTTGCGATAATTTAAATACCCAATGTTTATTTTGTTATATTTAATAAATTATATATGTATTTAAATTATATTATATATTTTTATTATTATTATTAGTACTATTACATTTTACTCCTGATAAACAGGTGTGTGTGAAAGAGAGAGCGAGATATCTTACCTTTAAATGCAGAACAGTAACAGGCTGTCGGTTGTAACTTGACAGGATGCCGAAGAACACTGCTGATCTGCTTTTTCTCAGGTGACAGAGTGCTCGCCTCCAACATCTGAATGTGGACTGAATGTGGTCCCCAGGTCAGCATCTTTAGGTGAGAGGTATATACTGGAAGATTTTAGGTCTAAGTCCATGAGTTCTTGTTTGTTATTCGTACGGAAAACGCTCGGCTTGATTATACGTCTCAGTGTTGACAGCCGGTTGAGGTCCTGGAAAACTACAAGGCTATCAGCGGTCTCTAACTGAGAACACTTGTTGACAGCTTTGATTTCCAGCAGTAAAGGATGGAGAAAATGCAGGTAAATGCTGTTGGTCTTGTCTTTGTACATTTCACTCAGAAGACGCGCTGCATAGCAGTGTTCAGAGCTTGCTGCTACACTGAAATGTAAAGTAAGTGCATCTTCTTGATCAAGGATTCTGTCAATGCAATCTGCTGTCACTAACTAGCAGGTGGGACTTGGAGAAAGCATTTTCAAAGGACATCCTCCACTGTTAACTGTCTCATAAAAGAGTTCAGTAGTCATTCTGATGCTTAGATGAATGTGCAAACCAGTTGTAAGTCTTCCTGATCATGTAGTCAATATTGCTAGGGAGCTGCTGCATTGCCTTGTGAGCTACAATATCCAGGGAATGGCATACACATTTGATTAGTTGTAAGTTAGGCTGTTTCTGTTTGAGCAGCATATACACGGAATGATGTCTCCCCACCATTACGCTTGCTCCATCTGTTGCTATGCCAACCATGTTTGCTACATCCAGCACATTAGCTTGCACCGGTATTGATCACACACACATCATCTGCATGTAAGAGTCATCAGAAAGAAACCTGACCTGTGATCTCATCACTAAACCCAATGTCTGAGGTCTGCAAAAACACTTCCATAAGACAGAGCCCTTTTGGGATGAAGTACTGTGGTCTGATGAAGTTACAACTCAACTTGTTGGCTACAATCTCCAAAGGTGTGTGTGGAGGAAAAGGGAGAAGAGTGTGAAGAAAAGATCATCTTGCTGACTGTTAAACATGGCGGTGGATCTGTGATGCTTCAGGGTTTGTGCGGCTGCCAGTGGAACATGAAATATTGTAAAGGGAGAGAGAAGAACGGATTCTGCTAAACACCAACAAACCCTGGAAGCTGAAACCCCACAGTCAGTGAAGAAACTGAATCTGAAGAGAGGTTGGGGGATTCATTCGTGTTTTTGTCGATTTCCCATTAATTTCCTATGGTCGGTCATTTTTGACCGAAGAGCACAAGTGTGACTATTTTTTTACAACCACTTAGCCTGCTCGAATCATACCCTCAATTTTTTTTGTGTGTTCACATTCCAAATGCCATAAAAGTTACCAAGTTTTGTACCATTCCAATGAAGCTGTGATTTTTAAGAATGTAAAACACGAAGAGCACCAGAGGGTTAAGGTGTATTGCATTGCATTGAACTGTTTGTTGTAATGCGAGAGATTATTGTTGCAGTATAAAATATTCCCCATTCCACTGTGTCTGCATTTCTTAAAGCAGTGTCACTGTCATTTACACACATACTCCCACTGTTTCAAAGTACTGCACTGGTCCCAGTTCAAAACATTTTAAGCACTACCCTCTCCACAAGCACCAGTAATTCTAAAGAACATTTATTACAATGTTCATTAAGCACAAAGTCTCCATAAGCCTTGCCCATCTGGTCTACAGTACATTGTTGGTCTGAAGTAGGCTACAGATTTAAGATAATTGTGTGTGTATACTTCTGCATTTATTTACTTCTATTTATGAGTTTTATTTGTTTACAACTAGGAAAAATGTCCACATCCACAATACAAAATGTTTTCTTTATTGTTTTGAGTTACTAGTATATGCAATGGAACAGATTGTTGTCATGCATTTCATATATTGATTCATTTATTTATGCATCTATCCATTTATCAGGGCTCTCAAGTCTCACGCATTGGGCGTGAGACACACGCAATTCAACCAGTTCACACGCTCACACGCCACACCGTGTATTTCTCACGCTGAAAAGGCAATGCCAACCAAGTTGTCCTGCGAGCTTTATATATAACGTTGTATACGAGGCGCGCGCAGGCACACAAAGTGAAGTTTCCTGCCGCCAGCACGTATCTCGGCCAGATTGCGTTCATTACAAGGCAACACAGATATGCGCGAACACACGGAAGTTGACGGAACATTCTCGGCCACCGTACGTTCGTTACTAGGTAACCAACAACATCGCGTGAACACACGTCGTGATGGAGAAGGTAAGTTGGAAGAAAGCTCGTCTAACATTTTTAGGCTAGAACATTTAATATATATAGCCCATCGTATACATTATTATTGATGCAGTCAAAAACTCTACAACTACTCTGCAACCAGGCCAGAAGCTTTGGCTCAGTTTGGCTAGCTTACGTTTTCTTAAACTAAGGGAATGTTAGTGGGTATGGGAAGGAATGAAGATGTATTTCTTCATTTTATTTTAAATACATTTAAATTTGTTTATTTTATTTTATTTTAAATTATATATTATACTGTATTAATAGTCTTTCTAGTTACAGTAAGGCTACATGTATTAAAGCAGAGTGCTCTGGGTAATATTTTATATCCTGTCAAAACATACATTAATCATTGCCATTGCATTTGTATTTTTCAAACACAAAACACATTTCATAAGCTGGAGTGTGTACTCTTGTGTACACACACACACACACACACACACACCTTAATAATACTCTAATATGTAATTTGTTCACAATGTCCCATGCACCACACAATAAATAATTATACCATTTTGACAAGACACATTCAAAATGCAAAAAGATCAGTTTTTACCAAACTGTTTGGAGCAATTTGTTATATTTTTGTAATTTTTGTATAACTTATTTGTAATTTTGAAATATAACATTAAAGAGTATATTTGATGTGATGAATTGCTCTGTCATTTATCAGATTTACCAATTGTTATAATTTCAATTTGGGCTGGTTAATTATGAACAATGGGTAAAATTGGGGGGCGGGGACATATGGGGACGGGGCTCCATTAGGGCTCCTCCCCTAACCGCATGTGATCTCACTCCAAGCTTTTGGTAAAACTTGAGAGCCCTGATTTATTAATTAATACATTTTTGCTTCTAAGATTAATGCTTTGGTCGGTTGTGAAACATTTTGCAAGAAAGCGCTTTCCCTCGCTTTCACCAGCAGAGGTCCTCGTCGAGCTCTGATTTGAAAAGAAATGAACTTTTTCTGATACAATTGTGTTGAAAGCTTCGCTGGTTCAGAAAGTTTCACTTCGCCATCACTACCTCAAACCTTCCCAGTCCTAAAGCTTGTCCTGGGTCGACATTTCATTACGTAACATTAGGCATTAGGTTTTGATTTATATGCTGTTTAATGTTTGAAGGTCGTGTTACTTTATATGTGCGTCAGCAATGCTTCTATCACGTGTTTCAGCTTCTTCTCCTGTGTTATGATCAGGAGATTTAATACTATTCAGAGGATGTGTAATAGTGCCCCCCTACCGTATAACAAAATAATTGAGGAACAGTGCATTAGCAATGCTCATTATAGGTCGTATATTTCATCAACTTTGTTCGTTTGTAATTAAAAAAAAGTAAAAAAAAAAGTAAAAGTGGCAATGCATCATTCCTTTAAATGAAAAAGAAATAAAATACAATAGATGATTCCCTTGTGAATGTTACTATAATCAAAGGCTGAATTACTCAAAAATTAAGTCATTAAATAAATATTATATATGAAGATGTTTGTAGTAGAGCAATTGCCAGTATATATGTCACTTTATTTATATAGTGCTTTTTACAATACAGATTGTTTCAAAGCAGCTTTACAGTGATAACAGAAAAAAAATGCAACAAAATTTGTTTCGGCTGTACAGCAGATCTAGAAGAAAATAATCTCATAGTCCAGCTTAAGGAAATTCAGTGTTGATTCATTTCTGTTGTAAAAAAAGTTATTAATTTAGTCTATATCTATAGTCTTAATCTATACAGCTGCTCTGGAGAAAACAGTGCAGTGTATGATTATGATTCAGGCATTACAGGTCAGAGGTCAGATTGGATCTGAACATTCAGAATATTTATCCAGTTTCATCTGGTTGAAGGTTTCCTTGTTTGACTTTGGATGAAGGATTGGATCATTCTGTAAAGTTACACAAACACATGTGTGTGTGTGATGATCACTGTGGGTTTGTGTCTGTTGATTCTGTTGAATGTGATTGTGTCTGTAGAGGCTCTTTATTCTCCATCAGCTGATCCAGAGAAGGTCAGACTAACATCTAAAACCTAGAAGTAAAACAAAGATAGTCAAATGTGTGCAACATTATTGCATTATTCACTTTAAAACAACTAAAATAAACTACTTAGATGATTAAGTGAAATATTATAATATAATACTGCGATACATTATTATTAAAGCTGTTTTTAAACATTTAGATTTAGATTTTGCATCTAAATCATTTTGAATGATGACCCTTGACCTTTTTCTATAATCCTGTATGACTATTCTCTTTCTATGTCATTGGCTCAGTTTTATTTATGATAAAGAAACTAGTGCCAAATATTTACCATTACCTTCTATTGCAATTGACATTATCTCAAAATACATAATTTAGGGATAAAAATACAATGATAAAAGAAAAATATTCCATAAATTATTATAAAATAAATTAATCAAACTCTTATTAAACATGTTCATAATTTAGGGATAAAAATACAATGATAAAAGAAAATTATGCCATAAATTATTATAAAATAAATTAATCAAACTCTTATTAAACATGTTTATAGTGTGTAATTCACCATCACAAGGAAAATAAACTAATAAACAAAATTCACTTTAAATTAAAATATGAACAGTTTTAATCATCACTACTCACAGAAGCGTCTCCAGTTTATAATCCTTCTTCATATCAGAGAACAGCTTCACTCCTGAATCTCCTAGTTCATTTCCATACAAATCCAGTTCTCTCAGGTGTGAGGGGTTTGATCTCAGAGCTGAAGTCAGAGCAACACAACCTTCATCTGTAACACCACAATCCCTCAACCTGTAGAAAACAATAAAACACTTCAGTCTCTCAGTTCAGGATCTACAGCTCAGATAAGCAGGAACTTCACTATCAGACACTTAATCCACAGCACCATTAACAGTTCCAGTCTAAGGTTCAGACCCACTTCTACAAACTGCTTGAGCGGATTAGTTTCCATATCATAAATATTGCAAATATATATATATATATTTATGCAAGTACTCAAAAATCATCAGCATATCTGTATATGAACACGGTTGTAACATCTTTACATCATCCAGTCATGTTTATACAATCATTAATATTGTTAAATTATGTCAGACACATTAGAATAATCTAATGACAATAAAAGCAACAGTCCCATTAGTAATTTCACAACAGATTTTTTTTTGTATGACAATTATTATTTACCATACAAGACATTTTATACAAACTTACCTGAGTATCTCCAGTTTACAGTGAGGATCCTGCAGTAGATCAGAAAGCTGCTTGACTCCAGAATCTCCTACTTTATTCAATGTCAGATCCAGTTGTCTCAGGTGTGAGGGGTTTGATCTCAGAGCTGAAGCCAGAGCAGCACAACCTTCATCTGTAACACCACAATCCCTCAACCTGTAGAGAACAATGACACTCTTCAGTCTCTCAGTTCAGGAAACACTGATATAAATAATATAATATATATTAATTTATCCTCTATTTGTATATGAAAGCAGTTTTAACCTCTTCACATCATCCAATCATGTTTTTGACTTGTAAAACTATAAAAAGTAAAATTACCTCAGAAGCTTCGGAAAGAATCCACTGAAGATTAAACATCCTTTTCAGTTACTTGATTTTAAACATTTTTGGTATATATTATTTTTGTATATCATTCATTATTCACCACAGGAGAAAAACAGACGATGTTGAGACTTTTATAAGATCTTACTTGAGTATCTCCAGTTTACAGTGAGGATCCTGCAGTAGATCAGAAAGCCGCTTGACTCCAGAATCTCCTACTTTATTCCATGTCAGATCCAGTTCTCTCAGGTGTGAGGGGTTTGATCTCAGAGCTGAAGCCAGAGCAGCACAACCTTCATCTGTAACACCACAATAACCCAACCTGTAGAGATCAATGACACTCTTAAGTCTCTCAGTTCAGGAAACATTGATATAAATGATATGATATACAGTATATGAATTTCTCATTCTCCTCAAAAGATTTGTACATGAAAGCAGTTTTTACCTTTTCACATCATCCAATCATATTTGTGACTTGTAAAAACTATCAAAAGTAAAATTACCTCAGAAGCTTTGGAAAGAATCTACTGATGATTAAACGTCATTTTTAGTTACTTGATGGTAAACTTTGTTATTTTTGTATATCATTCATTATTCACCACAGGAGAAAAACATACAACATTGAGACTTTTATACAATCTTACCACATTATCTCCAGTTTACAGTGAGGATCCTGCAGTAGATCAGAAAGCCGCTTGACTCCATAATGTCCAACTTTATTCAATGACAGATTCAGTTCTCTCAGGTGTGAGGGGTTTGATCTCAGAGCCGAAGCCAGAGCAGCACAACCTTCATCTGAAACACCACAATAACCCAACCTGTAGAGAACAATGACACTCTTCAGTCTCTCATAATTTCTCCTTTTACAGTATTGCTTAGGTATAAAAGCACATGATAAAATAATAAATGGGATCATGTTTTATCAGTGTAATGATTGTTGTCAGTGTGACTTACTGAACTGATCTGGATTCTTTAACCACAGGCATCAGCTTCTGAAGAACTTCATCTGCTGTATTTTGTGCTCCAATAAACTGTTTTAGATTAAAAACATCCATCTTCTGCTCTGATGTCAGCAACACATAAACCAGAGCTGACCACTGTGAAGAGGAGAGTTTGGTTTCTCCTATTTCTCCAGATTTCAGATAATCTTGGATCTCCTGCATCAGTGAATCCTCACCCAATTCATTCAGACAGTGGAACAGATTGATTGATCTCTCTGGAGAGCGATTCTCCCTGATCTTCTGTTTGATGTACTGAACTGTTTCCTCTTTGTTGTAGGAGCAGCTTCCAGTCTGTGTCAGTAGTTCTTGTAAGAGAGTCTGATTGGACTCCAATGAGAGACCCAGAAAGAAACGCAGGAAAAGGTCCAGATGTCCATTCTTACTCTGTAAAGCCTCATCCACAGCTCTCTGATGCAGGCCAGGCAATGGATTAAATGACACCCAAGAAAGGTCTTTCATGATATTTATGCAGTTGTTTGTTAAGGAGCGGTGCACAAAAACAGCTGCCAGATGTTCTTGGATGCTCAGATGAACAAAGCAGAATACTTTCCCCTGATACAAGCCAAAATCCTCTCTGAAGATCTGAGTGCACAATCCTGAGTACACTGATGCTTCTGTCACATCAATGCCACACTCTCTCAGGTCTTCCTCATAGAAGATCAGGTTGCCTTTCACAAGCTGCTGGAAAGCCAGTTTCCCCAGTTTGAGAATCATGTCTTCATCTTTCACTCTCTTCTCATAGTCCTTCTTATGTTTGATGTTGGTCTGAATGATCAGGAAGTGTGTGTACATTTGAGTGAGAGTCTTGGGAATCTCTCCTCTCTCTGCTTCACTCAACATCTTCTCTAGAACAGTGGCTGAGATCCAGCAGAACACTGGGATTTGGCACATGATGTGGAGGCTCCTTGAGGACTTCAAGTGTGTGATGATTGTATTGGCCAGACTCTGATCACTGATTCTCTTCCTGAAGTATTCCTCCTTCTGTGGCTCATTGAAGCCTCGTACCTCTGTCACTCGATGGACACACTCAGAGGGGACGAGATCCGCTGCTGCTGGTCTGGAGGTGATCCAGATGAGAGCAGAGGGAAGCAGATTCCCCTCAATGAGGTTCATCAGCAGCTCGTCCACTGAGGCTGATTCAGATATATTACACAGTTTCACTTCACTCTTAAAGTTCAGAGACAGACGACACTCATCCAGACCATCAAAGATGAACAACACTTTATATTCATCACTGGATATTTCCATTTCTTTTGCTTCCGGGTAAAAGACATGAAGAAGATCTGAAAGACTGAGTGTTTTTTCCTTCATCAAGTTGAGCTCTCTGAAAGGAAGTGGAAATATGAGCTGGACGTCCTGATTCTCTTTCCCTTCAGCCCAGTCCAAAATGAGCTTCTGCACAGAGACTGTTTTCCCAATGCCAGCGACTCCCTTTGTCAGCACAGTTCTGATGGGTTTGTATTGTCCATATAAAGGCCTAAAGATATCATTGTATTTGATTGGTGTGTCCTCTGTTGCTGCTCTCCTGGATTGTGTCTCAATCTGTCTCACCTCATGCTCATTATTGATCTCTCCTCTTTCACTCTCTGTTATGTAGAGATCTGTGTAGATCTCATTCAGGAGTGTTGGGTTTCCCTGCTTTGCTGTTCCTTCATACAGACACTGAAACTTCTTCAGCAGATTTGATTTATATGTGCTTTGGACCAGTTGAGAATCACGACTGAAAGAATCAATTATTAAATTACAACATAAATTAATGAAGTAAAAGTGATAGTAAAATATCAGTTGTACCTCAGATTAGATGACATGTGTCTTCTCCTAAATGTTCCTAGAGTGTCCATAGACTGTTCCCTAATGTACAAACATGGACAGAACAGAGACAATACAACGGAGTCAAGAAAACAGAGAAAATAATTCATATTGAGTCATTCTATGTCACCTCAACCAGAGGACCCTGGACAAACATGTTCATTTTGATTTATATTCTGGTGACAAAATGAATAAATGAAGAAAAAAGTAAATATTAATTCATGGCATTTAATATTTTGGATGAGTAATTTATTATTTTGTAGAGGGGGGTCACAACACCTAGATAGGGTAGATCCTCTATTAGTAAAATTTGACTTCATCAATCCTTGTTGCATTATTTGCCAATGGTGACCGTTCAAAAATGGGAATCTGAAGCACCTTGCATGCCTGTAACTTAACGTGTATTAAATTGACTTTAATAGAATAGAAACAAAAGAACAGAGACAAGAATTCTTAGATTATATTACAGCAGATAAACATGTAGATAAACCTCACATAGAGAATCAATCCATCCACCTATCTTTTACTACTGGTTTTTAATCTGTTGTGGTGTTTGTGTTTCCCAATAAGTGATGTAGTTGTGTTTAGTTTGGTTGAGTGTTTTGTGGGTCAGTAGATGTTAGTGAAACATCAGGACTGAAGCTCTGGATCAGCTGTGAGAGGAGACCAGGGGCCTCATTTATAAAACTTTGCGTAGGATTTGCGTCAGAAGTGGCGTACGGATGAAACATAGGACGTGGGTACGCACAGAAATATTCGGATTTATAAAACCGTGCGCACGCACATCCTACGCAGTTTTCCCTTAATAAATCACAATCAATTCTAAATGTAGCGCAGCTTTTGCAGCTTCATGTCACGCCCATAGTTGCCCATAAATAGGCCGTGAAACGCCCACAAGTTAATATTCATCGATTGCGAAATCATGGCAAACACAGAGGAAAACCAAGAAACGTAACTTCACTCACGCGAAAGCGTGAAGCGCAAGATCAGCCATTGTGCGTCATTACGCATTGTGATGGCATCATGGCATTTTATTACCATCCATTTGATTGCATCTGACAAGCTACAGATGTGTTATAAGGATGAATTGCATAACATGCTAATATTATTGCAGAACATATTTATATCTTTTTGCAAATATGTGTTAAATTGCATTTCTGTTGTAATCTTCGTTTGATTTTGTTTGTTTTACACTGCAGATCGATCAAACGGGTGTTTGTGTAGGCTGTTAATTGTAAGACTTGCTTTGTGTTACCTATAGTGTAAATGGCGCATGCGTGAGTGAGTGAGCAGCAGGTGATGTCGTGTGGCAAAATTGATTAATTTATGGGAGAATTTTGAGTATTATTCGGGAGAAATGGTAGAATTCAATTAAGAATTATTTTTGATTTTTGAATGGGCCAAATTTAAGTTGGCGTTACGCTCCAGTGGCATACTTTTTGATCCGATTGATCCCCCCATTTTGTTTGATGTCGTCTGATACAACAAAGACGCCCGGAGCTTCAAACAAAAAAAGAGTTGAGCCCCCGAACAAACGACTGAACACGGAACTAGAAAGCAGTCCGGATAATTCTTTTTCTTTTACGCCGGATATGGAGGGAATATTGAGCGAAATAAATGAGAAATTAAAGAAACTTGACAAGCTGGACTCAATGTCGGATGATATCAAAGATCTAAAAGAGACAGTGATTGCAAATGGGATATCACTGGAGCAGACACGCAAGGATCTTGAGTCTGTAAAAAAAAAGGTGAAGAACGTGCAGAGGTCTGTGAGAAATGTTACCAGGGAAAACATCAAGCTGAAGGAAAAAATGCTGGAGATGACAATGCGCTCAATGCGAGACAACTTGATATTCAGCGGTATTCCTGAGAAGAAAAACGAGAATGTGGAAGACGTGCTCAAAAGCTTTTTTATCAACGAGCTGGGTATCAATAAGGAGATTGCACAGCAGATTTCCTTCCTCAGAGTGCACAGACTCGGACCTGCGAGATCTAAGAAAAGTTCATACTCGAATGCTGTGGTGGAGGAGCAGGCCAAACCAAGAGCCATCATCGCCTGCTTCGAGCATTACAGGTACAGAGAAATCGTCTTTGGGTTGGGTCCAAAGCTCAAGGGTAAAAGCTATGGCATTAACCAGCAGTACCCTGTGGAGATTGTGGACAGACGAAAAGCACTGCTTCCCATATTTAAAGAAGTAAAAAAGAACAAAAAAGAAAAGGGAAGGGTAAGACTTGTTGCTGATAAACTTTATATCGATGGCGAAATGTACAAAGATATAACAATTACACCATGGCTATTTTTACTGGAGCCGAGTGATGATGATAGCTTAAATGAATGTGAACCAGAATGAATTTAAAATTGATCTCCCTGAAATATGTATTTTGGTTGTTGCTACTGACATAGCCTACTTTGTGGTCTTTTAATATGCCAAACTTATGGTATGTTTCTTTTAATTTTCCGTTGTTTTGTTTATTGTTTTTTGTTTTGTTTATTTTTTTGTTTGTCTGTGCATACATAATATTTTGTCTTCAGAATAAGGCCACTACGATTAATAATAAAACTCGAATGGCAAGAAATAAATGTTTTAAAGTATTATGAATCTTGCATCCCTATGTATTGCTAGTTATAACTGTAATGGCCTGGCTAATGATACAAAAAGAATTGAAATATTTACCTGGTTAGCTGGAAAAAAGGAATTGGATATAATTTGTTTACAAGAATGTCATTCTACTCAGGATGTTGAAGAGAAATGGAGGCGAGAATGGAAGGGGTTTATTTACTTTAATCATGGTACAAGAAACCAAAAAGGAGTTATAATATTGTTTAGAGAGCATCTTGAAATTTGTGTGCATAAAATAGAACGAGACATGGATGGTCGTATAATTATTTTAGATGTTGAAACTAAAAGTAGACGTTTTTGTTTGGTTAATGTTTATGCTCCAAATAATAATGAGCCAACTTTTTTTGATACTGTTTATGATTCGAAATTATGATATTCCTATAATTCAAGCTGGAGACTATAATATTGCCCTTCAGCCTTCTAAAGACAGAGCCGGAGAGAGCAGGGACTGTCATGAGCAAAAAAGACATGCACTTACATCTATGATGTCTGCAATGGATCTTTTTGATGTTTGGAGATTAAAAAATCCAGACTTGATTAGATATACTTGGCGGCGGAATGCTTCTGCAAGCAGAATAGATTTTTTCCTGATTTCTTTCTCTCTTATAGCAAAAGCTACTCAAGTAACAATTGCTGAAAGATTTAGATCTGATCATCATCTTATTTTATTAAAATTAAATTTTGTTGACACTGATAGGGGTAAAGGCTATTGGAAATTCAATCAATCATTGTTAGAAGATGGTAATTTCATTATTAAAACAAAACAATTCATTTTAGATTTTTTTCTTTTTAACACTGATTCAGCAAATCCACACATTGTTTGGGATGCATTTAAATGTGCTTTTCGAGGCCATGCTATAAAATTCTCTTCATGGAAATATAAACAAACTTGTAATAGAGAAAGAATTTTATTAAATGAGGTGCACAACATTAAAAATCGCTTGGATACAAATAGATCTGATTGCATTGAGCAAGATTTACAAAAATTAGATGACAAAGAAAAATAATTAGAGAGATTCTATCAGAATAAAATCAAAGGAATTATATATATAACTAAAGCCAATTGGATGGAACAAGGTGAAAAATGTAATAAATATTTTTTGCAACTCCAAAATAGAAATTATCCCAGAAAGAATATATACATTTTTTTTGAAGATGACGGAACAAATGTTATCTCAACAAATGGCATTCTGGAAACACTGATGGAGTATTATAATGGGATATTTAATGATGAGGCACCTCATTTATCTCATCCTTCATTGTTTGAGTATATGGAAATGTATCCCCACCCAGAACTTACTAATGTTCAGCAAAAATTATGTGAAGGTCTTGTTTCTAAGAAAGAGTTATATGATGCAATTTGTTCCTTTCAAAATGGAAAAACACCAGGTTTAGATGGAATACCAGTGGAGGTATACAAAACATTTTTCACAGAGATTAAGGATTCTTTATTGGCATGCTACAATTATTCTTTTGAGATTGGTTGTCAATCAAATTCTCAGAAAGAAGGTTTAATTTCATTACTTTTGAAACATGATGTGGAGGGTCAAGACAAAGACCCTGTGAAACTAAAAAATTGGAGACCCCTTACACTTTTATGTTGTGATACACGTATTTTGGCCAAATGTTTAGCATTGAGATTAAAAAAAGTTATTCAGGACTTAATACACCATGATCAAACAGGTTTTTTAAAAGGACGCTTTATAGGTGATAACATTAGACGCCTGCTTGAAATAATGGATTATTATGATAAAGAAAATTTGCCTGGATTGATATTTATAGCTGATTTTGAGAAGGCTTTTGATACGATAAATTGGAATTTTATATATCAATGTCTAAACATTTACAACTTTGGTGAGAGTTTTATTAAATGGATTCATGTACTATATCAAAACCCTTGCAGTAAAATAATTAACAATGGGCATATTTCTAATAAAATTGCTCTATCTAAAGGAGTGAGGCAAGGCTGCCCCCTTTCAGCTTATTTATTTATTCTTTCAATTGAAATGTTGGCCATTAGAATAAGGAATAATGCAAATATTAAGGGATTGGAAGTGAATGGGTTAGAATCAAAGTCTTCCTTTTATGCAGATGATGCCTCATTTTACATAAAACCGGATGGTGTGTCGTTAGACTCACTTATTACAGAATTGGATTCCTTTGCTTTACTTTCGGGTTTAAAACCAAATTACGATAAATGCTCTATTCTTAGAATTGGATCTTTAAAAAGATCAAATCAATTTTCCTCTATTGTGCCTATTCAATGCTCAGAAGGCCCTGTTAATCTTCTAGGTATACATATACCAGTAGATAAAGAATTCCTTGTAAAGATTAATTTTGAGAAAAAACTCCAAAAAATGAATAAAATTCTTCAGGCTTGGAGAGGCAAATATCTTTCTATATTTGGAAAAGTAACTGTAATTAACTCATTGATACTTTCACAATTTACATACTTACTGCAAGCCTTGCCTTCACCTGATACATTGTTTATGAAAACATATGAAAAGGTTATTTTTAATTTTATTTGGAATGGTAAAATTGACAAAATAAAACGTACATATGTGTATAATACACGTGAAAATGGAGGTTTAGGATTGAAGAGCCTTGCAATACTTGATATGGCCTTAAAAGGTGCTTGGATTCAACGATTATACAATAACCAACACTGGTTTTCATCTAAATTATTCATAGCTCAATGTGGTGCATCATCAATAGCCAAACTTTATCCTTTTTTTCAACTAGATCAAGAATCAAGAGTAACTTTGAATAATTTTTTCCCTGATCTCTCCCTTTTTTTCAGAAATTGTTTGTCTATGTGGTTTTGCTTTCAGTTTTCTACACCAGATAACATATTAGAGATTAAACAGCAGATATTGTGGCTAAACTCAAATATTTGCATAGATAAAAAACCTGTATACTGGCAATCATTTTTAGATAATAATGTACTTTTTGTAAATGACTTACTGAATGATAAAGGAGATTTCTTTAGCTATGAATCCTTTACTTTAATATATGGAGACTTTTGTTCAAAATTACGGTATCTGCAGTTGATATCAGCAATTCCTCCAGCTTGGAAAACAATATTAACTGACTCAAATACACACCTAGGCGTTTGCCGTCCGGCAATAAAAAACTATAAATGGTTGGGACATAGAAAAGTTAATTTTGATATGTACACTTTCTTTGTATCATTTAAAAATACAGCAATTTCTCCATATTATTTTCATGATTACTGGAAGAGTATGTTTTGATACTCCGCTTCCTTGGTTAAATATTTTTAAGAATTTGTACAAATCATCTTGTTCAACATATTTATGGGCCTTTCAAGTTAAAATATTTTACAAGATTCTACCAACAAAGAAAATGTTAAAAATCTGGAGAATAAATGAGGATAATAATTGCAGATATTGTGGAGAAGAAGAGGAAGACATTTTACATTTGTTCTGGTATTGTCCAGATGTAGCTCGTTTTTGGCACAAGGTGGCAGCTTGGTTATATGAGCAAGGACTTATCTTACTAATGTCACCAATATATATAATTTGGGGTGTGTATGAAGAAGAAAACATGTTGTTAAATACCATTGTGCTTCTTGGTAAATATTTTATTTTTAAAAGAGAGAAACATATTAAATTAGAATTATTTGTTATGTTCCTAAAGCATTATTATTTATTGACTAAGAATATGATAAAAGATAAAAGCAGGCCACAATCAGATAGTTGGCAAAAATTAGCATTTACAAAAAAATGGGATAAAGAACAATAAAGACTTATTTTTTATGCTTTTCTGTTTTTGGTTGTCATAGAGTAAATTTTTTGTGTAAATTTGAAAATGGCTGACATATGTATGTGTCTTTTTTTTTTCTTTTTTTTTCTTTTTTTTCATTGTATTGTTTACTGTATTACCTTTGTCGACTTGTCTTTTTTCTGTTGTATATTGTTTTTTGTCTAATAAAAAAAATAAAAAAAGACTTGCTTTGTGAAGTCTCCATGTTATTTATGAGAGGCAGTATTGGCATTTCTTTTACACAACGATCTACAGTTTCACACACTTTCACGTGTTTCTTCCATCTGCCGACGGTGTCGCCATTTCTCATTTCACCCGTTTTTGTGCGTACGCCTGGGTCAGAGCTTGCGTGAAGGACCACACATTTTCCCGTCAAGTTTGCTTTTTATAAATACCAATTATTGCGTAGAGAGCGGCGTACGCCTTCTTTTGTGCGTACGCAACGTTTATAAATGAGGCCCCTGATCCTGTGCTCGACTCCTGCTATTGCAGCGCTTTATAATAGTGTGAGTCTCTGAGTTATACATGCTTACACAATATCATCACCCACTTCTGTATTTTGATATGTGGATATTTGCCAAATTATGCCATACATGCATTATTTGTGTGTGTCTGTGGTCTCTGTCTGTTTAAAGAAAAATGTTGTACCTCAGATCAGTTGATGTGTGTTTTCCCTCGAATTTCACTGGCTGATCCATAGACGCGTCACTCCTCATGGACACACAGCTGGACTCCGGTGAGATTGATCTGTCACCCTCAAATTGACTTTAATAGAATAGAGATAATAGAGACAAGAATAAACTTGGCTGATTTAACATGAAAATAAATCCCACTTGAGAAGGTTGTCTATTAAGACAGTATGTTGAAGAGTGATGAGACTGTCCAAGGATAATGTCATATATCATCTAGCTGTCTACTGTATCTGTGTGTCTCTGGACAGTGTTTAAAGACCCTGAGTGTCTCCAACTACTGTATATCCCGACACCAGAATATGATAGAGACAACAGATCACTACACCAACCCTGGCAAACACACACAACACCCTGTTATGTGCTGAAAATGAGTCTTCTATAACATTAAGATCATATGAAGATTGAAGTACCTGAATCCTGGAGAAGAATCTCCATGTCTGAATGTGTGTGTGTCATCCATGATTCATTCAGTCTTCATGGAGCTGCTCGAGTAAGAGATCAGAAACACACATTCACACACACTCAAATACAATAGACTTTTTCAACAATCCTGATTATGTGTGTTATGAAGAAATATAAAAACAACACTAAAGTCTCATATTTGTATTCTCTTTCCATCATGACATTTTCCCCCATAATGTTATTGGTTAAAAAAAGCTGTGATAATGATGAATTGCAAGAATATGATAAATACTCTTTTTTTAAAATAAAATATTACATCTGGTGTGTTAGTATAAAACTAATATGAAGAATTTACAGGACAATACAATTATTTGAGATTAAAAAACAAAAAGACCATTATACTTCTGGTTTATAAATTGATTTGGGATTATGTAAATGAATGTTAAAATGACAAAACTTGCAGGTTCCCTTGTTTAATTTGATGTACCACAAAAAAATGTATTCAGGACTTTTTTCTGATTATTGAGGCCCAAAATGACTGAATTTCCTGCTGCTTTTCCAAAACATTGTTTGCGCTGAATTTTGATAAGCTAATTTTACTTTCCCCGCTCATGTTAACATTTTAGCATCATTTCATGTCTATAAGCAATAGAAATATCATGGCTGAGCAGACGGTGTCACGGAACGCACGACAGCACCTCCTCCTGGTTTCACTAGGTCCCTCTCTCCTGCATACTAGTATTGCTTTTCCCTCAGCGCCTCATTATGATTTCATCAGTTTCACCTGTGCACCCTCAGCTCCCCTTTATCTGGACTGTTCTGTTCTGTTCTCATTTGTGAATTCTTGTTTTTACCAAACCTCTGTCTCAGTTTGTATCTCTTGCTACTCAGTATTTTGACTTGATCTGGTGTATTTGAACTTGGACTCTGAACTCGTTTGTGAACCTTTGCTGCCTGCCTCTGACTACTGCTTGTTTGACTACGATTCTGGATTGCCCTTGTCATCTTGTCATCTTTTGAGTTTATCTTCTGTATTAAATATATGCAAATGGATCCGACCGTCTCTGCCTCTCCGTCACAGAAGACTTCACCAAAGCAGGATCCAGCAGATTTCAGTCAAATGGCCTCCGAGGTATCTAATCAAGCTAATGTACTCATTGCCCATCAGCAACAGCTGGTAAAATTAACCACTCTCACAGAGAAGCTCGCAAGAACTGTTCAATCCCTATCGCTGCCTAACGCGACTGAGAATCAAACTTCTAATCCAGCTGCACTTGCTTCTGCACCACCTGTCGCGAGTAACAACTCCATTCAACCCAAATTATCTCTTCCTGAAAAATTTGATGGCTCACCTTCTGCTTGTAAGGGATTTCTTTTGCAGTGCAGTCTGTATTTTGACCAGCAGACACAGTCCTACTCCACTGATGAGAGCCGCGTGTCCTTCATATGTTCCCTACTCACTGGTCGAGCTCTGGAATGGGCCACTGCACTCTGGTATGGAGGTCAGCTCTCTTTCCCCTCTTATAATGAATTTCTGACCATCTGACCATTCCCAACCATCTTCTGTTAAAGAGCTGCAGCGCTTTCTGGGCTTTGCTAATTTTTACTGCAGATTTATCCGCAACTTCAGTGTGATTGCAGCTCCTCTCACATCTCTGCTTTGAAGAGGTAAATGTTTCAAGTGGACAGCGGATTGTACTGCGGCCCTGGCTCAACTCAAGGAGAAGTTTATCTCTGCTCCTATTCTCCATCACCCAGATCCAGAGAAGGAATTCATCGTGGAAGTGGATGCATCTAACACAGGTGTGGGGGCAGTGTTATCACAGTGTCATGGTAATCCAGCTAAGATGTTTCCTTGTGCCTTCTACTCTCGCAAACTGAATTCTGCTGAAAGAAATGATGACGTGGGTGATCGCGAGCTTCTGGCCATGAAGACTGCCTTTGAGGAGTGGAGGCACTGGCTGGAGGGAGCCTGTTAACCTATTTTTGTCCTTTTTTTATTTCCTTACATTGTATCTTTTTTTTTTTCTTTTTCTCCATTTTTAATATTGTTAAACTGTATTTTTTTTTACCAAAAAGCCCTTCTAGGGACAAGTGTCGTGAATTAGCTTTAGCTAAAAACACTATGATGCATACATCGGATGACTGTTAAGTTTATCTATGTTATTTATATCTGTCCCTATCTAAATAAACTGAATAATAAAACCATTTACTGTGCTCACTGATCATAGGAATCTGGAGTATATCAGGTCAGCTAAACGTTTGAATTCTCACCAGGCTCGCTGGTCTCTGTTTTTCTCAAGATTTGATTTCAAGATTACTTGCAGACCGGGCTCCCAGAACGGCAAAGCTGACGCCCTTTCCCGCCAGTTTGAATGTCCAGCCGAAGAATCCAAGCCTTAACCCATTATCCCCACTGCTCTCATCGTGGCTCCCGTTCAATGGGACATCATCTCTGAAATCACCACATCACTAAGTAAACATCCCGCTCCGCCAGAATGCCCCGCTGACCG
Source organism: Leuciscus idus (assembly GCA_021554675.1). Classification (NCBI taxonomy): domain Eukaryota; kingdom Metazoa; phylum Chordata; class Actinopteri; order Cypriniformes; family Leuciscidae; genus Leuciscus; species Leuciscus idus. The sequence goes on along the minus strand of CM038628.1, from coordinate 44,470,353 downwards.
CCTCTTTGTTCCACCAGCTCTCCGCCACCGAGAACTTACTGCCACCAGAATCAACAGGACTGGAGTCGTTTTCTGGCCTGGGCGGAGTATGCCCAAAATTCCCTGCTAAAGCCTGCCACCGGTCTAACGTCCTTTCAATGTGTTCTAGGTTTCCAGCCTCCCCTTTTCCCGTGGTCCGGGGAGCCTTCCGACCTCCCAGTAGTAGATGCCTGGCTCCGGCGCAGCGAGGCCACTTGGGATGCTGCTCACGTCCATTTGCAGCGCGCCGTTCGCCGTTATCAGCATCAGGCGAATCGAAGGAGGCGTGAGGGTCCTCGATACCGACCCGGCCAGTGGGTGTGGCTTTCCACTCGAGATCTTCGTCTCAAGCTCCCATGCAGGAAGCTCTCTCCTCGTTTCATTGGACCATTCAAGATACTTTGTCAGATAACTCCTGTTTCTTTTCGTTTGTCACTCCCTGCTCAGTACAAAATCCCACCCACTTTTCATGTGTCCCTTTTCAGGCCCGCTGTTGCTCCCAGGAGAGAGAGGAGCCGGGAGGAGGTCACAGACGGAGAGGGTTGAAACACGACTGGACAATGTTCTTCTACTGGACCCACATATACTGCAATAAATGCACTTATAAACTACAAACTGATAAAGTGGCTATAGCATGCAATATTTGTTATTTCCTTCATAAAATGTTTCCTTTAAAAAAAAAAAACATTTTCTTTAAATGTTTAATAAAACAGTTTAAAATCATTAACAGAATAAATTCAAACAATGTAAACTGATGTCCATGTTTGCTATTTCTAGAAAGCCCTCCTCATCTGATGTTATTCTGGTATTGAGGCAGGTTGTCACAGAACTCTTTATACTGGACATTCATTTACACAGACAATTATAATCAAACTATATGTCCAACAAAGATTATTAGGATTTGAATAATAAGACCAAGAACTTCATATTACATTAAAAACTTTAACTATGTTACTTAAGTATTTCATTGTTACTTAAGGTAATGTAAGGCTTTATGCATCTCACCTGAAGACTCTCCTTGATCATAATCAAAGGTTATAGACACAGATTCTCAAATCTCTGCATAAGCGGCTGTAAACATCACTAGACTCTTTAATATTCTATTTTACTGATTCAAAGAATCGTAATTCTGAGGGTAAAATGGAGTTCATAAAAATGTGGAAGTTGGGAAATCTAGTAACACTTTCATTCTCCCCAGTAAATCAGGGTTGCCAGATCTGCTCGAGCTCATATCATCCATTTCATACACAGTTCAGTTGAGAAAGGCTAGTAGTGCACCAGTTCTGACAATGTACAAATGTAAAAACTTGCTAATATTATTCTTTTCATACACAGTTCATGAAATTGTGGCTGTTCGAATCTAAAAGTACAGTATAAGCTCTGCAATATCGTCTTAAAATCAGCTCTTGTATCTCCTCTCTGGATGATTCACAGACATGACTCTAGTTTTCATTCCAAAGTGCAGGAGAAATATTATTTATATATTATAGGTTTACATATATTATGTTTACAAATAAACTTGTGCATTTTTAAATGTTTCATAAAAGTGCAAAATGTCAAACAAAAACTAGGAAAGCAATATTTTATTTTGTGTGCAGCATTTTCTTTGTACAGTTCTTCTTATTCTTATTCAACATGACATTTAAAATACAATCATTCTTTTTTTCCCCAATTATGGTTAAAAACATTAGAAAGGAATGGACACAAAACTACATGGACCAAATGGAGACTGATGAATATTAGAGTGATGAAGGCATTATGAGTTTAAGATCATGTATTTTAATTAATGAACGAATAAAACTTAAATGTTATTAATAATAACATTTAAATTACAAAATACCAAGACATTGTTTAATGTCAGTAAATTGAGTTGCTATTTTCGTTCTTACTGTAGTTCTTACTGTAGTGAATTGACGGCAGATAAAGATGGTGATATGAAGGATCAGTCCTTATGAACTTTTGATTAATACTTTTAATTTTTACACAATTAATTATTTAAAAAATATATTAAAAAAAATAGGTGCTGCATGTTCGATGTACTTTAAGAGTATAAAGTATAATGTATAAATAAATTTAAATATTTTCCAACTTGTGGTTCTGATGATGAATGCAGTGTGTTTGAGGACATGAAGCAGTAATACTGTAGTCCAACATCTGATCTCTAAAGAGCTTCATGGGTAAAGATGGCACTAGATTACTGTTAAACAGCCTTCAGGTCTGAGATCAGAACTGTGCAAAATACACACATGCTTTCATTTAGATTTGGCACAGCAGGTTTGAGCTCATATCGGTCTCAGATGGTGATGGATTCATCATCTAGTGTCAAAGCTGCTCAGATCCTGGAGAAAATATTAGCGGAGCCCTTTTCTGCTCTTCTTTACTGGAAAGATCTTTTTAATTGCTGGATATAGTTTTCATGCTACCTCAAGAAAATTGTGCATCTAACATATATAATATTTTTCACATGGGATTGTAAGTAATGTGAGAATATGTGTGTAAAGTGTGTAATATCTGCTCTTTTCTCATGTGAAACTGTGAGGTGTTCTGAACACGACATAGAGACAGTGCAGTCGAGCGATAGTGTCCCCCTGAACCATGTCATCCAGGCATATCGAGCCCCGGGACAAAACATCATCTACAGAAAGAGAAAACATCCCAACATCACTATCAGCATCAGAGAAGCTCAGAGCCGCAGTAGTCAGCTGATGGCACATGGTGGCGCTGTTCTACAACAAAACACACCAGCATTAAAATACACAGTGGAGGACAGAAACACTGGAGCTGACAGCCAGTCCAGCATTAAAGAAATATTATGTTTCACTCAGAAATTTTTAAGCAGCTTCAACTATGTTTAAGAACTCAATATTGCAGGAACAGGCCAATGATGAACTGGACAGAAAGAGAGAGAGAGTCCTGCGGTCAGTGTGTGATAGTGACGCTTGTTCTTACGCTTGATCTTATTTGATCCTGTATTTAATTATGTAGATCAGTTGAGAAAAATCTAATCTATTTATTTGCTCTCAGTACATTAAGAGCACATTGCTATAATAACACGGACACACAAACCCCATCTATGTTCCTGGTAGCAAATTCCTCTTAAACATCATTAAGAAACTGAAGGAATGGAGAAGAAGATCTGGAAGACCAAGAACATTTTCCACTAGAACTGCTTGTAAACTGGTCAGGATCACAAAACTAAAGGCCCAAATCACTGCTAAGGATCTGCAGAAGATTGAACTGCACAGGAGTCGAGCTGCACCGGTATTGATCACACACACATCATCTGCATGTAAGAGTCATCAGAAAGAAACCTGACCTGTGATCTCATCACTAAACCCAGTGTCTGAGGTCTGCAAAAACACTTCCATAAGACAGACATAAGAGAGTCCTTTTGGGATGAAGTACTGTGGTCTGATGAAGTAAAAACCTAAATGTTTTTATAAAGATTATTAGCCTATAAATAAGACTAATGAATAAGTGCCTTTAATGTTTAATGCTTTAACATTTTGAATGGTACGAGCCCCCTTTCTAAGGTCTAGGGGCAGGAAAGGAGAGCACCACATTTTACGGAGAGAGAGTGAGCGAACTCTTGTCTCCAAGTCCCAGGACAGGCACAAAGTACAGTGACACCAGTTTAAAAATTAAAATGATATAATAAGTTTTATTTTATATAATCAGTGGAATATAAACATAAGATTTCAGGAGGGGAAACGGCCAAAATAACAAAAGAAATTCTTACTAATTACTTTTTTTTTAATAACTTACCTAGCTTCAAAATGAAAAGAAATCAAAGACAAACTCTTCCCTTATTCCCTCTCAATTTAAACACAGGAGAAAATATGAATTCTCAAATTAAATGGCATCCACCTCAATACAAATGATGCCACGATAAAAATATAACAAAATTGAGCAGTGTATTAACTTAAGATCCTTCTTTTTGCATACAAGGCACTACACAGTAGTGATGTTACATATGACACTGAAGCTTCGATGCGCGCATCACATAAGCGACACAATAGGCTTGTTCGACTTGAACCGGCGCTGCACAGACCGATCGGTGAATGACATCAAAGTACCGCGAGAGCGAATGGAGAGTAGACGGCTCCTTATGCTTTTGAATTGCTCTCGCGGTACTTTGATGTCATTCACCGATCGGTCTGTGCAGCGCCGGTTCAAGTCGAACAAGCCTAATTTGTAGTGAAGCCCCGTATCAAGGCGTGTATTGGTTTACTAGAGTCACGTGATCGATGACAAACGAAGCCTCACTTTCTGTCCAGTCACGTGCGCGTTTCGCTTTGGGTGTCAGAAGGCTCGAACTTATCGTAGGCCTATTTAACGAGTCATTGTTGCCTCAGTCTGGTTGATATTTACAATTATTGATTTTGACATTTAATAACAGATGATCCTATCAGACAATGTCCTTATTCATTGTGTGTGTGTGTGTGTGTGTGTGTGTGTGTGTAGAGAGAGAGAGAGAGAGAGAGAAGGCCTACATTAAATCTTATTGAATCATATAAGCTTATAAGCTATTATATTTTATTGTCACACTTTAATGGGAAAATGAATTTATTTAATGAACAAATCAAACACAAACATGTAAGGCTTTTATTTGTACACATAACATTGAAACTATGGAGTGTGTTGTGGTTGCTTCATCTGCCAGAGCTTCTAACACAGGCTTCTGGCTGCTTTATTTTAAATAAGCACCAGATGGCGCTGTTCTCGCCGCTGTTCTCGACACTCTTGAAGCTTTGAATCTTTTCCCGGAACAGTCAGGGGAAAGCCTCAGAGATTCATGAGGCTTCATTTCCCCATCCCTACTTCAGTCCCAGATTATATTTGTGATCTTATTAGGTCATACACAGCCTCTAGATCACTAAGATCTTGTGATCAGGGGTCCGTTCTTCGTACGTCGCTAACTCACTTAGCTCGATTTGATTGTTGGCGATTTGGCATGATCTTGGATTGTTTGGTTCTTCAACGCTCATCCTGGACTTGCTGTCATAGCAACATGTGCGCAAACTTAAACCTGCTCGGGAGCAGGCTTATTTCATGTTAACAGGATTAGATCCCGGCTTCATGATACGGGAAGTCCAGCGCAGCGCGATAGTGCACTTTCTTTCGATATATATTTTTTCTCGTGATTCGTGAGATTGTTGTTTTTTGTCGCTTTTATGTTTAAAAAACAGTTTTAGTTTGTTTTTTTTTGGGGGGGGGGGCATTTCCAAGCCACTTAAGACCCAATGTTGTAGGCTAAAGCATTTTTTTTTATTTATTTTTTAGGCTATCATGATTTTTTATGAAGATCATACAATCATGACCATGCCGATTACAGATATGTCACTCAGGCTTCACTACCGTGATTGGTACCATAGACTATAGGCTACCATAGACTGCCATCAAGGCCTCAATGAAGGGGATTATGTGAACAGAAAGGGGGTTCACAATGTAAATGTGCAGCCCAGTTACTATTGTGATTCTTAATATTCCAGATTAGTAATATTATATCAAATAAAAAAAAGGCAGTTGACTAAAATCTTCCATATCACAAATGTGAAAGCAAAATGGCCAGGATCTGTGCATGACTTTAGAATTTTCAGAGATTCACATTTATGCACATTATTTGAAAGTGGTAAGAAAAGTTCCACAATTAAATATTAAGCTCACTGTATTACATACACTTATGCTGATCCTAACAGAACTGCATTTTTTCATAAGTGATTATGACATGTTCCTGCAGACAGGTGTTTTATGACCCCATTCCCTGACCCAAACCAGTTACAATGCAGCTAGCCAGGACACACAAGGGCACACAATGAAATTAACTTTGGCTAACTAAAGGGAAGATTTCAGTGTCTGATAAGTCTGAGGGTTGCACACCTGACAGGGCCTGTGACATTGTTGCATGTGCAATATTACACAACATTGCCCCCTAAAAAAAAACACTTTTCATTAAATGTTTAATAAAAGACACATATGCTTAGTTCCTTGAGTTTTATTTCAATTGTTCTTTGTAAAGAAAACCCAGTGGTCAAGAGATATTAGACATGCCTCATGCAACAAATAAAAAGGAAAAGTTGGCTATCCACTGCCCACCTGTAGGCCTATGTCTCCCCTGTCTGTGCAGACTCTTCTGTAGGCCTTTCTGTAGATGTGGAATCCTGCAACTTATATTGCAGCCATAAAGCATACAAGTATAAATTAAGTAAAGTTATTTATGCACTTGCAGGTAGGCTAGTTCCTCCATATGACAGTTATCTGAGAGGGTTTATTCACTGTCCAGTGCAATGGAAACAAATGGACATTACAAAGTCTTATCCTTTCTTTCCTTTGGAAAGTTAGAAAATGTCCACTTACTGCACATATTTCAGCTCCACTTTCTTGGGAACAGATACAAGTGTTGGTGTATTATGTAAAAGTGCACAAAAGAGGAAAACACAATGTCATTACAATGAACTGGGGAAAAATGTGATCAATAACTCATGGCAAAATATTTTTACATTAACATAAGTTTATCAGTTTTCACTTTCACAAGTCAAAGCAATTCATCATTACTCAAGATTTAACAGTTGAAATGACTATACAGCCTTAATTTAATGCAGCAAAAACTATTACAGTGTAGGCTACTAAGATCTTTTGATTTTTTTTCTCAGCCTTTTTCTTGGTTGCTTTTATAAACAGACAACCATTTATTTAACAGTGCCTTTTATAAAAGAGACTATAATTTAACAAAAAATTACCATTATGTAGAATATTTTTGTACTTCACTTTTATTTGTTCCCATGTTCTAGTGTGGTGACTCTGACATTACAATGCACAAAGTAATTATGCAATTATTAAAATACAAATATATAGGCTAATAAGTGATAAAAACATCTAACATGGCCACTTCTAACGGATTTAAATTGTCTGCTACTTTTTGCCAGCCCTCTCTCCTGGCTTTTGCAGACTTTGAGGTGTTCCCTGGCGTTTTGATTAAACATTAAAATTCCGAATAAACTTCGACTATTAGTTCTTGCTCTGCTGAGGAGAAAAACTGAGTGCGCTCTTTGGCCACGCTGAACAGCCAATAGCAGCGTTGCTGATCAATGTTTCTACTATCGATACATATCCCCTTTTAACCCAGCGCATGAACGCGCAATTATCTCAGATAACTCAATCCAGCGATACTAATCATATCCGACAAGTGTGTTCGAAGAACCGAGTTAGCCAGATCATGATTCGCACGATGATATCATCTTGGATGTGTCATTTGATCTCGGATGTAATAAGCAACGTACGAAGAACGGGCCCCGGTTATCTGTCCATAGTTCTCGGTGTAAATCAAAAGTTGATCGAGCGTTCATCTGTTGCCTTTTTCCTTTGTTCAGTTTCCCGCCACTCATCAGTTTCCATGGACACTCATTAATTACCACAGCTGTTTGTCATTGTCTCATTATCACTGTGTATTTAAGTTCCTCTGTGTGCTCACTTAACCCTCATGTGGTGTTCAAAACCCTATAACACCTGTGGTGTTCCCGGTCAAAAATGACCGGCCTATAAAAAATTGCTTATAAATCACTCATTATACCATATTTTCACCCAATCTTGGATTCAATCTTTTTGTCCACTTGTTCTCTTTCAACTAGGACTGGTTTTATATTTATATTTGCATCTGATTATTCATAGGCCTCATTTATTTGATAGTAGGCATCTAATTTTTTTTAGTAAAAAACAAAACATTTTTGAATAATTAAAAAAAAAATTTAATAAAATCTGAAGAAAATTGGCACTGTTGATCACACTAGTCTACTTTAATGTTTCACAAGGGATTTTGTTTTGAAAAACTTTTATTTTGTACAAAATGGCACAGAGTGGTGTTCCACTGGGCCATTGAGGGCCATTGTTTCAGTTGGCCATTGAAAGTGAATGGGAGAGACATGTGTTAGAAGTCCATGAGGAATATCTTTAGATCTGAGTGATGGATTATGGTGAGTTTGGGCTCTTTTTAATCTTAACAATCTCATGTAAATAATGATGTGCCATTTTCCACAATTTATGCATGCGTCATTGAGTTATGAGTTAAAACGCGACATAAGTGCTAGGCTACATCTATATTCAAGGCTCTGTGTGCGCCTGTTGGGGTTTGTGTGTTACAACTCCATTAGGAATATCTTTAGATCTGAGTGATGGATTATGCTGAGTTTGGGCTGTTTTTAATCATGATAGTCTGCTGAAAACGATCTGTGCATGCTTCGTGAAGTTATGAGCAAAAACCAAACGTGAGTGCTTCATGAGTATATACTTGGCTAGATGCGTCTGTGGTATTTTCTGTGTTAGAACGCCATGAGGAATATCTTTAGATCTGATTGATGGAATATATTGAGTTTGGGCTCTTTTTAATCGTGAGCTCCTGCTGTAAATAATGATGTGCCATTTTTCATGATCAATGTATGTTTCATGAAGATACGAGTAAAAAGGCCAAGTCTAAGCTACCTTGATTGGCTACGTGAGTCTGTGCGTCTGTGGTATTTTTTTGTGTTAGAACTCCATGAGGAATATCTTTAGTTCTGAGTGATGGATTATGTTGAGTATGGACTCATTTTAATTGTAAGCATCTGCTATAAATAATGATGTGTCATTTTCCACAATCGGAGCATGTTTCATGAAGTTACGAGCGGAAATGTGTCTAAAATTCAGAATCCATACATGGTTTACACATGGGTCTCTTGAAGGGCTTCTTTTAGAAAAACCTAGCTCAAGTTTAGTAAAAAGCCTGAAACAATTATGCTTGTTGTATTCTACTCATTGAGACCTTTCAAATGACATATGACACAGGACTATCTGAGCTGTATGATGTATTTGACATTTTGCTGAATGTAATACAAAAAAGTAGTTTATAAATTATGTTTTTTTTTTCTTCTAATTATCAGCAAATAACTCGGCACTACTTAGGAGTTTATCAAATTGGCTACATTCATTGTAAATTTCAGACTCTAAGCTTTCAAATGACACCTATTTTAAGTTGATCAAGGTAATAGTTTTGAAAAATATTATGATTATTTATTTCACAGCTAGGTGGCGCTTGCAGGGGGTACACTCAGTTTTAGAGTGATAACTCAGCAGTCGTTAGGAGTTGATCAAAGTGATTAGATGCATTAAAAAGCTGAGATTCTAAGCTGAGATTCTAAATGATACATATTTTGTGTTGTTCCATTCATTGGATGCATTGGTCTCTCCCATTCACTTTCAATGGCCCATTGAAACAATGGCCCACAATGGCCCTCAATGGCCCAGTGGAACACCACAAGTGTAACTCTGTGCCATATTGTACAAAATAAAAGTTTTTCAAAACAAAATTCCTGGTGAAAAATTAAAGTAGACTAGTGTGATCAACAGTGCCAATTTTCTTCAGATTTTATTTAAAATTTCCAAAATTATTCAAAAATAATGTTTTTTTTACAAAAAACATTAGATGCCTACTCTCAAATAAATGAGGCCTACGATTAATCAGATGCAAATAGAAATATAAAACCAGTCCTAATTGAAAGAGAACAAGTTGACAAAAAGATTGAATCCAATATTGGGTGATAATATAGCATAACAAGTGATTTATAAGCTATTTTGTGTAGGCTCGTCATTTTTGACCGGGAACACCACAAGTGTGACTCTGTGTCATTTTGTACAAAATAAAAGCATTTCAAAAGAAATTTCCTGGTTAAACATTAAAGTAGACTAGTGTGATCAACAGTGCAATTTATTTTCATATTTTTCTCAATATTGCCAAAATTATTAACAAATAATTAAAGTAAAGTTAACTTGATTCAGACCAGCTTAAAGGGGCAACCGCGGGGTTACCTTCTCCTTATTTCACAAAGTCGTGAACATCGACTCCAAAATACACTAAACTATAATTTAAAGAAACCAGACAGCGACAATCCTCCTGATTAATTGGACGATACGGCGCTCTCGCAGTATGGCAACGGAGAAGCAACCGGGACTGCAACTATAGCAGAAACAAATCGCTCACGAGCGGGAGAGAGAATCCTGAGACAAATCCACACAGAAAAACAATCACCAAAATGCATATATCACCTGCTAAAATTCTCAGCATTTAACTATGCGCAATACAACACTTACCGAAAAAGTGGAGATGAGCTCTATTATCCATTTACAGGCACAGATATACGATATTCATATAACTGCCGTTCAGCTGAGATACAGGGAACACTGCACACAACGCGAAACATCAACTAATCCCCAAACCCCACAAAGCTAACCAATCTGCCTTTCATAAAACAGTCCGCACATACCTGAGAGGTTAGTAGTCTTTAGCATCCACTTAAAACAAGCCGAGGGAACCAGGGAAGAGAAAAGACAGGCTAGAATGCGCCATGAATCATTACTATCATGCACACAGCGAACAACAAAACTTGCTACATGCTAATGAAACATACCTGTGTCCACTGTCAACAACAGAAAGAGAGGAGGAGCCGGACTTGACGCATCCCAGGCCATAACCAACCAGCTCTTAAATAGTGGATCCTCCCTGCTGATTGGTGCTCACAACCGTCAATCACCACCACTCGTCCTATTCATTCGGTTACATTAAGATGAGTAAACTGCATTTAATAAATGTGACTGAAAACATGTAATTGATATGACAATTGAATGTAATAGTCAAAACATTACTGACATGATTTCAATATTCATAAATAGGAATACGTACAAATTTGTACGTCGGTAATGTTGTTCATGCGTAAACAGTTTGTTTTAGTGCAGTCATTATGTAAGTATTTTACGTTTTAGTGCTGACAATACATCAATATTGTACATTTTTGTGTGTAAGAAAGCGTAAATAAATGCATGTGTGCTAGAAATATATTTTACGTAAAAATACACATGTATTCTCATGAGATCACATTAAGATCCTCCTCACTAGACATCCAGCGAGGAGGAGTGAATGCAATTTGGGCCTAATGGGTGGAGCTAGAATATCCAACCACACCCTAACTCCACCCACAACTCTATCCTCAAAATTGTGTAAAATACTACACACAACAACAACTGTGTTTTGCTATACATCTTTTATTTTGGATGAATACAGTTGTATACAAACTTGTTTAACAATTACTTTACAATAAGATTCAATTCTTATCATGAACAAACATTGAACAACTTTTTTTATTAATTGTTAAATCATAGTTAATGCAAATCCTGTTAAGTAATATATGTAAAAATAAACAATATTGAACTAGACAGAGCAACTGTAATCATCAAGCAGGTATTAATTTAAATAAATATGAAAACAAAAACATTTAATTATTATCTACATGAGGCAATTAAACAATTTTAAGGCATTACTAAAATAAAACAATTACTTTTTGCAGCAGGAAAAGGAATATGCTTTTTCTACTAAATGATAAAACAACCAATAGAAATTTAATGAAGAAAAGTTCAATCACACCACCAAAATCATAAATTAATAATCTATCTACACATGCTTTAAACATAGTTACAATGTAACCATTCATAAAAACAGCTTGCATGGTAATTCTGCAGATAAAATCAATATAACAACTATAGAATAATTATCTGATATTATGTTCTCTAAAAACCATTAGTGTTTCATAGTCAAAGTGAGCGTTATAGGATAATGGTCAGAAAGTTCTGGAACTATGTCTTCACTAATATCACAATTTTGTACACAAGGCAGATCTTTCTCCAACATGAACACATAGTCTAATCTGGACATTGGGTTTTTACATGGGTATGTGTAGACTTTCTCATCTGGATGTTTCTCTCTCCAGACATCTTTAAGATGCAGTATTTTCATGATTTCCAGGATGCTCTTTCTCCGTGTTGTGTGGTCTGCGCTATCTTTTGTGCTATTTTTGTCTAATATGTAATCAAGTGTTGTGTTAAAGTCTCCACCAATTACAGGCATTTGAAAAACGTCTGACCCCTGTGTTAGGAAACTGCAGACAATCCTCAGCATGAGATTAGATGGTTCTTTGGAATGGTAATAAACACTCACAAATGTGTACTTCTGATTGTCAATCTCAACATAAACCCAAGCATAGTCTCCACCCTCACAAAATGTTTTTAGACATTTATGTTTTTTATTTACAAGAATGGCAACACCTCTGCTCTTTGAACTAAAGTTTGTAATATAAACCGTGGGCTTTTTGCTGTCCTGATGGTCTTGGACACTCTGATTTTGTAGTGTTTCTACAATACAATAACCACATTTTTTTAAAAAATCATTAACTTTCTCTTCATTCAGATTTTCTGAATCTGTCTGGTTCTCCTTGTTCCGTGCACTCATTACCTCCTCATCTTCTTCCTTATACCCTAAATCTGTCTGGTTCTCCTCATCCTCTGAACTCATTACCTCCTCATCTTCTTCCTTATACCCTAAATATGTCTGGTTCTCCTCATCCTCTGAACTCATTACCTCCTCATCTTCTTCCTTATACCCTAAATATGTCTGGTTCTCCTCATCCTCTGAACTCATTACCTCCTCATCTTCTTCCTTATACCCTAAATCTGTCTGGTTCTCTTCATCCTCTGAACTCATTACCTCCTCATCTTCTTCCTTATACCCTAAATCTGTCTGGTTCTCCTCATCCTCTGAACTCATTACCTCCTCATCTTCTTCCTTATACCCTAAATCTGTCTGGTTCTCCTCATCCTCTGAACTCATTACCTCCTCATCTTCTTCCTTATACCCTAAATCTGTCTGGTTCTCCTCATCCTCTGAACTCATTACCTCCTCATCTTCTTCCTTATTTCCTGAATCTGTCTGGTTCTCCTCATCCTCTGAACTCATTACCTCCTCATCTTCTTCCTTATTCCCTGAATCTGTCTGGTTCTCCTCATCCTCTGAACTCATTACCTCCTCATCTTCTTCCTTATACCCTAAATATGTCTGGTTCTCCTCATCCTCTGAACTCATTACCTCATCATCTTCTTCCTTATACCCTAAATATGTCTGGTTCTCCTCATCCTCTGAACTCATTACCTCCTCATCTTCTTCCTTATACCCTAAATCTGTCTGGTTCTCCTCATCCTCTGAACTCATTACCTCCTCATCTTCTTCCTTATACCCTAAATCTGTCTGGTTCTCCTCATCCTCTGAACTCATTACCTCCTCATCTTCTTCCTTATACCCTAAATCTGTCTGGTTCTCCTCATCCTCTGAACTCATTGCCTCCTCATCTTCTTCCTTATTTCCTGAATCTGCCTGGTTCTCCTCATCCTCTGAACTCATTACCTCCTCATCTTCTTCCTTATACCCTAAATATGTCTGGTTCTCCTCATCCTCTGAACTCATTACCTCCTCATCTTCTTCCTTATACCCTAAATCTGTCTGGTTCTCCACATCCTCTGAACTCATTACCTCCTCATCTTCTTCCTTATACCCTAAATCTGTCTGGTTCTCCTCATCCTCTGAACTCATTACCTCCTCATCTTCTTCCTTATACCCTAAATATGTCTGGTTCTCCTCATCCTCTGAACTCATTACCTCCTCATCTTCTTCCTTATACCCTAAATCTGTCTGGTTCTCCTCATCCTCTGAACTCATTACCTCCTCATCTTCTTCCTTATACCCTAAATCTGTCTGGTTCTCCTCATCCTCTGAACTCATTACCTCCTCATCTTCTTCCTTATACCCTAAATCTGTCTGGTTCTCCTCATCCTCTGAACTCATTGCCTCCTCATCTTCTTCCTTATTCCCTGAATCTGTCTGGTTCTCCTCATCCTCTGAACTCATTGCCTCCTCATCTTCTTCCTTATTCCCTGAATCTGTCTGGTTCTCCTCATCCTCTGAACTCATTACCTCCTCATCTTCTTCCTTATTCCCTGAATCTGTCTGGTTCTCCTCATCCTCTGAACTCATTACCTCCTCATCTTCTTCCTTATTCCCTGAATCTGTCTGGTTCTCCTCATCCTCTGAACTCATTACCTCCTCATCTTCTTCCTTATTCCCTGAATCTGTCTGGTTCTCCTCATCCTCTGAACTCATTACCTCCTCATCTTCTTCCTTATACCCTACATCTGTCTGGTTCTCCTCATCCTCTGAACTCATTGCCTCCTCATCTTCTTCCTTATTCCCTGAATCTTTCTGGTTCTCCTCATCCTCTGAACTCATTACCTCCTCATCTTCTTCCTTATACCCTAAATCTGTCTGGTTCTCCTCATCCTCTGAACTCATTACCTCCTCATCTTCTTCCTTATTCCCTGAATCTGTCTGGTTCTCCTCATCCTCTGAACTCATTACCTCCTCATCTTCTTCCTTATACCCTAAATCTGTCTGGTTCTCCTCATCCTCTGAACTCATTACCTCCTCATCTTCTTCCTTATACCCTAAATCTGTCTGGTTCTCCTCATCCTCTGAACTCATTACCTCCTCATCTTCTTCCTTATTTCCTGAATCTTTCTCCCCTTCCAGCTTTGAACCCAACTTCTTTTTGCTTTCATTCTTTTTACCTAAGTGTGTCTCTTGGAGCAGAACAATGTCATAATTGCGAAAAATTTCCTGTAGTTGTTGTGTCTTTTTGGCATCTTTGAGTTTTTCTTTCAGTCCATTAATATTCCAGGAGATAACTTTGAGCTGAGTTTGATTTTCATGTGCAGTGGTGTGCATTTTTTGTCTCTGAAATTATATGTAGACACATAATACACAAAGGTCAAAAATCATTTCAAGATGAAAATAAAATGAACTCAATATAATTAATACTTTCTGAAACACTCGTAGGGATTTTTAAGTTACCTGTTGAGTCAGGATAAAACCACTGGCAAACCTGGCTGGGGGAGAGAGAGATGCACCTCATTCATGTCCTGAAGTTTTCTGGGCCACAGTGGATTTAATGTTTTAGTTTTAATTATGAGTTTGTCAATAAAAGTATTGGAATTTACTCTCACTGCCTCTGACTTTTTCCTCAATCATGAACCTTGTCACACTTACCCTTCTCTTCTAACCTTCAGATTTCTCCCTCACTTTGGGTACCTCCCTTAAAGTGAACAAAAATGAAATAGAAGTATTAATATAAAAGTCATCACAATGGCATTGGGCTCATACAAACATTTTTTTTTTCTTTCATTGCAGATAAACTAATAAGGCACCAATAACTTTTAATGTTCCAAAGTGAAAAGTAATTTTGAATAGAAAAATAGTCAGACAGGATGAGTCACAGTAAGAACAAAACAAACCCTCAGATTTACAATTTAAGAAATTTGCAGTTAGACAGTCGTTCCGTCTGACACCCACAGAAGACACCCAGATTCAGTACCTACTTCTGTAAGTATATTGTTTATACTTATTAATATGTAACATTTTCAGGGACAAAAACATACTTTTTTGTATTGTTAAACAGGTGCTGAAACCTAAACATTTTTGTACACTGTTTTTTTTATGCCATTTTATTGATTTATTGTAGTCCCTATCCTCATGCCTCGATATAACCACTTTAATAGAGTGTAAAATAAAAGTTAAACCATTTCTAAATGTATACAAGGAAATGGAACAAACACAAGTGTAATCACAATAATTAATTTATTGCAAAAATGTCAACCAAAAGAAAAAAAAAAAAACATACCAAAATAGTTCAAATGATTTCTGGCAGTATAGTTTTGTGTGTCGGTGAAGAGTAAAATTGCTAATCGTTGATGATATTATTCTAAAGGCGCACATAGCCCATTCAAATGCATACATTAAAACACAACATGTTGCAGGTGACAAAGCAATGAACATTTGAGCAGGGATTCTGAAGATTTGGATTATACAGCGCAGAAATGAAATGGATTATATTTGTGATAATTTTATTATCTCTCCCAGAGCGGAGATAGTCACTCTGCGAATCCGGCCAGGTTTATTTCTAATCTCGGTTGTTTTGTCATACGTTATGCTGCCATATTACTCCATTAATTGATACTATAAATATATTTCCAGGCTTATGATATCCGCAGCCTCAATATTTTCATTGCCTGCGTGATCAATAATGGTCTCTCTACATTCTACAAGTTTATTTCCTTAATCGGCAAGAGCTATTAGAACTATCAGAGAGAGAGAGTTTCTGGTGATCAATAAATAAAGAAGGAAATGGAATATTAACATTGTTGCCGTTTAATTACAATGGTGAATCCATCATGGCAGAAAAAATTCATCGTAAATTGAGGTTTTAATCGCAGATTAGAATTCTAATCCCCGATTTGTTAATCTGTGATTCAAATTAAGTGGTTAAGTTAAGTTAACAAATCCTAGATTAGCTTTAAACTGTTCTTAATTTAATCCTTATTGGTGCAACCCACCCAAAAAGGCAGGAATAAAGAACAATTTCAGCATTAGTGTTACAGTTTTGTGTTTCTGAGTTTTGGTTTTTGTATCTGTTTCTGTGTTTTCAGTTTCTGTGATCCGTTTTCCCCTGTCTTCTGTTGATTTTTGGTCCAGTCCTGTTTTCCCCGGTCTGTTTTATTATTTCATCCGTGTCACCTGTCTTTTCCTCGTTAGTCTTGTCAGCTGTGTCTTGTTTCCTTGATTAGTACTCCCCATGTATTTAAGCCCTGAGTTTTGCCTTGTTCAGGGTCGGTTCTCGTTTATGTTGGAGTGTTTTCCTGCCTGTCTGTATTGCTGAGTTTCTTTTGAAGTAAATTGTTCGCATTGAAGCCTTTGGACTTCGAGTTTCCTTCCACCTGCACAACACCCCGTAACAATTAGGAGTTCTTCAGGACGACACAGTTCTACGTTCAGTTCAGTTAAAACGTGTAAAGAACTTTTAAAGAACCATATATATATATATATATATATATATATATATATATATATATATATATATATATATATATATATATATATATATATATATATGCTATATAGGCTATATATATATCTATAGGCTATATAGGCTATATATATATATATATATATATATATATATATATATATACGAAACTTACAGAATTGGTATTCATTTTTAGGCTTTAAAGTGTGTTCTTGTTTAACATTATGTAATCAATAAATTCAATTGTATATGTCTTTATATAATAATAATAATAATAATAACAATAATAATAATAATAATACAGTTCAATTGTGGTTTAATGATGGCTTTTTAATACTCTACCATGAGTGCCATTTTTGCTTTGTCAAATGTTTTTTAAACACTATTATGTATCTCTTTGGATTGTTTAAAAAAAAGTAGTAAACTAAGTTTTAGAATTTTGATTAACTTTTAGCATCATAATAATTTGAAGGAAAAATTACCTTTTATCTCAGGATAATGTGTGGGACAGGAGACAGTCGTCGATTCAGCTGTCAAGTTGAGCAGAGTAAGATTTCTGACCTTGTATCTGATTCACCTGTGGGTGTGGACTTAGTGTGTTAAGCAAATGGAAAAACAAATGTTATCCTTTGTGTATTTTATTTGAAATATCACACAGAATAATTATCAAAATTATTGTAAAGCTTAACTGTAAAAATAATGGTACTTATTTTCTAAATAAGTCTATATAACTGTGACATAATTGTCTTCAGCTTCAGTATTAATTATTAAAGCCTGAACTTTAGTCTTATGAAAAGAATAGGAACAGGTTTAGGGGGAAATTAAAGTTAAAGCACATGAAGTGTAAGCAAATAGTGATCTTGGTACAGTGTGTCTGTTTGCCCTTTAGGCCAAATGGAGATGATCAAACTTGTTTAATGGATGCATGCATATTAAACAATTAAATGTTCTTCATTATTGCATGTAAAAGAAAAAGGACAAAGTGTTTTTATCATTAGGTATATACTGTATAGTGAATTGATTCATGTTTATAAAATGTGACGGAACGACTGCCTCTCCCTTAAGGTGCATGTCCACTACAGCGGCAAAGCTCTGCTTTGGGGTGTGTCTGTTGCGAGTGTGTTTAATCTAAGTTTTTTCAACACACAGACAGTATAATAATCAGAGATGCACGTGATGAGAGTTCAAATTCAAAAGCAGCCAAGACCACTCAAACATATATGACAGATCTAAATTTAATAGACATTTGGAGGAGGCGGATGCACCCTCAGACCCGGGATTATTCCTTTTATTCATGCCCTCATAAATCCCGTACTAGAATCGATTTATTCCTATTATCCACCCAATTATTCCATAGAGTATTAGACTCTGAATATTTATCTAGAACGTTATCGGATCATTCGCCACTGACTTTGTCTATCTTGTTTCCAGATAAACCCAAAACACCATATAGGTGGCGCCTTAATCCCACTCTCCTACAAAGAACTGACTTTTGCACATTCATAAGAGACCAGATTAAGTTGTTTTGTGAAACTAACTGTGCTTCCTCCCCCGATAGCTTTATCTTATGGGATATGCTGAAAGCCTATCTGAGAGGGCAAATAATATCCTATACAAAAGGCCTGAAAAAACAACACACAGAAGATATTGACAAATTAGAAAAATAAATCTTATTCCTAGAAAAAGATTATCAAAGAAATGGTTCTTCTGACAAATATCAATCCTTAGTTCAGAAAAAACTCCAAAACAATACATTAGACACTTACAAAATTGAAAGAGCCATTTTAAGAACTAGACAGAGGTATTATGAATTGGGAGAGAAAGCACATAAAATATTATCCTGGCAACTGAAGGCAGAGGAAAACACTAGAAGTATTAATGCTATTCAAACTGAAACAGGCTCTATCTCATATAGTCCCAACAGAAATTAATGATACATTTAAACACTTTTATTCAAATTTGTACAAGTCAGAGTTGCCTAGAGATTTGACCCATATCGACAATTTTCTATCTAGAATCGAATTACAAAAAAATTTGTGAAGAAGATAAAAAAAATGTGGACCTCCCCTTCACGCAGGCAGAAATTATAAAAGCCCTCAATTCACTTCAGTCTAATAAATCCCCAGGAGAGGATTCTTTCCCACCTGAATTCTATAAGGAATTTAAAGGGATTATGGATGTAATAAACCTTTCATCTAAAACGCATAGGCTTCCCGAATCCTCCACGACCGCTATGATCACAGTTATATTAAAAAAAATAAAGATCAACTAAAATGTGCCTCTTACAGGCCTATTTCATTACTGAACGCAGATTATAAATTGATCTCTAAAGTGTTAGCAAACAGGCTTAGCCTGGTATTACCAAAAATAATTAATCCAGATCAGAGCGGCTTCATCCAAAAATGATTATCTGCCAATAATTTAAGTCGATTCTTCAATATAATTCATTTAGCGAAATCAAGGCCGGACCACACAGTGGCTGTGGCGTTAGACGCCGAAAAAGCCTTTGATAGGCTGGAATGGCCCTACTTATTTAAGGTATTAACTCAATTTGGTTTTGGACATACATTTATTAACTGGGTGAGAACCCTATATTATAACCCCAAAGCAAAGATTACTACTAATGGACAAATTTCATCCCCATTTTCGTTACATAGATCCAGTAGACAGGGATGCCCGCTGTCTCCGAGTCTGTTTGCCTTAGCTATTGAACCTTTGGCGGAAGCAATTAGAAGGGACCCTGATATAAAGGGCTTCAAGGTTGGACAGATAACCCATAAAATTAATTTATTAGCTGATGATGTTCTTTTATATTTAACAGACCCTTCTCACTCTCTCACTCGATTACAGGATTTATTAGACACCTATAGTACTGTTTCAGGATACAAAGTAAACTATGATAAAAGTGAAATAATCCCCTTAACAACATTTAATTATCATGCGTATCAAGGTGCATCCGCATTCAAATGGGCCCCAACTGGAATAAAATATCTCGGTATAGTTGTGGATAATAACTTAAAAAATCTTTATAGATTGAATTATTGTCCACTACTTAAAAAAATTGAGGAATATCTACGCAGATGGATTAGTCTCCACATCACTTTGATCGGGAGAATTAATTGCATTAAAATGAACATTCTACCAAGATTGCAGTATCTTTTTCCATCATTGCCTATTCCATTACCCCAAAACTTTTTCAAAACTCTTAATAAAAATCTAAGACAGTTCATTTGGAACAACAAGGGGCCAAGGATATCTTTGGAGAAATTAACATGGGACTATCAGTCAGGGGGACTACAATTACCCAATTTTAGAAAATATTATTTTGCTGCCCAAATGAGATTTCTTTGGTCTATGTCTGAGAAAGACACAATTCCATCCTGGGTTTATATTGCATTTCACTCCTTGAAAGATAACTCCTTCAGCGAATTTGTGTACAAATATAACTACCGAATTTTATCAAGAAAAACTGATAATCCAATTCTGTCACACCTTATTAAACTTTGGTATGATGTACATAAGACCATCGGCAGGGAGATAAGACTGTCACCAAAGTCACCTTTAAACCGAAACGAACTTATCCCGATGACTGTAAATAACAAGATCCTGAAGGCATGGCATCACAGTGGAATTCATACATTGGAGGATTGTTATGAGGACTTTTCATGTCCTTTGAACAATTAAGAAGGAAGTATAACCTGCCCAGCAATACTTTCTTTTGTTACCTTCAATTGCGATCCTTCTTGAGCAGCACTTTGAACGACAGCATGTCTCTGCCCAACCTCACGGAAATGGAGAAATTGATGCAAGAAAGTGGACCATGTAAGCTTATTTCTAAAGTGTACTCTTTGCTGATATCTGAATGTCCTAAACCTGATTTGTATAGGTCTAAAGGAAAGTGGACCTTTCCATTTTTCTCTCCTTTTTTTTTTTTATTTTTTTTTTATTCTACTTGTTCTTCTGTTTTTGTTTTTTGTTTTTGTAAAATGAAAAACTGAAAATAAAGTATTCCAAAAAGAGATGCACGAAATGGATAAGCTTTGTTTCCAAATGCCCCAAGCAAAGATATCCTGTCAATTTTATAAACCTGACAAATTATTCACAATGAGCACATCCAAAATAAAATATTTAACATAAAACAATTGCAAAGCTTCTAATTCCTAAACAAAACGATTTACGCACTAAATCCAACATCAACTCCAGCACAATCTGCATATTTTTAAAATCTCAAGACAGACGTCACAACCCGAAACTTACAGCGATTGGCTGCCGACTGCGTTTTTCACTTGATATTTGCATAGAGTCGAGAACTGCCTAACCTTTTTGATGCTCTCGACCGCTCTCAACGCTTTCTCTGGTCCGCTCTCAATCCCAAAATGCACTGCGCGAGTGTGAAGCTCGACTTCCATAGAAATTAATTGAAAATGCTTGCTTCGCTCAGCTCGCTCCGTGCCAGTGGACACGCACCGTTAAGAATTGGCTGCGTGTGATGAGGCACACCTGAATATAATGAAGCCTCATCACCGCCGCTGTTAAATGCTGAGCGCGCCTCTCCTCGAGAGACTGGTCTCTTCCTCCATGTACACTGGTGTCCTAGGGATCGCGTAGGGATTCCTGCACCACCGAAGATGTGAGTCGCCGGACCCGCTATCCGGAATGGAGAAGCATGCGTGACACCTCCGAAGAGACCAAAGAGAGAGACTGCCGCACCCCGCCCCTTACCTGGACCCTACCCATCCTTCACGATTCCCTGGCACGATGAGGACACCAGAGACAACCTTTTTGTTTGAACACTTTATTTCCCCTTTTTGGATATTTTGGGCCCCATCAGACACTCGCCGCAATACAGCGCCAGGCGCGACGTAGGTGTTTTTTGTTTGTTTCAGCCTGACGCAGTTTTCATTTTCACGTCCTGCGCCACGTTGTTTAAATAGCAAATGCATTTGCGTCCATCTGTGGCCCATGGGCTGCTGGTCTAAGAACCAGGTGTGTTCAGATGCATTGATGGTGCGTTGCTATTTTGAGGAACTGAAATAGACTGAGTCATTAGCCAACTGAAACCTGCTCTAAAGTCAATGGTGTAATATTTGGGTGAGGTTTTGTTACTGACTCACACAACATGGAAATGTTAATAAGGAAACTCAAGAGTTTGCTTATTGTTTGCATTTCTCGTTACCCTTTAATTGTCTTTGTTTGCCCTTTGGCGAGGTTCCATGCATGCCAAACCCAACAAACTGCATTTCTGTTTGCCACTGCCATCTATTATTAGATCCAATGAAAAGTAATCCAGTTCAAAATGTAAGCAAAAGCTGTGATAATATTTAACTATTGAATATCAATGTTTGTTTAAAGACTATTTAAGATTATTGGCCTATATGTAGGACGTAATGATTAGATGCACTAATGCACTGTTTGAAAATTGTTTCCTTATATAGGCCTAATGACATTTCCTGCACGTGACACACTTTTACTTTCATTTCTGCACGGAACGGTGGAACGGAAACTGAGTGAAACCCATTATGTTATTCGTATCATGGATCGTAGGAAGAAAACCTGTGTTTGTCATATTAATATGCTTAAGCCATACGTACACAAAGCCAGTGACGTTCAGAAGGATTCTGCTGTCTCAGTCGCACTAGTGTCTTCTGTTGCTGAAACTGAATGTGAGGCTGAAATGACCGTGAGAAAGTGGCCGTTCCTCCCAGACTCTCGAATTCAGAAACAGTGAAGGATACAGATGAACATTTATCTTATCTAGTAGAGCGCAGTCTCCTGGGTACCCCCCGGCCTGCGAGGGGCGATAGGGGTATGTGGCGAGGAGGACGAGGCCAAGGGCAGCACGAGGCCGGTGGCATGATTACTGATGAGCGACACCTGCGCGACGCACCGGTCTCGTATCTCTCACGGAGGAGCGGTGAGAGGAAGGAGAAACATAAAGGCATGAGGGGGTGAGGGAGGAGAAACACCAAGAAACCATAGACCGTTGACATGATGGGGTGAGAGGATAGAGAAATGGGGAAAAGAGGCATCTGTAATGAAGACCACCTCACCTATAGCCTTATTATTAAATGCCTGTTTCTTTCGCCTGTGTTTCTCTCTGTCTGACACATGAATATAAATAATAAATAGAAATTTCTTATCAAAATATCTGGTGTAGCTTCCGTGATTCAACAATAACGGGGGAAAGCATGATTTTCAAATCTACAAATGCATATGATGAATACTCTTCAGAGGATGTGTAATAGCGCCCCCTATCATATAACAATGTAATTGATGAACAGTGTGTTAGCACTGCTCATTGTAGGTGTAACGGTCACCAGCTGGAGTGCCCTTGAGAGCCACCAGAGGGCACTCCACACCGGACTATCATATTTACTCACAGACTACAATTCCCATCCTGCATCTACCTGGACTGATTACTTCATACACCTGCACTGCACTGATTACACACACCTGCACCTCATTCACACACACATAAAAGCCACTTCCACACTCCACTTCTCTGCGAAGTAGTGCATTGCCCCGGCGTACAATTTCCGAGCGTTTATTCCTGTGTTTGCTGTTCTCGTTTACTGACCTTGGACTGTGTATCTCGACTCCTGATTGTTCTCTGCCTGCCTTTACCCGGATCGCTAATTGGACTTTGCCTTTTGCTGCCTGCCCTGACTTCTGCCTGTGACCCCGATCTGCTCTGTGTTCTCTCCGTTGTTCTGTCTACTGTTGTTTTACCCTGCCTGTCTGACCACTCTAAATAAAGCTGCAAATGGATCCCTCCTCGTCCGCTGCATCATTACAGAATACTTCGCCACTACAAGGATCCAGCGGCTTTCCCTGTGAATATCGGCCAGGTTTGGACAATTCACTAATGTTATTAACCCTTAAGCAGGGCTCTCGATCGCTTGAGGATTATATCCAAGAGTATTTAGATCTCGCCTACTGTTCTGATATGCCGGACTGTGTGCTCATAGATTTCTTTTGTGACGGCATTAATCAGCCGCTTAGATCACGTTTAATCCGTGAGGGTCCCCGTTCATCGCTCAGTCAGTTTATGGACTATGCCTTGTTGACTATTGGTTCAGCGTTCACCGTGGGGGGCGCGGAAGAATGCACCATTACTTCCGTGCCTATAATGGCAGCCGCACCAGAGTCTTGTCACGTCTCAGCAGATCTTCCAGAGCCCTGTCACTTCTTAGCAGATCTTCCAGAGCCCTGTCACTTCTCAGCAGATCTTCCAGAGCCCTGTCACTTCTCAGCAGATCTTCCAGAGCCCTGTCACTTATCAGCAGATATTCCAGAGCCTTGTCACTTCTCAGCAGATCGTCCAGAGCCCCGTCACGTCTCAGCAGACCGTCCAGAGCCTCGTTACGTCTTAGCAGAATTCCCCGAGCCCTCTACTGTTGAGGGGGCGTTTCCAGAGACCGTCCCCGTCACGCCAGCCATCAAGCTAGTCACTGGATCGGTCTATTATCGTCCAGGACTGGTATCCAGTGTGGCCGATTCCCCGCTGAGGTCAGTACGTGTTGCCATAAGGGCCATCGTGCAGGAGTCTCGTCCCGCTGAGACTATCCTGCATAAATCATGTTTCACCGAGACCTTCCTGCCTGAGTATCTTCCTGCCGAGCCTGCACTTCACGCCAGTCCAGTCGAGCCTGCACTTCACGCCAGTCCAGAGCTGTGTTCACCGCTGGTCCTGCCCAGCACAAAGCCTTCACCGCTGGTCCTGCCCAGCACAAAGCCTTCACCGCTGGTCCTGCCCAGCACAAAGCCTTCACCGCTGGTCCTGCCCAGCTCAGAGCCTTCACCGCTGGTCCTGCCCAGCTCAGAGCCTTCACCGCTGGTCTCATCCAGCACAGAGCCCTCTTCACCGCTGGTCCTGTCCAGTCCAGAGCCCTCTTCGCCGCTGGTCCTGTCCAGCTCAGAGCCCTCTTCACCGCTGGTCCTGTCCAGCCCAGAGCCCTCTTCGCCGCTGGTCCTGTCCAGCTCAGAGCCCTCTTTATCGCTGGTCCTAACCAGTTCAGAGTCCTCTTCGCCGCTGGTCCTACCCAGTTCAAAGCCCTCGCTGCCGCTGGTCCCGTCAAGCTCAGAGCGCACTGATCCTGATCCTGAGCCAGAGCTTCACGTCAGTCCTGCCGAGCCAGAGCTTCACGTCAGTCCTGCCGAGCCAGAGCTTCACGTCAGTCCTGCAGAGCCAGAGCTTCACGTCAGTCCTGCCGAGCCAGAGCCAGAGCTTCACGTCAGTCCTGCCGAGCCAGAGCCAGAGCTTCACGTCAGTCCTGCCGAGCCAGAGCTTCACGTCACGTCCGCCCATCCAGAGTCTCGTCCCGCCGAGACTGAATCTGTTCCTGAGCCTGAGCCTGATACTGACCCTGAGCCTGAATCTGTTCCTCTTCCTCTTTCCACGCCTGTGCCTTCGGACAAGATAGCCGACTCCAAGCCTGTGTCTTCGGACAAGATGGCCACCACCGAGCCTGTGTCTTCGGACAAGATGGCCACCACCGAGCCAGTGTCTCAGGACAAAATGGTCTCCACCGAGCCAATGTCTCAGGACAAGATGGTCTCCAACGAGCCAGTGTCTCAGGACAAGTTGGTCTCCGCCGAGCCAGTGTCTTCGGACAAGATGGCCGCCGCTGAGCCGGTGTCTGTTCCTGTTCCTGAACCAATGTCTGTTCCTGTGCCATGGTCACCTCCCTGGCCTCCCGAGGGGTCGTCGCCTCCTGAAGGGTCGTCGCCTCCCAAGTGGTCGTCTCCACCCTGGCCGCCCGAGGGGTCTTCACCGCCGTGGCTGCCCGAAGGGTCTTCGCCCTGGTCGCCTGCACAGCCTGCTCCGCCCTGGTCGCCTGCACAGCCTGCTCCGCCCTGGTCGCCTGCACAGCCTGCTCCGCCCTGGTCGCCTGCACAGCCTGCTCCGCCCTGGTCGCCTGCACAGCCTGCTCCGCCCTGGTCGCCTGCACAGCCTGCTCCGCCCTGGTCGCCTGCACAGCCTGCTCCGCTCTGGCTTTCCGTATTACCGCAGTCTCAAGGTCCTCTTCCGCTCCACGGACCTGGCCCTCCATCCCGCCCCCGGATCCGCCTCCGGGCCACCTCCCACCTTTTTGAGCGTCTGGAAGCCGCTCTTTGGGGAGGGGCTATGTAACGGTCACCAGCTGGAGTGCCCTTGAGAGCCACCAGAGGGCACTCCACACCGGACTATCATATTTACTCACAGACTACAATTCCCATCCTGCATCTACCTGGACTGATTACTTCATACACCTGCACTGCACTGATTACACACACCTGCACCTCATTCACACACACATAAAAGCCACTTCCACACTCCACTTCTCTGCGAAGTAGTGCATTGCCCCGGCGTACAATTTCCGAGCGTTTATTCCTGTGTTTGCTGTTCTCGTTTACTGACCTTGGACTGTGTATCTCGACTCCTGATTGTTCTCTGCCTGCCTTTACCCGGATCGCTAATTGGACTTTGCCTTTTGCTGCCTGCCCTGACTTCTGCCTGTGACCCCGATCTGCTCTGTGTTCTCTCCGTTGTTCTGTCTACTGTTGTTTTACCCTGCCTGTCTGACCACTCTAAATAAAGCTGCAAATGGATCCCTCCTCGTCCGCTGCATCATTACAGAAGGTTGTATTTTTCATCAACTGTTTGTTTTTAATTTTAAAATGTAAAAGTGGCAATGCATCATTCCTTTAAATAAAAATGAAATAAAATGCAATAGATGATTCACTTGTGAAAGTTACTATAATCAAATGCATTTTTAATATGTTTGGAGGGCTGAATTACTCAAACTGAGTCATTAAATAAATATTATATAAGGAGATGTTTGTAGTAGAGCATTTGCCAGTATAAATGTCACTTCTGAAGAAACAAAAGTCAAGTCGCTTTTTACAATACAGATTGTTTCAAAGCAGCTTTACAGTAATAACAGGAAAATAATAATAATAATAATTCATTACATTTATATAGCGCTTTTCTCATCACTCAAATTGCTTTACATAGAAGGGGGAAATCTCCTCAACCGCCACCAATGAAATAAGCAAAATAATGCAACGAAGTTTGTTTTGGCTGTACAGCAGATCTAGAAGAAAATGATGTCATTGTCCAGATTAAGTAAATTAGGTGATAATTCATTTCTGTTAAAAGATATTAATTTAGTTCATTTATCTATACAGCCGCTCTGGAGAAAACTGTGATGTCATCGTCCAGCTCAGTTCAGTTCTCATATAATGGTGTCAATGCCGGAGATCAATAATATTGTTGAATATATAAAGTGTCTCCAACTAAGCAAGCCAGAGGCGACAGTGCAGGAACTCAAACTCCATCAGTGACAGAATGGAGAAGAAAACCTTGGCAGAAACCAGACTCAGTCACTCAGTTCTCCTCTGACCAATGAACCAGCGCAATTGACTTTGAACACCGACGCATGTATCATTCCTATTTTGCACCCGACACACAGCGGACTTTTCCCTCCACAGATGCACGTCGGTTATCTAAGAAATACACTTGCGCTCCCCGGGGCGGTTCAGCGCAAAGAAGAGGCGTGTTCTGGCGCAAACGTTCCCTCATGCTATTTTGCAGGTTTAGAAAACAATTGCGCCACTGACCCAAAAAAAAACAGTTTAAAGTCAGTGGCGCATTGCGCATGTTATTATATGCTATTTTAAGGGCGCATGCTTGGCCTTAATCAATGTAGCGTGTGCACAACGCGCATACACTTTGATTCTCTCATCTACACACAGACGTTATCATTTTTGCAAATCATACGTTATTACAATAGATAGATAGATAGATAGATAGATAGACATTTTATTATAAAAGCATACATCTAGCTTAAACATTTACCCAAATTATCATACGCCTGTTTAACCAATGTTAATTTGGGTGTGTTTCTCCATCCCCAACGTCCCTGACGAGAACGTCGGTCTCCTCGGCTGTGAACCGCTCCTGTCGTGCGCCTGGCAAATCCGCCGTTATAATAGGAATCCGCTTTAGAACAAGCGCGCCTGCTCTTAAAGGGAATGTGAGATGTCACTCTGATTGGTTTATTTCACGTTACGCCCAAACCACACCTATGAATAATGAAGCTACTTCAGACCAACCCATTTTAGATTTGCGTCGGGCGCAAGAGTCATTTATCCCGCCGGGAAAATAGCAACAGCGCCAAGACCCGCCCACAAAGTTACTTGCGCTTTGCGCTTTGACACTTGCGTTTCAGATCGTTAAAATAGGTCCCAGTGTATGATTATGATTCAGGCATTACAGGTCAGAAGTCAGATTGGATCTGAACATTCAGAATAATTATCCAGTTCCATCTGGTTGAAGGTTTCCTTGTTTGACTTTGGATGAAGGATTGGATCATTCTGTAAAGTTACACAAACACATGTGTGTATGACGATCACTGTGGGTTTGTGTCTGTTGATTCTGTTGAATGTGATTGTGTCTGTAGAGGCTCTTTATTCTCCATCAGCTGATCCAGAGAATGTCAGACTAACATCTAAAACCTGTAAGTAAAACAGACAGTCAAATGTGTGTGACATTATTGCATTATCCACTCTAGAACAACTAAAATAAACTACTTAGATGATTAAGTGAGAGATTATATAAATATCTATTATATATAATACTGTGATTCATGTTAAAACTGTTGTAACGACTGAGACAATCAGACACATAACGATTTGTTACATTTAACAAATAAGCTTCAAAGCCCACTCTTGGGAATGTAACATCCCCCCTCCCCAAAAGAGACAAGAGAGCTGGAAAGGTTTCAGTTGTCGGGCGACGATCAGATAAGATGCCTTTGTTGCTGTGAAAAAATGCGGTCATGTGATCAGGGAAAGACTTAAATACATTAGAACAGAGTTTCCTGCATTCATTTATCCATGAACTGATTAACATGAAATTAACATGCATCCCAAAACATTTTGTGAATGATTTACTGTCTCTTCTTGTGTCTTTTAATACTATTATCTTTTGATACTATTATTTCTTTGATACTATGTATTTTATTATAGAACCACAGTCAATGTAACCTCAACTATACCATGTTTGGTATTATAAACTCCAAACTTCGTCCCCCATTTGTTATTTTACATTACTACATTGTTTTGCTAACTTTGTGACGCATTAGTATTGTAAGAATCTTGAAGATTCTTTTCTTAAACACCCAATGAAGTTACATATTCAAATGCCAGAGAATAATGGGTCATAAAATTTCCCTCCAAAGGGAAAACTTTTTATTGGCTCACACACCTCCAGAGAGTGTGACATCTTAACGCTTTAAAAATCACTGATCACAAGATCAGCCCCTTCTTGGCCTTCTCGGTACGTTCAGGGTGCCGTGCTGTCCAGCGTGGCCTCAGCAGGCCCCAGGGCAGCAGGCTTCGACTCACAACCAGCCATGTGCTCACTCAGGAGAGAGAGAACTCTCTCAACCACAACAGCATCAAGGACAACCTCAGGAACCTCACAACGTCTTCTTTCAATGCAGAAGAAGTCCATCACAACTCCCACCATTTTTCTTATGCATGTATGTATGTATGTTTGTTTGTTTAGTTTAGTTATGTTTGTGATTTAGTTAATAAAACTTGTTCACAATATGTATTTGGTTTTGATTTTCTGCTTGCAACAAAGTTTACTTTATGATTTAGATTTTGACTACAGGCATGAGGGGGTACTTAGTACTGTACAGTAAGAAAAGACATTTCCCTTCCCCGGAATTGAATATTTCTTAGAATTAATAAACAATTAACGCTGAGTGTTCACAAGACGAACAGGTGGGTTGATTGTAATATTAAGTTTACTACATTGTTATTATATAAACTGATCCAAATATTCATAATCAATAATAATAATAATAATAATAATAATAATATGTTTATTTTCTATAGCGCCTTTCAAGAACCCAAGGTCGCTTCACAATGCAATACAAATAGCAAACAAACAGCAAGCAAACAGATACAAAGGCCATCTGCTTATAACAGACAAACAATTGACATGAATCAAAGAGAAACATATTGTACTATTTATCAAAATATACAATTACGACTAAGTATGTAGCAAATAGAACTGAGAAAGTGGAGAACAGAGAAAACAGTGTTGAGGATACTTATTTATTGGGCAAGCTTGAAGATATGAGTTTTAAGTTGTTTTTTGAAGGTCCGGATGTTGTCGGTCGCACGAAGATTCCATATCCTTATTCCATAGCTTAGGGCCAACAACACTAAAAGCCCTACCGCCCACCGTAGAGAGTCTGACCCGGGGTACCACGAGTAGGTTTTCAGTGCTAGACCTAAGGGCCCGAGTTGGAACATATGGCTGTACCAAATCAACAAGGTATTTGGGTGCCGGGCCATGTAAGGCTTTATATACTAGGACTAACAGTTTGAATTGGATGCGGTTTATGACAGGAAGCCAGTGCAGTTGGTGAAGGATAGGAGTGATATGGGCAGATTTTTTATTGTATGTGAGGGCTCGTGCAGCAGAGTTTTGTACCATTTGAAGGCAGTGTATTGCTTTGGTGGGTAGTCCGCTGTATAATGAATTACAGAAGTCCAATCTGGAAGTGATGAAAGCATGAATAACAGTTTTCGCATCTATAAAGGTAAGAGAGGGGCGAATATGAACAATATTCCGCAGGTGAAAGAAGCATGATTTGACAGTCTGACTAATGTGTGAGTGAAAGCAGAGCGTGGGGTCGAACAAAACTCCCAGATTCCGTACAGTTTTTGAAGGCCTAATCTCAATACCATCTATATCAATAATAATGTCATGTCTGGGTGAGCTCTGTGATCTAGGGTTAATCAACAGGATTTCGGTTTTACCAGCATTAAGCTGTAAAAAGTTAGAGGACATCCATGTTTTAAGTTTGTGGAGGCAGGAGATAACTGAAGAGGGTGGAAAAGATGAGTTGGGATTGATCGTGAAGTAGATTTGAATATCATCAGCGTAGCTATGAAAATTGAGACCATGCTGTCTGATGATCTGGCCTAACAGTAGCAAGTAGATTAGAAATAGAAGCGGACCAAGTACAGAGCCTTGGGGCACACCGTGGGAAACAGACACAGAGCGTGAGCGAATCTTACCTATATTAACAAATTGTTGTCTATCACATAGATACGAGGTCAACCACTGAAGTGCCGCACCCATGATGCCTATTGTAGACAATCATGAGATAAGTGTAGAGTGGCACACAATGTCAAATGCTGCACTGAGGTCAAGGAAAACCAGGATACTATGTGCACCAGAATTAGAAGCCAGAAGGAGATCATTTAGTACTTTTAGAAGAGCTGTTTCTGTGCTGTGGTATGTACGGAAACCAGATTGAAGGGGTTCAAAGAGATTATGTCTCTCTAAGTGTGATTGCAGTTGTGCCATAACTACCTTCTCAAGTAGCTTGCCAACGAAAGCAAGGTTTGATATTGGTCTATAACTGCTATGAGTGGCGTTGTCGAGGCCGGGCTTCTTGAGGATTGGAGTAATGGCCGCTACTTTCAGATTAAGCGGAACAGTGGCAGTGGCAAGAGACCTGTTAATAAGGTGGGTAATAGGTTGAATGAGTAAAGACAAATGAGTTTTTAGAAGGTATGTTGGAATAGGATCAAGTGTACAGGAGGTAGAATTTGATTTGTTAATCATTTTTTCAACCACAGATGTATTAGTGAGTGAAAAAGTGTCTAGCGGACAACCAATCAAATATGGAGTTGAAGGGGTAGTGGCAGTAGAAGAAAACGACTGATAAATGTTGTCAATTTTTTGTAGGAAAAAAGACTGAAAACTTTCACAAAGATCAGCAGATCCAGTAAGAGCTACGGTGGACGGATTGACCAGTTTATTTATTTCTGTGAAAAGAGCTTTAGGTTTGCATTTAGCTTTGTTAACCCCCTGGGGTCGGCTATCGCGCCGGCGCGATAGGCTCGTTTTTTTCCTTATGAGTGCAAAAAATATAATATAAAACAAATATAATTTTTTATCTTATATGCTTGTGTTATACATCAATCGATCCTGTTTAGTGTGTATTTTTTTTGTGTATGCTCATAATAAAAACAAAGTGTTGTGCTTTTCGCCAAATAAAGAAAAATAAACATGATGCGAGTTCTGCTTACTCTCCATCAGTGAAGTCAATTCTGAAACGCGTCCGAAAATGAACTGTAACTCAGAGAATACTCAGTCAAACAGACATACAGACACACAGGCATGAAGCTTGAATTATCTTCTTTTAAATGAAGTAATTTTTATAAAAAACAAATATTCACAGTTTATATAATATGTATGTAAAGAGAGAGATGTCAGTCGTTCTCATCTCAGCTAATTAAGTTGTAATGTGACTCCGCCCACGGAGACCGCGCTATACAAACGCAAATGTGAGGCGATGCATACAAAATTTGAAACGCCCACATCCGCTGGATAAGGCCGGTGAAACACTGGATGCGTGGCGTAAGCGTCTCAGCTGCATGGCGTGTCCGTTTTTATTTCGGCTCCCATGTTAACAGTTTAGAGTTTGCACACTGCCTGTGTGAGACGCGCGTCTCAGGCGCGGCACAAGCCGCATGGAAAACGCGTGTATGCTAGAAATAGAACCGACGCCTATTTTTCACACGACACGCAAGCGTCTTGGAAGCGTTTCCATGCAAAATTGAATAGGAAAATCTGTTTATATGTCATTTTGACACGAATACATATTAACAAATGTCCTTTTGATGTTTAAAAGTGTCTAGGTTTTGACATAAATGCAAATATAAATCGATTTTCAAATACTGCTGTATTGAATGAACAGCTTTTAGCAAACTCTATTGCTATACTGAGATGAGGAATATATACTGTATGTTTTTTGTCAAAAATAAAGTCATCAACTAACTAATGAATCCTTTACTTTGAAATACGTATGATAAAATGTATACTTTGAAATGTATAGTTTTGAAAGACGTTGACTAGTTTTGAATAGATTATAAAGTATGTATGTGTATGCATATATATATGTGTGTGTGTATGTGTGTGTGTATGTGTATGTGTATATGTATATATATATATATATATATATATATATATATATATATATATATATATATATATACAGTGAGGAAAATAAGTATTTGAACACCCTGCTATTTTGCAAGTTCTCCCACTTGGAAATCATGGAGGGGTCTGAAATTGTCATCGTAGGTGCATGTCCACTGTGAGAGACATAATCTAAAAAAAAAAAATCCAGAAATCACAATATATGATTTTTTAACTATTTATTTGTATGATACAGCTGCAAATAAGTATTTGAACACCTGTCTATCAGCTAGAATTCTGCCCCTCAAAGACCTGTTAGTCTGCCTTTAAAATGTCCACCTCCACTCCATTTATTATCCTAAATTAGATGCACCTGTTTGAGGTCGTTAGCTGCATAAAGACACCTGTCCACCCCATACAATCAGTAAGAATCCAACTACTAACATGGCCAAGACCAAAGAGCTGTCCAAAGACACTAGAGACAAAATTGTACACCTCCACAAGGCTGGAAAGGGCTACGGGGAAATTGCCAAGCAGCTTGGTGAAAAAAGGTCCACTGTTGGAGCAATCATTAGAAAATGGAAGAAGCTAAACATGACTGTCAATCTCCCTCGGACTGGGGCTCCATGCAAGATCTCACCTCGTGGGGTCTCAATGATCCTAAGAAAGGTGAGAAATCAGCCCAGAACTACACGGGAGGAGCTGGTCAATGACCTGAAAAGAGCTGGGACCACCGTTTCCAAGGTTACTGTTAGTAATACACTAAGACGTCATGGTTTGAAATCATGCATGGCACGGAAGGTTCCCCTGCTTAAACCAGCACATGTCAAGGCCCGTCTTAAGTTTGCCAATGACCATTTGGATGATCCAGAGGAGTCATGGGAGAAAGTCATGTGGTCAGATGAGACCAAAATAGAACTTTTTGGTCATAATTCTACTAAACGTGTTTGGAGGAAGAAGAATGATGAGTACCATCCCAAGAACACCATCCCTACTGTGAAGCATGGGGGTGGTAGCATCATGCTTTGGGGATGTTTTTCTGCACATGGGACAGGGCGACTGCACTGTATTAAGGAGAGGATGACCGGCGCCATGTATTGCGAGATTTTGGGGAACAACCTCCTTCCCTCAGTTAGAG
Source organism: Leuciscus idus (assembly GCA_021554675.1). Lineage (NCBI taxonomy): Eukaryota > Metazoa > Chordata > Actinopteri > Cypriniformes > Leuciscidae > Leuciscus > Leuciscus idus. The sequence goes on along the minus strand of CM038628.1, from coordinate 44,436,440 downwards.
CATTGAAGATGGGTCGAGACTGGGTCTTCCAACATGACAATGACCCGAAGCACACAGCCAGGATAACCAAGGAGTGGCTCTGTAAGAAGCATATCAAGGTTCTGGCGTGGCCTAGCCAGTCTCCAGACCTAAACCCAATAGAGAATCTTTGGAGGGAGCTCAAACTCCGTGTTTCTCAGTGACAGCCCAGCAACCTGACTGATCTAGAGAAGATCTGTGTGGAGGAGTGGGCCAAAATCCCTCCTGCAGTGTGTGCAAACCTGGTGAAAAACTACAGGAAACGTTTGACCTCTGTAATTGCAAACAAAGGCTACTGTACCAAATATTAACATTGATTTTCTCAGGTGTTCAAATACTTATTTGCAGCTGTATCATACAAATAAATAGTTAAAAAAATCATACATTGTGATTTCTGTATTTTTTATTTTTTATTATTATGTCTCTCACAGTGGACATGCACCTACGATGACAATTTCAGACCCCTCCATGATTTCCAAGTGGGTGAACTTGCAAAATAGCAGGGTGTTCAAATACTTATTTCCCTCACTGTATATATATATGTGTGTGTGTGTATATATGAAGAGTTCAGATGCAAAAGCCACTAAATACCATCTGAAATTTTCTTCTAGAATGATCATTTTTATGAAGCTTGTATATTTAAGTTAGCTATAGGTGACACACCTGAATGAATGGCTCATTAAGTATGCAGGGACATCAGGTGTGAACTACTAAATATGCATGATGCTGTTGGAGCGTTTACGCCCCATCCGCATATTGGCTTTCCAAACTAAAAGTGTTTCACAAAACTTAAATCAATGTATCGTTTTATGTGAATGATTAGGCAGGATGATTTTCACATCATTTTGAAGAAAAAACTCTAGGTGACGACATCCATTAGTCAAAAGTCTTATTGCCACATATTTAGTATGTGTTTTGTGGCCTTATTTCAGAAACTTTAATTTTTTGTTTTTTCGATAACCATGCATAAACATTATTCTCTCAAAAATGAAAACATGTACATACATGTGGCTCACATATTATTGTAGTCCTGTTTGTGCTATATAGAGTGAATTTACACCTTTGCCATTAATATGTTTATAAGCAACTGAAAAAAGCACAAATGTCAGGGCATGTCAGAACATCTCAAGGACCCCAAAAACCCCCCAGACCCCAGAGGGTTAATAACAGTAGAAAGATAGTTAGAGCGTGCGATGTTAAGTGCTTCTTTGTATTTCACTACTGAATCAGAAAAGGCTATGGCATGGACAAGAAGGGATGATTTGTTGTGGAGTCTTTCAAGACGCCTACATTGAGTTTTCAGAACTCTGAGCTCAGGGGTAAACCAAGGAGAGGAATGAGTAGACGGAACAGTTCTAGTTATTAAAGGAGCAAGCTCATCCAATACATCACCAATCGATTTATCATAGGTAGAAACTATCTCATCAGGACACAACAGATTGAGTGAGGAAGGAAGAGCAGAAACAGCAATGGCAGCTGAGAAATTTTCAACAGTTATAGTTTTCAGATTTCGATAGGATATAATAGTGTTGGTTATAGGTTTTACAATGGGGAGTGAGAAATCAAAGAGAATTAGTTTATGATCAGAGATGCCCAGATTATGACCCTGAACATGCACATTGTCAATACCAACAGTACAGAGCAGATCGAGAGTATGAGAGTGAGAATGTGTTGGGAAATCGATATGCTGAGATACTTCAAAATAATCCAGAACAGACAAAAAGTCTTTTGCAGCAGTACAATCAGAGTCAACATGTATATTAAAGTCACCAAGCATCATTATTCTATCATGCCGGGCAAAAGCGAGAGTGAGAAGTTCAGTCAGATCAGAGCAGAAGTTTGGGTTGTTTCTAGGGGGTCTATAAATCAATAGAATCAGAAGCGGAGCGGGGCCAGCAAGTTGAAGTGAAAGACATTCAAAACTTGGAACATCAAGAATGTCATATTTAGTCACTTTGTAATTGTTCTTAAAGATCACTGCCAGACCACCACCTCTACCACTAAGTCGAGGTTTTGTCAGATAACTATATCCAGCAGGGGTTAAAAGGTTCAGCTCAATGAAATCATCAGGTGTTTGCCAGGTTTCAGTCAGAAAGAGTAAATCCAGGTCTCTCTCAGTTGTAACTTCATTCAGTAGTGTACCTTTGCCGGTCAGGGAACGAGTGTTCAAAAGTGCGCAGTTGTGTCGATGGAGAACATGCGACGAGTAGGTCACATCTTTGGTTAGGGGTATGAGAGTCCTGACCAGTTATTATAACCAGTTATTAAATTATAACCAGTTATTATTGATTATTAATATTTCATAGAGCTAATTCATTACACTGTTTTTGAACATTCAGATTTTGATTTTGCATCTAAACTAGGGATGGGCATGATTAATCGACGATCGATAATTGATCGTTAAGAATTTCGTCGATCACGTTTATTTGTTATCGATTAAACTAATGCAGGTTGCGTTGCGTAGTGTGTCTTGAAGCAATGGAATTAATTTTAGCGCGGAGGTACCTGTGCATCCCGGCAACGTCAGTCCCCGGCTGCCCCGGCTTGACAGTCTCACCCCAAAACGTCATATACTGACTCGTCTTGACCATGCGTCAACATACGACGAAAAGGGTACCCCCATAACGTCCATGTGTGACGATTCGGGTTATGGGTAGGTTTAGGTATGCGTTAGGGTACCGCTAGGAGGCGCTGCTGGTGCGCTTCTGTCTGCGTCTCATATTGACGTTAAAGGGGTACCCTTTTCGTCGTATGTTGACGCATGGTCAAGACGCGTCAGTATATGACGTTTTGGGGTGAGACCGGGCTGCTCAGAGCGGGTGTTTTCGGCGGCTGGACTGGCTGTCACCAGGTTGCGGTCGCGTCTGATCCCAGATCATGTCAACATGCTTATCTTTCTCAACAGAAATCAGTAGACTGGTGCAGAAGTTATATGGGAACTTCATGCGTTTTCTCAGATCGGATAGCTATCTGATTTATCAAAACGATTCCATTTACACCTGGTCACATAAATGTGTTTTTGCAAAACGGATATAAATCCGATCTTGAATTCCCGCGCTATATGCATATTTAAATTGTTGCACGTCATCGAATGCAACTGATATGAGCTGCATTTTATTGATCATCAGCGAAAATTTCTAAATCAAAGACCGCAACAAGATATTGCAGCAACAGCCCTGGTAAGATCATTTCGGTTCTTTACTTTTAATGAAGATGATTGTGTGTTGATGAATGACTTTCACTTTGATTTGCGATAGTTTGCACGTTAGCTTGATGAATAGATGCTCATCTGTGGTGATGCGTGTTGAAGTAGCGTCGTCATATCTGGATATAACATGACATATAGCCTATAACACGCTCTCACACGTTTATTTCTTATCATTTTTGGGATAAGTCAAATTTACATATATGGTTTCAACAACCAGATGCATTTACTCTTGTCCAGTTTCGTCTGGAATGCGTCTCAGATCTCCTCCTGAAGTGGTTTGAGCGATCGGATTTAAATCCGTCTCGAATGCGTTTCGGAGGGCATTTAGATTTGGTCTTTTCACGACCGGATAGCTATCCGATCACAGAAAACGGATGAAGTGGCCATGGGTGCTCGCAGCTGCAGGTTCCGCTGGTTTAGAGCACCGCAGGAATCTTCAAGTCTACCGAACGTCCAGTTTCACTGCCACAAGTTGATCTTCTTGTAATAAAGATCTCATCGAGGACAAACAAACTGTATTTTTGTATTTTCATTGCATTTTTAATTTATAAAAAGTGAAAGAAATAATACATTTCAATATAAAAATATTAATGATTAATCGATAGTCGATCGTTAATTCTCCCGACGATCGACTAATAAAATTTAATCGAATGCCCATCCCTAATCTAAACCCCATGTATGATGACCCTTGACCCTTATCTATAGTCCTGTATGACTGACAGTTATATTTATGACAAAGAAAGTAGAGATACATATTCACCATTATCTTCTTTGCAATTGACATAAAAATACAATGATAAAAGCAAAATATTGAATTGTTTTGAAATAAAAAGATACTTGAAGATACTTAATTGTTACTATAAACTATTATAAAAAAAAATAAATGAATCAAACTCTTATTAAACATGTTTATAGTGTGTAATTCACCAACACAAGGACATTAACCCTCTGGGGTCTAAGGTGTTTTTGGGGTCCTTGAGATGTTCTGACATGCCCTGACATTTGTGCTTTTTTCAGTTCAGCTTATAAACATATTAATGGCAAAGGTGTAATTACACTCTATTTAGCACAAACAGGGCTACCATAATATGTGAGCAACATGTATGTACATGTTTGTATTTTTGAGAGAATAATGCTTATGCATGGTTATTGAAAAAAACTAAAAACTAAAGTTTCAGAAATAAGGCCACAAAACACATACAAAATATGTGTCCACAAGACTTTTGACTAATGGATGTCGTCGCCTAGAGTTTTTTTTTTTTTTCAAAATGATCTGAAAATCATCCTGCCTAATCATTCACATAAAACAATACATTGATTTAAATTTTGTAAGACACTTTCTGTTTGAAAAGGCAATATGCGGATGGGGCGTCAACGATCCAACAACATCATGCATATTGAGTGGTTCGCACCTGAGGAGACAATGGCCCGCATAATGGGGCTGCATACATAATGAGCCATTCATTCAGGTGTGTCACTGAGCCACAAGAAAGAATGCAAGAGCAATATATATATAAATATATATATATATTCTACAAAATTGGTTCACAGTTGGAGGCATCTCAATTATTTATTATTTTTTTCACAAATTGTGCTTGCAAATTGTATAATATCCAAGGTAAACATGTCTAGTAATTGTGCAGTTAATTCTCATACTGTATTTTCAGTTTTGGAATATGTACCTCTCCCCAAATTTGTCACTAATAAAACACAATAAAAATTATTTCAAGAAAAGGCTTATATTTACCTTTAATAGTTTGTTTACATCTACCTTGTAAATATGTTTTTTTATTAATTTTTTATTTTTATTAAGGTTACAATTACAACAACAATTCAAGTGTAATCTTTCTTTGTAAAAACTAAAGTATACATTTTATCATACATATTTCAAAGTTAAGGATTCATTACTTTGAATATAGCCTACATTGGAACAAACACTATAATAACATATTATTTGATGACTTTATTTTTGACAAAACATACTATATTTAACATATGAGCAAAAATTGGCAAACAAAAGCTTATTTGATGTGGCAGATATTTTACAGTAAAAATGTATAATCTATCCAAAACTAATCAACGAAATGTTGTCTTTCATATGTCTGTAACATAGGTCTATCATTTTTATTATAGGGAATATAAATGTTAATTTGCAGTTTAATACGTTGCTTATACAAATACATTTTATTTCAAAATATTTCAGTCGATTTTTACTCATCTCAGTAGCCTATAGCAAAATAGTTTGTTAAAAGCGGATCATTCATTCACACACAGAAACGTGATTCAAATTTAAACTGTCTTTTTGTGAGCTGTGGTAAACAGTGCGCATCTCTGCCGTTCATTCATTCACACACAGAAACGCGATTCACTTGAGAATGAAAAAAACGTACTACAGTATTCCTCAGCTCAGCTGGATCCGTTGCTCCTCGAAATACCAGCACTTCTAAGGTACATTTTCCATTATTATTATTACGATAGTATTATTCCTCACAGCGCTGCAAGACAGTGTAAACAAGTACAATGATCTAATTAAACTTGATGTGTTTTCGCGAGCTGATATGGGGGCGTTTACAGTTTGCATGGATTGCCTCGATCATTTGCGTTTGAATAGCGCGCGCTCTCCGTGGGCGGGATCACATTAAAAATAATTAGCTAAGATGAGAACGACTGACATCTCTTTCATACAGATTACATAAACAGAGAATATTTGATTTCGTTTTGAATTAGATAATTTATAAGTACACACTTGAATGATTATAAAGGTATATTGCTCATGCCTGGGTGAATAGTATTCGCTGAGTTTTGTTTAAGTTTAGAGACGTGCTCCAAAAAAAAAGTTCACAGAGACGGACAGGCAGAAAGCACACCCTGTTTATTTTCTTTATTTTACAAAAACACAATGTTTTTTTTTTTGCTTGTAAGTGGACACATAAAAAGGTTTGCCAACCTCAGGGGGTTAAACTAAGAAGAAACTAAATTAACTTTAAATTAAAATATGAACAGTTTTAATCACCACTACTCACTCAAGTGTCTTCAGTTTATAATGTGGATCATCCTTCAGATCAGAGAGCAGCTTCACATCTGAGTCTCTTAGTTTATTCCATGTCAGATCCAGTTCTCTCAGGTGTGAGGGGTTTGATTTCAGAGCTGAAGTCAGAACAGCACAACCTTCATCTGTAACACCACAATCACTCAACCTGTAGAGAACAATGACACTCTTCAGTCTCTCAGTTCAGGATCTACAGCTCAGATCAGCAGGAACTTCACAATCAGAACGAGAGACTTAATCTACGGCACCATTAACAGGTCCAGTCTAAGGTTCAGACCCACTTCTACAAACTGCTTGAGCAGGTTGGTTTCCATATCATAAAAATTATCAAGCGTAGCGTTAGTTCTGGCAGGTCACGTTAGTCAAGCTCGCATCAGCTGACTATCAGCTGATCCACATCTACCTATAGGAATACGACGCCTATCACCGTATACATATATAAGCTGCTTCAGTATTATCCGCAACTATCGCGTTTCTCAGGAGCGAATTAAATGGCGAAATTCGGCAGGCAAACAACATAATCTCACAAGGAATTGTGCAATCGGGAATTTAGCAAGAGGAATTCATTCCCCACAAGGATTTCACCTCAGATTCATCTTAAACTTGAACACGAGATTTGCAGCATTGATCATAAGTTGCCTGATTTGGAAGTTGCCTGCTCGCATCGCTGCATTATTGACACAGGACTCGACGTGATTCATTCTCCATTCATCTCTGAAAGTCTTCACAAAGCTAAGTCCTTTTTTGCTCATTGCTAAAATCTATCAGGGTTTTGGCAACATGCTTGTTGCTAATGCCATACGTGTGGCTTGGGCTAATCTAACTTAGTCGTTTTCATTAAAATGCTCTTGCTAGGCTTACGCGATCATATTGGCTATGTGCGTTACTATGTGTTGTCATTGGCAACTGATCGCGTTGCACAGGCTGTGCTTTTAGCACTATGCAGCACAGATTCAAGCAGCTGCTTGATATGAATTAACAATTCATGGTGCAAACGGAAATATTCTGCTGTGGCACAGCTTTAAAAAAGACCGAAAACAGTCACAATTCAGTTGAGTCACTTCGGACACGCTTGGTCTATCTAGTTCTTGGAAACAGGTCGTTCTTAAAGCTACAGTGTATTGTATACCGTGATTGCATTTGAATGCATTCATATATTTTTTATTTTTAAGAGCTTGCATTTTTATAGGCTGACATTCAACATGGTTCTATATTTAAGCTGTGTATATTAAGTAAAAAATAAACAAATAAATAAATAAAAGTTATTGAAACACTGCTTGTTCTAAGGCTAGGCCTATCTAGTGGCTATTTGAAAACTGCTTGCATTAAAAGCTGTTAGTTGCTATTGGGAACATGGTTGTTGAACTTTTAAGGTTATTTAGCCCAGTCGTTATTTGGAACATGGCGTGTTTTAGGCTTATATGGTGTCATTGTGTCACATGCTGTGCTAAGCTTATCAGGTATCAACAATATCTGTCTTTTCAGCAACACTGCTATAGCGCATACTGTCCTCAGCGCATGCCGTAGTGCTCAAGCGTTGTTTTATGCTTATCTGGTTGTATTGGAAAATGCTTGTTCTTTATTCTATTCGATTATTGCAACGTGCTGCTTTAAAGTTACCACATGCTTGTGGCTAAAGCTATCTAGATATCAGTAACATACTTGGTACACAGTACATTCACCGCAGGGGTCTGGTATTCAACACTAACAACACCATAGTTTGATGGTCCTGTAAAGGAGTGTGAAATCATGGGAGTCGCCATCTTCACCTCCACAGCCGATGGAATCCGTAGGACGGGAGCAGTAATCATGTTCATGAATCAGGAAGCACACTGTATTCATAGCTTAGCTGCGCACTGCATATGACTCGAGCTAGAGAATGTATGCTTCTCCGATCGGACTACACTAGGTTTAATACTAGTCCTATGGTTATACAACATGCTAGTTGTATCAGTTTGGTTGCTGCTAGTCTGAGCTATTGCTGTAGGGTGTATGCTTCCCCAGCCAAACTACACTAGTGTTAGCAATGGTTCTGTGATTATACAACATCCTTTTTTTACCAGTTGTTGCTGCTAGTCTGAGCTATTGCTGTAGGGTGTATGCTTCCCCTGCCAAATTACACCAGTTTTAGCAATGGTTCTGCGATTTACACAATATGCTTGTTGTATCAGTTGTTGCTGCTGCTAGGGGTGTAAGCTTCCCCCAATAGATCCCGTACAATGGTTAAATTGGCTACAGCAACACGCTTGTTGCAATGCGTCTTGCTTGCTCCAGTGTGGGGAGATGTTAAAAATAAAATAACAAAAACAATTTTTTTCTTTTTTTTTTCTTGTTTTCTACAGAAGTAAACTACATCCAAGTATAACAAGGTCATGATGTCATTTACAGTCGTCACTCAACAAAACTGGAACTGGACTGCGGATATACAACAAGCAGCAGCTGATACATTTTTGGTATCACAATTTTCACTTTTTCATTTCAGGTGGTATGTCATTCATTGCAATATGCATGTTTACTGCTAAGCATTTCGGGTATTGACAACATGCTTGTTGCTATGGCTTATGCGGTTATTGGCAACATACTCGTTTAGGTCATCCAGGTAAGGGCAACATACTTGTTGCTTAAGGCTTTCCGGTATTGTTGGTAACATGCTGTTGCTCAAGCTTTTCAGGTATTGGCAACATGCTTGTTGCCCTGGCTCACTCACGTAACTATAAAGCATCCAGATTGCGCTGTCAGTTGGTTTTGGGGGATATTGGCATATGGTTGTGTTTTGGGGGGTTATTGCTGCTCTCCCAGAACGGAACCATACCGCCAATCCAAATTGTATGCTAATTGTCAATCATATATGACGATAGTGGTCCTGACAGAAATCAAGCGTAGCGTTAGTTCTGGCAGGTCACGTTAGTCAAGCTCGCATCAGCTGACTATCAGCTGATCCACATCTACCTATAGGAATACGACGCCTATCACCGTATACATATATAAGCTGCTTCAGTATTATCCGCAACTATCGCGTTTCTCAGGAGCGAATTACCCTCCTCCATCCCCAGCTCCTCCTCTCATCAGTCAGGATTTGGCATTCTGATTCCCTTCGAATCAGAATAAATTCTCGAATTATGTCGTACTTTAAAATCTTGAATTAAGGATATCTGCAATACATTCATGTTGGTTCTGTTCTGTTTACCCCAAGGGGGGTTATTGCTGCTCTCCCTGCTCTTATCCATGCTAGGCTGCATGGATGCGCAGGGAGTTCTCGCCCAGAACGGAACCATACCGCCAATCCAAATTGTATGCTAATTGTCAATCATATATGACGATAGTGGTCCTGACAGAAACAAGAATATTCAATAACACTTTATTTAAGAGTGTCCTTGTTACATATGTTGCATGTACCTACCATAGTAATAACAGTAAATTATGCATAATTACGTGTAACTAACCCTCAATCAAATCCTACCCTAACCTTCTGGAAAGTACATGTAGTTGCTTAATATTACTCAGTACTTCAATATATAATTACACTGTAACAATGATACCCTAAAATAAAGTGTAACCGAATATTCATTTTTTATGCAAGTACCCAAAAATCATCAACATATCTGTATATGAACACAGTTGTCACATTTTTACACCATCCAGTCATGTTTATACTATCAATAATATTGTAAAATGATGTCAGACACATTGGAAAGAATCTAATGAAGATAAAAGTAACACTCCCATTAGTAATTTCACAGTAGATATTTTGTACGACAATCATGATTTACCATATGAGACATTTTATACAAACTTACCCCAGTATTTTTTTGTATATATCTTTTTTTTTTTTTTTTTTCATTATTCACCACAGGAGAAAAACAGACAACGTTGAGACATTTATAAAATCTTACCTCAGTATTTCCAATTTACAGTGAGGATCCTGCAGTAGATCAGAAAGCTGCTTGACTCCTGAATCTCCTACTTTATTCCATGACAGATCCAGTTCTCTCAGGTGTGAGGGGTTTGATCTCAGAGCTGAAGCCAGAGCAGCACAACCTTCACCTGTAACACCACAATCCCTCAACCTGTAGAGAACAATGACACTCTTCAGTCTCTCAGTTCAGGATCTACAGCTCAGATATGCAGGAACTTCACAATCAGAAAGAGAGACTTAATCCACGGCACCATTAACAGATATAGTCTAAGGTTCAGACCCGCTTTTACAAACTGCTTGAGTGGGCTTATTTCCATATCATAAAAATTACAAGAATATTCATTTTTTTATTAAAGTACTCAAAAAACATCAACATATCTGTATATGAACACATTTGTCACATCTTTACATCATACAGTCATGTTTATGCTATCATTAATATTGTAAAATGATGTCAGACACATTTTAAAGAATCTAATGAAAATAAAAGCAACATACAATTAGTAATTTCACAGAAGATATTTTTGTATGACAGTCATTATTTACCATATGAGACATTTTATACAAACTTACCCCAGTATCTCCAGTTTACAGTAAGGATCCTGCAGTAGATCAGTAAGCTTCTTGATTCCAGAATCTCCTACTTTATTCCATGACAGATCCAGTTCTCTCAGGTGTGAGGGGTTTGATCTCAGAGCTGAAGCCAGAGCAGCACAACCTTCATCTGTAACACCACAATCCCTCAACCTGTAGAGAACAATTACACTCTTCAGTCTCTCAGTTCAGGATCTACAGCTCAGATCAGCAGGAACTTCACAATCAGACACTTAATCCACGGCACCATTAACAGGCCCAGTCTAAGGTTCAGACCCACTTCTACAAACTGCTTAAGGGGGTTAGTTTCCATTTGATAAAAATTGCAAGAATATTCAATAACACTTTATTTAATAGTGTCCTTGTTACATATGTTACATGTACCTACCATAGTAATAACAGTGAATTATGCATAATTATGTGTAACTAACCCTCAACCAAATCCTAATCCTACCCTAACCCTATAGAAAGTACATGTAGTTGCTTAATTTTACTCAGTACTTCAATATATAATTACACTGTAACAATGACACCCTAAAATAAAGTGTAACCGAATATTCATTTTTTATGCAAGTACCCAAAAATCATCAACATATCTGTTTATGAACATGGTTGTCACATTTTTACACCATCCAGTCATGTTTAATCTATCATTAATATTGTAAAATGATGTCAGACACATTGGAAAGAATCTAATGAAAATAAAAGTAACAGTCTCATTAGTAATTTCACAGTAGATTTCACAGTTTTTGTATGACAATCATGATTTACCGTACAATACATTTTATACAAACTTACCTGAGTATCTCCAGTTTACAGTGAGGATCCTGCAGTAGATCAGAAAGCTGCTTGACTCCAAAATCTCCTACATTATTCAATGACATATCCAGTTCTCTCAGGTGTGAGGGGTTTGATCTCAGAGCTGAAGCCAGATCAGCACAACCTTCATCCCTAACACCACAATCACTCAACCTGTAGAGAACAATGACACTCTTCAGTCTCTCAGTCCAGGAACACTGATATAAATTATTTGATATATATGAATTTCTCATTAACAGATTTGTATATGAAAGCAGTAGTCACCTCTTCGCATCATCCAATGATGTTTATAACTATCAAAAACTATCAAAAGTAAAATTACCTCAGAAGCTTTGGAAAGAATCTACTGAAGATGAAACATCCTTTTCAGTTACTTGATGGTAAACTTTTTTTGTATATATCATTTTTTTTTTATTTCATTCATTATTCACCACAGGAGAAAAACAGACAACGTTGAGACATTTATAAAATCTTACCTCAGTATTTCCAATTTACAGTGAGGATCCTTCAGTAGATCAGAAAGCTGATTGACTCCAAAATCTTTATTCAATGACAGATCCAGTTCTCTCAGGTGTGAGGGGTTTGATCTCAGAGCTGAAGTCAGAGCAGCACAACCTTCATCTGTAACACCACAATCACTCAACCTGTAGAGAACAATTACACTCTTCAGTCTCTCAGTTCAGGAAACACTGATATAAATGATATGATATACATGAATTGCTCAAATTACAGTATTGCTTTGGTACAAAAGCACATGCTAAACTCATAAATGTGATCATGTTTTATCAGTGCAATGATTGTTTTCAGTGTGACTTACTGAACTGATCTGGATTCTTTAACCACAGGCAGCAGCTTCTGAAGAACTTCATCTGCTGTATTTTGTGCTCCAATAAACTGATTTAGTTCAAAAACATTCATCTTCTGCTCTGATGTCAGCAACACATAAACCAGAGCTGACCACTGTGAAGAGGAGAGTTTGATTCCTCCTATTTCTCCAGATTTCAGATAATCTTGGATCTCCTGCATCAGAGAATCCTCACCCAGTTCATTCAGACAGTGGAACAGATTGATGGATCTCTCTGGACAGCGATTCTTCCTGATCTTCTGTTTGATGCTCTGAACTGTTTTCTCTTTGTTGTAGGAGCAGCTTCCAGTCTGTGTCAGTAGTTCTCGTAAGAGAGTCTGATTGGACTCCAATGAGAGACCCAGAAGGAAACGCAGGAAAAGTTCCAGATGTCCATTCTTACTCTTGAAGGCCTTATTTACAGCTCTCTGATGCAGCTTAGATATTGAATGATATTTCTTCCGGTTTAAAACCTTAGACAACAGACTTGGTTTTGTGATTTGGTCAAACACATTTCTGTTCTCGTTTGTAAAGTAAATGTGTGCATATAGAGCTGCTAGATGTTCTTGGATGCTCAGGTGAACAAAGCAGAAGACTTTCCCCTGATACAAGCCCAACTCCTCTCTGAAGATCTGAGTGCACAATCCTGAGTACACTGATGCTTCTGTCACATCAATGCCACACTCTCTCAGGTCTTCCTCATAGAAGATCAGGTTGCCTTTCACAAGATGCTGGAAAGCAAGTTTCCCCAGTTTGAGAATCATGTCTTCATCTTTCACTCTCTTCTTATAGTCCTTCTCATGTTTGATGTTGGTCTGAATGATCAGGAAGTGTGTGTACATTTGAGTGAGAGTCTTGGGAATCGTTCCTCTCTCTGCTTCACTCAACATCTTCTCTAGAACAGTGGCTGAGATCCAGCAGAACACTGGGATGTGGCACATGATGTGGAGGCTCCTTGAGGACTTCAGGTGTGTGATGATTCTTTTAGCCAATCTCTGATCACTGATTCTCTTCCTGAAGTATTCCTCCTTCTGTGGCTCATTGAAGCCTCGTACCTCTGTCACTCGATGGACACACTCAGAGGGGACGAGATCTGCTGCTGCTGGTCTGGAGGTGATCCAGATGAGAGCAGAGGGAAGCAGATTCCCCTCAATGAGGTTCATCAGCAGCTCGTCCACTGAGGCTGATTCAGATATATTACACAGTTTCACTTTGCTCTTAAAGTTCAGAGACAGACGACACTCATCCAGACCATCAAAGATGAACAACACTTTATATTCATCACTGGATATTTCCATTTCTTTTGCTTCCGGGAAAAAGACATGAAGAAGATCTGAAAGACTGAGTGTTTTGTCCTTCATCAAGTTGATTTCTCTGAAAGGAAGTGGAAATATGAGCTGGACGTCCTGATTCTCTTTCCCTTCAGCCCAGTCCAAGATGAACTTCTGCACAGAGACTGTTTTTCCAATCCCAGCGACTCCCTTTGTCAGCACAGTTCTGATGGGTTTGTCTTGTCCAGGTAAAGGTCTAAATATGTCATTACATTTGATTGGTGTGTCCTCTGTTGCTGCTCTCCTTGATTGTGTCTCAATCTGTCTCACCTCATGCTCATTATTGATCTCTCCACCTTTACTCTCTGTGATGTAGAGCTCTGTGTAGATCTCATTCAGGAGTGTTGGGTTTCCCTGCTTTGCTGTTCCTTCACACAGACACTGAAACTTCTTCAGCAGATTTGATTTAAATATGCTTTGGACCAGTTGAGAATCACGACTGAAAGAATAAATGGTTAGATTACAACATAAATAAAAGAAGTAAAAGTGATGGTAAAATATCTTGATGACAGTTGTACCTCAGATTAGATGACATGTGTATTCCCCTTAATGTTCCTAGAGTGTCCATAGACTGTTCTCTAATGTACAAACATGGACAGAACAGAGACAATACAACAGAGTCGAGAAAACAGAGACAAGAATTCATATAGAGTCATTCTGTGTCGCCTCAACCAGAGGACCCTGGACAAACATGTTCATTATGATTTATATTCTGGTGAAAAAATTAATAAATGAAGAAAAAAAGTAAATATTAATTCATGGCATTTAATATTTTAGATGAGTAATATATTATTTTGTAGAGGGGGGTCAAAACAACACATAGATAGGGTAGATCATCTATTAGTAAAATTTGACTTCATCAATCCTTGTTGCATTATATGCCAATGGTGACCGTTCAAAAACGGGACTCTGAAGCACCTTTCATGTGTTTTTTTTGTGTGTTTTTTTTGTGTTTTTTTTCCCCCAAAGTTTGCATGCCTGTAACTCAACGCGTATTAAATTTACTTTAATAGAATAGAAACAAAGAACAGAGACAAGAATTCTTAGATTATATTACAGCAGATAAACCTGTAGATAAACCTCACATAGAGAATCAATCCATCCACCTTTCTTTTACCACTGCTTTTAAATCTGTTGTTGTGTTTGTGTTTCTCAATAAGTGATGTAGTTGTGTTTAGTTTGGTTGAGTTTGTCAGTATTGGTCTGGTCCAGATTGTCAGTGTTTTGTGGGTCAATAGTTGTTAGTGAAACATCAGGACTGAAGCTCTGGATCAGCTGTGAGAGAAGACCTGATCCTGTGCTCGACTCCTGCTATTGCAGCGCTTTATAATAGTGTGAGTCACTGAGTTATACATGCTTACACAATATCATCACCCATTTCTGTATTTTGATAAGTGGATATTTGCCAAAGTATGCCATGCATGCATTGTTTGTGTGTGTCTGTGGTCTCTGTCTGTTTAAAGAAAAATGTTGTACCTCAGATCAGTTGATGTGTGTTTTCCCTTGAATTTCACTGGCTGATCCATAGACACGTCACTCTTCATGGACACACAGCTGGGCTCCGGTGAGATTGATCTGTCACCCTTAAATTGACTTTAATAGAATAGAGATAATAGAATAGAGACAATAATTAACTTGGCTGATTTAACATGAAAATATATCTCACATGAGAAGGTTGTCTATTAAGACAGTGTGTTGAAGAGTGATGAGACTGTCCAAGGATAATGTCATTTATCATCTAGCTGTCTACTGTATCTGTGTGTCTTTGGACAGTGTTTAAAGACTCCTGAGTGGCTCCAACTACTGTCTATCCCGGCACCAGAATATGATAGAGACAACAGATCACTACACCAACCCTGGCAAACACACACAACACCCTGTTATGTGCAGAAAATGAGTTTTCTATAACATTAAGATCATATGAAGATTGAAGTACCTGAATCCTGGAGAAGAATCTCCATGTCTGAATGTGTGTGTGTCGTCCATGATTCATTCAGTCTTCATGGAGCTGCTCGAGTAAGAGATCAGAAACACTCATTCACACACACTCAAATACAATACATTACAAAATTATTTGCAACTTTATAAAGGTTTTTTTTTTTTCAACAATCCTGATTATGTGTGTTATGAAGAAATATAAAAACAACACTAAAGTTTCATATTTGTATTCTCTTTCCCTCATGACATTGTCCCCCATAATGTTATTGGTTAAAAAAAAGCAGTGATAATGATGAATTGCAAGAATATGATAAATACTTTTTTAAAATAAAATATTACAGCTGGTGTGTTAGTATAAAACTAATATGAAGAATTTACAGGACAATAAAATAATTTGAGATAAAAAAAACAAAAAGACCATTATACTTCTGGTGACCAAGTTGATTTGGGATTATGTAAATGAATGTTAAAATGACAAAACTTGCAGGTTCCCTAGTTTAATTTGATGTGTCAAAAAAAAATAAAAAAATATTCAAGACTTTTTTCTGATTATTGAGGCCCAAAATGACTGAATTTCCTGCTGCTTTTCCAAAACATTGTTTGCGCTGAATTTTGATAAGCTAATGTCACTTTCCCGCTCATGTTAACATTTTAGCATCATTTTATGTCTATAAGCAATAGAAATATCATGGCTGAGCATACGGAGAGGGTTGAAACACGACTGGACAATGTTCTTCTACTGGACCAACAAATACTGCAATAAATGCATTTATAACTTCAAACTGATAAAGTGGCTATACCATGCAATATTTGTTTGTTTCCTTCATAAAATGTTTCTTTAAAAAAAAAAAAAAAAAAAAAAAAAATTCTTTAAATGTTTAATTAAACAGTTTAAAATCATTAACATAATAAATTCAAACAATGTAAACTGATGTCCATGTTTGCTTTTTCTAGAAAGCCCTCCTCATCTGATGTTATTCTGGTATTGAGGCAGGTTGTAACAGAACTCTTTATACTGGACATTAATTTACACAGACAATTATAATCAAACTATATGTCCAACAAAGACTATTAGGATTTGAATAATAAGATCAATAACTTATTATTACATTAAGAACTTTAACTATGTTACTTTAAATATTTCATTGTTACTTAAGGTAATGTAAGGCTTTATGCGTCTCACCTGAAGACTCTCCTTGATCAGAATCAAAGGTTATAGACACAGATTCTCAAATCTCTGCATACGCAGCTGTAAACATCACTAGACTCTTTGATGCTCTATTTTACTGATTCAAAAAATCTTAATTCTGAGGGTAAAATGGAGTCTATAAAAATGTGGAAGTTGGGAAATCTAGTATCACTTTCATTCTCCCAGTAAATCAGGGTTGCCAGATCTGCTCGAGCTCATATAATCCGTTTCATACACAGTTCAGTTGAGAAAGGCTAGTAGTGCACCAGTTCTGACTTTGTAAAAATGTAAAAACTTGCTAATGTTATCCTTTTCATACACAGTTCATACACATGAAATTGTGGCTGTTCGAATCTAAAAGCATAAGCTCTGCAATATCTGTCTTAAAATCAGCTCTTGTATCTCCTCTCTGTATGATTCATAGACATGACTCTAGTTTTCATTCCAAAGTGCAGTAGAAATATTATTTATAATTCGGTTTACATATATTATATGTTTACAAATAAACTTTGCAAAACGCTCAAAGTTCAATACGAAGGTGTCAGGGTGTGTGCAGGCAGAAGAAGACGAGCAAGGCATAAGGCTCCAATTCAAAGTGTTTACTTACAAATAGAACTCAAGCGATACAAAATGGCAGGATACACACACAGATTGCGACGTTACATAGACGAGAACGGAACAAGACTGACTGAACAGAGGTAATTAAATACAGACACTGATGAACATAAACCAGGTGACACAGATGAAGGTGATTGACAAGACACAGGTGATGATGATGAACTAATGAAGGTAGACATGGCAACGGATAAGTGGTGGGAAAACAAAAGACATGTGACTAATAGGACTAAACAGGAACACAACTGTTACAGTACTCCCCCCTCCCGGTAGGCGCGTCCTCTCACCGTGGATGGACCAACTGCAGAGGGAGAGAGGGACCAGGGCGGAGCAGGCGGCCAGGGCGGAGCAGGCGGCCAGGGCGGAGCAGACGGAGGGAGGAGCCATGGTGGAGGTAGGGATGACGACTCCAGGGGGCCTACTGACGGGGGCGTAGCAGGTGGGAGAGGAGAACAGGGTGGAGCCGGAGAGCCGACGAGCCCAGGCGACGCCGACAGCTCAGGCGACTGAGGTGCAGGCGGGGACACAAAAGGGCACGGTGAAGACAGAGGGAGTGAGGACCAAGGAGGAACTGAAGGGAGTGAGGAGTCCAACTGAGCCGGGGGGACGAAGGGACGAGGCGAAGCCAGAGGAGTGCAGTCCAGAGGTGAGGGAAGGTGGACAAGCAACCAAGGTGGATCCGGGGGGACGAGGGAGCCTGGCGGAATTGGTGCACTGATGGGCCATGGTGGAGCTGAAGGAGGTAAGAGCCAAGGGGACGTCAATGGACTGGTGGTGCTGAGGCGGAGTTCTGGTCGAGGAGGTTTGAGGCGGAGACCGGGGATCCACCGACCCTGAAGGAGTTGGTGGCAGGCAGATCCTCTGCGACTCCACCTCCTCAAAGGTGGATACAGGAGCAGAGGGGCTGTCATGCAGTGGTGGAGGAAAGGTAGAGAGGAAGCAGATGGGAGGAGGTGGGAGAGGGAGGCTGGGTGGGAATTCAGGCTCTGGTGTCAAGACGGGCTCCTGGCTGTAAAAAAGTCTCTGGGCTGGACGGGACCAGCGGTGAAAAAGTCTCTGGGCTGGACGGGACCAGCGGTGAAGAAGGCTCAGCGGGCGTGACGTCAACAGTCTCAGGCTCGGCGGGCATTACGTTTACAGTCTCTGGCTCGGTGGGCATTACGTGTACAGTCTCTGGCTCGGTGGGCATTACGTGTACAGTCTCTGGCTCGGTGGGCATTACGTGTACAGTCTCTGGCTCGGTGGGCATTACGTGTACAGTCTCTGGCTCGGTGGGCATTATGTGTACAGTCTCTGGCTCGGTGGGCATTACGTGATGCGCAGGCTCGGCAGGACTGACATGAAGTGCAGGCTCGGCAGGACTGACGTGAAGTGCAGGCTCGGCAGGACTGACGTGAAGTGCAGGCTCGGCAGGACTAATGTGAAGTTCAGGCTCTGCAGACATTACGTGAAGATACTCAGGATCTATATCAAAGTCAATTAAATTTAACCCCTCAGGCTCATGTTATGAGCCTAAATTCAACCCCTCAAGCTCGGCAGATATGATGTGAAGATTCTCAGGCTCGGTTGACATAAAGTGAAGAAACTCAGGATCAAAATTAAAGTCGATTAGTTTAATTCTTCAGGCTTGACAGATATGATGTAAAGATCAGGCTGTGGAACGGCGTACTGAGGAATGAAGCTCTCCAGACATATGGAGAGCGCCTCTCTCCAGTTCAGACCGGAGAGATCTGGGAGCTCCCTCGGATCGACGAAGCTTGCCCCCTTCCGAAAACAGGCCTTGATAGCTTCATCATTTAGGCTGCTGGTGACGGCGAGATGATAAAACCCCTCCAAATATTCAAACAGATCACGGCTACCTTGAGTCACCGCCGCGATCTGTCCAGCGAGTTCCCAACTAATTTTTTGGTCCGTTCTTCTGTCAGGGTGTGTGCAGGCAGAAGAAGACGAGGAAGGCAGAAGGCTCCAATTCAAAGTGTTTACATACAAATATAACTCAAGCGATACAAAATGGCAGGATACACACACAGATTGCAACGTTACATAGACGAGAACGGAACAAGACTGACTGAACAGAGGGAACTAAATACAGACACTGATGAACATAAACCAGGTGACACAGATGAAGGTGATTGACAAGACACAGGTGATGATGATGAACTAATGAAGGTAGACATGGCAACGTATAAGTGGCGGGAAAACAAAAGACATGTGACTAATAGGACTAAACAGGAACACAACTGTTACAGAAGGGAGATATCTGCTTTTAAAGAAATCAATTTCTAAGGACTACAGCAAACGGCCGGTAGGGACTACAAGATATTCCTCCAGGGTTAGTGACATCACTAACCCCAACATTTACATAAACCCCTACTCTGGGAACACAAAAAATAAAGGGGGCAAGGCCATTTTATGTTGCTTTGGAGAAGAGTTGTTGTGGTAGTAGAGTGTCGTTGCCGCCATGCTGTCGAAACGCTGTTATTTTCACCCAGATTGCAGGTCCACTTTGTTCAGTCTTCCTAAGGACGGTGGAGTTAGGGAGCAATAGTTAAATTTTATTTTTAACTCTGTCCCTCATAATTATAATCCAAATGTTGCTCTCTGTGCTGCACATTTTCCGGAGGAAAATTTCCTCAATCTACGCGAGTTCAATGCAGGATTCGCACAATGGCTTGTCCTGAAAGATGGAGCAGTTCCAACTTTAAAAACAGAAGCTGTTGTTTACAAGCCACAACCTGTAAGTATGATTTTTTCGTTGATGTGTTTTCCTGTAATAGTTTGTATTGTTAATTGTAAGGCAAGGCAAGTTTATTTATATAGCACATTTCATACACAATGGCAATTCAAAGTGCTTTACATAGAAGAAATTAAAATAATAAAAAGAAATAAGAATAATTAAAACAGTTTAGAAAAATAAAAAATAAAATACAGTACAAACAGTCGGACGAACATTGGCACAGTGCTCATTCAGTAAATGCATAGTTAAACAGATGTGTTTTGAGTCTGGATTTGAATGTGACTACAGTAGGAGCACATCTGATCTCCTCTGGAAGCTGGTTCCAGCTGCGGCTGGCATAATAGCTAAAAGCAGACTCGCCATGCTTAGAGTGAACCCTTGGTATTTCTAGCTGATATGATCCTAATGATCTGAGTGATCTGTTGGGTTTATATTCAGTGAGCATATCTGCAATGTATTGAGGTCCTAGGCCATTGAATGATTTATATACCAGTAATAATACTTTAAAATCAATCCTAAGTTTAACTGGGAGCCAGTGTAAAGACCTGAGGACTGGTGTGATATGTTCATATTTTCTGGTTCTGCTCAGAATCCTGGCGGCAGCGTTCTGTATGAGCTGCAACTGTCTTATGGTCTTTTTGGGAAGGCCAGTGAGGAGTCCATTACAATAATCCACCCTGCTGGTGATGAAAGCATGCACAAGTTTCTCTAAGTCTTGTCTGGAAACAAAGCATCTAATTCTTGCAATATTTTTCAGATGATAGTATGCTGATTTAGTTATTGCTTTGACATGACTACTGAAACTAAGGTCTGACTCTAGTGTCACACCAAGATTCCTGACTTGATTTTTGGTTGTTTGACCCCTAGAGTGAAGGTATGCGTTCACCTTGAGAACTTCATCTTTGTTTCCAAACGCAATGACTTCAGTTTTGTCTTTGTTTAACTGAAGAAAGTTTTGACACATCCAACTGTTGACTTCATCAATGCATTGGCACAGGGAGTCAATGGGGCTGTAATCGTTAGGCGATAGGGCTAAGTACAGCTGTGTGTCGTCTGCATAGCTGTGGTAAGAGATTTGGTTCTTTCTCATTATTTGGCTCATTGGGAGCATATACAGGTTAAACAGGAGTGGCGCAAGAATTGAGCCTTGAGGGACTCCGCATGTCATGGATGTCCACTCAGACTTATGGTCTCCTATACTCACATAATAACCTCTCCCATCTAAGTATGACCTGAACCATTTTAGGACTATCCCAGAAAGCCCCACCCAGTTTTCCAGCCTGTCCAGAAGTATGTTGTGATCGACAGTGTCAAATGCAGCACTGAGGTCGAGTAGTACCAGCACTGATAATTTGCCTGAGTCAGTATTTAAGCGAATATCGTTTATTATCTTTATGAGCGCTGTCTCTGTGCTGTGGTGCGGTCGGAAACCAGATTGAAAATTGTCAAAGTATCCATTCGAGCATAAGAATTTGTTCAGCTGATTGAAGACAACTTTTTCAATGATCTTACCTATGAAAGGAAGATTTGAGATCGGTCTATAGTTCCTTAATATGGTCTTATCCAGATTGCTCTTTTTCAGGAGGGGCTTGACAACTGCAGTTTTTAGGGAGTTTGGAAAACTCCCAGAGAGAAGTGAAGCATTTACCACTTCTAGAAGATCTGCTTCTAAACTGTTTAACACTCTTTTGAAAAACGATGTGGGAAGTGTGTCAAGGGCGCAGGTTGATGTTTTAAGGTGCTGTACGGTTTCTTCCAAAATTTTGCCATCAATTTCTTTGAAATCAGACATAGTAACTACTTTCTCAGGTGGTTTGATCTGTCTGACCCCAGCGCAAGTCAAGGATGTGCTGATCACCTTTCTGATATTATTGATTTTCTCAGAGAAGAAAGAAGCAAACTCACGGCACTTGCTGTCTGAGAGCATTTCACTGGGAATCTGGCTTGGGGGGTTTGTCAGTCTCTCTACAGTAGCAAAAAGAGTGCGTGTGTTGTTTAAATTACTGTTTATAATATTTGAGAAGAAAGTCTGTCTAGCTTTGCCTAGTTCCATATTGAAAGCATGAAGGCTGTCTTTGTAGATGTTATAATGGACTACAAGTTTTGTCTTCCGCCACATGCGCTCTGCTTTTCTGCATTGTCTTTTCATATTTTGCACTGCTGTTGAGTTTCTCCAAGGTGCCTTTTGTCTGCCACTCTTCTTCCTGACTTTCACAGGAGCAATATCATCAATTACACCTTTAACTTTTGAGTTAAAAGAATCAAGGAGAAAATCAACAGAGTCTGCAGATATGCTTGGTGTTAAGGATATAGCCTTCATAAATAGGACACTAGTGTTCTCATTTAAGCATCTCTTCTTGACAGACACAGATCTAGCTTCAGTGGCAGGAGAGATCAATATATCAAAGAAAATACAGAAATGATCAGACAGTGCTACATCCTTAATAACAATCGATGAAATGTTTAGACCCTTACTGATAAGTAAATCTAAAGTGTGTCCACGATTGTGTGTGGGTCCATGTACATGCTGAGTCAGATCAAAAGTTTTTAAAACAGTTTTGATTTCTTTGGCCATATTGTTTTCTGCATTATCTATATGGATGTTAAAATCTCCAGCAATGGCAAAACAGTCAAACTCTGAGGTAATTGTTGATAACAGTTCTGTAAAGTCCTCAGCAAAGGCTGGAGAGTATTTTGGAGGCCTGTAAATAATGAAAAGTAAAATGCGTGGAGCACCTTTTAACACAATACCCAGATATTCGAAAGACAAGTAATTCCCAAATGATATTTGCTTACATTGATAGATATCTTTAAAAAGAGCAGCTAGACCCCCACCTCTCTTAACAGCTCTGCAGACACTCATAAAAGTAAAGTTAGGAGGGGATGTTTCATTGAGGATTGTTGCACTGCAGCTGTCTTCTAGCCAGGTTTCATTTAGAAGCATAAAATCCAGGTTGTTTGTGGTTATTAAGTCGTTGACTAGAAGTGATTTATTTTTAAGTGAGCGAATGTTTAAAAGAGCTAACTTAACAGACTTACTTTTCCCCACAGCAATATTAGTTTGACGTGTAATAGGCACCAGATTAGTTGGGTTTGCTGTACGGCTATTGAAGGCCTTAGACTTTCTATCATGTAATAGAACAGCAATAGAGAAAGATACAGGCACACTGGGTTCCCGCTTGTTTTGTAAACATTTGAGAAAGTTACTGTTATCAAAACGGGGACCCGACACATATCACTGAGAGCTGGTATCAGTTGTTTTTGGTTCACCTCGAGCAGAAGGAGGAGGGTGTGGGCCCTGGCGTTGTGGCAGAGGCCGAAGAGCTCTCACAGGAGGAGGGGGAGGGCGAGCTGGGCCCGCAGGCTTTGGTGGTAGTGGTGCCTGTCTTTTTTTAGTTGGTATCTGGGGGCTTGCAGCAAAAGAGTGGGATAGTCTGGTTCCAGCATGCACCAGTTCTTCCATTTTCTGTGAGAAGCACAGTAATGGCGTTGCAGGGGAGAGGGAGAAAGTGTCTGGTGAAAGGGGCTGTTGCTCTGGTGTTATAGGAGGCTGTAATATGCTGTCCTGGCTTCCCTGGCTGTTTTCCAGGAAGTCGTCCTTGGGTGCTGAATCTTCAAGCAGTTCTGATATGGCTGTCTGTGGTGAGCTCTGTGTGCAGGGCTCAGCTGAGATTGTGTCCGTGAGCAGAGGTTGTTGTGGCGGAGTGGTGTTATCATGTCCATTTTGCTGCTGAAGTGAAGTCCCGTGGTCATTCATACTGTGTCCAGGTGTGTGTGTGCCGTTCAGATTGAGTGGATTGGCACAAACCGCAGAAGGATGATTTAGGGAGAAGTAGATATTGTCCTTTAACATTCTTGAACCAAGTTTGTTTGGGTGATGGCCATCCCGATGAAACAGTTGTCGTTGACTCCAGAAAAGATTGAAATTGTCAATGAAGTTCACTGCTTTTATATTGCAGGTTTTTTGCAGCCATGTATTTAGCCCAAGCAACCGTGAAAACCTGTTTGTTCCTCTTGCTGGTAGTGGTCCACTGATGAATGTTTGAACTTTCAGTCTTTTAAGTGTTTCAAAAAGTTTATTGAAATCCTTCTTAAGGAGTTCTGACTGCTCTTTATGAATATCATTCTTCCCCACATGTATGATGAGTCGATTAGCAGTCTTATGTTTCATCAGAATGTTCTGAAGTTCCCTGTTTATATCAGAAGTTGTTGCTTGTGGAAGGCAGCACGTAGTTGTATCCCTGGTGCTAATGTTTCTGATTATGGAGTCCCCCACTATCAGAGTCCTGGGCTCGGCTGTGCTCTGAGCTGAGTGCCGCTGTCTGCTCGACCTTGAGCGCCAGTTAGCATCAGTGTTAGCTACTGGCCGATTCAGTCTGTGTTCGATCACATTCATCACATTTGTGGATTCCTCATTTACATTCATTAGTACTTCAAATCTGTTCTCAAGATGTATAGGCAGTGGTAGCAGACCAGTGTTTGCAATCCTTGTCAGAGCTGTATCTGGGGTAGAGGATGCTACTGCGGTAATATGTGATGCTCGTGACAATCTGATGTCTCGAGTGCCTTTGGGTTTAGCTCCCTGTTTGTGCCATCGATTAGTAAGTCGATCGGCTTGTTTCTCTACCTGTCGAGGAGCACTAGTTTCATGGGACTCACCGGTATGCTGAGGGTGTCCATGACGAAGCTCTGTTGTGTGCTCTGTCTGGTTTGGTGGTCCCGTAAGTAACTTTGTTTCTAGAACTGCAATCCTTTGTAAAAGTCTGTGGCAGTTGGTGCAGCAAGTAGATTCCAGAAGAGGCATTTTCTCTTATCCTTGTAGGCAGTTGTGTTTTCCTTTCCCGGTATGTAAGCTGGTCGGGTAAAAGAATTCTCAGTTTTTGTAGTAATCCAAACTTTGTCGTATGAGCACTGTGCTGATTTGCTGAAGTTAAAATTAGGTGATAAAAGGAAATAAAATAAAGGAAATAAAATATAGAAAAAATAGGAGATAAAATGTAAAAGCGATAGAGCAAAACGCGGAGCAGTAAGCAAGAGCGTCCGAACAGTAGCTGAGCAGGAAGAGGTTTTGTATGTTGTAGCAAGGAAGTAAACGAAGGACAATGCTGTTTGGCTCCACAAACCAGTTTGTTAAATGCTAATTCATACTTATCCGACAAACACATACAAACTTCTGTTTAATATCACCAGCGCAGCAAACTTGGAATGTTTGTGGTTATTGTCGTTTATGTGATCAGTGTAAATTATTCTTTGATTATAGCTTTTATGTATTAGATAGATAGATAGATAGATAGATAGATAGATAGATAGATAGATAGATAGATAGATAGATAGATAGATAGATAGATAGATAGATAGATAGATAGACTTGTATTGCAGACTCATGGTCGATACTTCATAAAAAAACAGCAGACGGCACAAAATTAAAACACATCACATTAAATACATATTATAAAAAAAAAAAAAAAAAGATTCTATCCTTTCAGAAGACAGTCATACCAGTGTCTCCAAAGTTTAGATGTGTAGCGTATGGCGCTATATTCAGTGTTAGTCAGTATCATGATGACACTATTTCCAGACTCATTAAGTCGACAAATGAAATTATACATTGTGTTTCTCAAAACAGCCTTCAATGTGTTAACTCGAGCAGACACAAACAAGTCACTGGCACTAGTCCATCTCGGCTTTTTTAACAAAAGTCTTAGTGCATCATTATAAGCCACTTGTAGTTTCTGAAGACTTGATTTTTTGTAGTTCCACCAGAGATTTGCTGTGTACAGTGAAGTACAATATGCTTTGAATAAAGTTAATTTAACTTCATCAGAACATGTAGATATTGTTTATCTATTCTACATGCTTGTTTATCTACACTGTAGTGGTTCTCAACGTGGGTGTTCAGAGAACAACGGGGGGGGCGTTGGAAGCAAGATTTTTGAAAGGGGGGCGTTCAGGTGTTAATGGGGGGCGTTCACGAGTTTAAATAACGCAAATTTTTGTTCATTTACTTTTATTCATTTTAAGCATTTAGTAATTTAGTTGTAATAAACACTTTAAGTGGGCTATTTAAAAAGTGTTAGGACTATGTATTTGTTAAATTATGTTGTAAAACATATGCGCAGAGTGTGATATCATATTGTGTGTGCACGCGCGTCTATGGTGCGCGTGAAAGAATACGTCAACAGCGCTCAAAAAAAAACAAAAGTATTCGTCTGCAGCCGCTCCTCTACTGCTGCACGCACGTCCACCGTCAGTGTTGTAGACCGGCACTAGGCAGGTTTTTTGTGTTCATCTCTATTGCATTACGATTGAAAGCAGTATCAATAATGTCAAAAATATGATGTAGCCTACAGTCAAGTTCGGGTGTGTGTATATGCTGTTTAAATGAGTGTTCTCACGCTTGTTGTGATTCGCGGAGTTTTGACGAGTTGTATTTTGACGACTTGACATTATTTCTTATTCAGAAGTTTAGAATGCCTAACATTCTAAAATCTTCCAGTTTAATGCGACATGTAGCCTAAGCTATGTATCGTTACTTTTGCAATGACTCTATTATTTTTCCAGTTATAGACCATGCGCTCAAGCACTGACTAGAATCCAGCGCTGACTAGAATCACGCAGCGGAGGAATAGAAAGTTGACAAGCCATTAAAAAGTATTGACTTAAGAAACACTTATATTTTTCCAAATATTTTCATTAAATCATGTTCCCATTCACTCTGGCCACGAATTTTTTAATTAATTAAACTAAATTCTATTTATAAGGTAAAACTTTAAAAATTTTAGGCATTATCTAATTCCAATCCCCAATGCCAGAATGTTTTCTTTGTTCACTGAGTAATTTACTGGTCAGGTATTGTTAACTCGCAAGACAGTAAGGAGAAAATGACAATTTGATGGATAATTTAAATATATTCTGCATTCACATTTTGGTAATGTATTCATTCCGCCGTCACATCCGAGAGCGAAACGCTGCTTGGGTAGTTTCAAGATATAAAAATAAATAATAATACAATAATAATTTAATTGTTCATATGTGTTTATTCTTGTTAGAAGATTTTTTATTTTATTTTTTACTGATTATGAACACAAATTAATCACGACAAACCAAATTAATTGTAATTGTATTAAAGGGATAGTTCACCCAAAAATGAAAATTCTGTCATCATTTACTCACCCTCAAGTTGTTTCAAACCTGTATGAGTTTCTTTGTTCTGCTGAACACAAAGGCAGATATTTGGAAGAATGTTTGTAATCAACAGATCTCGGTCCCCATTAACTTCCATAGTAGGAAAAAAATATACTATGGTAGTCAATGGGGACCGAGATCTGTTTGGTTACTGACATTCTTCCAAATATCTTCCTTTGTGTTCAGCAGAACAAAGAAACTCATACAGGTTTGGAACAACTTGAGGGTGAGTAAACAATGATAGAATTTTCATTTTTGGGTGAACTATCCCTTTAATTATACCATTGATGAAAACAAGCTGATACCAAGGTATTTTAGGCCTACAATTCTAACATAATGTTTCATGAAAAATCGTGATTGTATTTATTTATTTTTCAAAAGTAAGGTTAATGTAAGCAGCTTCTTGTAATACTCTCCTAAATGCAAACATTACAGCTTTATTGACCGTCCTTTATTTTTCAGTGCATTTGTTTTACAATATATGGCTATTACTGTCATGGGATTAATATTATAACTATTATTATGTAGTAGTGTACAGTAGACAGAGTGACAGATACAACTAAAAGAGGTTTGAATTTTTCTTTGTTTAATTTGCACACTGAATATGGGTTGGAGCTTTTAATTTTGAAATCTCAAAGTACAGCAGATTGCTGAATTTAACATTAAAATGCACAACATTTTATGACGGTGGGGCATGCCCCCGAACCCCCCTAGAAGGCCCGAGGTCCACCCACTACAGATTTAACAAAACTCCTGTGAGAAACACTGGTATTGCTACACCAATGCAGTTTATAGCTTGTTTTTTTAATTAATCACTGTGGAGTATAGTTTAGTTGTATTAAAGGTGCAGTGTGTGATTTTTAGCGGCATCTAGTGGTGAGATTTGCGAATTGCAAACAGTGAGTTACTCACTGCGTATCCCTCAAATTTAAAACTCGAATGAGAAGCTACGGCAGCCGATGTAGGATCGGAAGATCGTTGTCTGAGTCTGAGTCAGCAGAGAGTAACAAGTCAAGCAATGAGGTTTCTTTATATTATATTTTATATTAAATTATATTTACTTAATTATTCAGTAAAACCACGTTATTGCGATTGTTATTTTTACTTGTTCATCATTGTGTTAGTCTTTTATTCACTGGCTTTACCATAGCCTGTTTCCATGCTAGTTAGTATAAGATAAGAGCTATGGATAAGAGCATTAAGATGTCCGAGTCGTCGTTCAGACAGCATGTTTTTTTCCACGTTTGCAGAGTCAGGGACAACCTGAGTATTCTGCTGCGTCTTTTTCTGCTGCTTCTCATTCAAGTTAGTGATGAAACGCGCTCTGTAGCGCTGTCTGTTCGCTGTCGGCTACGGTAGAAACATGACGTCACGATATGTCGATCTTCATAGAAGGGGGTGCCCGTGGTTATGTAGATATAAATGACTCATTCTAAGGTAATAAAAACGTACTCGGTTACTAACGTAACCTCGGTTCTCTCTAGAAGAGGGAACGAGTACTGCGTAAGATATCTTACGCTAGGGGAAAATCCTTTTCCGCGAGATATTGAAGCCAAAAATTATCCTTAATTTTGTAATAATGCAAAACGCGTTGCAGCAGCAATGCAGACATAGGCGAGACAGCTCGCGCGCCTATTGGCTGCTCTGCGGCAACTGCAGCAGCCTATCGAGCGAGGCCTGGCGTGACGTCAGACCCAATCAGGGCACTTCGCGCCCGCTGCGTCACGTCCCGCCGAAATGGGCGTGGTCTAGGCCTATAAATATCGCTCGCAGGCAGCTATTATCTGGTTTTTCATCATCGAAGCAACCAGAGCGTGTGCATGCACGGCAAGATACGCAGTACTCGTTCCCTCTTCTAGAGAGAACCGAGGTTACGTTAGTAACCGAGTACGTTCTCTTACGAGAGGTCTCTCGTACTGCGTAAGATATCTTACGCTAGGGGACCCAATGTAAAACGCCGTGCATGCTGAGATCTGACACCAAAGACCCAAGGGCGAAAGCCCGGGGTACATATAGTGCACAATCACTCAGGGAACTCACAGGGAGTCCGGGAAGAGGGAGGGGTGCAGCCTCACTCTTCCACATATAGCAGCGTCGATGGGACGCAAATTTCATCATACAGACAGGGCGGGGTACGGCCTGAACTGATGGGGAAATGTGGGTCTTACACAGTTTGCCCAGCTTTATACTGTCGAACATTGAGCTGTGCTCAGCAGACGCAGCATTCTGAGCTGATCGCATCAGGTCAGATAATACTGGTAAATCTAGACCGACAGCAGCCTGGCCTGCAGGGCGGGAACCTCTAGGTTATAAAACCTTATAAATGTAGACGGGAAGGCCCAGCCTGCCGCCATACAAATATCTTGCAAGGCAATCCCACTTGACCAGGCCCACGAAGAGGCCATGCCTCTCGTGGAGTGCGCTCTGACACCCAATGGGCACTGCATGCCCTTGGAGGCGTATGCCAGCGCTATAGCATCAACTATCCATCTGGATAGGCTCTGTTTCGACGCGGCTAGTCCCTTAGAACGTCCGCTAAACGAAACAAAAAGCTGCTCCGTCTGTCTGAAAAACAGACGAGCGAGACACATAAGCTCGTAATGCCCTGACTGGGCAAAGGAGGCTCGCGTCTTTTTCCTCATCAGGGACCGGTAGGGCTGACAGGGAGATAACCTGCGCCCTAAACGGTGTGTTGAGGGATTTTGGAACATAACCGTGCTTAGGTTTGAGTATAACTTTTGAGTCATTGGGCCCAAACTCCATGCACGCCGCGCTCACAGAGAGCGCGTGCAGATCCCCTATGCGCTTCACTGAAGCGAGAGCCAGCAAAAACACCGTCTTGAAAGACAGGTGTTTCAAATCGATTGACTGTAAAGGCTC
Organism: Leuciscus idus; assembly: GCA_021554675.1. NCBI lineage: Eukaryota > Metazoa > Chordata > Actinopteri > Cypriniformes > Leuciscidae > Leuciscus > Leuciscus idus. The sequence goes on along the minus strand of CM038628.1, from coordinate 44,406,117 downwards.
AAATGGCGCACCTTTCATGGCTTCCAGAACCGTAGAAAGGTCCCATACGGGGACTGAGGGAGGTCTGGGAGGATTCAGTCTCTTAGCCCCTCTAAGGAAGCGGATGACTAAATCGTTCCTTCCTATTGACTGACCAAGCGTTGTTTCTGAGAACGCTGCTATAGCCGCCACATAAACTTTGAGCGTGGAGGGGGCCCTGCCCCCATCCAACAGCTCTTGTAGGAAGGAAAGCACCTCCGTCACACCACAGTTTGTGGGTGACACACCACGGGCTGTGCACCAGCCCGAAAACACTGACCATTTCGAAGAATAGAGTCGTCTTGTAGACGGAGCTCTAGCCTGCGTGATCGTGTTTAATACTCCTTTAGGGAGTCCAACATGTACCCGTTGATGGCCCAGACATGAAGGGACCATAGTTCCGGGTGAGGATGCCAGATCGAGCCGCGGGCCTGTGAGAGGAGATCTCTCCTCATTGGTACTGGCCACGGGGCAGTACTTGCTAACTGCATCACGACTGGGAACCAAGGTTGGTTTTTCCAGAACGGTGCTACCAGCAGTACTGAGCATCCTTCTTCCCTGATCCGTTCTATCACCTGAGGCAGGAGAGAGACGGGGGGAAAAGCATAGAGCGGGTGGCGGGGCCACACATGGGCCAGCGCGCTCCTGCTCTTGGAGAAAAATTCTTGACAGTGAGCGTTTTCTTGAGACGCAAACAGGTCCACTTCCGCTCTGCCAAATTTCTTCCACAGCAGATGGACTGTCTGTGGGTGTAGAGACCACTCGCCTGCCGGAACATTGTTCCTAGACAGTCTGTCCGGTCCTATATTCAAGATCCCTGGCACGTGCGCTGCTCTGAGCGAGCGCAGGTTGCACTGAGCCCATACCAGGAGGCGTTCTGCCAGCCTGTACAGTTTCTCGGATCTGATGCCGCCCTGGCGATTTATGTAGGACACCACAGACATGTTGTCCGAACGGACCAAGACGTGGTGACCTTTTATTTGGGGACAAAAACGCGTCAGCGCGTTGTCTACTGCCAGCCTTTCGAGGCAGTTTATGTGCAGGAGCTTCTCCCGTTCTGACCATTGGCCGAAGAACGGTCTGCCCTCGAGCAGCGCTCCCCATCCCGAGGTGGACGCGTCCGTGGACACCACTTTCACCCTCGAGGAAGTCCCCAGGCTTACACCTGATTGGTACCAGTCGTTCGCTTTCCAGGGTTTCAGAGCTGTGACGCACTTCTGATTGACCCTGAGGCGAAGCAAACCGGGTGCCCACGCTTCGCGTGGGACTCGCGCTTTCAGCCAAAACTGCAGCGGGCGCATGCGGAGCAGGCCCAGCTGGAGCACTGACGATGCTGAGGCCATGAGACCTAGCATCTTCTGAAATCTCTTGAGCGGGACAGACGCGCCGCAGCGAAAAGAGTTCGCTGTGCGTCGAATGTCTACCGCGCGCTGTTGTGATAGTCGCGCTATCATGGATAGTGAGTCCAGTTCTGTGCCCAGGAAAGATATTTTCTGACTGGGTGACAGGGAGCTCTTCGCCCAATTGACACTCAGACCCAAATCCTCGAGGTGATCGAGTAAAATGGTCGTGTGTTCTATGAGCACTGCGCGAGATTGCGCTAGAATCAGCCAATCGTCCAAATAGTTTAGCACTCGCATGCCTCTCATTCTGTGGGGTGCGAGCGCCGCATCCATGCACTTCGTAAAATGTACGGGGTGCCAGGGACAAGCCGAACGGCAGGACTGTGTACTGATATGCCTGGCCCTCGAAGGCGAATCTCAAATATCGCCTGTGACGTGACGCTATCTGTATTTGAAAATACGCGTCTTTCAGATCTATTGACACAAACCAATCTCCTTGGCGAATCTGCACAAGGATTTGCCTGGTCGTGAGCATCCTGAACTGTCGCTTCACAAGCACTTTGTTCAGTTGCCTTAGATCTAGTATGGGTCTGAGACCCCCGTCTTTTTTCGGTACCAGGAAGTATCTGCTGTATAGCCCTCCTTCGCTCTGAACTTGAGAGAGAGGCTCTATGGCCCCTTTGCTCAATAGTTTCGTCACTTCGGCTCGAAGTAGATGTGCTACTTCTGTTTTTACCGTGGTCTCGACGCGCGCCACATAGCGGCGAGGGCGTCGGCGAAACTGCAGCGAATAGCCTCTTTCTATAATGTTCAGCACCCACTTCGAAACCCCGGGTAGCTTTGCCCATGTGTCTGCATGGATAGCTAGGGGTTGAATACGAGGCGCGCTCTGCTCGCTCAGCGATGGAGAAGCTTCGGCGTGCTGTAACACAAGCATGGCGCTCGTGACATTTGAGGCATGGGGCGCGCTGATAACAGCGGGCAGATTGCCCGCGCTCGACTCCTCTGCGGTGGTCAACCGCGAGGGGGAGGGCTGGGCGGTTCCCGTAGGAACTGTCATGTCTATGTGTGGATGTGGGCGCGGGACAGCGGGCACATATCACACCGAAAAGCATCGTTCGCTTGAGTGAAGCGAGTGCACGTTGGTTTCGTTTTTACAGAAACCGTGAGACATGCATAACGTGGTGTTAGTGGGCACTGGGTAGTGGGCACATTCACCATGTTTGAAGCGCAGTCGATTCATGTGCGCAAGCCCTGTGTGACGGGCTGTGCTTGTGTGTAGAGATGGGCACTGGGCAGTGGGCATTCTTTCTACACATAAAGCACCATCGGCCGTGGCCGGGACACCAGAAAAATTCACGCTTATGGGATTTATCTGGGTAGCCGTAAAAACGGCGTTTGTGTGCAGGCAAGCGGGTGACAGAACCGACTTGTTTACTGCAGGATACACTGGAACAGTCACATTTACTGGAACTGAACGAGCGAGAAGTTGCCATAGAAACAGAGAGCGTCAACATGCTGGCGTTTATTGCAGGCCTGCGTGCATTACAACAGGCTTGTTCACTGCAATATTGACATTTCCAGTCGCCTGAGTTCCAGAGGGGAATGGGAAATGTATAGGAAAAAGGAGGTTGGTCTGTCCGCAGCGGGACCAGAAAAACTCCCCTTTTTTTCCTTACGCCAGTGACGCACGGAACACCATAGAAACGGTGTTTGGGTGCAGGCGAGCGGGTTGTACAACGCGCTCGTTGGCTGCAAAATACACATCTGCAGTCGCCTTTTCAGGGAACTGACAGAGCGAGCATTGACGGCATAATTTTATCTGCCGGTAGACCCGGGGATCGAACGCGGGTCTCTCGCGTGCAAAACCTTGAGTGTCTGCCACTGGGCCACAGGGGGAGACACATTATAACTCAGTTAGCGCGAGTATTATAAGAGAGCGTCAACGTGCTGGCGTTTGTTTGCAGGCATGCGTGTATTACAACAGGCTTGCTCACTGCAATACTGACATTTCCAGTCGCCCGAACTTCAGAGGGGAATGAGAAATGTACGAGAAAGAGGAGGTCGGTCCGTCCGCGGGGGGACCAGAAACGCTCTTTTCTCCTTTCGCCAGTGACGCACGGAAACCATAGAAACGGTGTTTGGGTGCAGGCGAGCGGGTTGTGCCACGCGCTCGTTGGCTGCAAAATGCACATCTGCAGTCGCTTTTCAGGGAACTGACAGAGCGAAGCATTGGCGGCATAATTTTAACTGCCGCTAGACCGGGATTCGAACTCCGGTCTCTCGTGAGGAAAACCAATGATTCCGCCACTGAGCCACAGGGGGGGAACACAAAGGCTTTCGGATGCACGAGCATATAACATCGTCACATGCTTTCTTCGGCGTATGCTTGCAGGCGTGCTTGTATTAAAACAGGCTCGCCTGCTGCAATATTGATATTTCCAGTCGCATGATCAGGGAACTGGGAAATGTATGAGAAATTGAAGGTCAGTCCATCCTCGGAGGGACTAAAGACACACCTTTCTCCTTTCGCCGGTGAGTGACGCATGAATGGGGCGCAGAGGCAGGGTAGCTTTCTTATAACGTAAAGAAAAACTAACCCCGACCGTCCGCTTCCAGCCTCCCTTGTGAGCGGCGCAGTTTGCGCGGCTTGAACAGAGGGAGAGAGAAAGCTAGCCCCGTGACCGCCCGCTCCTGACATCCTCTGTGAGCGGCGCGGTGTGCGCGGCTCGAACAGAGGGAGAACAGGTATCATCCCCCAAGCAGGCAAGGCAAGCGGGCGAACCGGCAAGCTTTGCGGGTTGGGGGTGGGGGGGCGGAGGAGCAGTCTCGGAGAAGGATGCCAGGTGAGTCCTCAGAGTCACCATAGGCAGTAACTAGCTCGCAGTGAGGGCAGTCGCCGTCAGCGAGCGCGAGAGCTGCGTGATCAGGAAAAGGGGCGTCTTGAAAAAGACGCCCAGCTCTTTTAGTGCAATGGGAGTGTGTGTCGCGGCGGCGAGCACACACACATACATAAACACAGTAGCAGAGAAAGGATATAACGCCGGATAGCGCAGCAGGAAGGCAAGGAAGGCGGCGCGGCCAGCGACTTCAGTGACTCGTCCCGCTGAAGATGCTCTCTCTCAGACGGCGCGGCTTCTTATCCAGCTCCAGCGATGCGTGTGCTTCGCTTGAAGGATGAAAAATCAGATAATAGCTGCCTGCGAGCGATATTTATAGGCCTAGACCACGCCCATTTCGGCGGGACGTGACGCAGCGGGCGCGAAGTGCCCTGATTGGGTCTGACGTCACGCCAGGCCTCGCTCGATAGGCTGCTGCAGTTGCCGCAGAGCAGCCAATAGGCGCGCGAGCTGTCTCGCCTATGTCTGCATTGCTGCTGCAACGCGTTTTGCATTATTACAAAATTAAGGATAATTTTTGGCTTCAATATCTCGCGGAAAAGGATTTTCCCCTAGCGTAAGATATCTTACGCAGTACGAGAGACCTCTCGTAAGAGAACAACGGTTCATTAAGTAAGGTCTTTATACACCACTGAAAACATAGTTATGGATCTTATATTGCATTTCTGTCAATAGATCCTCAGAAATATCACACATTGCACCTTTAATAAAAGCCAATTTTGCACTTATTTCATCTGTTAACTCTTACTCGTTCCTGCTCGCTCATTAGTTTGGGGTTGGGGGGCGTTCAGGAACCTGGATATTGGACAGGGGGCGCTGGCCCAAAAAAGGTTGAGAACCACTGGTTTAGATCTTACCTAACAAACAGAAGTGTTTCTGTAAAACTTGGTAATTTTTCTTCCTCGCCAGCCCAACTCTCCTGTGGAGTGCCGCAGGGGTCTATTCTCGCACCCATTCTTTTTTCCCTGTATTTACTTCCTCTGGGCTCCATTTTCAGAAAGCATGGTGTATCATTTCACTGCTATGCAGATGATGCACAAATTTATTTGCCTCTGAAACGCAGCAAAGATACTGTTCTGAAATCTCTTTTTGCATGCCTAGAATAAGTAAAAATGTGGTTTTCTCAAAATGTCTAATTTCTGAATGAATCTAAAACCAAGGTTATAGTCTTTGGCCCCCATGGAAACTTTAATAGCAGTAACATTGATCTGGATTACCTTTCTCCAATTTTATCTTGCATTAAGAACTTAGGTGTTCTCTGGGATCAGAACCTCAAATTTGATAAACAAATTAATGCGGTGATTAGTTCTTGTTTTTTCCAGCTACGTCTTCTCTCTAAGATCAAATCCTCTCTCTCTGAGAAAACCTTAGAAATTGCTGTCCATGCGCTCATTACATTGCGGTTGGATTATTGCAACTCCCTCTACTATGGCATGCCCAAACACTCTATTGCTCCTCTCCAATTAGTACAGAACGCTGCTGCAAAGTTCCTCAAAAGAAAATGTAAATTTGATCATGTTTCACCTATCTTAAAATCACTGCATTGACTACCTGTGCATTTTAGAATTGAGTTTAAAATTCTTCTCTTTGTTTTTAAATCCGTAAATAATCTGGCACCGAGCTATTTGTCCGAGCTTCTCTGTCCACACAATCCCACACGAAACCTGAGGTCTGGTGATCAGAGACTTTTGTCCATCCCCAGATCACGGTTAAAGAATAGAGGAGACAGAGCCTTTGCGATTGCTGGCCCTAGGCTGTGGAACAGCCTTCCGGTTTACATCAGAGCGGCTCAATCTCGAACTGTTTTTAAATCCTCTCTTAAAACCTACTTTTTTTCTTTAGCTTTTAATTCATTGTGAGCTTTTGTCATGAATGTGTGGTTGTGTCCTTGTTCTGTATCTTGTGTATTGTTCAGCACTTTGGTCAGCCCTGTTTGCTGTTTTTAAATGCGCTATATAAATTAAGTTTTATTAACTAAGTTCGGGAGGAGCACGTTCAGAGAATTAACACGAGTGGATAGCACTCAGCAATCAATGATAAGAGGGTATATATAGACTCAGCAGTCTTACCTCGATCCATTGACAGTTTGCAGCATCCCCCCACCACCCCTTCTCCACACTTCTAGTTCTAAACACTTACATGCGGGGGGAGTACTCTGGGTTCGGGCTGAATTCCGAGCTCAGAGCCCTCCCTCCGGACAGCACGACAAATACGCATACTCCCTCAAAATTATATGTAAGTGTGAACTCGTGAAATAAATACAAACTTGAAACTTGAAACTTGATACATGGACCAAATGGAGACTGATGAATATTAGAGTGATGAAGGCATTATGAGTTTAAGATAATGTATTTTAATTAATGAACGAATAAGATCTGCTCATTCCAAGTCAAAACTTTGCAAACTTTTGTAAATTACAAAATACCAAGACATAGTTATATGTAAGACATAGTAGTAATCTCAGTAGCAAATTGAGTTGCTATTTTCGTTCTTACTGTAGTTCTTACTGTAGTGAATTGACGGCAGATAAATATGGTGATTTGAGGGATCAGTCCTTATGAACTTTTAATTAATACTTTTTAATTTTTACACAATTATTTTCTATGACTTAAAAAAAAATTATAAAAAATAGGTGCTGCATGTTAGATGTATTTTAAGAGTATAAAGTATAATGTATAAATAAATGTAAATATTTTCCATCTTGTGGTTCTGATGATGAATCCAGTGTGTTTGTGGACATGAAGCAGTAATTGTCACGTTGTGGGTTTTGTTTCTTGTTCCTTGATCCTGCCATGTGTTCCCTTGCCTGTTGTGTCATGTTGTCATTGGGTCATTGTTTAATTGTCCACAGGTGTCCCTTGTCTCATCATTAGTCTTTTGTGTATTTAGCCCTCATGTTTGCCCTGTCACTTTGTCGAGTATTGAATTTGAATTTATTGAATATTTGGAATTAAAGTTGCACTTGGGATCTTTTCAACTTACCTCCATATAGTGATGGCAAAATGGTGGTGGAAGCTTTTGGTGGAGGGAGTGTAATAAAGTAAACTGCAACATAATAGTCTGGGGTGGTAAAAATTGTTTCTGGGGGTTATTGTGCAGTGAACTATTACTAGTTTCATTGCAGTGTTGTGCTTATTGGACTGGGGATATAGAGGAGCAAATTGCAACACTGCAGTTTGGGGTGGGTGAAGGAAGGATTACAATAGATTTTTATTGAGAAACAGAATTATTAAGTGTGTTGGGGTTTAGCAGCCCGTTCTCATCCCAAGGCGTCATATACTGACGCTTTTGACATTTCATCTACATCAAACGCACATGGCACCCTTTAGCGTCAATATGAGACGCAGATAGATATGGGCCAGAAGGCGCCTCCTAGCGGTCTAACCCTAACCCTACCCCAGACCTAAACCTACCCATAACCGAACAAAGCTCTGTGCGTCTCATATTGACGCCAAAGGGTGCCATGTGCGTTTGATGTAGACGAAATGTCAAAAGCGTCAGTATATGATGCCCTAGGATGAGAATGCAGCCCTAAAACATATGTGACACAATAACAACAATGACAATGATAGTTATCTAACTCTCTGACTCTCTGACACTACTATAACTGCTTCTACTACTCCTGACAACACCCACAAGGTGGCATGAGATTCGAACCCCCTTTTTCTGGAATCGACACTCAGACCGAACCGATGACATATCCACACAAACCGAGGCCTCATTTGTCATTAGTCATGTGATTTTCACGTTAACAACACAAGCCTCGAATCGCGGCTTCATCTGGCACGCCCATTTTTTCTCGACACAAGCTTCGACGCCTCGGTTCAAATGTCACATCACAACATATATATGCGGAGCCCTTTTCTGCTCTTCTTTACTGGAAAGATCTGCAGATGAAAAATACAGACATTTGTGTAGAAGTCTTTTTTAATTGCTGGATATAGTTTTCATGCTAGCTCAAGAAAAGCGTTGATTAACATATCTAATATTTATCACATGGGATTGTAAGTAATGGGAGAATATGTGTGTAAAGTGTGTAATATCTGCTCTTTTCTCATGTGAAACTGTGAGGTGTTCTGAACACGACATAGAGACAGTGCAGTCGAGCGATAGTGTCCCCCTGAACCATGTCATCCAGGCATATCGAGCCCCGGGACAAAACATCATCTACAGAAAGAGAAAACATCCCAACATCACTATCAGCATCAGAGAAGCTCAGAGCCGCAGTAGTCAGCTGATGGCACATGGTGGCGCTGTTCTACAACATCACTATCAGCATCAGAGAAGCTCAGAGCCGCAGTAGTCAGCTGATGGCACATGGTGGCGCTGTTCTACAACAAAACACATCAGCATTAAAATACACAGTGGAGGGCAGAAACACTGGAGCTGACAGCCAGTCCAGCATTAAAGAAATATTATGTTTGTGTCCAACAAAAATAGAAGAACTGATTACTGTAATTTCCTTTTTACAAACTGGAAGCATACAGATCTCTATCTGTATGTGAGGCAGTTTGATGCATCTTTCGATGCATTATCTTTTCCTTACAGAAGTATAGGGCAACAACTACAGTACATGTACAGTGGGTACGGAAAGTATTCAGACCCCCTTAAATTTTTCACTCATTGTTATATTGCAGCCATTTGCTAAAATCATTTAAGGTAATTTTTTTCCCTAATTTTTTTACACACAGCACCCCATATTGACAGAAAAACACAGAATTGTTGACATTTTGCACATTTATTAAAAAAGAAAAAACTGAAATATCACATGGTCCTAAGGGCGGGGGAGTACTCTGGATTTGGGCAAAAATTTCGAGCTTGGAGCCCTCCCCCCGGACAGCACGCCAAATACACATAATCTTTACTCTGTTTAATTGATGTAAGTGTGAACTCGTGAAACGACAACAGCGTTTTGGTGGCAAACTTTTAAAAGGTTTCAAAACATGTTTTTGAAAGCGATACCGTTATCGTCTCTGTGTAAACTTCAGAAACGTGAATCTGTGAAAACGGTGATGGCGTGCAAATGCGTATTGCGTGTTTAGTCTACAGGCATGCGCGTTTGAATGCATATGTGCATATGTGCGCAGGCGTGTAGTCTTTCTTTACAAAGTGGCCTCACCAAATTACTTGTCTATCCTCTGGACGAGGATCATTTTGATAACATTGTCATCTGTGCAGAGGGGGAAAAACATTTCCGTTTTTGTACATCGTTGTGTAAACCTACTCATACATCATTTATTGATACAGCTGCTCTGGAGAAAACATGATGTCATTGTCCAGCTCAGTTCAGTTCACGTATAATGTCATCAAAGCAGGCAGTGTTCCCAACTCCCAGACTCACACCAGAGTCAACTGCTCTATAAATATGTGACAAACCCAACATTTCTTCTGTGATTCTTCTTTGCCTTGTAAATGTTTTACAGTACAAGCCACACCTTGGTTTTCTGGTTAAACTGAATGCCTGAATGTCATTCCCTTACATTTCAGCTCTAATACTGTTCATACTTTGACTTTTCCATATCATTGGATATGGTTAATAATACTCTAAGATCTATTGTGTAATTGTACAAATAAAATGTTACTGCTAACAAAAGAGAATATTCTGTTTTCAATGTTTTTTTGCCTTTATTTTATAGTAACAGGAAATGTTTGAGAAAGCGAGGGAATGACGCACAGCAGACTCACGCCAGTCAACAGCTCTATAAGGATACACTTGACAAAAATAAAAATTTAAACATACAAACCACTCAATTATTACAATTACTATATAAATTAAAAGCTCAATTATTCAGTCTTTGTGTTCTTGGCATGTTCTGCTCTTTATTTCAGAGCATTCTTGAAATTTGACATTATCAAAACTAATCTAATAGAAACCCTTTCTTAATTTTCAGTTGATGTCTTTACGTATATTCACTTTTGGTTGGAAAATGTTGAATGTCAAGTAAGTAATATAACCACCAATTTATTTGGGTGTAGAAAATTCTTCCTGTACTATTCAGATATGTGAATCATAAGCAACAGTTGACGTCAATGTAATTTTGCATGTGTTTCTAGATGGAAAAATACCAACACATGCGCACCTCTCCTTTCTGGAGCTCCACCTTCATGAAAACTGGTTGGAAAACAACCACACCTTTGAGGTACTTTTTTTCTTGTAACAACCCATAGATTTTACAGTGTACAGCTAACCACCAAAAATTGTCTGGTGAGAAAAGTTGGGTAAGTTTTTACATTTTTCAATAGATCCTACTTTGTTAGCTTAAAAATAGCTTGTTTGTCAGATTAAATTGATAATGAAAGCCACTGAGGGCATTACAGATATCTATATATGTAAAATGCAGTGTATAGTTGCTATTTTTAGGGTGCTATTCCTGATCTAATTCAAAATATGTAAAAGTTGTTGGTGTCACCAAATGGAGTCATGTTGAGTTCGAGTCATACTAAATATTGCTTTTGTCTTAAATAAAAAGATTTCTTTTAGTTGTTGCCACATAAAACATGTATAGGGTACGTGATAAAACAATCTGTATATTTGTTTCAGCCTTTATTCCACACATATTTCAAAAAAATAAACAGGGAACATGTTTTCATAACAAAAAAACAAAAAAAATTGCATTGTGCAGTTGGATCAGTATTTTATTTAAATGTAACTCCCTAAACATGTTTCTCAAATCATATACATATGTATATATAGGACACTAACATGAGAACGAACACTGCCTGAGCACTTAAATGTCCACCTATTTCAGCAAAGATCTTTCAAAACTGGTTCTGCCTGATAGACTGGTCACTAGGAACAATGTGAACACTGTTTTCTCTTTCTCTTTTTTTAATTGCAAATTGTCTGACATTTATTTTTTCCAGAATTTCCGTATTATGTCACTATTTCCGAATAAATTAGGTTTTTATACAATGTCAAATATATCAAAGTGACATGTAAGAGAAGCATACAATTTGTGTTGTTTTTTTCTTTTATGCAATGTATTATGTTATTGCAGGACTGTGTCCAGTCCACTGTACCTCATCCACTGTACACATTCTCAACTTTTCTGCCAGGTTTGTTTATTTCAAATGATTTATACTTCTATGCAACTCTAGGCATTTAGTGTGATGTACCTTAGACTTATGTCATCTTGAATAGTTGCTATAGAAACCATATTGCATGTGCAATTTAAAGTTTAACTTGGATTTCAAGTTAATTACATTGAATGCAGACTTTTTTCGAAACATAAAATCTACACTGTACATTTACTTCAATTTCTTGAAGTAATGCATGTCAAATTAACATTGTTACATGAACTTTGTAAGTTACATAAAGGAAGAACAATGATTTTGTTATTCATTGTTATTTATTATCAAAATATGTTATTGTGTTTTTTTTTTTCCAATTATTATTGTAATCTAGGACAACTTCCACAACAGCTGGCCCATCCTCCTAAACCAGGTATGTTTCACAGGAAATTATTCACATGAAAGTTATCTTATCTTGCACAGATGAATATTTCCTTTTAAATAATTCAACAAATAAAGGCAAATGTCTTCTATTACTCAATGTTCATAACAAAATCAGTATTGTTTGATTTTGTTTTTCACCATGTAGTGCAACGTTAAAAAGGTTTCAGTCTTGAAAATACAGTTTGAAGTATGACAGCAAAGTAAGTGAAGAATTGCGCCTCACTGTTCATTTTGAAGGACAGGGTGGGAACAAGGGAATTGGTTCACTGAAACTAGCTATAAACAAAAGGATGGATGCACAACTTCCCAATTAAATATTAATTGTATTTATTTATTTATTTATGCTAGTAGCTATTCACAATGTGCATGATTTATATTTTTATTTTTTTATTTTATATATTGCCTATTACACCTATATAATAGTTAGGCCTAATAATTAACATTCAAAATGTTCAGTTTATGTAATTCAGATGTGAAATACTTTGTACTCGTTCTGCTGTATTTTATGTATGGCCATAACTTCTACATTGGCAATTATACTCTGCAAAGCAAGTTCAACAAAGCTAATAAAAGCAAATAAAAATAAATTATTAACAAACATTATATAGTTCCTAACTTCATAATAATTCATATTTAAATAAAATGTTTAATATAAAATGTAATCCTACCCTTTTTTCCATTAGATCCCCAGAAGGAATCAAGGAGGAATTTCTGTCATTCATTGAAAAAGGTAAGAAAGAACAAAGTTAAACATTTTCAACAAAGAATCAGCTTGGATAAACTTTTTAGTTTTTAACTTTTTAATTTTGGTGAATACTCATTAAAATAAGTCATAGTCTAAGGAAAGAAAATATAAACATTAATCTCTTAAAGATGGCTGCTTGAAACACAAGGAGGACTGATATAGCAAGCTGCCATTAGCCTCAGTGTTTAAAGCTGTAATGGACTGATTCTGTTCACTGACAGAAACACTGCGTTAAAGAAAGAATCGCCCGCTGATCGACTACAATGTTGTCATGTTTGGAGACTCCCATTTTGTAGTAATGGGACTGTGTAGAGCACATGTGCAAATACTGAAAGCAGATCTTGCCCAGTAACAAGATCTGTGACATTTGCACAGAACGTCTATTCAGAGTATTACTGTAAAGTGTGAGAGATTCCAAAACATGCCTCTTACATTTGGAAGAACCTGCGATTGCAGCAAACCTCGGCTAGAGAAGATGCGTCCCACCGGGATAATCACTGGGACACGTGAGTTTCTCCAAAAAATCCTCATAAAGAGACCAGGGCATTTTTTGTGGAATCAAATGGAAGATAGGTGACCATAAACACACTTAATATAAATGAATGACGTCAGAAACACACAAAGCATCATATCCGTGTATTATCATATGTAAATAACACTTGGGCTTTTTTCCAGATTACAAAGGCACAAGTGTATTAATATACATCACATTTAATAAATTAGCATTTTCTGTATATTCACTCAAATGTGCTGTTCAGTCAGATGTGTGAAGGGGTTCAATCAGTTAATAATAGAAACAAAATGAACAAATAAATCTCAAACTGGAGAGCAAGAATATGATCTGTCACTGTTCATGAGGATATAGTGAGAAGTAACAAGGCTACTGGACAAGAAGACGTGGCACAAATATCATCAATATCATGTAATCTGGAATTATTCACTGGCAGATTCTTCAGGATTTGAAAGCATCATCATCAGAAAGTTTCCTGGTGTCCATTTTAGTGACAAGCTCCATCAATGCTTCTTCAACGAATGGACTGCAGGAAATTGATGTCAGTCTGATGTTGCTCAGATTGAGTAAATAATGATGGAGAAGTTCAGAAAATCCCGTCCTGATGTTCAATGTTCACTGAATCAAGACGTTTATTCCATGCAGCACGGATGAGAAAACTGATCACTGTTAAAGCAAGAGTTTGAAGACTTCTCTTTTGTGGGACAAAGAGTCACAATCAAGACAACGAGCGTGAGATGATTTATGAATTTCATCAGGCTTACCAGTTTCCCTGTTCCTGTCCTGTTGTTTACTGGAATGTTGAATTCACTTGTTTCATTTATTTATTGGATTATGGATAATAGGATTCATCCATACCTCTTATTACTGCACACTTTAAAAACTTTAAATAATACAAAATTGATCGATACAGATTCATACACGTTCATGCAATGTGTGTGTAATTTACATTCTGTGTACAAAAGTACAAAATAAAGAAATAAACTTTGTGTTGCACACTTGTTGCATACTATAAAACTGTATAAATGTCTTTGTCTGCACATTATATTTCTTTATTTCTAATTAACTGATAATAATGATCATAATTTTGCTTCAGATGCTGTGGACCTCAGTGAGATTGCAGATTTCGTGAAGCGTAATCGCGACTCAACGATTCCTCTCGTGAAAGCAAGAGGTTCTACTCTGAGAATATGTGGGCAAGATGGGACAGTGTACGAAGGGGATGAAGAACAGCTTGAAGCCTGGAAAGATTATTACCTTCCAGAACGGATGGAAATGGAGGTGATCGGTGCCATTGATGACTTCCCATGTGATGCATTTGGTCTGCAGCTGGTGCTCTTGTTGGGTGAAGATGGAAGGGTCTTTGCCTATGAGGATGAGCTTTTGCACCTCGTGGCCATGAATTTGAGGGATCTGTTCCAGTGTGAGATGAAACCCATAGAAACCTTCAAGCTTGGAGAGTGTTTTGAAGAGCCGGTGAGGTCATAAATACATTTATACATTTATGTTCTTTATAGCATTTCATTGAGTCAATGACAGTAGTTTCAAACTAAGTCAAAGCAGGATTCATTGCTGCGACACACGCAGTAGTGAATTCATATTTTTGAATCGGGTGAATAATTCATGGACTCACTCATAAAACAGTCACTTGATGCTAAAAAGTGTGAAATGCACAGATACAAACAATGAATAGTGTCGTGACAAATTTGACAAATGTGACAAATTCGAGTATCACTGAGATCAAGTAATAAGATGAAATCATAATGCTGGACTTTGTGAATACTAGATATTTTATGGTGGTTAGGTAGTAAATATCTATGTTTATATATCCTGTTGATTATGTTCAGTTTTCATGCATATTCATACGTTTGTTTCCCAGACTGAAGAAGAATACCAAGAAATGATGGAAAGCGATGAGATCAAAGAAATGAAGAATTTACACATGGAGTTCAGAAAATCTCTGGGGCTGGAATTGCTAAACACCATGAATGATTTCGCACAGAGCCCTAACGTAAGATTATAGATGGTTGTTTTACACTTATTTATTACCAAAATAGTATAATAATATTAGTCTAATAATAATAATAATAATAATAATAATGTTTGCTAAATTCATCCACCACTCCTTTTTTGGAAATCAGGTTCATATGCAGAAGCAAGTGGGTTCAGAGGATTTCACTTCAAGCAAAAAACAAAGATTTCAAGAATATTCTTTAATATGCAATTGCAAGATGGAGCTGTCAGGGTCCTGCGCTCACAGTCATGTCCATTTTGTCTCATAATGTTTCCTTGTTTGTCTTGATCTCTGTCTTTGCTTGTGTTGGCCTATGTGTTTCTCTTGTCTCGCCTGCTTGTTTAGTCTTCATTGGCCTGATTGTGTTCGCCTGATCCTCATGTACTCTGCTTCCAATTTATTGTGCTCCTTTCATTTATGTCTTTGCTGGTTTGTTGTGTACATTGTGTGCATGCATTTATTGTTTGTCTCTACAGGTCTTGTCAGACTGCGATATGTTTGGCTTTCTCTGTCAGTTCAAGCCTAGTATTTTATTGCTTTTGATTAAAAGGGCATGCTAGTGGCTGTCACGCTTTCCATAGGGACCCCAATATTTCAGCATTGATGTAACGTTGAGCATGAATGACTGAGTGGGAACGTCTCGGTTACTGATGTAACCCTTGTACCGCAAAACCTGAATGAGTGAGTGATTGCCAGCCTTATGTCTGGGTAGGAGTGGCTTGGCATGCAAATCTCACTCGCCAATATTCATTGGCACATTTTTTACTACTCAGTAAAATTGGGGCTCTTAAGTAAAACCCCAATATGTCAGTATCTATGTAACGTCTCCTAGCCTCCTTGAGGGAACGAGGGTTACATCAGTAAATGAGACATTAACATTACTTTTCTTTTCCTTTGTTTTGGATGTAGAATTACAACTACTGTAAACATTATTTTCAAAGTCGTAAATAGGCTAAAACAAACATTATTGCAGTACTATGTCAGTCTTTCTACTTCACATTTAATTCAATGTGTTACTTGCCATTTCTTTGTAATTATTTGTGAAATTTACTTCAACGTAAATCCTTTAAAAATGTTTAAAAGTCATTTCTACACCAGTTTTTTGTGTGTAAAACAGTTAATGTTTAAGGTTATGTTTAATGTTAGGTTACGCCTATGACTTATGATGTAGAACAGAAAGCTGTAGCTCAAACAGTAGCACATGGCTTTTATAATGTCAGTCATGGATCGATTTTCAGGAAATGAATGAGCTGATAAAATGTGTAGCCTAAACGTTATGTTAAAGGGGTCCTTTTATGCCCTTTAGTGAAGTCTTGAATTTTTTTTTTTGGGGTGCACTAGAATTTGTTTTCATGCTTTATTGTTCAAAATCATTATTTTTCACATATTTTACATTATTACAGCTCCTCTCTCCCCAGTCTGGCTAGAACATGTTGTTTAGTTCCTCTTTTGATGAAGCCCCTCCTTCTGAATTATGAAATGTGCTGTGATTGGTTAGCTGGCCCAGTGTGTTGTGATTGGCACCATAGACATGTATAGAAAGGCTAGATGGCTCAAGGCGGAGTCAGCTGTGTCGTCACTTGTCGGCCATCTTAGGTCAGGAGACTGCGCTGCTGCTCCCTGCTGCTGTGGACGGAAGGTGAGTGACATACGCCAACTAAAATGCTCGTAACTTGCTGAATTCTTGACGGATTTACAAACGGTTTGGTTTATTACAAACCTTATTAACGTGGCTATGATTTGTGCTGATAAACTCCGTGGCTATAATTTTTCACAAGTATGCAGTTAAATAGCCGCATCCCTGACGTTTATGACACACCAAGCCGTTTGAAAATCGGTTGAAAATTGAGCAAAATATAGTTATTTCAGCACTACATGCACAATAGACTTTAATGTTATAACTGGACGAGCGGTCCTGTCCTAAGATGGCCGCCGTGTGACGTCGTCGGGTCCCATTGGCTCTCAGCGCCGGTAAGCTATCTAGCCTTTCTATACATGTTTATGATTGGCACTGCTTAGCGTGTGTTCGGGAAATGTCACGCCCCTTCATAACAGCGAGTTCTGCTCTGGTGTAAATAATTAAGAATGGCATCAATTTCAAACCAATTTGAGCCTGATTCAAACCCCGACAATGTTAAAGTATTAGTTCACGTAAAAATGTAAATTCTGTCATAATTTACTCACCCTCATTTTGTTTCAAACCTGTATGAATTTCTTTCTTCTGCAACAAAACAACAAAACAACATAACAAAAAGATAGATCTTTTGAAGAACGTCGGTAACCAGAAAGTTGATGGACCCCATTGACTTCCATAGTAGGAAAAAAACAAAACAATACTATGGAAGTTAATGGATCAACTGTCTGATAACCAACATTCTTCAAAATATCTTTCATTGTGTTCAGCAGAAGAAAGAAATTCATGAGAACCCTATCACTCCTGAAAACATTTTATCTGCAAATATTTCTAAGACTGTAAGACGAGAATTTTAAGAACCATTTAAAAATGACAAAAGTCACCTGCCAAGTGTCACGGATTCAGCCATTCCACCAGCGTCATACCCTGCAGCTCCCCCCAATCTTTCCAACTCACCAGAGTACTGATTCCCTGCACCTGTCACTCATCACCTGGGACTTGCTTATATACTCACGCTCATCCACACGTAGTTGTCTGGAGTGTATTCCAGAAAGCAAGGTTATCTTTCCGTCAAACATACCCTGAACTCTTGGTTGATTAAACCAAACCTTGCTTACTCGAGGTATGCTGGTTCCAAAAATGCATCCGGGAGTAAGTTCCTCCGATTCAGAAGTATGTTCATGGTAAACATACCAGACATTCTCAACAGAGTGACGAATTGACGAGTCACCATGAAAACGGACACTAAGAAAAAGCGTGCCATGCTACTACTACTTCTTTTGTTAAATGCTGATTTACATACTTAGTACATATCGCCACCTATTTGATGGTTGTGCAATAATTTTTCAATCTTTTCGCTTAATAATCTTTAATCACTGTGAATAAGAATATATTGTTTGCTTGATTCTAATTATATAATAAAAAAGAAAGACTGATTAAACTAAATACAGTCGGTGCTCGCAAAGATTACATACTGTATACGTTTATATTTTGTTTAGTCATTTTGCTTCCACATTGCTTAAATGGTAAGACATATCATAGGCTATATCATATCAAATCATATACAGTATGTCTTCTATTATAGAAATACATTTTGAAACCAAGGCCGACACCATTCAGGACTGTTAGGTTGTACAATTAATTATTTCTAGTTTGGAATTAACAATTGTGTTTTAGATTATAAAAACTGTTTATTTCCCCCACACAAACAGAAAACCCTGGAATATTATCGTCATGATGAAATTATATATTGGGTAATAATTTTGTCATTATGAAATGTTGGGTTGTGATTCTCAATTTAATCAGCCAGCATAATTTTATTTATTTATTTTATTTTATTTATGCTATTTAGACACGTTTGAACAGCTAACCCAACCCCATCCCTAAACCTACCCATTTGTGTATTATATTATATATAAAGGCAGGATATAACAGGCAGATACGACTGCAGGCACAATTTATTCAAAAAGAACAAATATTCCAATATCCCAAAAGCTATCATCTCCTCCATACGCTGTACATTCTATGCACACATTCAAAACTTGCCACCTGAATAAGCATCAAGTCAGATTTGATTGTGAAATAGCATTGGCTGTTGTGTGTCTCGTGACCAATTGTGTCATGCTAAAGTGTCGGGTGCATCTTTTGAGTGAATTATGACTGTGTGCATTCATGTAGTGGGGTTATTTTTAGCAATTAATACATTACAGTTTTTTTTTTTTTTTCTCGCTTTGGTACTATTTTCACAAGTATGGTGTACATTCTCAAAACTCTTAGTACTAATATCACAACAGATCATCAAAAGTGCACTTTTTTCAAACATTTTTAGCATATTTTCAATTGTGTTAGTACAATACACATAATCACAAAGTATCCTTTTCACAACACCAAATAACTGTTTCATCTATATAAATGTTTCATTCATAGTAACTGCCTTTCATAAAGCTCATGGCTGAAACTGATGGCATCAAAACCTCATGGCTGTCATACTTCATCGCACCTTTTGATAACACACTAGATATAAAACATTTTATGGAATAAATTACATAAATTAGGTAATGTAAGTGTATTTTCTAATGTGGCAACTGTAGCCTGTATAACTGAAATTATTTCAACAACAAGGGTGATTTGAAACATGTATCTTGCGTTGTTTGCTGTTGAATGAGCTGACTGTAAAAAGTACTAAACTGAAAGAAGATTATACTGTTGTTTTTCGGTGATTAAACCAAATGTTCTATAATCTTGTGTTTGAAACAATGATTATGTGGACTGAAATGTGTATAACTGTAATGGAAGCATGGGATCAGGTTTTGAAAGAATGACTTACTGTGTTACAAGTGTGATCAGTTTGGAAAGAGTTTTGAAAAGGGACACCTTACTTGTGAAAAAGTACCAAAGCAAATAAAATAAAAAGTAAGATCCCCTCTGTTCCCTTTCAGTCGAGAACGTCAGATTAATTAGAGTAGATTAGATTAGATTAGAAAAACTTTATTGTCTGTCACAAGTGACAGAAATTTGTCTTTGACAAGGCAGGCTCAGATAACATAAAAACACATACAAAAAGAAAACATAAATACACTCAAAACAATTTAGCTACATTAACTGAAAGGATTGGTTAAGGGGGTGGGTGGGATCCTGTGTGATTGTAGTGGCTTTCCTCAATACTGACCGGGTGTGAAGTTCTGTTAGGGGAGTTTGAGGGGAGCCTATTATCTTACTGGCTTGATTTATTATTCGTGCAAGTTTGGATTTGCACTTGACAGTGAGGGCATTATACCAGGCTGAGATATTGAAAGTGAGCATAGATTCAATGAGTGACCTGTAGACCCTAATTAAAATATCCTTGCTCACACTAAAATCTCTAAGTTTCCTCAGCAGGTGTAAACGCTGCTGGGCTTTCTTATACACAGTGTCTGCGTGCTGTGAGAAAGACAGAGATGTGTCCATCTCTGTCCCAAGGTATTTAAAAACATTGACTTGTTCAACTGGCTGACCATTGATGCTGAGGGGTTGAAACATTTGCTGTGTATTCTTGGTTTCCCTACTCTGACAGCACAGCTCCTTGGTTTTATCGATGTTGAGCTCCAGGGAAATTTCTTGGAATGTTGTGACCAAATTATTAACTGTCTGGTGGTAAACAGACAGTGCCTTAGTATCAGACAAATGGGCTACTAAGGCCATATCATCAGCGTACTTAAAAATAAACATTCCATCCCTGTTGCAGGATATATTGTTTGTGTAAACAGAGAAAAGAACAGGAGATAAAACACATCCTTGGGGGAGCCCAGTATTTAAAAGCTGTTTCCTAGAATTAAAACCGTTCACACGCACCTGTTGTGGTCTGTCCTGTAAAAAGTTCTTTATCCATAAAATCAGTATTGGGTGGACCTGAAGCTCGACTAGGTGTTGCAGAAGTGTGTATATGTGTACAGTATTAAAAGCAGAGGAAAAGTCCATAAATAAAATCCTTGTGTGAGTGTGTAATGAGTCCAGCTGTCTGGTCACAGTGTCCAAGAGAGTTAGAGTTGCATCCTCCACTCCACGTTTAGCTTTATAAGCAAACTGGAGTGGGTCCAGTCTTCCTGTCACAGAGCTTGAGAGATGGTTACCTATTACTCTTTCCATACATTTGCAGAGTAGCGATGTCAGGGCAACTGGCCTAAAATCCTTGGGGTCTTTAGCATGTGTCTTTTTAGGAATCGGGATAATGGTTGATTCTTTCCACTGGTGAGGAACACAGCTTGAATCCAGGAGGCTCTGAAAGAGCTTGGTGAAAACCCCACTTAGCTGGGTGGAGCAGTCTTTAAGCACTCTGCCTCTCAGCCTATCAGGGCCAGGGGTTTGTGTGGGTTCACTCGGCTTAGGACAGATGCCACTAGTTTCTCATCTATGATGAGAGCCTGGTTAGATAGACTGGGGCTGGGGGGATTCCAGCTGACTGATGTGCTACAGTTGTCGAACCTGCTGAAGTAGAGCTTTAATTCTCTGCCCGAGCCCGAGCCCGAGCCCGAGCCCGAGCCCGGACTCGGGCCGGGTCGGGCCGATATTTCCCGCCACTGTCCTCGGGCCGGGTCGGGTCGGGCCCTTGATAAAGCACGTCACGTGTCATGCGCAGCGTCTCGTCCACTCGCACTCGCAGTCTCGCACGCGTGACGCATCACACCTGCTGTGCATGCTGTAGGCTATTCTGTTGCTATTCTAAGTGCGACATGGATCTTGAAGAAGCAAAGAAAAAAATTAAAACAGGAGAATTAACTTTGAGCAAGTTTTGAGGAAAATCGGAGGTATGGACACATTTTAAACTAGTCGTGGGGACTCGGGAGTGACAACATAATGTGTTGGCTTTGTCTCGTGCATTAAATGCGCACGCTGCTCGCCTATGAAAAAAAAAAAAAAAAAAAAAACGGGGAATTCGACGATGAACAGACATGAGTCATGCAGTTTGCATGCTTCTTCCTTGTCGCATTAGGTCTATTCATTAAGATAATTGCACGCACAATTATGAACTTGATAAATGTTACAGATATGTTTTACTATGCACAAACAAATGCCTTTCAACTTACATGTGCAAAATTCAGAATTAAATGAATGTGCTGCAATTTGTACAAAAAGAGAGTCTGTAGTAGCCTACGTGTTTTAGCCATTAAATAAGCACATAGTTTCAAGTTTGTTAAGTTTTGTTTTGAAGAAAGCTTTTCTTTAAAGTGAATTTCGTTTAGTATAAATTGTATCTTAATTTTAATACATTTTTCATCAACCAATTGCCTGGATTTAATACATAAAAAGCAATATAGCAGACATTATAATCATCAGGACCGGCTTTGCCGACAAGCGACACAGGCGGCCGCCTGGGGCGCCATCTGCTGGACGGGGCGCAAAATTGCATAATAAAAAAAAAAAAGTTAATTAAATGTATGTATCGTATTATGAAAGCTGCGCACACGCTGTACACTTTTACTGTGCACTGTCCACACACTGCTTGTATTTGTCCATTTCTTTTACTAGATTATACAATCCTAAAAAACGACTGAGTCACTCTGATAGGCAGCTGTCAAACTCACGCGCGTTGCTCAGCAACCGGGAGTGGCGCGAAAACATCTTACAGCTGGTTTTAGCGCTTTAAATGATGGGGTAAAACTAAAACCCAAAAAATACAAAAATGGTGTGCACATCCCAAACACCCAGATTGGGCGCAGGTGCAGGACAACTAAATAATATAGACAAAATAAAGAAGTGTGAAGGACTTTCAGTGTGCGGACTTCACACTTCTTTATTTTGTAAAACTAAAACCCCCCTTGGCGGTTGTAGGCTATAAATGATCATATATATATAATATTTTATGATGAAAAGAACATCCAAGCCATCGGGATCGGCTTTCCGAAAACGAAGGAAGGAGGAGGAAGAAAAACGGGCCCAAAGCAGAGGTATGTAGATATCATCAAGCTCACAGCCTACCCGGAGGAGATAAAGACGAGGATGACCAACAACTTTTTACAGCTTAACAGTAAATAAAATGCATAATTATTATTATTATTATTATTATTACACTGTAAAAAAAAAAATTACATCCCCAAGTCAAAAATTTCAAGTGACCGATAACATCTAAATTTTTCAATTAGTCTGACGTATTATTTCTCATTGAGCCAATGTTAACAGACTATTGCAACAAGAATTTCACTTGGGCCAATTGAAAAATGTAGATGTTATTGGTCACTTGAAATTTTGGATTTGGGAGGGTTAGAAATTTTTTACAGTGTACTATTATTATTATTATTATATCAATTTACCAAAGGAACTTTTTGCGGTACGCTATGAGCTAACAGCAACAACATGCTGTGTTACAGCTGTTGATTTCACCACGCACAGTTCCTTGCTAGATGTTTAAATACACAATACAGTATCTCGCAACTTTTTCCAAATAAATTTACTTTTGAATCGTGTCCAGATGCAATGAGACAATATCTGCAGCCACGACAGACATCTGTTGACGCTGCGGCACTGTCTACACCTGCTGAACCTCACGGTGAAGAATGTAAGCTTTTTTCTGATTTGGAGTATGATTGCAGGACAGATCTTTCATGATTTT
Organism: Leuciscus idus; assembly: GCA_021554675.1. Taxonomy (NCBI): domain Eukaryota; kingdom Metazoa; phylum Chordata; class Actinopteri; order Cypriniformes; family Leuciscidae; genus Leuciscus; species Leuciscus idus. The sequence continues at coordinate 44,382,912 of CM038628.1, read as the reverse complement.
TTTTTCAATTATTAATAAGAAGGCATACAAATATGAATTTAATATTTGTATTATATCAGAAGAAAGCTATGTTACAAGTGGGTGTGTAGCGAAATTTCGACTTCATCCGAGAATTGCCTATCACACTGTCTAACACACAGCATGACATTTTACGCCAGTCTCTGTTTCTTGTTTATGCTGCAGCATCTATCCAGCCATCAAGCAGCAGCAGCACATTTACTGAGCTACAATCTCAGCATCAAGAACCAGGTGAGTCGGCTACTTGTTAGGCTATTTGTAACCTACAGTAGAAACGGTCTTTTTCAAATTAAACGGCTTATCACATATATCGATATATGCCATCTTAATCTATCTAAATCCACACCAGACACTTGTTTTTCACACAATCAATGCTAAATACTCTGAAGACATACTAACATACACATTTGAAATTGTCTTCTTACTTAAAGATGTTGTATTACTAATAACTTCTCATTGTCAAAATATGTTGTAAATTTGCATAAAATGATGGACATTAGTTTGTGTGTTCATACTAAATTAACATTCATTGGCATTCATAATGGCATTTTCATGAATAGTTTGGCATAGTAACTACATTTCTATTACTTGAATAAGACATTATCGTGGGTTAAATTTTCCATGTAACCCTACTGAGTTTACTCATTATAGGACACAGTGAACACCTGAAAACCTGGGTCTTGTATTTGAAGTAAAATCATCACTATTGCATCTACAGATATTTTTAAAGTTGCTCTATGTTTGTGTGTTTAATTTTCTCACAGAAGAAGGACCCAGCACCAGCAGACTCAGTGCTCCAATCCAACAGCCTGAAGACACATCATCAGCTTCAACAGATGTCTGTGAACCTGTACAAGCTGGCCCTGTGGATCCTGCTGACTGGCCACACCAGTTGACTGATGCAGTGAGAACTGAATTAGTTAGTCGAGGACCTTATGAAGTAAAACCAGATTTCACATTCCCTAAAAGTGAGGATGGAAGAAGTTTCCATCACCACTATGTCCACAGGCAGTTAGTGAATGGGGAGAAAATTAAGAGAACGTGGCTGATGTATTCACCCAAAAGGGATAGTTTATACTGTTTCTGTTGCAAGCTCTTCTCCCAGAAAGCATTTAAATTAAGTAGGGATGGGTTTCATAGCAGAGGTATGTAGATATCATCAAAGCAGCCTCCCCTCCTTGAACTGCCACCTTACCGTGGTGGAGGGGTTTGAGTACCCGAATGAACCTAGGAGCTATGTTGTCTGGGGCTATATGCCCCTGGTAGGGTCTCCCAAGGCAAACAGGTCCTAGGCGACGGGTCAGACTAAGAGCGGTTCAAAACCCCTTATGATGCCCAAAAAAAGGAGGACCGTGACGTCGCCCGGTATGGCGCAGCCGGGGCCCCACCCTGGAGCCAGGCCCGGGGTTGGGGCTCGTATGCGAGCGCCTGGTGGTCGGGCCTCCCCCCATGGGGTCCGGCCGGGCTCAGCCCGAAGGAGTGACGTGGGGCCACCCTCCCGTGGACCCACCACCTGCAGGAGGGACCGTAAGGGGCCGGTGCTAAGTGGATCGGGCGGCAGTCGAAGGCTGGAGCCTAGACAATCCGATCCCTGGACGCGGAATCTAGCTCTAGGGACATGGAATGTCACCTCTCTGGCGGGGAAGGAGCCTGAGCTTGTGCGTGAGGTTCAGAGATTCCGACTAGAGATAGTTGTGATCACCTCTACGCACGGCTTGGGCTCTGGAACCACACTCCTCGAGAGAGGATGGACTCTTCACCACTCTGGAGTTGCCCATGGTGAGAGGCGGCGGGCTGGTGTGGGTTTGCTTATAGCCCCCCAGCTCAGCCGCCATGTGTTGGAGTTCACCCCGGTGAACGAGAGGGTCGCTTCCCTACGCCTTCGGGTCGGGGATAGGTCTCTCACTGTCGTTTGTGCTTACGGGCCGAACGGCAGTGCAGAGTACCCGGCCTTCTTGGAGTCTCTGGGAGGGGTGCTGGAAAGTGCTCCGACTGGGGACTCCGTCGTTTTACTGGGGGACTTCAACGCCCACGTGGGCAGCGACAGTGACACCTGGAGGGGCGTGATTGGGAGGAACGGCCCCCCTGATCTGAACCCGAGTGGTGTTCTGTTATTGGACTTCTGTGCTAGTTACAGCTTGTCCATAACGAACACCATGTTCAAGCATAAGGGTGTCCATCAGTGCACATGGCACCAGGACACCCTAGGCCGGAGGTCGATGATCGACTTTGTGGTTGTTTCATCCGACCTCCGGCCGTATGTCTTGGACACTCGGGCGAAGAGAGGGGCGGAGCTGTCAACTGATCACCACCTGGTGGTGAGTTGGATCCGATGGCGGGGGAGGAAGCTGGACAGACTCGGCAGACCCAAACGTACTGTGAGGGTCTGTTGGGAACGTTTGGCCGAATCTCCTGTCAGAGAGATCTTCAACTCCCACCTCCGGCAGAGCTTCGACCAGATCCCGAGGGAGTCTGGAGATATTGAGTCCGAGTGGACCATGTTCTCCACCTCCATTGTCAACGCGGCCACTCGGAGCTGTGGCCGTAAGGTCTCCGGTGCCTGTCGAGGTGGCAATCCCCGAACCCGGTGGTGGACACCGGAAGTAAGGGATGCCGTCAAGCTGAAGAAGGAGTCCTATCGGGCCTGGCTGGCTTGTGGGACTCCTGAGGCAGCTGATGGGTACCGACGGGCCAAGCGGACTGCAGCCCGGGTGGTTGCGGAGGCAAAAACTCGGGCCTGGGAGGAGTTCGGTGAGGCCATGGAGAAGGACTATCGGTCGGCCTCGAAGAGATTCTGGCAAACCGTCCGGCGCCTCAGGAGGGGGAAGCAGTGCCCTACCAACGCTGTTTACAGTGGAGGTGGGCAGCTGTTGACCTCGACTGGGGATATCACCGGACGGTGGAAGGAATACTTCGAGGATCTCCTCAATCCCGCCGTCACGTCTTCCATTGAGGAAGCAGAGGCTGAGGGCTCGGAGGCGGACTCGTCCATCACCCAAGCTGAAGTCACCGAGGTAGTCAAGAAACTCCTCGGTGGCAAGGCACCGGGGGTGGATGAGATCCGCCCTGAGTACCTCAAGTCTCTGGATGTTGTGGGGCTGTCTTGGCTGACACGCCTCTGCAACATCGCGTGGCGGTTGGGGACAGTACCTTTGGACTGGCAGACCGGGGTGGTGGTCCCTCTTTTCAAGAAGGGGGATCGGAGGGTGTGCTCCAACTATAGGGGGATCACACTTCTCAGCCTCCCTGGGAAAGTCTATGCCAGGGTACTGGAGAGGAGAATCCGGCCGATAGTAGAACCTCGGATTTAGGAGGAACAGTGTGGTTTTCGTCCCGGTCGTGGAACACTGGACCAGCTCTATACCCTCTACAGGGTGCTGGAGGGCTCATGGGAGTTTGCCCAACCAATCTACATGTGCTTTGTGGATTTGGAGAAGGCATTCGACTGTGTCCCTCGCGGCGGCCTGTGGAGGGTGCTCCGGGAGTATGGGGTCCGGGGCCCTTTGCTAAGGGCTATCCGGTCCCTGTACGACCGGAGCAGGAGCTTGGTTCGTATTGCCAGCAGTAAGTCAGACTTGTTCCTGGTGCGTGTTGGACTCCGGCAGGGCTGCCCTTTGTCGCCGGTTCTGTTCATAATTTTTATGGACAGAATTTCTAGGCGCAGCCAGGGGCCGGAGGGGGTCGGGTTTGGGGACCACACGATTTCATCTCTGCTCTTTGCGGATGATGTTGTCGTGTTGGCCTCATCAGACCAGGACCTCCAGCATGCACTGGGACGGTTTGAAGCCGAGTGTGAAGCGGCTGGGATGAAAATCAGCACCTCCAAGTCCGAGGCCATGGTTCTCAGTCGGAAAAGGGTGGCTTGCTCGCTTCAGGTTGGTGGAGAGTTCCTGCCTCAAGTGGAGGAGTTCAAGTATCTTGGGGTCTTGTTCACGAGTGAGGGAAGGATGGAACGGGAGATTGACAGGCGGATCGGTGCAGCTTCTGCAGTAATGCGGTCCCTGTACCGGTCTGTCGTGGTAAAGAAGGAGCTGAGCCGCAAGGCGAAGCTCTCGATTTACCAGTCAATCTACGTTCCTACTCTCACCTATGGTCATGAGCTGTGGGTCATGACCGAAAGGACAAGATCCCGGATACAAGCGGCCGAAATGAGCTTTCTCCGTAGGGTGGCTGGGCGATCCCTTAGAGATAGGGTGAGAAGCTCGGTCACTCGGGAGGAGCTCAGAGTAGAGCCGCTGCTCCTCCACATCGAGAGGGGTCAGTTGAGGTTTTTTATCTTTTCCGGATGCCTCCTGGACGCCTTCCCGGGAAGGTGTTCCGGGCATGTCCCACCGGGAGGAGACCCCGGGGAAGACCTAGGACACGCTGGAGAGACTATGTCTCCCGGCTGGCCTGGGAACGCCTCGGTGTCCCCCCGGAAGTGCTGGAGGAAGTGTCTAGGGAGAGGGAAGTCTGGGCATCCCTGCTTAGACTGCTGCCCCCGCGACCCGGCCCCGGATAAGCGGTAGAAGATGGATGGATGGATGGATGGGTTTCAAAACTGGAAAAACTGTAGTGAGACTCTAAAAATGCATGAGAATAGTCCAGAACACACCAAGAACATGGGATTGTGGAAGGAGCTAGAGAGCCGCATAAGAACAGGCCAAACAATAGACAAAGTGGAAATGGCACTGATAAATGCAGAAAGAAGACGGTGGCGTGAAGTGCTTACCAGGTTGGTCGCCATCATCCAGTCATTGGCTGAGCGCAACATTGCTCTCAGGGGGACCACTGACAAATTAAATGCACCTAACAATGGCAACTTCCTGAAGGAAGTGGAGCTCATGGCTCAGTTTGATCCTGTCCTGAAGGAGCACGTTGCCAAGGTGGAAGGAGGAGCGAACCATACATCATACCTCGGAAAAAATATCCAAAATGAAATCATTGACTGTATCAGTGAAAGGATTGTGGAGTCCATTGTGTCTGAAATCATACAGTCAAAATATTTTTCAATAATTTTAGACTGCACTCCAGATTTGAGCCACAAAGAGCAGTTGTCAGTGATTCTGAGAATTGTTTCAATTGAAGGCATTCCACAAATAAAAGAGCACTTCCTGGGGTTCCTTGAGGCAGAAGAAACAACTGGAGAAGGCCTTTCAGCCCTAATTTTAGGGAGACTTCAAGAGTTACGCATCCCATTTGAAGACTGCAGGGGGCAGTCATATGATAATGGTGCAAACATGAAGGGGAAGAAGGCAGGTGTTCAAGCAAGACTACAGCAAATAAACCCCCGCGCACTATTTGTGCCATGCGGGGCACACACTGTTAATTTAGTTGTCTCAGATGCAGCAAAGAGCTCTGCAGATGCAACTGGCTACTTTGGCTACCTGCAAAAACTGTTCACTTTGTTTTCTGCTTCCACTAAAAGGTGGTCCATTCTCCAAAAGCACGTGAACACAACACTGAAGTCCTGGGCAGATACACGATGGGAGAGCCGAATTAACAGTGTGGCGGCTGTAAGGTTTCAGGCTGCCAAAGTTAGAGATGCCCTCATTGAGGTGAGAGACAGCACAACAGACTCAGTCATAAAAGTAGAAGCACAATCTCTAGCTGAAGAAGTTGGTTCATACCGCTTCTGCATTTGCACTGTTGTCTGGTATGACAGTCTAGTAAAAGTCCAGAATGTCAATAAACTGCTGCAGTCTCCAACCATGCACTTGGATGTTGCTGTGGACCTCCTGAAAAAAGCTGAGGTCTCCCTTGCCAGTTACAGAAGCACTGGTTTTGCTGATGCACAATCCTCTGCAAAAGAATTGTGTGAGGAGATGAATGTAGTTGCTGCCCTAAAGCAGAAGAGGCTCAGGGTGACCAAAAGGCAGTTTTCCTACGAGGCTCCCGATGAGCAGCTTAGTGATGCACTGAAGAGAATGGAAGTTTCTTTTTTTCAATGGAGTTGTTGATGTGTGCATTTTATCTCCAAGAGAGAGAACAGAAATGATGGGTGACATTGCTAGCAAGTTTAGTGTTCTCACAAACTTCCCTGATCTCCCAGCTGATGAGCTTGTGAAGCAAGCTAAAGAACTGACCCACACCTTGACCATTGGAGATAAATCAGACTTAGATGCGGAAGAACTGATTGTGGAGATGCAATATTTTCCAACTTGGCCGAAACCCAAAATGACAACGCTTGAACTGCTGGTGTTTCTTGAGGAGAAAAACCTTAAGGAAGCATATCCCAATCTATGGATAGCACTGAGAATTTCTGTCACCACTCCAGTGACTGTGGCATCTGCTGAGAGAAGCTTCTCCAAACTCAAGCTAATAAAAACATATTTTTTTGTGGGGGCACTCTCGCCTTGGGCACCAAATAACCTAGAGCCGGCCCTGATAATCATGACATGAAGTCGCCGGCGCGCCGCGGTCACACCATTTGAAACTCGTAACACATGCTGTCACCGAATTTACAAATGCACATCTTGCTTGTTGCTCACACATATTATGTTGAAATAACAATATGTTGAAGTAACATTATTAATAATAATAAATCTTTAAGAATATTTGATTGAATGCTGAATGTTGTGCTTGTTCAATTTAATAAAATTAAAACTTTAATTGTGATAATTAAAATAACTGAATATTGAATATTGAGTGGCCAATTTTTGCTGATTTATTTATAGTATTTATATAATATATATAACTGCGCAGCTCCCCCTGTAGCCTAAATGAGCACAGCAGCACCTGCTTAAAAAAATTCTGGCGCTGCCCCTGGTTATAACGGCCCACATATTAAAAATGGTCGGGTTTAAATCGGGCTCGGGCTCATAATTACAGTTAACGTATCGGGTCGGGCCGGGCTCGGACACAACGTGCTCGGGTTGGGTCGGGCTTGATTTTTTGGGCCCGATTTAAGCTCTATGCTGAAGAAGTTGTTTAACTCTCTGGGGTCTAAGGGGTTTTTGGGGTCCTTGAGATGTTCTGACATGCCCTGACATTTGTGCTTGTGCTACAGCGCCGCGAGACGGTGTAAACAAGTACAATGATCTGAATAAACTTGATGTGTTTTCTCGAGCTGATATGTGGGCGTTCACAGTTTGCATGGATCGCCTCAGTCATTTGCGTTAGCGCGCGCTCTCCGTGGGCGGGGTCACATTAAAAATAATTAGCTGAGATGAGAATGACTGACATCTCGCTCATTTCATACAGATTACATAAACTGAGAATATTTGTTTTTTATAAAAATTACTTCATTTAAAAGAAGAGAATTCAAGCTTCATGCCTGTGTGTCTGTATGCCTGTTTGACTGAGTATTCGCTGAGTTACAGTTCATTTTCGGACGCGTTTCAGAATGGACTTCACTGACAGAGAGAAAGCAGAACTCACATCATGTTTATTTTTCTTTATTTGGCAAAAAGCACAACACTTTGTTTTTATTGTGGGTATACACAAAAATAATACACACTTAACAGGATCGATTACTGTATGAAACTGGTTTGTAAAATCAACGTCAACAGAGTATTTGGAGTCTCGTTTGAACTGATAAGAAAAAAAACAAGCAAATCACGCCGGCGTGATTGCCGACCTCAGAGGGTTAACTGCTCTGCAAAAGAGGCAGGATCTTGACAGTTAATCACTGCAGGTTTAGGTGTTCTCCCCATCATGGTGTTTAACCCATGCCATCCTCACATTCCCAGAGGTTAATTTTTGTTCTACTTTGTCCTTGTAGTGAATTTTTGCCATCTTAGCCTTCTATAAGAAATTATGGTCTGTTCCCAACTTCCACTCCAATATATATATATCAAAATGTTCCTTCACTTAAAAGAGCTTAATTATCATATAGAGACTATTACATGCAATCTCAGTAATATGTAAATAGTATCACAGAGGGCAACCAACAACCATCTTGATTACAGGGACTTCAAATAGCTTGTCACCTTAAACATTTGACCGTTCTGTTTTAACAGAAGATCAAAGATGTGACCACTACAGATAGATCTTATCACCTAAAACCTTTTGCTGTTCGGATTTCACAGAACATCAAAGATGTGGGCACAGAGGAAAGATCCTCAATTTACATTTAAGACAGAGTTTCAGCCTCATGTTGAGAGGGAAGACGAATCTGTTATTCTTCAATTACACTTAAAAACAGAGCTTCATTTACATGTAGAGGGGGAAGACAAATGAAATAGGGGATAAATGTTTGAGCTGAGAGGATGAGTTTCATTCTGCATGACTCCGCTGAATCCAAGGTGCTTTGTGTACCTTGTCACTGCTATGCTGTAATAAACTTCATTTTTGAGATCTTCGACGTCCACTTCATTTTTTCTTACACTTCCTTCTAAATTCTTTCTGTAGCTCCCTCACCCGGAGTGTGTCACCTTCTAAAAAAGCCTTCTTTTTTAAAACCAGACAGATTTTCATGTCCTTGGTGACCCACTGCTTGTTATTTGGATGTATTGTTATTTGTTTAGTTTGAGTTACCACATCCTCACAGAATAAGATGTAAGAGGTTATTACATCAGTCAGTAAATTAAAATCATTCCCGCAATCCTCAAAAAACAAACTGCAATCAGTCAACTCAAAACATCCTCTCAGTGCTTCTGAAGTCTCTTCGTTCCAAACATTAATAATTTTTTTAAGTGGTTCACCCCTTTTAAGTTGTGACCTGTACTTTGGCAACAACAGAATAACCTTGTGGTCAGAACGACCAATAGGAGGACGAGGTTTTGATATATACGCATCTGGAATGTTGCCATAACACAAGTCCAGTCTGTTGTGCATTCTAGTGGGGACTGTAACATATTGCTCTAGGTTAGGTAGATGTGTAGTGATGTCGCATTTGTTAAAATCCCCTATCAAAAGTACTGGTTGTTCGCCAGATTGATTGACAGCCCTATTGTAACTGTCTGTTATATGTTCAGCAGCAAGTGCGAAATCCGGTCCTGGTACATGTACTAAAATCACAGTGATCTGGGAGAATTCTCGGGGTAAATAGTGCGGTCTGAAAGACACAGTCATTATTTCGAAGTGCTTGCAACACTCAGTCTCTCTCACAGTGAAGTTGGTTGCCCACTTGTTGTTGACAGCTATACAGAGCCCGCCCCCAATCGACTTCCGTGTTTTCCGTACATCCCTGTCAAAGCGTATGATGTTAAAGCCATCCAGATCAAAATCCACATCCTCAGAAAGCCATGTTTCTGTAAAACAGAACAAACTTGTTTGTCTGTAGTCTGAATCCGACCTCACGAGTGTGGACAGCTCGTCAGCCTTGTTCCGTAATGATCGCACGTTTGACAGTGTGATGGCAGGTAGCGGTAATCGGCTACCTCTTCTCCTCATTCTGTTGCGAATACCTCCTCTAGACCCTCGTTTCCTCCGTATTCGCCTCCGTTTGCTGCCACGTATTAACTCCGGAGGGATCTGTGTTGTGGAAAGGGATACCTGCGATGGCTCGAAGTCAAGCCGGCTCAGCTCAAACAGATGGTCCCGCGTGTAGACGAGCCTGCCTGGGTTGGCGGCGAATGGAGTATCTGGTCCTAAGAAAAGTCAGTTTACACGACATAGACTCACAATCGCGAGCCAGATGTACGCTAAGTTCAGCACTGTTGTTGTTGTCAAACGTAAAAACACACACTCTAGAACACAACACAACGCGGAATAACAGAAAAACAAAGAGCCTGACCGTGTCGGGAGTAGCGTTGACGTGCCGCGCTCCCACGTCTGAATGGGATCACGCTAGGGAGCCTGTCATCTTCGAGCATGTTAGAACGAGCCAATGCAGGGGCCCCTTCAGAGGACAGGATGTCTATCGCAACATCGGAGGGGGAGCTGGGCTCTGGAGATGATGACTCGGCTGCGCTGCCTCCCTCTGGGAGACCAGCTGGCAGCTGGGTGCGGTTCGAGGACCCAGTCATCCGCCTTCTCACGCATCCCCTGCCACCTAGTAGAGTCAGGTAAGTGTTGCACTGCACACTCAGATCCCGCTTCGGGCCGCCTGCGGGCCTCTCGAGCCGGATCCCTGTCCTCCACCTCGCTGCCCCGACTTCCGGCTTCCAAGAGCCTGTACTTCATTGTACCCTTAATGTGGTGGGTTACGACCATCTTGGATCTGTATCAACTGAAACGGGCCCTTTTTCGAAAGCCTCCGGTCACTTGTTAAACACAGAGTTGCATCTTCAATGCCCCGTCCCCAAGATTGGTCTGCAGCGTTCGACTTGAAAGACGTGTACTTCAGATCTCTATCCTTCTGCTCCACAGGCCTCTTGTGTTCTTGCGTTCGAAGGTAAGAAGTATCAGTACATGGTCCTACCCTTCGAGTGCTCCATAGCCAGTTTAATCTCTTTTCTAGTGTGGAGATGGTCTCGGTCTAGCGCATCTCTCAAAAAAGAGGTGTGTCGGTGTGAGAAAGGGAACTTTCAGAGGCTCCTGGGGCATATGGTAGACGCAGCCACACGGCTTCGTCCATATGAAGACCGCTTCAGCACTGGCTTCACTGGCCGAGTCCCGAGGTGGCCATGGCAGAGAGACACGCTCCGTGTGGTGAACACCCTGGCCTGTCGCCAAACCCTCAGCCCATAAACTGACCTTTTGTTTCCCCGGGCCAATGGCTCCTGCAACAAGTGTCCACTAATGTCGGCTGAGGGGGCCATATATAAAAGGGGGCCATGTCTGGGCGCCCTCTGACTGCATTGGCATTCATTGCCTCGAGTTGCTTGCAGTTTCCTTGCTTCGAGACACCGCTGCTCAGCGAGTATGTACTGTTCTGACAACATTGCGACCGTCGAGCTGTGCTCCCCTCGCATGTTACAACTCGCCCGCCACCTCCTCCTTGGAGTCAGAAACTTCTAAGATCGCTTCATTCCACTTATTTCTGCTGGCTTGCTCAATCGTGCCACTGACAAGCCTCACGACAGCCTCTGGTCCAGATACAGTGGAGACTCTGTCCCCAGCTGGCCCTGGGTCCCCCGCAGAAATGCATTCCCCAGTGAGCGTTTTTGCTAGCCTGGCAAGCCAGACCTACATCAAGATGTTAGGTCTGGCAACTCACCATGGCACGGCTCAATCCGAGGGGCGGGATAAACGGCTGTCTTTCAAATTCCCTCTGCACGCAAAAGGACAGCGCTTCAACCAACCAGAGCGTTTTCCCAACAGCGGAGCTAACGTTAGTTGATAGATTCAACTTTTGAATCTGGCCGGCAAAACTACGAACACATTTTCCTTTTTTATGAATTTATGAATGACTTAAGTGCTGTTCTTTGCTCTTTTCTCAAAGACTTAACGAGTCTTTAAGTAAAAAACTTAACTCCAAGTCCTCCAGAGTCGCGGCCAAAGCCGATTCGAAAGACTGTTCTCCAGCAGCAGCTCTTCTTTGTTTTCAAGTAGCAGGGAACCGTCGCAACTCTGTCGTCATTATGTTAAGCCCGCCCCGCCTACTCTATACACGACGTGATTGGCCTGACCCAATTTAGGTTTTTCCAGCGCGAAAGTCAACGGAGAGTTGCTAGACTACCCTGGCTGCAAAATACATTTTGCTGCCGCTAGGGTGCATCTAGATTTCTAGGCTACCTTTTTGCACTACGGTGCTAAAATCAGGAAGAGTTGGAGCAGGTCTTGTTAGTTGCCCCTTATTGGCCCAACCGACCTCCCCTCTCGACAGTCTTCCTGACTCCTTCCTCTGAGTACATTCTCAGGGATGGGGCATGATGGCACCCGCGTCTAGACCTTGGAGAGTTCCAGTTCTGGTTCTGAGTAGAACGGGACGCGGAGGTTCTGGTTACTACCGCAAGAACTTCTATGCCGTAGAGACCATCACTTCTGTGAGCACCCTCTCAAGTGAGGCTCGCTCCCCTTAGAAGTGGAACCTATTCGTTGAAGTGAGTCTTCTCTCCGTGAGGAGATCCCAAAGGTGTTCGATCACTTTAGTGCTCCCTTCCTGCTAACGGTTGGAGGGAGGCTGTCTCCTCCACCTCAAAATGTTGTGACCTCTATATTGACGCACATCATGATGCAGTGGATACAAATCCAGGGGGAGTGCGACTTGATCGTCAGGTTCCTGACGGGAGCAAGGAGAAATAACCGCCTTGCGTCCCCTCTTTACCCTCTTGGAACTTATCTCTGGTGCTACTGCACTGCAGAGACCTCCCTTGAGCCCTACAGGCAGTGAGTTAAAAATTCTGTTTTTAAAGAAACAGTTCTCCTGCTTTTTTGGTCTCTATCGAGAGGGTAGGGACCTGCCCGCATTTCGGTCAACGAATTGTGCCTGGAGTTCAGGCCGGCTAACTCTCATGACACCTGAGACCCTGGCCTGGATATGTGCCCAAGGTTCCTACCTCTCCTATGGGACCAGGTGGTGAGCCTGCAAGCGCTGCCCCAGAGGAGGCAGATCCAGCCCTGGCTTTTCTCTGTCCGTCCGCTTCAGTGCGGTTATACGTGATCAGAACGCAAAGCCTAGACCTTACACCAGCTCTTTCTGTTACGGAAACCAGCAGAAGGGAAGGCTGTTTCCTAGCAAAGGGTTGGCCCACTACAAAGAAAGCGGTTGCCTTCATCTTGGTGAGAAAGTTTCCCAAGGTGCACGGGTCCACCTGGGCGGTGAGCTCCTCCTAAGCGAGGGTATTGCTCCCTCGTAGGCGTTTACACAGAGTGCCTCACTGAACAGATGTTAAATAGAGTTGGGGGCTGGGCGACACCTATACACGTTCGCTAGAGAACTAGCCTATGTGTCGAACCGTTGCTTCCCATGGGCTCCCATCACATGAAGCCAGTTTCACTGTAAGCACAGTTCGAAGTGTCAGCTTGCTGCGCCATTCTCGTTCTGTGGATTGGATTTGTGTGCATTTTTTTGCTCCAGTAGAGTTCCCTCTTAAACCGAACCCTGTTGAGTTCCTCCAAACGCTTCGGCAACGGATGTGGCGGAACGTCCGAAACCAGGCCTATCACTCGTATACACTGGTGGAACCTGTGTGAGGCTGGGTCCATATGTTGTGATCCCTACGGCGATCCCATATGTGTATTCTTCCAAGGTACGGCTCCCTGCGGTGAGCCCGTGTCTTCCCTCGGCAGAGTCCGCTCTGCTGTCACTGTCGGTTCATCCCAGTGACATTCCATATGTTGTACTGCCCGGTCTCCGCCCAGTCCATATGTGTATTCTCCACATGTCACCTCCCTTCGGGTAGGATGTGGTTTCCGCAGCGTCCCTTCCTTCCTTGACAGGGTATGCTTTCCCAGTGGTCTTGTGGAACAGCAGTTGACCTCCCTGGCCTAAGCCTTGCCCTTCTCCGCCTCAAGTTGCGGGGGGTCAGGAGGCTTTCGTCCAGGCACTGGAAGGTGGCAGCTCTAGTGGCGCTTTCCACAATAAGATCCCATTCAGTTGACGTTGACTACGTCTTTCGTTCTCGACTGAAAGGGAACGTCCTGGTTGTGTATGCCCTTAGCCACTATAGCTGGACCACCGCTGACTCCGAGTACTCTCGGCTCCTCAGCGTAAAGCAACTGGTGCGTGCATCCACTTCCGTATTTATACCCGCGCCACGGGGGCGGAGTGTGTGATGCAAATCACGCACTCCAATTGCATTGGCTCGTTCTAACATGCTCGAAGATGACAGGCTCCCTAGCGTGATCCCATTCAGTCGACGTCGACTATGTCCTCCGTTCCCTCCTTCAGGGAACGTGCCGAGTCATTTGCATGCCGAGTCATACCTATCCGGATTCGGACTGCTTCAGAGCCAAGTGGTTACACAGCGATCGCTCTTTCCAGTCACCTCTACTACTAAGAAGAGAGCAATTTTCAACTAAGATCAAAAACCAGCAATTCTATTTGCTACTAGGAGAACCTTTACGAAAACAATCATTTTAATAGCTTTTTGTTTGCTGCTCATCGTGAGTTCTCTCTGCTGGTGTGAAGGCACATTCCAGTGGTGTGTGTATCCAGCGTGCTGTCCAGACAGAGCAACATTTTATCCCTGGGTGTTTTGGCTGAAAGAGCAGTTCCCTAAAAAAGCAAGCACGGGCCAGGCACTTAAGCCTTCTGGGGCTTCGGGTCAACTGGGAAAAGAGCAAGCTTTCCTCTGTGCAGAGCATCTCTTTTCTCGGTGTGAAGTGGGATTTGGTCAATATGACAGCCCGTCTCACCAACGAGCGCGCACAGTCATTCCTGAACTGCCTGAATATGTTCAGGCGGAAGACAGAGGTTCCACTGAAGCAATTTGCATATGCTCCTTAGGAAAATATGGCATCCGCAGCCATGATTACACCACTCAAATTGATATATAAGACTGCTTCAGCACTGGCTACACAGCCGAATCCAAAGATGGGCATGGTGCCACGGTACACTCCGTGTGGCCATAACGCCGAGCTGTCGTCAAACATTCAGCCCATGATCGGACCTTGCTTTGCTACGGACAGGAGTGCCCATAGAACAAGTGTCCAGGCATGTTGTTGTCACAACAGATGCCTACACCACCGGCTGGGGTGCTGCATGCAAGGGACATGCTTCCTCTGGCTCCTGGACAGGACCTCAACTGCAGTGGCATATCAATTGCCTCGAGTTGCTAGTAGTACTCCTTGCCCTGCACCAGTTCCAACCGGGAAAGTAATTAAAGGTTAAAGGTAATTTAATCATATTACAATTGTTTTACATTAATAAGTGCAGTTACTAATAATATTATGTTTATTTATCGGAAATGGGACAGCAAAACACTGAGCTTGAATTGAGATGTAGATAATTAACTTTTATTGACAACAGTAACATGCAAAAACCTAATTTTTATAGGGAAAAATTTAAATATTCTTTACCAACAGCTTCAATGATTGTAAAAGGAGCGGTCTTTACTTGCTTTCTGTGTAATTCAGTTACAATTTGAAAAGATTTTTTTCTTTTGATGAAATGAGCCATTCTCATGTTATTCATGTCAATAATGTTTCTTATTATGTTTCTCATATGCAACAGAAATGGCAGCCCTCATCAGTTGGTTAATGTGCTGGAGACACCAGTGTGACCGCAAAAAAAAATTTGTCGCACCGGCAGGAAAAAAGGTTGCAAAATGCAACCATTTGGTCGCAGTCTGGAGCCCTGGAATGGGTTTGTTATTTGTGAGTGCTTTAATGACTCAGTCAGCGCAAATACATATTTTGACGCCTCAGTTGACTGCAAAGAAGCCAAAGGTATTATGATATATTCCTCATGTATTAATAATACATCGCATGACTATGTGTCACAAGCTGTTATGTCATGCAATGACCACAGAACATTGGAGGACAGTTTAAAATATCCTGGATTCGTGCAATACCAGGCATATCATAGAAACTGGAAAACCAACACCTATGAGGAAAAACCTCTGTGTTGGAAATGTCAGCGCATTATCAATCTACCAGAGCCTTTAGTGATAGAACAGGAATATTATCCATATGACAATTGTGCAGAGACAGAGTGTTTGAGCAAACTCCTGTGTAAAGATCATTCTGTGTGAGAAAGAACAGTGATCAATAATCATACAGAGGACGATATGAGGCAGTTAAAAGAAAGTACCAGGAAACGATTAAGAAAGATGCTTGTTTTGATCCCTGTTTTCAGAAACACGAGGAATAATGTAGACCTTCTCTTGTTTAACCCATGATTAAGCACATGAAGAGAAGTATCACCATTTCTTGCATTGCATTCTTGTAGAAGTTTTAGTCACAATTTTCCTGAGTCATAGAGTTTGGGCATAAAATGAACAGAGTTGGAACCGGTTTGAACCGGTTTGTCCACTGTAGTCTTGACAACATGGTTATCATTACTAATTATTTTGCCTTGCAAACAAATGTTTAGAAAGGACACGCCTTGTTTTGTAGCTTTAGGTTTCTATTCTTTCTGGCTCAAGTTGTAAAATACTATATGTGTATTCTATCCATTGTACAAAGAATGTCTTTTCATTTCTGAAATGACAATTTATAAATTATTAATTTATAAATAATAAATCGTCAGAAATCCTAAGGAATGTATATGTGTTTTGTCCTATGTCCTCCTTACATAATATACATTTTATTATAATAATATAAGAGTAAAAATAATTATTATTATCTTAATAATTAGTTTATTGAAAGTATACAAAGCGTGTAAATTATTTAAGATATTTGTGAAGATTAAAAGAATATAAACACAAATCCATAGATTAGTCTTGTATCTGAATTACTTAAATTATGCATTTAATTCTTTAAACTATCTTCAGAGATATTGACTTGGTTTCCATAGTTACTGATCACACTCACCCCTTTCTAGTTTTAGTCCTAGTTTTGTTCTGTGTATAATTAGTTCAGTTATTGGTCCATTGTTGTCAGCGTTAACCTTGAAATTGACTTTTCATCTATGTGTTTTCTGTTCTCCTGAGTTTTAGATTTTTGGGTTTTGTTTAATAAAGACTTTAGATCCTCACCTAAAATCTCTCCTTGTCCTGCAACAACCGTGACAGTCTCTTAATAAATCATAATACACATCATCTTGTGTTTGTTGTCTTCTTGCTGTCAATAAGCACGTACAGTATATAGTTCTTAATGTTACACCTCTTTATACTCATAGATTAACAGAATACAGACAGTATTCAAAAGTCTATAGTCACAGTAACACAATTTTCTTAACTTTGAATTTGAATAATAGATGTATATTCATTTAATTTTAAATCTTGATATGCATCATTTTAGTATTTACTTTTGTATTATTTAATCAGTGATGATTTATTTACTAACTCCAAAATGTGTTTTAACTGCAGAACAAACGTGGCAAATTTGATTAATTTTACTGGCTTGTATGTATTTTTTTTTTTTTTATCTTTTTGTTTTTATTGGTGTTTAAAAGAGTCAACTTTATGTCAAGCTTCCATATGGTATCAGAGAATGTGCACAAATAAAGGAGGGCGGAGATGAAACAATGCAGATAGGCTGAAACTTTTGAAACACACTTCCTCATGTTAGTCATTTCTGAACGATGATGGCTGTGAATAGAGGGAAAAGGTAAGAAGCTGATTTTATTATTATTATTATTATTAAAAAAACTAGTTATGTTTTGCTTATTTAATCTCTAAAAATGAAATATGCTTGACATGTCAATGATATAAAAGACAGTCTAGGTGTCCATCATATAATTAAATAATATTCTTCAACCAGAAAAATGCCACTTGGGTTTGTGAAGAACAATGTGTTTGACAAGGAGAACTTGAAAACCTGTGGGTTCCTGTTAATTTGTCATGTAACACAAGAATTTAAAAAAGAGCAAAACAAACTAAGAACTCATGTTAATGAGGTATGTACACATATATATTTGCCATTTTTGCCAAATACTATATGACATTTATTATGTGGCAAAAACACTTTCTAAGTTTATAATATTTTCTAATAATTAATCTTGGATTTTAATCTTTGTCTGTTTTCAAGATTCTCCACAGCATCTTCTTTTTAGGGTTCATTCATAAGTACAGTCTCACTCCCGAAGATATTTTATCTGCAAATGTGGTTGAGACTGTAAGACAAGAATTTCCAGAACCGTTTATGAAATACAGGAGTCACCTACCTAAGCGGACACCTTTCTCAATACTGTTAGAAATAGTAAGTCATATTAGGTTATGTATATATATTTTTTGTTTTCGTTGTGAATTAGTAGTATTTTTATTTGTCAAATGTTTCCTCAAGAAGTAACATTTAATCCAGCAATCATGAGGAAATATATTGCAAATATATTTTTTACTTGTTAAATTGTATTCTTATTTTCCTGTTTTTAGATGCAGCTTACATATGGAACGAAAGACAAAGTACTGACTGAGCTTTGCCATCTCATGAAAAAGCTGAAATTCCCGTTTCCTCTGGACAGACCAGCAAACAAAAACCAGCGCTTCTACACACTGGAGTCCACCGTCATTTGTGTGTGCTCCAATAGCCAACGCACATCAGATGAATATTTTGGTGCTTCTCTGGGTTGCAGGACAGAAAATGCCAAAAGTATTATGATATATTCCTCATGTATAAATTCGTGGCATGAGTATGTATCTTATGCTGTAATGTCATTCGAACATCAACCAGAGGGTGACAGTTTACAATTCCATGAGTCTATGCGATGCCAGGCGTACCTCAGGGATTGGAAAGACAACACTTACAAGGAAAGACCACCATGTATGAACTGTAAACGGCTTTTCAGTCTGTCAGACAGTCAGATTTCAGGCACAGAGCATGAACATTATCCGTATGGCAACTGTGCAGAGACAGAGTGCTTGAGCAAACTCCTGTTTAATGATCCGTTCATGAGAGAGAATATCAAAATCAGAAATTATACTCCTGACAAAATGAAAATGTTAAAAGAGTGTACCAGGGAATGTTTGCGAAATAAGCTTGCCTCAATATCTTCTCTCAGCAATATGAATAAACATGGCCTTCTGTGTTTTTAACCTGCACTCTTAAAATTAAAGGTCCCAGTCAGAGCAAATAGGGTTTCATATCCTGATTCCATCTTTTTATTCTCTACCTTTAAAGCCATATAACCAACTTAAGCCCCATATACAGTGAAAAAGCCTTTACCTGCAAAAACTTGTCTGGTAACACTTTACAATATGGTTTCATTTGTTACCATTAGTTAAAGCATTAACTAACATGAACTAACAATGAACAATATATTTTACAGCATTTATTAAGTTTTGTTAATGTTGGTTAATTCAACTGTTCATGTAAATGTAAATACACAGTGTATCAATAAATGTTAACAAACAACTTTTGATCTTAATATGTATCAGTAAAACTTGAATTAACAATTAATAAATGCTATAGAAGTTTGTTAATTGTTTGCTTATATTAACTGATGTTGATAAAAAATGAAACCTTATTGTAAAGTTTTTTCCTTTTTTATTTTTTTAATTATATTTTTGAGAGTGCATGATTGATCGGATAAAGGGATGTGTACGTTTCAGAATTTCACAACATTGTGGACTTGAATGTAGCCAATGTATCTGGTAAGAAAATGTTCCTCATTGATCACATGAATACAGTGAAGACATTTTATAACCCCAAAATCATACAGAGTTCAAACATGTTCTAACTGGTTTGGTACGTGGATTGTGATCATGACAACAGAGCACACACAGTACGAGGCACGCCTAGGTTTTATGGTGAAACCTGAATGTCTTTCCATGTCTTTTCCACTCATGCAGTGATCAATGGATATGGTCAATAATATTCTAAACTGTTTTTTGTTATTGTTCTGTAAATAATGTTATTTCAAACAAAAGAGAATATTTTATTTAGTTTATATAAATATATTTTTATTTTTTATTTGTTGTTGTTGTTGTCTGTATTTTATAGTAGAGAATTAATAGGAAAGTTGAGGGAGAGAAATAGAGGGAACGGGATCAGTGCAAGACTTAGGCCAGACTAACATCATTTGAGTTAATCTGCATCACCTACTACGTAAAAATATCAAACCATTGCTTCATTTAAAACATATGTGACAAGCGCAAATAAAAATGTGACAACTTGTCTCATTTTGTCATTCATGAAAAACACCCTTGCCTTGAGAAGCCAGTTTAACCTTTCTGTTGAAATCTACTTCTACATATTCCTCTGAATGTATGCTAGTGTGGTTTTATTGTGTCCACAAGTTTATCCAAAAGCATCATAATGACATTTTAGTATGGGGAATAGAATTACACACACACACACACACACACACACACACACACACACACACACACACACACACACACACACACACACACAGTACAAAGGTCGCTACAATAGGCCTGATATTATGAGCAACCCGTAGCCTTTCCCCCCATGTTCTCATTTATAGCTAGACTTTATGGCTTTATTATACTTATTAACATAACCTTTAAAAAATACTGGTCATTTGCCAATATCAAACCGAACACTACACATCACTGTCTTATGAACAGAAATAATTTATTTATTTTTGGTTGATGTCTTTGAACATCTCCAACTTTGCTTGGAATAAATAATGTATGTCGATTGTCAAGAAATGTTCTAAACCTAATGTGAGCATACAACAAACAGTATAGTTACAATGAGTCTAGGAAATCGCTCACCTGTTCAGGCAAGCTATGTTTAAGCAACAGGTGACGTCAATGAAATTTACATGCATTGCTGGATGGAAAAATACCAACACATGCGCACAAGTGCCACTGCCGGTGTTTGTCACCTTAGGAGCTCCACCTACGTGAAACTGCTTAGAAAACAACCACACCTTTAGGTGTTTTTCCACGTAACCACCCATAGACTTTGTATCGCAAGGCCAACCACTAAAAGATTGCCCAGTGACAGAAGTTGGGTAAGTAATGTTTTTTTAAGGTCTAAACAAGGCCTAAAGTATTGGTATAATCTGGGATGTTGTTGGAAACCAAGTACAAATATCTTCACTGTAAAAAGTGGTAATATACTGTTGTTAGTTTAAGGAGCTTTTAACCTGATTTAACTCAAATTAAAATGCATTGGTTTAACCTAATGGAATCGGGTTGATTCAGAGTCATATAGAATTATATTCTTGTCTTGAATAAAACCAGATATTTTAGCTGTTGCCACATAAACAGGTGTTAAAGTTTCATGAAAGTCTACGATCTTTGTCTGTCTTTATTTGTAAATGTTCTATGTATTCTTATATGAAAACCTTGAAACTAATTTAAAATATTATGCAACCTTTAATTGTAATGACATTGTAGTTCATTGTAGTTCACATTGTCTCTTGTGACAGTCTATGAGACGGAGAACCGGTTGTGATCTTTGCTGGGAAAAAAACAAAACAAAACAATACTCTGATACAGTTGTAGTTTTTATTTCAGTTCTCCATCTGGATATATATAAAATGTTTTAAAAGAGGTAATTTTTTTGAAGAGATAAAATAACTGCATTTAAATTAACCCCAACGGAGCTGCACAATAAAATGCTTTTGTTATTATGAAAAGGTGCTGCCAATCCATCTTTCACAACATGTCAACATAAAAAAATAGTGTTGTTAGATGTCATGACTTATACATGTAAAACAGTCCATATAAGGTTTTGTTGTTGCTGTTGTTTCTGTTATTGCAGGACTGTGCCCATCTTCCCCGTTCACTGTGTCCATCCCCACCCTTCTCAGCAGGTAATGTTATGCTTCTATGTTTATTTCAAATTATTTAATGTCTGATAAAACTCAAGGCATTTTGTTTAATGTTGATCATGTTGAATAGTTGCTACAGAAATTGCACATGCAACAAAAATTTTATTTCAAGTAATTTCTTATATCTTCTTATATCGTATATGTGCACACATGAGTGAAACCTAGGCTTAATAAAATAAGAGGAAAACACAAAGACCAATTTGGCTAGGCTAAGATTTATTGATGTGAGGAAAATATATTATTGTCAATTTTACACTTCTTTAAAACCATGTAGCTCATCTCTTCAGCCTTCAGCCTTGAAACACAAGTTGAACCATGATAACCAAGTAAGTGTATTTTCACATCAGTATCACAAAAAAACAAAAACATTTAGCAAAATTGCGCCATCACTATTGATTTGAAGGACCAGAGTAGAACAAGCTATCTGGTTTACTGGGATCTGTACTTGTAGCATTAAACTGCTATAAAATATGATTGAGCTATAAACAAATCAATATTTAAAAACAAATTTTGTTTGTTTGCTATCAGTTGCTTTTCTCACTGTACCTAATTTATATATTTGTAGATGTGATGCAAGTGCCCTGGAGGTGACAGGGTAGGAAATTAATGAAAAAGCATGTTTTATAATTTCCAATTAATTAATTAATGACCTTTTTTGCTCTGACTTCTTGCCATATTCTACATTATAACACATAGGCCTAATTATTAACGTATTATTTAAGTAAAACACACTGTTTTCCTATAATGAGATGCTTATGCAAAAGTATTTTAGCTTATGGAATTCAGATGTAAAATACCTTCTTGGTTCTTTTATTGTTTTTATTTTATGGCTATAACACTCTGCAATGCAAAATCAACAAAGATAATAAAAGCAAATAAATATAAACTACCAAGAAACATTATATTAACATCAATATACAGTATAACATGAATATTGGAACATGACTGTTAAAAAATTTAATCCTACCCTTTTTTCCGTTAGATCCCCAGAAGGAATCAAGGAGGAATTTCTGTCATTCATTGAAAAAGGTAAGAAAGAACAAAGTTTAAATGTTTCAACAAAGAATCAGCTTGGATAATCTTTTTATGCCCTCTTTTTTACCAGCATAAATTTGGTTAATACTCATTAAAATAAGTCATAGTCTAAGGAAAGAAAATATAAACATTAATCTCTTTAAAATGGCTGCTTGAAACACAAGGATGACTGATATAGCAAGCTGCCATTAGCCTCAATGTTTGAAGCTGTAATGGATTGATTCTGTTCACTGACAGAAACACTGCGTTAAAGAAAGAATCGCCCGCTGATCGACTACAATGTTGTCATGTTTGGAGACTCCCATTTTGTAGTAATGGGACTTTGTAGAGCACGTGTGCAAATACTGAAAGCAGATCTTGACCAGTAACAAGATCTGTGACATTTGCACAGAAGGTCTATTCAGAGTATTACTGTAAAGTGTGAGAGATTCCAAAACATGCCTCTTACGTTTGGAAGAACCAGCGATTGCAGCAAACCTCGGCTAGAGAAGATGCGTCCCACCAGGATAATCACTGGGACACGTGAGTTTCTCCAAAAAATCCTCATAAAGAGACCAGGGCACGTTTTGTGGAATCAAATGGAAGACAGGTGACCATAAATACACTTAATATAAATGTCTGACGTCAGAAACACACAAAGCATCATATTAGTGTATTATCATATGTAAATAAAACTTGGGCTTTTTTCCAGATTACAAAAGCACAAGTGTATTAATATACACCACATTTAATAAATGATCATTTTCTGTATATTCACTTAAATGTGCTGTTCAGTCAGATGTGTGAAGGGGTTCAATCAGTTAATAATAGAAATAAAATGAACAAAGGAATCTCAAATTGGAGAGCAAGAATAGGATCTGTCACTGTTCATGAGGAAAATGCTGGTGAGAAGTAACAAGGCTACTGGACAAGAAGACATTGCACAAATATCATCAATATCATGTAATCTGGAATTATTCACGGGCAGATTCTTCAGGATTTGAAAGCATCATCATCAGAAAGTTTCCTGGTGTCCATTTTAGTGACAAGCTCCATCAATGCTTCTTCAACGAATGGACTGCAGGAAATTGATGTCAGTCTGATGTTGCTCAGATTGAGTAAATAATGATGGAGAAGTTCAGAAAATCCCGTCCTGATGTTCAATGTTCACTGAATCAAGACGTTTATTCCATGCAGCACGGATGAGAAAACTGATCACCGTTCAAGCAAGAGTTTGAAGACTTCTCTTTTGTGGGACAAAGAGTCACAATCAAGACAACTAGCGTGAGATGATTTATGAATTTCATCAGGCTTACCAGTTTCCCCCGTTCCTGTCCTGTTGTTTACTGGAATGTTGAATTCACTTTTTTCATTTATTTATTGGATTATGGATAATAGGATTCATCTATACCTCTTATTACTGCACACTTTAAAAACTTTAAATAATACAAAATTGATCGATACAGATTCATACACGTTCATGCAATGTGTGTGTAATTTACATTCTGTGTACAAAAGTACAAAATAAAGAAAAAACTTTGTGTTGCACACTTGTTGCATACTATAAAACTGTGTAAATGTCTTTGTCTGCACATTATATTTCTTTATTTCTAATTAACTGATAATAATGATCATAATTTTGCTTCAGATGCTGTGGACCTCAGTGAGATTGCAGATTTCGTGAAGCGTAATCGCGACTCGACGATTCCTCTCGTGAAAGCAAGAGGTTCTACTCTGAGAATTTGTGGGCAAGATGGAACAGTGTACGAAGGGGATGAAGAACAGCTTGAAGCCTGGAAAGATTATTACCTTCCAGAACGGATGGAAATGGAGGTGATCGGTGCCATTGATGACTTCCCATGTGATGCATTTGGTCTGCAGCTGGTGCTCTTGTTGGGTGAAGATGGAAGGGTCTTTGCCTATGAGGATGAGCTTTTGCACCTCGTGGCCATGAATTTGAGGGATCTGTTCCAGTGTGAGATGAAACCCATAGAAACCTTCAAGCTTGGAGAGTGTTTCGAAGAGCCGGTGAGGTCATAAATACATTTATACATTTATGTTCTTTATAGCATTTCATTGAGTCAATGACAGTAGTTTCAAACTAAGTCAAAGCAGGATTCATTGCTGCGACACGCAGTAGTGAATTCATATTTTTGAATCGGGTGAATAATTCATGGACTCACTCATAAAACAGTCACTTGATGCTAAAAAGTGTGAAATGCACAGATACAAACAATGAATAGTGTCGTGACAAATTTGACAAATGTGACAAATTCGAATATCACTGAGATCAAGTAATAAGATGAAATCATAATGCTGGACTTTGTGAATACTAGATATTTTATGGTGGTTAGGTAGTAAATATCTATGTTTATATATCCTGTTGATTATGATCAGTTTTTATGCATATTCATACGTTTGTTTCCCAGACTGAAGAAGAATACCAGGAAATGATGGAAAGCGATGAGATCAAAGAAATGAAGAAATTACACATGGAGTTCAGAAAATCTCTGGGGCTGGAATTGCTAAACACCATGAATGATATCGCACAGAGCCGTAACGTAAGATTATAGATGGTTCTTTTACACTTATTTATTACCAAAATAGTATAATAATATTAGTCTAATAATAATAATAATAATAATAATAATGTTTGCTAAGTTCATCTTCCCCTCCTTTTTTGGAAAACAGGTTCATATGCAGAAGCAAGTGGGTTCAGAGGATTTCACTTCAAGCAAAAAACAAAGATTTCAAGAACATTCTTCAATATGCAATTGCAAGATGGAGAATGGAGGCAAACTTCAGGGATTTTGCCAATCAAGTCATGGCCTTATTGTGTTAAGTTAAATGAATCCAGTTTAAATTCCAGTTAAATGAATCCAGAAAATGCTGCACATTTCCTGTGACAAGTTTACATGCAGCAAATTCACGTTAGCCAACAAACAATGATGTTCTGACGATTTCTCAAACAATTTCTCCTTAATTTTGTGTACATTGCCTGTGAATACTGTTAAAGTGGGACATTTAAACTACAATTGTGTAAATTGTAAATGTGATGTATTTTTATAAGACATACAATAGTAAATCTTTTCTTTTTCTTTTTCATGGTGTATTATTGGTAAATTAGCAGTCACTGTAATGATAAACAATATATTTCAGAATCCATTGTAAGGAAGAAAGAAAGTCAAGAAAAAAGGAATGACAGGTCAGTGTAGCAACCAGTGAACCATTTAACTGGAATCTAAGAGTGTAAATTTCATAAGATAAAGTTTTTTATGCTTTTTATAAATTACATGTAAAAATGTGTTTTTAATGTGACTTTTAATGTGCTACTATTATGTTTCTTCAAATATCCCCTTTCATGCAGTATGTTATATAGCTGTTTGTGAATGTAAAAGTTCTACAAATTTGTGAAGTTGAAAGTACACAATAAATAAAGATATTGTCTCACAAAATAAATAGACTCTGAACCACCTTAAGTCTGAGTCGTCTGTAATTCGAATCCCACTGCGTTGTGGTTCTACATCACTAGAAAAGACATAGCATAATGCCTGTCTATGTTGTACATTGTCCGCCCGTGAACCACACGTCATTTTACTGACGACTGCTTCTCAAATCTCAGAGTTCAATGCCGGATTCACAAAATACCTGCTCTTTAAAAGTGGGTCAGTACCCAGTTTATTTGGACCAACTTGCTGCTCAGAATCACAACCTGTAAGTATGAATAATTATTGATGTATATATTTGTAATACAGTTCATTGTTGTGGGAAAAAGAGGCGGCAATAAATAAACAAAATTAAAGTAAAGACGGAAGCCCCTCACGGACGACTGCCACTACACACAATAAACAAAACACAACATAAAGTCCAGGCCTGGGGCCTCATTTATAAAACTTTGCGTAGAATTTGCGTCAGAAGTGGCGTACGGATGAAACAGGACATGCGTACGCACAGAAATATTTGGATTTATAAAACCATGCGCACGCACATCCTACGCAATTTTCCCTTAATAAATCACAATCAATTCTAAATGTAGCACAGCTTTTGCGGCTTCATGTCACGCCCATAATTGCCCATAAATAGTCCGTGAAACGCCCAAAAGTTAATATTCTAAGAGCGCAAGATCAGCCATTGTGTGTCATTACGCGTTGTGATGGCATCATGGCATTTTATTACCATCCATTTGATTGCATCTGACAAGCTACAGATGTGTTATGAGGATGAATTGCATAACATATTTCACTTTTCTTTTTGCAAATATGTGTTAATTTGCATTTCTGTTGTAATCTTTGTTTGATTTTGTTTGTTTTACACTGCAGATCAATCAAACAGGTGTTCGTGTAGGCTGTTAATTGTAAGACTTGCTTTGTGAAGTCTTCATGTTATTTATGAGAGGCAGTATATCCATTTCTTTTACACAACGGTCTACACTTTCACACACTTTCACGTGTTTCTTCCATCTGCCAACGGTGTCGCCGTTTCAGAGTTTGCGTGAAGGACCACACATTTTCCCGTCAAGTTTGCTTTTTATAAATACCAATTATTGCGTAGAGAGCGGCGTACGCCTTCTTTTGTGCGTACGCAACGTTTATAAATGAGGCCCCAGGCCTCTCTTGTCCTTCACTGTCATCTCTCCTTCTTTTATGCTTCCGCTCCTCCGTGAGAGATACGAGACCGGTGCGTCGCGCAAGTGTTGCTCATTATTAATCACGCCACCGGCCTCACGCCGTCCTCTCATGGCCTCGTCCTGCTCGCCACAATATTTTCTACCGTGTGTTCAAAATACGTAGTTTTGTGTTTGTGTTGGTGTTGGTTTCACTTACGTTACACTGTCTTACTGAAATAGTTCTGAAAATCAGCTGTGGGCCACTATTACCTAAAACTGTGTCTATTAATGCAGATTGTCTGTTGTTCTTACTACTTTGAAAGATAAAGGATGGAGCAAGATTTATTTTATGAACGTTTGTTACATCAGTCATTCACGTTAGTGCTAGGCTAATGTATGCGCTGTTATTGATACAGTTACTGAATGTGCAACGCAATAAATTAGAAATGTAAACATCGGTTTGTTGATGGACATGCACTTGTTAATGTTGATGGTGAGGAATTACAGCTGCAACATCTCATACTGTGCCTCAAAATGAGTTCAGTTATGGTAATGCGAGTTCCGACACACACTGTACGCAGTAGACCAATCACAACAGACTGGGCCATCTGACCAGTCAGAGCAGAGTAGACTCTCGGAAAGGAGGGATTTAGAGAGACTGATTCATCAGACGAGTTGTTTGAGAATCATTGAAAAATGTGGTGATGTGCAAATGTATATTATGAGAAAATGAAAGTGTTTTTTGACCTTGGATAAATGTAGAATGTCACGACCAGAAAAGCATAAAAGCACATCCCCTGGAGGAGAGCCGAGTGCTTCAGCTATCCAGTTCTGAGGAGCTGGATGTGCTGAGCATCGAGACAGGGGAAGAGGATTCGCCATCATTTTCACCTGCATATGATGAGCTGGAAGAGGGAGTTTCTCGTGCTGTGTCCATGTTGAACATCGATTGGCCAGCCGAGAAACAAGGCGCTCATCCTAAAAGTAAACTGGACAAACGCTTTCTAACAGCAAATACTGCACCTCCACCATGGAGCTTTCCGTTTTTTCCCGACCTCCACAAATTATTATCAAGGTTGTGGAATAAGCTATAGCCTACTCTTCACGATTGTTAAGTCCCCAAGTTCATGTGCATTCAGACATAAAAGGATTAAAAGGGCCCTATTTTAATGATCTAAGCGCATGGTCTAAAGCGCACGGCGCAAGTTCACTTAGTGCGTATCCAAATCCACTTTTGCTAGTTTAACGACAGGAAAACTGAACGCTTCTCTAGCGAGAAAACGGATCTGTTCGTGCACGAGGTTAAAGCACAAGCAGACCATCTAGGGGACAAGCCGGATTCACCATATCTTTATGTACACTATAATAATCTTTGTAATCAATAAACATTGTAATCCTTTATTTTTTATATTTGGCATGTTTGTGTGCTGCACCCGCCTATCAGGAGCATTTTACTAATGCACCCTTTAAATAATAATAAAAAATATTGCGTCATTGACTTTAGACCAGGTTTTTGTTGGTCAATGGCTCAGTCTATTTCAGGTGCCTCAAAATAGTAAACTCGCCAACAATGCACATGAAATTGAGCGTAAGCGTCAGTTCTGGCAGGCCAGGTAGTCAAGACGCTGCTAACGCTATTGGCCAACAACACGGTCTCATCAGCTGAGATGCATCAGCTGTTTTGCATCAGCGCATCAGCTGTTCAACTCCCCTCGCTGCTAATGGCTACGATAAAAACAGGGTGCCCTCTTTAAACAGATTCAGTTCGCTCCTAACTGCTGATGCTTGCTTCTTTGTTGACTTTTCTGTTCGCTTATCAAAACGCTGTTATTTAGCCCAAACGCCTGGTCCTACTCACCCTGCTGTTGGCCATGAATTCCACCGCTGTCGAGGAGGATTCCTGACAAATCGACTCATCTGAAGACACCCGGGCATTGCCGATTCGACCGGACCAGGGGCAGGATGCCTGCCCGGATGACAACGCCGCCGGTTGGCGAATAAATCCTCGTCTCAACCCTGCATTGGCGATTTGGCCCGTGGCCAAGATACTGGAAACATTGTTTTCAAATAATATTCAGCCTCCGAGTGGCGCTTCTCACAAGGATTTATTCGTCCTCCTCTGTAACTCTCTGATCGTTCCAGCGGTCGACTTTCTGCCTGAGCCTCCTCTCCACTCCTCCGGGAAAAAGCATACTCTGAAGCGTAAAAATCCCGATACGGCCGGCAGGCCTGTTGCACAAAAACGGGCCGGCGGTCTTGCTCGTCCGGTCCCAAACGTATGGCCAGAAGGTGACCCAGTGCTCATGGCGCTGTCTGATGTTCAATCTTCCCTCCTTGATATGGCTGCCAGAATATCGACGCTGGAAGACGGCCCGGCCTCAGACCTTCCTCAACCCCAGTCTCTGCTCCATCGGCGTCCACCTCTGCTTCGGCTACCTCCGCCGTCTCCGACTTGCGTCACCACCTACGCCGGCCTCAGAGTGATGACGTCACCGCGGAATTCATTCCTAAAAGGACCCTGGCGACCGCTGTACCTCTGTCCACGGGCTCACCTTTTTCCCACCGGCCGCTGCCATCTCTCATCAGCTGAGGGGCCAGATTTTGGCAGGTAATGACATTAATCTTGTTAAACTCTTGCTGGGCTCTGAGCTGTGTGAACGGCGTGTTGTAGACTGTGGCGACGTATCTTTCGAGTTAAAAGATGGGGACCCTAGACTGTCAAAAACTCTGACTTTTCCCGAGTTCTGCATTGCATTTGGTGTGTATAGGGACGTAATTTGTGAAGTTCAACCGACGCGCAGAGCCAAACTCGATACTTATCTGGCCATTATTTCCGACCTAGCTCTCTCTTATGGTGGGGTTTTGTTTTATGAGTCTTTTTCTGCAAAAGCAGCCATGTTCATTCAACGCTTCAACCAAAGACTGGACTGGTCCGTGGTCGACCTCGCGCTTATAAGTAGACATTTCACAGGGCACCAAATTCTGTCCTGCTCCATTTGTGGCTCTCTCTCTCGCACTCTACTACCATGTGCTCTAAATCTAAGCCTACCTCTCATGTATTCCATCCTGGCCCGAGCCGTGATTCTGGCTCCCAGGTGAATAACTTTGCTACTCCTCTTTGCTATAAATTTAATGAGAATATTTGTAGAATGTATAACTGTAAATATCATCATGTTTGTAGCTACTGTGGGAATGCCCACCCAAAGTCCGTATGCCAGCGAAAGCAATAAAACCATCAACTCCCATCAACGTCCCCAGGCTGGGACGGGCGTTGAGGAAGCTTCCGAACCGCTGTTTTGTGGATTATTTATTGACTGGTCTTGTTCATGGTTTCTTTGCTGGTCTGCTGCATTTGCCTGCTTTGTCATTCTGTTGTAATAACTTATTGTCCGCGTCACAGGAGCCGGAAATTGTGGATGCCTTGTTGGAGAAAGAGGTTAAAAAGGGGAATAATCAGGTGGCCGATACTTTGTCTCGATTTAATTTTCAGAAATTCCATCTCCTATGTCCAGCTGCAGCCCAAACGAGCCTGGAAATCCCTCCTTTCAGCCAAACCATTCTAGATTGAACAATCCTCTCCAATCCCAGACATGGGCAGTATTTCAATTAAATGTATTTTAAATACGTATTTAATTACTTTAGTGTATTTTGTAATTTGTATTTTGCAGGAGTGGAAAAAATAAAATATAGTTTGTAACAAAATATTTTGAGGGAGTGTATTTAGAGTATTTCAAATACTTAAATACTTAAGAAAAATCACCATATGCTTATCACCATAGTAAATGATTTTGCCATATTTTCGGTCTGATGTTGCCAATGGCAATGTCCAGGTTAGATGCACGAAAATCACGTGACACCCTGTAGACCGGGCTCCCTCCAAGAAGTGAATGAGTTTTGAACACAGGAGAAGAAGTGGCGCTGCTTCTCTTAAAGAGATACTCCAGTTTTAGGCGCTGCGTCATATCATTACGCCTGCTGGACTCATGGTACGGCAGCAAAGTTTCTTGATTATTACGCAGTAATGAGAGTATAGTTCCTAGCCATATCAGCCTAGAAAATCACAACTTTTCATTTTCCGTCATTCTTAGTACACGATGTAACTACAGAAGAGTCAAGTTTTAAATAGGAAAAATATCAAAACTCTTTGGTCATTTTTTTGAGAGAGATGCTAATGGTCCTGTCCGATTCAATGATCTATGCTAAGCTATGCTAAAAGTGGTACCGCCAGACCTGGAGATCGGCTGAATGGATTCGAAAACGGTAAAGAGTTGTAAAATGAACCTATTTCCAAAAAAAAGTGGAGAATCCCTTTAAAGCACAAGTAGAGTAACGGTGATAATATGGCTACGTAGCCTACATCAAACACGTTTTGAAGGGCAGCCTACCACACCATTGATGTGAACTTAGCTATACATGTCATTTACGTCAGAGGGAGCTATTTCAGGCCCTGTAGAGATTTATTGAAATGCCCATGCTTTTTTATTTTGCTACTTCGCCATTTTGAATTTACACATTTCTCATATTTGTGTTATTGCAACTATTTGTGTTATTGACCTTTCAGTAATAAAAAAGAAGACTTAAGATTATTGTGGGAGTATTTTTGTATTTTCAAAATACCAATTACTTGTATTTTATTTAAATACATTTTTCACATCAGTATTTTGTATTTTATTTTGTTACATTTCATGAGCCAGTATTTGTAGTTTGTAACAAAATAGTTTTTGATGTATTTGTGCCCACCTCTGTCCAATCCTATGTGCATTCTGCCGCGCAGTACATGCGAGGGGGTCTGGCTAGCTCTACATTAAATCATATGACTCGGCATGGTCTTATTTCATCACTTTTTGTGCTTCTTTATCTGTAGCTGCTATGCCTGTCAAAATATTGTATATTAGTGCTTTTATAGTCCACTGCTTTGAGGATCGAAAACTGCAGCCTTCCATCAAAGTACTGTCGCTGGCATCCAATTTCATCTGCGCTGCCTGGATCCATCTGCCTCCAGTATTTTGGAAAACCCATCCATTCGCCTTTTGCTGAACGGCCTCAAAAGACATTCAACACAAGGCAATGATAAACGTTTTCCTTTTACTTTACCTTTGGTTATATCTCATTACGGCATGGGTGTTTTGGGCCTTACACCGATCAGTTGTTAGAGACGGTCATTCTCACAGCTTTTTGGTTTCTAAGGGGTGGTGAATTTTCTTCACGTACGTGTTCCTTTGACCAAAATCAATCTGACAATTTCTGATGTTTCAAATTAATGATCACCATTTCACATTGTTTCTGAAAACTCCAAAACTGCTAAAAATGGTGAAGGTGTAGTTTTATATATCTCTGAGTCTAACACTGTCTTTTGTCCTCTGATTTCCATGCTGACCTACTTAAGGTGCCATCCTAGTGCTGGTCCGCAGGAGCCGCTGTTTGTCACGCAGGCGGGGAAACCAATGTCTAGAGCCTGTTTTGCTTCTCACCTACGCCTCCTCTGCCAATCCTGCGGACTGCCTTCGGATCGTTATACAGCTCATTCTCTACGCATCGGTGCAGCAACTACAGCGGCGGCATCCGCTCCGGTTTTAACCCATAAAGCCATGGGGCGGTGGTCTTCTGCTGCTTATGAACTATACTTTCTTCCTGACGTTCGAGCTATTCTTGATGCTCAGAAGGCCATGAGCTCAGTTCCCTGATCTGTTCGCCTAAATAAACATTGTGCCTCATCTGCTAACCTTACTTGTGCTTCTGCTTTAGTGACAATCGCCCATGGATGCGCTTACCAGCTGCTTAATTTCATTCTCTCTTTTATTTTATCACAGGAGGTTGCTGTTATGGTCTGTTTGGGGGGGGGAATAGTTCAGCTCTCTTAGTCCTAATTCATGTGAGCGTCCCCTAATGCTGCTGCTGTCCCCTGACTCTCTGCTAAATTCATGGTGCTCATGAATGGTCAGGAGACTCATCTGATTAGAACCATATTACTACATTTACATTTAGTCATTTAGCAGACGTTTTTGTCCAAAGCGACTTTGGATATTGCTAACTAATTTGTAATTTATTCATAAGAATCCTAAGTATTTTAATTGTCTAAATTCCATCCTCTTGTTTATTCACAAAAGGATTGCCAGGTGTGGTTTGTTTGGGGGGGAATAGTTCAGCTCTCCCAGTCCTAAACTGTGTGAGCGTTCCCTAATGCTGCTGCTGTCCTCTGACTCTCTGCTATTTCATGGTGCTCATGAAAGGTCAGAGGACTCCCTGAACAGAGCCATACCGCCAAAATTTAATTCAGAATTTATCAACTTGAATTGCAATTTATTCAATAAAAAATTCCTACATCATTTTTATTGTCATGTGTGTTCTTGACTTAATGGACCTGACAGAAATTGAGCGTAAGCGTCAGTTCTGGCAGGCCAGTCAAGACGCTGCTGACGCTATTGGCCAACAACACGGTCTCATCAGCTGAGATGCATCAGCGCATCAGCTGTTCAACTCCCCTCGCTGCTAATGGCTACGATAAAAACAGGGCGCCCTCTTTAAACAGATTCAGTTCGCTCCTAACTGCTGATGCTAGCTTCTTTGCTGCCCGCCACCTCCCCAGCTCCTCCTTGTCGTGTATAACGTGGCATTTTCTTTTCTGTCATCGTTGCGGCTCTGTTCATAGGGGGAATAGTTCAGCTCTCCCAGCCCTAAACTGTGTGAGCGTTCCCTAATGCTGCTGCTGTCCTCTGACTCTCTGCTATTTCATGGTGCTCATGAAAGGTCAGAGGACTCCCTGAACAGAGCCATACCGCCAAAATTTAATTCAGAATTTATCAACTTGAATTGCAATTTATTCAATAAAAATTTCCTAAATCATTATTATTGTCATGTGTGTTCTTGACTTAATGGACCTGACAGAACACACCTCATTCTCAGACCAGCACACCCATGAGCGCACACATGGACGCAAATGCATTTGCTTTTTAAACAACGAGGTGCAGGACATGAAAATGATAACTGTGTCCAGCTGAAACTAGCAAAAAACACTTGCGGCGTCATGCCTGGGGCTGAATTGCGCCGGGTCTATGATAGGGCCCAGAGAGAATGGTTATGGGGCTATGCTGGAGGTGGAACAGACACTTGTGAGCTCTCTGTCCCATAGCTGGGCATCTTCCCTGAAGGCCCCAAAACTACTAGGACTGGGTATCGATTCAGATGTTCCAATTCGATTAGATTTCGATTCGAGTCAATGAATATATATTTAATACAAATCCTATATTTATAAAAAAGAACAGTGAACATAAGTTTACAAGTGGTTAATTAATAAAAAGAAATTAAGAGCCACAAACCTGTATATTAAACTCTTTATTTTAGGTACACTTGCAGGAATGTGTAGTAGCACTAGTGATGCTTGACTTAAGAGCACTAATGAACCACAATTCACAGATAATCATGCAAACATTATTAATGTGTGAAAGCTGCACCTCCTGGAAGCTGATGGCCGTCATGGCTCCGTGATGCAGCTTCTTCCTGAAGTCCTGCGCCAGACTCAGCTCATCCGCGCTGAACTTCTCGTGTCGAAACAGAACTCCCACCTTCACGGCGATCTTGATCATGTTCTTCACCACCTTCTGGGCCTCGCTGCGGTTCCCCGTGTGCTCTTTGGAGACGCGGTACAGCTCGTCCAGAACCTCGCTGCTGTTGTCGTCGAGGAACATGTGAGCCATGGACTTGCTGGCCATGTGACTG
This sequence comes from Leuciscus idus, assembly GCA_021554675.1. Classification (NCBI taxonomy): domain Eukaryota; kingdom Metazoa; phylum Chordata; class Actinopteri; order Cypriniformes; family Leuciscidae; genus Leuciscus; species Leuciscus idus. The sequence continues at coordinate 44,348,458 of CM038628.1, read as the reverse complement.
AGGATCTTCTTCTGGGCCTTCATGGCCATGTCCTTGGAGCTGAACGCCTCCATCCTGCACCAGAGGACGGATGGACGCAGACATACAGTGTGTGTTTACCTGCGTCAGGGAGTCGGAGGAGTGTGTGTGTCGAGTCTGTGTGAGGAAGTGGTGTCTTCCGCTGTGTAACTGTGAGAGGAAACTGTGTGATCGGAGGAGATTTGTCACTTTTGCTTTCTGTCTCTCACACACACTTAAACGCTGAGTTTCAGACTCTTGAGAGACGTTTCGTATCGTTCAGAGCTTTGAAAGTGTGACTGGAAGAACACAAACTAACCTGAAGCATCACCTCTAAACTTCACAAGCACAAACATACATGAGACAGTGAAAAATCACACCAGATCTCTCTGATATCTGTTTCTTCACAGCAGCAATGAGATTAAAACAGAAAGTTTTCACCAGTTGTGTCTCCTCTAGAGCAGGGGTTTAGAAACTATGGGCCCTCAGGGGCCACAAGTGAGTGCTGGGGGTCCGGGGAAAACTTTGGGTAACACTTTATAATAACTGCACGCTATTAATCATTAGTTAAGCATTAGTAAACAGTTAATTCATCATTTATAAAGCATTAATATACATTAATAAGCAGTTTATAAATACAGTTATAAATGCTGTATTCTTGATTTATAAGCATGTCTATAATGTGTTTAATAATTGTATTTTCTTAATTTATTAATGATCACTTTATCATTTTTAAATGAAGTATTGCATTATTTACAAACCGGTTATTTAGGAGTTGTCAGTGGCTAATAAGATCACTTAGAAAGTGTAAGTAAATGTAGTAGATTCAGGTAGTTATAAAGCATTTAGTAGTGGTCAGTTAACTATGTTTGTGAGCTAATCTAAAGTGAGGACTAGTTATGCTTTGTAAAGCATTTATAGAGGAGATTTAAAGACTCAGTTTTCTTCTAAACAGAAAAAGTAAACAAATACAACACAGCGATACAGAACATAAAAATATGAACAGCCTTTAAATCTTCTTTATAAACGCTTTACAAAGCATAACTAGTCCTCACTTTAGATTAGCTCACAAACATAGTGAACTGACCACTGCTAAATGCTTTATAACTACCCGAATTAACCCTGAATTACAGTAGAAATACATGTTAATAAACCATTTATTAACACACTAAGTAACTATTACTATATGTCTGAATAATAATATGTATTTAAACAGTTTATTAATAATTTACTTACACTTTCTAAGTGATCTTATGAACCACTGACAACTCCTAAATAACCGGTTTGTAAATAATGACATACTTCATTTAGAAATGATAAATTGATCATTAATTAAGTATGAAAACACAATTATTAAACACATTATAGATATGCTTATAAATTAAGAATACTGCATTTATAACTGTATTTATAAACTGCTTGTTAATGTCTATTAATGCTTTATAAATGATGAATTAACTGTTTACTAATGCTTAACTAATGATTAATAGCGTGCAGTTATTATAAAGTGTTACCAAACTTTGGGGAAAAACTTATTTTAATTGAATATAATTTAAATCAAAGTGTATTTATTTTTGTATCAGTTTATTTTAATAAAAAATGAATATTATTTAAATAATATAATCTGATTTAAATAAATAATAAATCTAACAGTACAGTACAGAAAAGATGCAATGATATAACGTAATAGGAACTTTAAATAAAAATATTGAAATAAATAAATACCAATTCATTTAAATAAATAGCGAATTAATAAATTAAATAGATTTAAAAATGTATACTATTAATTGATACATTGAATGTAAATAAACAAAATTATTAAAATAAATAAAACGTGATTATAATAACTTTGATTAAAAAATATTAAGTAAAAATAATATATTAATTTAATTTAATATTTAAATAAATAATATATTTGATTAAAATAAATAAATAAAACTTGATTTAAATAAATAATAAAACGTTAAAAGTTGATTAAATAAAATATTATTATAATTTTTTATTTTTTTATTTTTTTCAAATGACGTAAATAAATAATATATTAATAAATTTGACTAAAATAAGTTTATTAAAATAGATAACAGATGTAGTTGGTCGTGGGTGGCTGTCCGTGTGCCTTCCACCTGGCTCTCCTCTCTTCTGCTTGTTTCAAGATCTTCTCCTCACCTGTATTTAGCTGTTTCTTGAGCAGGCAGTGCCAAGCTGATTTCTGAATTGCCTCACGTAGGTGGTTCCACGACGCTGAAGTGGTGTTACATGGGTAGCCTACAGACAGAGCATCCTCAAGAGACCTTGTGAATTCCTCAAGCTTCTCTGGATGTTGCATCTTAGTCGTGTCAATGCGTGGCTTCCCTTCTTATTTGCAGCGGCAGAGTTTCTTTGGTAGCAGCTTGATCTTGCAGCATACCAGTGAGTGATTGGAGTCGCCATCAGCACTGTGGTATGAGTGGGCGAGAAGCACATACTTGAGGCTTGAATGTCTGACGATGACCATGTTGAGCTGGTGCCAGTGCTTGGATCGAGGGTGGCGCCATGACACTCTGTGTTGTGGCTTCGTCTGGAAATAGGAGTTGGTCATGCAGAGGTCATGAAAAGAGCAAAGCTCCAACAGGCGCTGCCCGTTATCGTTTATCTTGCCAACTCCAAAGGAACCCAAGCAGGAAGGCCAAGAGTTGTGTTCTGCACCTACTCTGGCGTTGAGGTTGCCAAGAAGGACGAGGTGTTCGCTGCTGTGGATGTTCTTGATGGCGTCATTCAGGTTGGTGTAGAACTCGTCTTTTGCCTCAGGTGTGGAGGTCAAGGTTGGGGCTTAGGCGCTGATTAGTGTAACTGGTCCCTCAAAGGTATGGAGGCGGAGAGCCAGTAGGCGATTTGATCCCTTGTCACCTGGTTCAACCATCTCCAGCAAGGTGTTCCTCACTGCAAACCCTACTCCGTGCTCTCTGTGGTCCTCAGCGCTCTTTCCTTGCCAGAAGGTGTAATCCTTCTTCAAAGATCCTGATTCAGCCAGGTGTGTTTCTTGCAAAGCGGCTATATCTACCTTCAGTCTCAGTAGCTCGTTGTTAATGACCGCTGTCTTTCTTACATCACTGATGTTCAGGAGGTAGTCAAGCCCAGTTGTCATGGTGCGGACGTTCCAGCATCCCAGATTAAGAGCTGGTCTCTTCTTGTTGTTTTTTATTGGTGTGTTATTGCTTGGTGCAAAAATTGCGGTCTGCTTGTCGGATTTCCTTATCCCCATGCACCCAATGAGGAAGGCAGACCGTGGCGGGAGAGCACCTTACTGGCTGGGGACTGCTCAACTTAAGGCGGACGGTAGCTGTTCAATGAGATGCGAAGATCTCTCCCACCGTCGGAAGCAACCCCTGGCGCCACAATTTACGCCAATTGAGCATTGTAGCTTATAACCGGTAGACTGCTGCTTCCCGTGTTGTTTCGACGCTGTGAAGCGAAGCTGGAGTGTCCTCTCCAGGGCGCAAACCAGGGCAGGGTAATATGGAAGACCAGCTGTTGCCCAAGTAGCAGGTCCCCCCTTCTCCACGGCGCTGATTGATCCAATGGAGCGACATGGCCGATACAGTTTGGGACCAGCGCCGTCGCAGGAGTTGCCAGAGCGAGGTTGCATGCAGCCACACGCTGCCTATGGGACTCCAGCTCCAGATTTTTCCTCAAGGTTTACTCCTGAAGCCTTTTCCCAAAAGAGATGTGGCTGCAAGACAGCCGAGGTTTTTGACAGTTTACCTTCTCTGCATGAGGTAGGTGGCACCGGGTTACACATACCAGTGGCAGGTTTAACCTACCCTGACCTTAACATTAACATTACAGTCAAATAATGGAATGATGTAACATAATAGAAACTAAATAATTTCCAAATTATATTATACACATATTTATAATATTAATTTTTCCTATTTCTTTATACATGAAAATATATAGTTACTGCAGGAGGAAGATCATATTTTGGGGCTCCGTGGATCTGAAAGATTGAAAAGTGATCTAGAGTTACAGAAGAGATCTCAACTCTATTATTTATAGAGCATATTTAAAAAACAACAGGATTTGAACCAAAGTGCTTTAAAATACACAATCAATCACAACATGATATACCCTTCTATAAATACCAAAAGTATAAAATATCTATACTTAAAACATATTCAAAAGTTAAAGAATCTGAAATTTGTTCTAAGATCAGTCGGCGCAGTTTCTGGTCTGATCGGTCATTCTTCTCAAATCAGATTTAACAACTGAAAGGAATGATCTGGGATTTTGTTTCTGTCACAGTGGGTTTGTTCAGCATACATCAGTGTGTTTATAGTGGAAATGTCTTGATTGCATGAATCGTTTTGTTATCTGACTGGAATTATTATATACAGAATTATAATTTGAATTCCAAACTGAAGGAAGCTGAATTACAGACACTGACAGACATGTTCTTACTCACACAGCTGTTCCTTCATACAGACACTGAAACTTCAGCAGATTTGAATCAGTTGAACGTCACGACTGAAAGATTAACTATTTCACTGCCAGTGTTTTTGATCATTTTCACAAAACTTTCATGGCCCCCATAATATTTTATTATCTGAAAATAAAATATATCAAAAGAAAGAACAGATCCTCTGCCTTAAAAAAAAAAAAAAAAAACGTTTAATTCAAGATTCATGCTTTTCTTTATTTTATCAACACTTGAATGTGGTTAAGTTTAATAAAAACAGTAACATTTTGGGAAAAAATCTGAGAAAAACAAAGTTTGTTTCGGCTGTACAGCAGATCTAGGAGAAAATAGAGTCCAGCTTAACCCTCTGGAGTCTGAGCGGTTTTTTGGGCCCTGGGGGTGTTCTGACATGCTCTGACATTTGTGCTTTTTTCAGTTGCTTATAAACATATTAATGGCAAAGGTGTAAATTCACTCTATATAGCACAAACAGGACTACAATAATATGTGAGCCACATGTATGTACATGTTTTCATTTTTGAGAGAATAATGTTTATGCGTGGTTATCGAAAAAACTAAAAATTAAAGTTTTTGAAATAAGGCCACAAAACACATACTAAATATGTGGCAATAAGCCTTTTGACTAATGGATGTCGTCGCCTATAGTTTTTTCTTCAAAATTATGTGAAAATAGTCTTGCTTTATCGTTCACATAAAACCATACATTGATTTAAATTGATGTAAAACAGGTTTTGCTTGGAAAGCCAATATGCGAGGGGGGCGTGAACGAGGAGTGGTTTACACCTTAGAATACAATGTCCCACCCACTCTGCATAATGATGAGCCATTCACTCAGGTGTGACACAGTGACTGAGCCACAATGCAAGGACAAAAGATATATTTAGAAGAAGACTTATATTGACCATTTAAGATTTTGCTTACATCTATCTTGTAAATATGTTTAGCTATTTTATTAAAACGGTTACAATTACAACAATAATTACAATTTCAACAATATTTCAAGTGTACTCTTTCTTTGTAAAAAAAATGATTATAGGCCTACATTTTATCTATGTATTCATTAGTTTGAATATAGCCAACATTGGAACAGCTAACATCTTAGTTGATGACTTTATTTTTGACAAAAATAGTATTTTATATATAGAAATTGCTAAACAAAAGCTTATTTGATGTGGCAGTATATTCTACAGTAAAAACTGTACCCAAATCTACTAAACAAAATGTTGTCTTACATATTTCGTCTGACTGTAACGTTTTTACTCATCTCAGTATAGCAATACAGTTTGCTAAAACATCATCATTCATTCACACACGCGATTTAAATTTAAACTGTCTTTGCCAGCTGTGGTAAACAGCGCGCATCTCTGCCGTTTATTCATTCATAAACAGAAACCCACGTGAAGAAATTCGAGTGAGAAGGAAAAAACTTACTAGTATTCCTCAGCTCGCTCCTCGATATACCTGCACTTCTGAGGGACATTTTCCATTAGTATTATTCCTCACAGCGCTGCAAGACGGTGTAAACAATGATCTAAATAAACTTGTGTGTTTTCTCGAGCTGATGGGGGCGTTCACAGGATTGCCTCAGCCATTTGCGTTTGAATAGCGCGCGCTCTCCGTGGGCGGAGTCACATTACATCTGAATTAGCTGTAATGAGGTCGACTGGAATCGCTCTCTTTTAATACAGATTTCACAAGATGAGAATATTTGTTTTTTATATAAATTACTTCATTTAAAAGAAGATAATTCAAGCTTCATGCCTGTGTGTCTGTATGCCTGTTTGACTGAGTATTCGCTGAGTTATTGTTCATTTTCGGACGCGTTTCAGAATGGACTTCACTGGCAGAGAGAAGGCAGAACTCGCTTCGTGTTTATTTTTCTTTATTTGGCAAAAAGCACAACACTTTGTTTTTATTGTAAGGATACACAAAAATAATACACATTTAACAGAATCGATTGATGTATGAAACTCCTATGGAAAATCAAAGTCAACAGAGTATTTATGAGTTTCTTTTACACTAATAAAAAAAAAAGTCGACCTCAGGGGGTTAAGTAAGTTCAGTGTTGATTCATTTCTGTTGTAATTTTTATGCAGCCGCTCTGGAGAAAACAGTGATGTCATCATCCAGATCAGTTCAGTTCTCATAAAATGGTGTCAAAGCAGGCAGATCAATAATATTGTTGAATATTAAGTGTCTCCAACTAAGAAAGCCAGAGGCGACAGTGGCAGGAACTCAAACTCCATCAGTGACAGGATGGAGAAGAAAACCTTGGCAGAAACCAGACTCAGTTGATCAGTTCTCCTCTGGCCAACGAACGAACAGTTTATGAATCAGAGAAGCCCTGACTAACATCTCAAACCTGTAAGTAAGACACAGACAGTCAAATATGTGCGACATTATTGCATTATCCACTTTAGAAAAACTAAAATAAACTACTTAGATGATTAAGTGAGAGATTATAATATAACACTGTGATACATGATTGTTAAAGCTGTTTTTAATAATTTCAGATTTTGCTTTTGCTTCTAAGTCACCATGAATTATGACCCTTGACCCTTATCTATGATCCTCTATGACTGTCCTCTTTCTATGCCATTGGGTCAGTTTAGCTTTGTCTTCTACTGAAATTGACATTCTGTCAAAATACATAATTTTGGGATATAAAGAATGATAAAAGCAAAATATTGAATTGTTTTGAAATAAAAAGAAACTTAATGGTTACCATAAACTATTATAAAAAAAAATTATGAATTAAACACTTATTAACATGTTTATAGTGTGCAATTCACCATCACAAGGAAAATAAACTAAGAACAAACAAAATTAACTTGCAATGAAAATATGAACAGTTTTAATAATCACCACTCACTCAAGCGTCTTCAGTTTATAATATGGAGAGTGGAGTAGGGTTTGCAGTAGCTTCACTCCTGAGTCTATTTTATTTTCAGTCAGATGCAGTTCTCTCAGGTGTGAGGGGTTTGATCTCAGAGCTGAAGCCAGAGCAACACAACCTTCATCTGTAACACCACAATTACTCAACCTGTAGAGAACAATAATACTCTTCAGTATTTCAGTTCAGGAAACACTGATATAAATGATATGATATACTCAACAGATTTGTATATGACAAATAGCAGTTGTCACCTCTTCACATCATCCAATCATGTTTATAACTATCAAAAACTATCAAAAGTAAAATTGCCTCAGAAAATTTTGAAATAATCTAATGAAGATTAAACATCCTTTTTAGTTACTTGATTGTAAACTTTTTTTGTATATCGTCACCTTCCTAAAATAATTGCCTAAGTCATTTTTGCAGGTTTCTCAGAAAACACACAAAAAAATTAAAATAACTTCAGAGGTTCGTTCTTCTTGATGCAGCTCCCATCTTGAAAAGCTTGTAAAATTGCCTTTTTAAAATTTTAAAATTGCTTGTAACATTTTTTGACTTATGCCAAATAAAACGGCCTAAGTCACACTCTTGACATATGCCATTACACTACAGGGGTAGAACTGCATGATCTGTTCAACTGAGGATGTGGGGATTTTACCAGAGGTGGCCAGCATCATGAGGAGATGACTTATGCAAAAAAAATATTTTTGTCAAAAAATGACTTAGGCAATTATTTTAGGAAGGTGACGATATATTATTTTTGTATATCATTCATTATTCACCACTGGAGAAAAACAGACAAAGTTGAGACTTTTATAAAATCTTACCACAGTATTTCCAGTTTACAGTGAGGATCCTGCAGTAGATCAGAAAGCTGTTTGACTCCTGAATCTCCTACTTTATTCCATGACAGATCCAGTTCTCTCAGGTGTGAGGGGTTTGATCTCAGAGCTGAAGTCAGAGCAGCACAACCTTCATCTGTAACACCACAGTCATTCAACCTGTAGAGAACAATGACACTCTTCAGTCTTTCAGTTCAGGAAACACTGATATAAATGAATTTCTCATTTTACAGTATTACTTAGGTACGAAAGCACATGCTAAACTCATAAATGTGATAATCTTTTATCAGTGTAATGATTATTGTCAGTGTGACTTACTGAACTGATCTGGATTCTGTAACCACAGGCAGCAGCTTCTGAAGAACTTCATCTGCTGTATTCTGTGCTCCAATAAACTGTTTTAGATCAAAAACATCCATCTTTTGCTCTGGTGTCAGCAACACATAAACCAGAGCTGACCATTGTGTGGAAGAGAATTTTGTTTTTTCCAGATGTCAGATAATCTTGGTTCCCTTTCAGTCTGGCACGTTCGACGTAGTCGACGTGTCGACTGATTGGGATCACACTAGGGAGCCTGTCATCTTCGAGTATTGTAAAAACGAGCCAATGGACATTGGCGTGCGTGAATCGCATCACACGCCCCGCTCCACAGCGCGAGTATAAAAACGGAAGTGGATGCATGCACCAGTTGTCTTTCGCTTCGGAGCCAATCGGTCTTCATGTCGATGTCTCTGAAGAGTATGTTGTATTCCAACGAGCGAGTGTGTCGGTGCTTCTTCAGGAAGTCTTTCCAGGTGCTGGTGTTTACAGCACGTGACAGCGGTGATCGCAAGCTTTCTAAGCTCTCAACTGCTGTTTTAACAGCAAAGCAAATCTCTGTTTGTGTTTTTTTGTTTGACGGCTGGTTGAGGGCGAAGAGAGTGAGTGCTTCACTGGTACAGGCTGCACCATCCCTGTCAGTGTTGCCGCGATTATTCCCCTGTGTGCTCCGGCACTGGTGAGAGCGTTTATTTCCTGAAAGAGCAATACGGTTGCGTTTGCGTCTTTTTCAAGATTTCATTCCGCCCGTGTGTTTCTGGATGCGGTCGTTCCCTGTCCCCCTGTGACGGTCACAATTGTTGCATCACGTGCATCACAGCACGCTGAAGCAGCTTTTGTGGATAGTTCGTGTTCTCATTGTGGGAACATGACTGTCTCTGTGTTGAGATCTAGACTCGCCTTCGTCCGCAAAGGTTGAGTCCCCATTTCTACACCCCACCCTCGGGTGCCATGTGATTTGGGTAATTGTAGGATAGAGATGGAGGTTCTGCCCTGTAACCATTCTCCGCAGACTCCTCACGATTCCATCACACCGATACCAATGGATTCCTTTGTTGAGCGCTCTGGCCTGTCTGTAATGGACGGGCCAGAGGTTCCATTGGAGGCTCCCAGGTATCCCAGGAGGATAGGATGCCATTTGCAACATCGGAGGGTGAGCTGGGCTCTGGAGATGATGACTCAGCTGCGTTGTCCTCTTCGTTGTACCCAAAGTACAACATTTCTTCGAGCCGGATCCACAGTTATCAGCTATGCTGAAACAGGCTGACGCGGCTGTCGGGCTCAGATGGAACCCTCCACCGTGTCCCGCTCAGTTGCGGTTGGATGATTGGTTTCTCGGGGCGGGCCGTGCTGGTTCTCAGCCCGCTGCCCCAGTGCCTTTCTTTCCCGAGGTGCATGGAGAGCTGACTAGATCATGGATGGCACCTTTTACTGCTGGAAACGATCTGTCTAACTACCCTTGAAGGAGGAGCAGTGAGAGGTTACGTGGCTGTCCCTCCAGTGGAGCAGTCTGTCATGGCACACCTGTGTTCGGCGGCCACTGCATCTGGCTCGGGGGATCCTCGTTTCCCCTCGCAGGCCTTTGAGTTTTCGTCTGTTCTTCCGGATGGAGCTTATAGAGTTTGCGGGCAAGCTGCTTCCTCTCTGCATGCCATGGCGTTGTTACAGGTCTACCAGGCCAAAACACTCATGGAGATGCACGAGGGTAGTCTAGACCATGTGCTCATGAGTGAGCTCCGCACTGCAACTGACTTGTCTCTCTGGAGCACAAGCGTTGCGGACTGTGCGATCGGTCTAGCGATGTCCACCCTGGTGAAGCGTCATAGTTGGCTCAGCCTGGTTGATATGGCGGATGCAGACAAGGTTCGGTTTCTGGACTCCCCAATTTCCCAGGTTGGGTTGTTCGGGCAATGCGGTGGAGAACTGCGCCCAACAGTTCTCTGCTGCTCAGGAGCAGATGGAGGAAGTCCGACATATTCTGCCCCAGCGGCCCGCTGCTGCCATCACCCCGCCGCTGGTGGTAGCTCCTCCACCTGCACGTCGCCGAGGGCGTCCCCCTGCCGCCGCTCAAGCTCCTGCTGGGCCACCACAGCAGCCTTCACTCCTGTATCAGACGCTGCCAAACCAGGTGGCAAGAGCTCGGAGATGGAGTAGAGAGCTCTTGGAGATGGTCACCGATCTCTCGTTAAGCGGAGCCACATTACATTTTCAAAGAAAGAGCAATTTCCTCTGTTCCTGAGTCCATAGAGGTTTAGACTGTTGGTGTGTGACCCTGTACAGCCTTGCAACCTTCAGCTACCTCTTGCTTCACCAGCCAACAGTTGGGTGCGGTTCGAGGACCCGGTTTCACCTTCTCACGCACTCTCTGAGGTCATCTAGAGAAAGGTAAGAGTCGCACTACGCACTCAGACCCTTCGGGCCTTTCGAGCTGGGTCCCTGTTTGTTGCCTGAAGAATGTGGTATCCGTAGTTCCGCTGCTTCACTCAGTTGTAGCACTACATGGTGCTCCTGGCTGATCCAGCGGTTCCCCCGTATCTAAAGACTCGGCTTCATTAGCTGGTATTGAGTGCATTCGAGGACCTGGTCACGCCTTCTCACGCATTCTCTGCCGCTACCTAGAGACAGGTGTTTACAACTCAGACCCTGCTTCGGGCTGCCTTCGGGCCTTCCGAGCTGGGTCCCTGTCTCTTACCCGCTGCATCACTCTGAGTACGTCTCTGATACCTTGGGCCCCCTGTGTTGGTTCGTTGTAGCACTGAAAGGTGCTCCCAACCGACTCAGCCGGTTCGTCTTTAGACACGGCTAGACGATTCAGTTCTTCCGGCACCCGCCCATGTGCAGCGCTGTTTGTTACACATCTGTGTTCCGAATTGTGTTGCTGTGTGTGCAGTCGTCGCTTCCTACTGGCAAAGGTTGTGATCGAGCCGTTCCTCCAGCCGATATGAAAATAGGCTTCTAAGTGAGGCCTGTTCTTCATTGTACTTAAACTATAGTGAGTTAGACCATTAGGGCTCTTTTTCTAAGCCTCCATTCAAGTTACAACACAGTACGCATAACTAATGCCCATCCCTATGAATGGTCTGCAGCGTGGGGCCTGAAGGATGCGTACTTCAGATATCCACTCCTCCGCAAACACAGGTCATCCTGTGTCTTGTGTTGAGGGGTCGAAGTTTCGGTACAAGTCCCTCCCCTTCGAGTGCTACATAGCCAGTTGGGTTTCAGGTCAACTGTAAATGGGTACTCGTCTACAGACTGAGGAGCTTTTTTCCAGTATGGGGGTGAACTTGGTTTACACGTTTCTCAATTGAAATGTGTCCGGTTGGTGCTTAGAGGTGAGAAAGGGTCCCACTGAATAAACTTCAGAGGCTCCTGGGGCATATGTGAGACGCATCCGCATATAAACGGTTTCCTCCATATGATGACCGCTTCAGCACTGACTACATGACCAAGTTCCTAGGTTGCCGTGGCAGAGCAGCACGCTCTGTGTGTTAACAACACCTGGTATGCTGCAAAAATCTCAGCAGTGTTCAGACCTTTTGTTTCTCCGGGCTAATCGCTCCTAGAACAAGTGTCTATTAAACACTAGCTCAGGGGCTATGTATAACAGGCATGCAGTAAGGAGGGCTTGGGCTTACCTCACACTGCATTGGCATTCAATTGCCTCGAGTTGTAGCAGTTTCCTTGCTTGATGCCGCTGCTCAGCAAGATGCACTGCCCAGTACAGCGACCGTTGCTCATACGCTTCCCTCGCATGTCACAACTCGCCCGCCACCTCTTCCTATTGGGTCAGAAGCTTCTGAGGTCGCTTCTTCCACTTTAAAAATTCCGGCCTGCTCAATCGTGCCGCCCAGGTGGCCTCACGACAGCCTGTTGCCAAAGAGAGTGGAGACTCCATCCCCAGGCGGTCCAGCTGTCCGGATATCTTTGGGGCCGCACAGTTACATCTGTTGCTGCTCTGATTTGTTCCCTTGCTAGTTGTTTACTCCCTTAAACACGGAGACACTGGCTCACAGCTGATGCCAGGGTCTATGCAAAGTGCGTTAAATCCCCAGTGAGCCCTCTTGCACATCACTGTGTTAAGTCAGGTAAGAGGAGCAGGTTCTTTAGTTGCCCTGTAATGGCCCAACTAGGACCTCGTTCCCTAGACAGCCTTTCTGACTCATTCCTCTGAGACTTCTCAGCGATGGGGCTCCTTTGGCACCCACACCGAACTGGAGAAATCCAGGTTCTGTTGTGGTGGTTCAGCCATCTACCTCTGAAAGAGCTTAGATACTATTACTTCTGCGAGAGCTCCCTCTAAAAAGAATGAGGCTTGCTTTCGACCTGTTCGTTGTTGGTGTTCTTCTCAATAGAGGGACCCCCGAGAGTGTTCGATCACTTATGTGCTTCCTTCCTGCAGAAAATGGGTCGGAGTGTGGCTGCTCCACTCCACCCTCAAAATGATGTTGCCCTTAAAGCACATCAGGATGCAGTTGAGATATCGGAAGTACGACTTGATCGTCAGGTTCCTGACAGTGCAAGGAGATGAAATCTTCCTTGTGCCCCCTCTATACCTTTTTGGGACCTATCTCCAGTGCTACTGCACTCTGAGACCTCCCCTGAGTACTACAGGTAGTTGAGTTAAAAATCTGTTTTTAAAGAAACAGTTCTCCTACTTACTTACTCCATCGAGAAGGTAAGGGACCTGCACACATTTTTGGTCAACGAATCGTGCTCTCATTAATTGAGACCCCGGCCTGGATTGTGCCCAAAGTTCCTACCTCTCCCTTAAAACAGGACCAGGTGGTGAGCCTGCAAGCGCTGCCCCGGAGGAGGCAGACCCAGCCCATATGTAACGTACGTATGTAACCCTCGTTCCCTGAAGGAGGGAACGGAGATGTAGTCCCCCAGCCACTATTGCTGTACCAACGCTGACCGGGTTCTGCTCGGCTCCTCAGCGAAAAACAACTGGTGCATGCATCCACTTCCGTATTTATACCCGCGCTGCGGGGCGGGGCGATTCACGGCCGCCAATGTCCATTGGCTCGTTTTTACAATACTCGAAGATGACAGGCTCCCTAGCGTGATCCCACTCAGTCGACATGTCGACTACGTCTCCGTTCCCTCCTTCAGGGAACAAGGGTTACATACGTAACCGAGACGATCTCCTGCATCAGAGAATCCTCACCCAGTTAATTTATATAGTAAAATATTACATATGGTGTGTTAGAATAAAACTCACAAGCTGGTGGTAAAATATGAAGAGTTTAAAAAACAAAAAGATCATTATACTTCTGGTTTATAAGTTGATTTGGGATTATGTAAATGAATGTTAAAATGACAAAACTTGCAGGTTCCCTAGTTTAATTTGATGTATCACACACACAAACAAAAAAATTTATTCAGGATGGTTTTCTGATTATTGAGGCCCAAAACGACAGAATTTCCAGCTGCTTTTCCAAACTATTGTTTATGATGTTTGCCGGTCACTTTCCCCATTCATGTTAACATTTTAGCATCATTTTATGTCTATAAGCAATAGAAATATCATGTCTGAGCAGACGGAGAGGGTTGGAACACGACTGGACAATGTTCTACTGGACCCACAAAAACTGCAATAAATGCACTTATAAACTACAAATTGTTAAAGTGGCTATAGCATGCAATATTTGTTTGTTATTTCCTTTAAAATAGAAAGTTTCCTATTTTTTTAAAATATATTTTCTTTAAATGTTTAATTAAACAGTTTTAAATCATTAATCATTAACAGAATAAATTCAAACAATGTAAATTTATGTCCATGCTTGCTATTTCTAGAAAACCCTCCTCATCTGATGTTATTCTGGTATTGAGGCAGATTGTCACAGAACTCTTTATACTGGACATTAATTTGCACAGACAATTATAATCAAACCATATGTCCAACAAAGACTATTAGGATTTGAATAATAAGACCAAGAACTTCATATTACATTAAAAACTTTAACTATGTTACTTTAAGTATTTTATGGTTACTTAAAGGGATACTTCAGGATTTAGCATTAAGCTTTGTATTAGTAGAAAACCTGTAGTATTTTCGAATTACCGTGCTTTCCACCCTCATATCCTCCTGAGACGAGAGATTTATATATTTTTTGTCTGGAAAAAATCCTCCGATGACGCAAAAATCGCCATTTTGCGTCATCTGAGGACTTTTTGGCCAGAGGCTAAAGACTACAGCCAGTAGTAGGGGCTGTCCCGCATGTTTTCAACCCGCCCATAGAGGAATGTACACATAGTGTCAGCCATCTTTGGAAGCTAAGCTATCAGGCTCTTGTTCTGTGGAGAAAGCTGAGTAGTAGGAGAAAGCTGAGTAGTAGGGGTTACCATCCCCCTTTTCCCCGGATTTTGTAGTCGATTTTTACTCATCTCAGTATAGCAATAGAGTTTGGTAAAAGCTGTTCATTCATTCACACACAAAAACGCGATTCATTTTTAAACAGTATTTTTGCCAACTGTAGTAGCTACACAACAGCACGCATCTGTGCGTTCATTCATTCACACTCAGAAACGAGATTCATATTTAAACAGTCTTTTTGCGTACAGACACTTGCGATTAGAACAAAGCAAATAGAACTGACCTATTCCTCAGCCGGATCCGTTTGCTCCTCGAAATGAAACTTCCAGAACTTCTGAGGTAAATTTTCCAGGATTATTATCAAGATAGTATTATTCCTCACAGCGTCGTAAAGTACAGTCTGAAAGTGAACTCGCGGTGTGTTTTATCCAGCTGATGTGGGCGTTTCACAGGTCTGTATGGGATCGCCTCACATTTGCGTTTGAATAGCGCGCACTCTCCGTGGGCCGGAGTCACATTAAATTTAATGAGCTGAGGTGAGAACGATTGACATCTCTCTCTTTTCATACATATTACATAAACTGTGAATATTTGTTTTTTATAAAAATTACTTAGTTTAAAAGAAGAGAATTCAAGCTTCATGCCTGTGTGTCTGTATGCCTGTTTGACTGAGTATTCGCTGAGTTACAGTTCATTTTCGGACGCGTTTCAGAATGGACTTAACTGACAGAGAGAAAGCAGAACTCGCATCATGTTTATTTTTCTTTATTTGGCAAAAAGCACAACACTTTGTTTTTATTGTTAGTATACACACAAATAATACACACTTAACAGGATCGATTGATGTATGAAACGTGTATGGAAGATAAAAGTCAACAGAGTATTTAGATTTTCTATTGCACTGATAAGGAAAAACGCGAGCTGGTATCTCTGGCGATACCGCCGACCCCAGGGGGTTAAGCATAAGCATTTTGCAAGTTATCATTAAAAAAAAAGAAAATGTAATCTGTTGATTATTACAGTAATTGCTATGTAAATTGCAATGTAAAAATGTAAAAATTTGTGAGATTGTAATTTGAGTGTGATCGTGATTATTTTTGTATTCATTGTCACCAAAATTGTCACATATGCTTTTTAATATTTGAAGGTCATGTTATTTTACATGTGCGTCATCAATGCTTATATCGCTCATTTCAGCTTCTTCTTCTCCAGTGTTATGATCACAAGATTTAATACTCTTCAGAGGATGTGTAATAGCGCCCCCTACCGTATAGCAATGTAATTGAGGAACAGTGTGTTAGCAATGCTCATTGTATAGGGTGAACATATTTTGATTTCCAAAAAAGAGGACACTTGGCCCGGCCTCGAGACACAAATTCAGACAGGCTTCTCAGAGGTTAATGAACATACTTTATTATGCCTCAATGGTACAAAAATAACTTCTGTAATAAAATAAAATAAAATCTGTTACAACCTTTAACATAATAATAGCTCTCTTTTCAAATAAAAAAATAATATGAAATAATGTTCTAAATATGACCTCTTCTGTGTTAAAAAATCCAGCTTCAACCAAATATCTCTTAATACCTTTTTAATGTAATAAGATAAATAATAAAACAGTCTCACAAATATACTAACTTAACAAACAAAAAGGATCAATACTTTTAATCTTTAGTTGTCTTTTTCATCCTGCTTTTCTTCTTCATCTTCCTTGTCTGCCCATCCATATTTTGCTGTAGAGCTGATCTTTCACAGCAGTTTTCGGTTGCTCAACAAATAAGCATAAAAGTCTTTGCAAGAAGTGTCTTTGAAATTGTATTGCACTAATAGAATCCCCTTCAGTGACTCAACAGACAGCTGGTTCCTCTCCTTGGTCCACTGGCTCTGCATCAGTGAGATAACCCTCTCAACATTTGCATTGTGAGAGGGAAGTGCAAAGACAAACTGTGCAATCTTCAGTTGCTCTGAGTAACATGCAATGCTTTTTGCCTTCTCAAAATATTTGGTCCACTTCTGATGCACCAGCAGGCCACTGAACTCCTCATGTTGCACCTTTCTGAGAATTTCTTCAGATTGGTGACCTGGTCAAAACACTTGACATCATCAACTGCTACCCCCTTCTCTCCAAAGTACTTGATGCAGGCCTCCACATCATTCCAATCTGGTGTTTCTCACTCAGATCCATCCACATGAATGTTTAGAACTCTTCCATGGAGTCATCCACTTCTCCAGATACTCCAGACATGCACTGTACAGGCCTTGCACATCAGCACAGAACTGGTCACAGCCCTTACCAAGTCGATTTTTGCGCTTTTGTGCCAGTAGTCCCTTAACTTTAAGGGATATGAAGTTGATGCTCTTGCGTTGAAGAAGAATGGTGTGGATATTGTTCAATATTTTCTTCACCTCCATAATGGACATGTTCTCCTGTTCCATTTCTTGAATGTGGGTGTGGAACACAGACATGAGTGAGTGCATTTGCCAGAGGTAGATCTCAGCGAAGTCGTTTTACATTTACATTTACATTTAGTCATTTAGCAGACGCCAAAGATCCAAAGCGACTTACAAATTAGGACAAAATTCAGCGAGTCATCATAAAGAGGCAAAAGCAACAACAACGCAAGAAGTGCTCAAAATACGAAGTTCAGGTATTATTCAGAGTAGCATAAGCCTGATAAGTGATGTTTCAAAGGGAAAGGAATTTTTTTTTTTTTTCTATAAGGTTAAGTGCTCACGGAAGAGATTGGTTTTCAGCTGTCTTTTGAATGTTGTCAGGGATTCTGCATTCCGGATGAGGGTGGGGAGAGCGTTCCACCAGCATGGAACTGTGAATGAGAATGTTCTGGAAAGTGATTTTGTGGCTTTCTGTGATGGAACCACGAGACGTCGCTCGTTGACCGATCGTAGGTGTCTGGTAGGGATGTAGACTTGTAGAAGTGAGTGAAAGTAGGAGGGAGCTGAGCCTGTGATAGTTCTGTAAGCAAGCGTCAGTGCCTTGAACTTGATGCGAGCAGAGAGAGGTAGCCAGTGCAGAGAGATGAACAGAGGAGTGACGTGGGCCCTCTTGGGCTCGTTGAAGACAAGACGAGCTGCAGCATTCTGGATCATCTGTAGGGGTTTGGTTGCACATGCTGGAAGTCCAGCCAGAAGAGCATTGCAGTAGTCAAGCCTAGAGATGACCAGGGCCTGGACGATAAGTTGTGTTGCATGCTCAGTTAGGAAAGGCCTGATCTTCCTGATGTTGTGCAGTGCAAACCTGCATGATCGAGCTGTCTTTGAAATGTGATCTGTGAAGGTTTTCAAAAAACTTTTTGAGTACTATGGTTGGCTTTTGCTGCCTTTAAACCTGGAAACATCTGTATCATCCTCTTAATGCTTGGGAACAATGACAGCCACCTTGTCTTGCTGTGTCCTTCTGTAATCAATCTCAACAAAATCACAGTACTCCTTCAGACTCTCAGTGCGCACAGTGTAAATGTGGAAGTACTGGTAGATTTTGAACATGATATTCTCAATGTCAACCTCTATTGTGTCTGCCCCATAATGAGCACAATTATTCAATATGTGTGCTGGGCAACCCACAGAGTCTTGTTCTGCAGCAACCTCTTCAAATTTGCAAACACATTCTTTCCTGCTTCATCACGTCGGATTCCTCCAAAATTTGTGTTGCAATTGTCGCCAGTAAATGCAATACATTTTTCAGACAAATTGCTTTTTGCCAGTGTTTCAGTGAGATATTTTGCGATGGTTTCTGCTGTGTCATTAGGTGTGTCTTTCACCTCAATCAATTTTGTTTGCACACTAGGGCTGTAATCTCCTAGTCGATTAGTCGATTAATTGGTCGATACGTTCTGGCTCGACCAAAATTTTGATTGGTCGATTTTTTGCCACGTTCATTTCATCAGTTTTGCCGCGTTCATTTCATCAGGTGGAAATACTAATTGCTAATGGGGGTGTTTTCAGAGCACCCCTGTTTCACAGGTAACAGTCTGTCTTCAGAACACCCCCCTTGCTTTCACTTCTTTTGGATTAGCCCAACCTACTGGAGAAGAGAGACAGATTGAAGAAAGTAGGCTACTAGAAGGTTTGCTGAATATTATTTATTTAATTTTGAGAGCGTTTAATTCATAGTCAGTCCTCTTCTACCATGTCAACAAAGACATCGGCAGTGTGGCAGCATTTTTTTTAAATAGAAAACGGGAAAAAAGTTGAATGCAAATTTGCGCTGTGCCCAGTATTCGTTTTGAGCCTATGCTTTATTTTTCAGTTATGCACTTTATTTCGTTTCTGCTCTTGATCTGGTTTGTTTAATAAATATTCTTTTTTTATTAAAGTGGACGTGCCTTTTGTGTTTAAGAGTAAAAGCTTTAAGTTAATAGTCTATTCGTGTCTCAGCCGTGAAGCTGAGCTCTTGATGTTCATGCGAGCTGCACAGAGCGGCTGAAATGATATTGTCTGTCAGTTATTAATAATACATATGACAAAAACAATTGTCTAAATTATGTTGTATATTCCTCAAAAGTTCTTGCGATGATATCACTAGTTGACAACAGTACTATTTTCGGAAATCATACACTCTAAAAAATGCTGGGTTAAAAACAAGCCAATTTGGGTTATTTGGCAACCCAGCGCTGGGTAAATATTGGACAGAACACATGCTGGGTTATTTTGACCCAGCAGGTTGGGTTTTTATACATTAACCCATCTGCTGGGTTGTTTTTAAATCAGTGCTGGGTCAAACAACCCCCATGCTACAGGTTATTCATTTGAGATAATAATAATAATAAAAAAATGAATACAAAAAAATACAAAAATATTAATAATAATAACACTACTGTTTATTGATTCAATTAAAGTGTTTATTCCAGTAAATTAATATAATCATAAATACATTCATGTTAAAAAAAATAACATAAACGGAGGCCCACAAAAATCATTTGTGCTAAAATGTTGGTATGTTAAAAGATTATAAAATGGTAAGATTCTCAAAATTCAAAACTCTACACTTATAAACTGTAAAATGGCCTATAGCTAAAGATTCTCTTCACAAAGAATACAATAAAAAACACAAGTACATACATTGCAATTCACTTAAATAAGCAATCATTTAGTCCTGTGCAGCAAAAATGTGAAGCACATAAAAACTCTGCGTATAAACAGTAAGTACATACATTGCAATTCATTTTAAATAAGCAATCATTTAGTCCGGTGTAGCAAAATAAAAACATGAAACTCTATACCTATAAAAATGATCTTCACAAAAAGATAAAAAATAAAATAAAAAAGACTTAGTCAACTGTTCCAGAGTTTCCCCATTCACCAAAAAACTGTCCAGCCATTCCAAGCTCCAAGCCAAAGGGGAAGGGTTTTGCTTCTCTCTGCCTTTCCAGGTAAAGCACCATGTTGGTTCCAGACTAAATGAGGGAAAGACAATATCAGACACAGATAATTATTTAAAAGCGTGTCTTAAATTAGTTAAATACCGTCTTAAATTAACTTAAAGAATTAGTTCACCCCAAAATATAAATGTTCTAATCATTTACTCACCCCAATGCCATCCAAGATATCCATGTCTTTCTTTCTTCAGTGGAAAAGAAATTAAGTTTTTTTGAGGAAAACATTTCAGTATTTTTCTACACAGAATGGACTTGAATGGCAACCAACTATCCCAATGTTCAAAGAAGGTTCAAATGTCAGTCTCAATGCAGCTTCAGAGTCTCTACACACTCGCTGTCGAGAAATAAGGGTCTTATCTATCGAAACGATCGATCATTTAAAAAACAAAAAACAAAAAACATTGATATACTATTAAACTACAAATGGCCGGTGGTTTCGCTAGATAAGAACCTTATTTCTCGCCTGGGAGTGTGTAGAGACTCTGAAGCTGCATTGAGACGGACATTTGAACCTTCTTTGAACGTTGGGATAGTGGGTTTTCATTAAAGTCCATTCTGTGTAGAATAATCCTGAAATGTTTTCCTTAAAAAACTTAATTTCTCTTCCACTGAAGAAAGAAAGACATGGATATCTTGGAAGACATTGGGGTGAGTAAATTATTAGGAAATTTTCATTTTGGGGAGAACTAATCCTTTAAAGAGTTGTGAGAAAATGAAATGCGTGTCAGATCCAAGCAGCAATAACCATAAACGATTAAAACGATTTATCATGCAGCCCTACAAACAGGTGTAAAGAAATGCCGGTTGTACATCAATGAATGAGGTTCTTGCCTCTTGAATAGTTGGCCGAAAGGTTTTGTGGCCAATCCTTGTACACAGGCGGGGGAAGAATGACAGGCAGGATTGTAAGTGCTAGTATGCCTTTGGAATCTAAGAATAGAAAAATGGCAAATTAGAACTTGTTCGTTCATCAGCTTTTAAATTAAGCAAAGTGCATTTCTAACTAAGGTCAACTTAGAATGAGTGAAATTAGCTTAAATATATAACAGTTAAATATGTACTCTGGTAATCTGAAAACATTTAGTGTTATTAAAGGTATAGTTCACCTTAAAATGCAAATTTACTCACCCTCATGTCAAATTTACTCGCCTCATTTACTCACCCTCACGTTGTTCCAAACCTGTACAAGTTT
This sequence comes from Leuciscus idus, assembly GCA_021554675.1. Lineage (NCBI taxonomy): Eukaryota > Metazoa > Chordata > Actinopteri > Cypriniformes > Leuciscidae > Leuciscus > Leuciscus idus. Next base: position 44,327,045 of record CM038628.1, on the reverse strand, counting down.
CTTTCTTCTGCTGAACACAAAAAGATTTTTTAAAGAATGTCAGTAACAAGATAGTTGACGGTAGCCACTGACTTCCATAACAGGAAAAAAGTACTATAAAAGTCAATGTCTACTGTTAACTGTTTTGTTACCAATTTTTTTTTAAATATCTTCTTTTCTGTTCAGGAGAAGAAAGTCATTCAGGTTTGTAATAACATGAGGGTGAGTAAATGACGACAGAATTTTCCTTTTCAGGTGAACTATCCCTTAAAGCAGTGCTTCTCAAACCCGTCCTGGGGACCCCATACCACTGCACATTTTGTATCTCTCCCTCATTTAACACACCTGTTTCAGCTCATTAGTACAGACTGCAAAATTTAAATTGGGTGTGTCTGATGAGGGAGACATCCAAAATTATGGGGGGTCCCAGGACATTTGAGAACCACTGCCTTAAACCAAGAAAGGGGCAAACAAGCAAGGCTATCTATGAAATTACACTGACAACGACTAGGCACAGAAGTGGTACCCTATGCCAGCCCTACAATATAACTGATTTAAATTCACCCTACATGGTTTGACATTAAGTCTTGTCATGTGCTTGTACTCTAGACAAGTAAATTGGCCATTCATGTTTTTAAGCTTATTGCGAATGGTGTAGCAAACATTGTTAAGGGTTAGGGTTGGCACTGGATGCAACAGTGAAAAAAAGATTACCTACAAAGAAAGAGAATTTGAAATACAAAATTGTTTTAGCAATTTTTCAATGAGGCACTCAAGATTCCAGTTGAGGAGTTTTTGTTGAACAAAAATGTCCATTGCTGTAAAAGAAGGAAACATCTGATTAGTAATATCTTTACAAAGTTAGCATGTCTTATACAATGCTTTTAAAATTAATTTTTATGCTGGCTCCAGTTAATACAAAAAAAAATATATATATAAATCATTTTAATGAATCATTACTTAATTAAGAAATAAAATAAATAAATAGACAAAATAATTTTTAACAGCTTAATTAACTATTGTTAATTCACAAGACTGTAAACAGAAGAAATGTTAATTTTGTGGATAATTAAAAAAATATTTTATAAAATCACCTGTAGATATTTCATAGAATATTTTTTATTCATTCCAATGTATTAGTCTATCGGTATAACAATCGCCTGAGGGCATTGCGCCCATTGACTTATTTGATTGCAGTTTCAAGATAAGTAAAAATAATTAATAAATAAATGTTGTTAATGTTTATTCTTCCTGGCAGTTTTTTTATTTTTTTTTATTCATTCACGATTCAATGATCATCATAGTTATTTTAATGATTGTGAACCAAATTGCATGACAAACCAAAATAATAAATTGTATTAGGCTCTCCTAAGGTTTTTTTTTCCTCTCCATTCTGTCACCTGATGGAGTGTGGGTTCCTTGCCACTGTTGTCTCTGGCTTGCTTAGTTAGGGGCACTTAATTTTCAACAATATTATTGATTTAATTGCACTGACAATATCAGATGAGAACTGAACTGAACTGAATGACTCTTTAAGCCGGTTTAAGACCAAATTGTACTTCAGTAACTACTTTGATTATCTTTACATAGTTTCTGAACGTAACTGAAGCAACACTGAACTGACTTCAAATGAACAATGACAGTTTTTGATAAGAATTGTACTGAGCTGGACGATGACATCACTGTTTTCTGCAGAAATGCTTAGCCAAATTGAACTAAGGCGCACGCACCCAAACACAGAGAACATACTGCAGCATAATAACATATTTTATGTAAAGCTACCTTTCGAAAATGACTAACAAAAACAGTTAAATACTAGATAACGTTAGACTTACAGCTTCTTCAGCATATCCAGCCACTAGCCAGTGACGTAACACTGCATCCATCCAACACCACCGAGTCAAGTAACCCGCAACATTTCTGAAGATAAAACATTTAATAAAACAGGGTTGCTCACCTCTATGCTCGCTCCTGCTTGAACCTCTCGTCCTCCTGTTGACGTAGTGATTTGAACAGTGTGGACAAAAGCGCGCGACTCGTGAGGATGTAAGCGCTGGGTCAAAATTTCCAAAACAAACCCAAATGCTGGGTCATTGTCAGCTGATTACGGAGAAAATAACCCAGCAACATAGTCAAAATGCTCAACCCAGCATTTGGGTTTAAAAAATAACCCAGCATTTTTTAGAGTGTAGGCTCTGATATTGCGCAGGTGCATGTGATGCAACGCTGTCAGAGCCGACAGACTCGTGTGACTCATTTCAGTGCAAAATAATTAGGTCAAAAACGATTTAATATACTGCAAATAGCCTACTTGTTTTTTTAATGTTTATTTATAATTCATTTAGGCAGACAACAAGGCTACCAAGTACTGCACACAGTGCGCAGCTAATTCATTTAACGTTTTTTTTCTTTTTTTCTTAATGTAATTTTTAGTCAATTTTTAGTTGAAAATTTCAGGATTTCAGTCGACCAAGATTTTCTTTGGTTGATTACAGCCCTATTGCACACCACCCTTCTTCCAGTCAAAATACTGGATTATGATTGGGAATATTTTCACAGCTCAGTGGTTACTCCCGTCTGTAGAAACACCACAGTAGGGGAGAGTGGGGTGATTTGTGCCAGGGGGGAAGTAGTTCCACCCTTGTTTCTGGAAAACCATAGAAGAAATTGGTCATGTGACCACATAATTTTGAATAGCAATCACTTTTACTCGTCCTCCAAAGAAGAGAGACACATGGCATGAGAGTTAAGCATATTTTAGTGTAAAAGTAAAATTTCTATGATTAAGGTTTTTTGATTGTAGTGTCTGAACAATTATAGACAAGTTTGAAAACATTTCACACGTTTTAGTGCTTTAGTAGGCTACACAATGAGTCTATACAGTTAGCATGATGTTAGCTCTTAACTGCTGGATCATGCTAGTTTTTCAAACTTGTGGGTCTGGGGTGATTTGTGCCAAAGGGCCTGGGTTAAGTTGTGCCAGATCCAGACCACGTAGACCTACATACTCACAGGGGATAATCTTGAGAAGTGAGGAGATGGGCATGCCTCATCATTGTTTGACTTAGGCCTGCCTGCTATTTGTTTAATTTAGCTAACACTGATTTCAGTTTTGAGTTTGCACTATGTTATTAAAGAGAAGTTTTATTCCGTTTTTAAGTGGCCTATGTCACAATAGGATGTTTAGAAATTAGCCTAGTCACTTTATTCTTATATGTTACATAATTGACAGACAGTGCTATGCCAACAGGCATCTATTGCCAAAGCCTTTTTGCCTGAAATGATTCACAAATATCATATATTGTGTTGCTATGGTGCTCTAAATGGTTGCTAGGGCGTAGCTTGATAGCTTCACAATGATCCTGAAAGACTGATTGGTCGTCTGAGTAAAATGAGCCCGCCCCCTTGTCTCTATGACACTGTGATCCAGAGTTATGTTCAATACAAAATCCCTATGCAATTGACCATAGTAGGAAAAACGCATGCTATGGTATTCCAGGGTGACAATATCTAAATAAACCTTAAATGAGTAATTTTGTATTGAATTTATCTTGCTTTCATATAGAATTACGGTTCATAACATTAAAATGTTCTGTTTTACTTCAGAAATCACTGGCACAATTTACCCCCAATGTATTCCCCCAAAGGCACAACTTCCCCCGCACCAGGGGCAAGTTGTGCCATGAGACCACTTTTTTCCCAAGAGTTATATTTCTGAAACAATTTATTTCAGATCCAAAGTTATTGTTCTCAGGGATGCACCACATCCTGAAATATATGTACATCCTTAAGTTGAAGGCATTACTGCCATGCCCTCACTTTAAAGTCACTTTGAGTAAAAACTGGCACAACTCACCCCACTCTCCCCTACTGGATTTCTTTGAGTGCTTCATGAGTGACTTCAACAGAGTGGGGCGCTATAACACCATTGACAATGGCTTCGGTCTTAGTGCGAACACTACTAAAACTTTTAGCGATGTCAGAGTCTGGAAATTACTTTTTTAGCAAGGTACTGTGTCAATACATGGACCTGTAGCTGTTGTGGTGTTTCACAGTATGAAATTCCATCGCACCTTCCAGTGCATTTACAGCATCCTCTGTTTTCCCAGGTCTAACAAAAAACTCAGTCAACTTTGCAGAAGAACTCTCACCTCGCACAGTTTTTTAATGTTTTTCGGTGTCCATGTGAGCTTTGAGATCTCCAGCACCTTTATTAGACACTGAAACATATGTGCCAGCTTTGCACACCTTGCACTCGGCCTCCCACTTATCCCGACCGGGACGGTACGTGGGAAATCTTTTTTGCAGTTCAACTGTGAAGCTGCACTTATGCTTCGGCATTTTGTGTGGAATGCAGAGCCACCCACAAGGCAGCCTCTCGGGAATTACATCACGCAACAAAGTACCATATTGTGTGCAAAGGCAAGCACCAATAATATTTAAAGTACACGCTTAATGGTCCCATGAAAAACAGTGAAAACTGGACATTTTCATGAATTTATAAATCTACTATGTTTGTAGTAGAGCATTTGCCAGTATAAATGTCACTTTTTTTATATACCGCTTTTTACAATACAGATTATTTCAAAGCAGCTTTACAGTGATAACAGAAAAATAATGCAACAAAGCTTGTTTTGACTGTACTGCAGATCTAGAAGAAAATAATCTCATAGTCCATCTTAAGTGATTTATTCCTGTTGTAAAAAGTTATTAATTTAGTCTATATCTATAGTCTTAGGGCGTTTTTCCACTGGGTTCGTTTGCTGCGGTCCGAACCCGAGTGCGCTAGTTCCCGGCGCCCCCCGCAGCGTTGGTCTGGTTTCACACTCAATTAGTTGTATCGAACCCAGGTGCGTTTGCAGTGATCTTACGTCATCGCAAACGCAATCAAACAATGATATCGACAGTGATACGCATGCGCGGGATACTATACTTCCTGAACAAGCGCGCACCCGAGTCCGTGTTGCTTGCACATTAACGCGAACCGCACCACGGTTCGGGAGCAACCGAGCTCAGACCACCTCCTCCAGGTAGTCTCGGGTTCGGTACTCTAGTGCGCACCCGGGTCCGATGACAGCGTTCACATTAGCGATTTTTCATGCGAACCGTGCCCCGGTCCGCACTAAACTGCCAGTGTGAAAGCGCCCTAAATCTATATAGCTGCTCTGGAGAAAACAGTGATGTCATCGTCCAGCTCAGTTTAGTTCTCATATAATGGTGTCAATGCAGGAGATCAATAATATTGTTGAATATTAAGTGTCCTCAACTAAGCAAGCCAGAGGCGACAGTGGCTGGAACTCAAACTCCATCAGTGACAGAATGGAGAAGAAAACCTTGGCAGAAACCAGACTCAGTCTCTCAGTTCTCCTCTGACCAACGAACGAACAGTGTATGATTATGATTCAGGCATTACAGGTCAGAAGTCAGATTGGATCTGAACATTCAGAATATTTATCCAGTTCATCTGGTTGAAGGTTTCCTTGTTTGACTTTGGATGAAGGATTGGATCATTCTGTAAAGTTACACAAACACATGTGTGTGTGATGATCACTGTGGGTTTGTGTCTGTTGATTCTGTTGAATGTGATTGTGTCTGTAGTGGCTCTTTATTCTCCATCAGCTGATCCAGATAAGGTCAGACTAACATCTAGAACCTGTAAATAAAACACAGACAGTCAAATGTGTGCGACATTATTGCATTATCCACTTTAGAACAACTAAAAGAAACTACTTTGACTATTAAGTTAGATTATAATATAATACTGTGAAACATGATTTTTAAAGCTGTTTTTAAATATTCAGATTTTGGTTTTTCATCTAAATCACCATGAATGATGACCCTTGACCCTTTTCCAGAGATGGGCAGTATTTTAATTACATGTATTTGAAATACGTATTTAATTTAATTACTTTTGGGTATTTTGTAATATGTATTTCCCTTAACAAAAATAAATGAAATGTAATACAAACCCGATTCCAAAAAAGTTGGGACACTGTACAAATTGTGAGTAAAAAAGGAATGGAATAATTTACAAATCTCATAAACTTATATTTTATTCACAATAGAATATAAATAACATATCAAATGTTGAAAGTGAGACATTTTGAAATGTCATGCCAAATATTGGCTCATTTTGGATTTCATGAGAGCTACACATTCCAAAAAAGTTGGGACAGGTAGCAATAAGAGGCCGGAAAAGTTAAATGTACATATAAGGAACAGCTGGATGACCAATTTGCTACTTTTTAGGTCAATTGGCAACATGATTGGGTATAAAAAGAGCCTCTCAGAGTGGCAGTGTCTCTCAGAAGTCAAGATGGGCAGAGGATCACCAATTCCCCCAATGCTGCGGCGAAAAATAGTGGAGCAATATCAGAAAGGAGTTTCTCAGAGAAAAATTGCAAAGAGTTTGAAGTTATCATCATCTACAGTGCATAATATCATCCAAAGATTCAGAGAATCTGTAACAATCTCTGTGCGTAAGGGTCAAGGGCCGGAAAACCATTCTGGATGCCCATGATCTTCGGGCCCTTAGACGGCACTGCATCACATACAGGAATGCTACTGTAATGGAAATCACAACATGGGCTCAGGAATACTTCCAGAAAACATTGTCGGTGAACACAATCCACCGTGCCATTCGCCGTTGCCGGCTAAAACTCTATAGGTCAAAAAAGAAGCCATATCTAGTCAAGTCAAGTCAATTTATTTATTTATAGAGCACAACATTAACACAATGTTTGTTGATCCAAAGTGCTTTACAGGGGCCTGTTTCAATAAGGAGGTTCAACCAACTCTGAGTTAAAACTTGAACTCTGAGTTGACTTACCCTGAGATGGGAAACTCTGAGTTTTTGGTTTCAGAACAGCTGAAATTAGTTAGTTCAATCAACTCTGAGTTGACTGACTCTGAGTTAAGCGCGTGCACCACAACTATAAAAAGCCATTATCAATGGAGCGCAGATATTATGAGTCACCAGCGCCAGACAAAAAGAGGTCTTCATATTTCTCACCAGCAGAACTGGATGTGCTTCTGCAAGCATATGGAGAGTACGAACATTATTTTGTTTATAAGTTATAAGTTTACATTTTAATTACTGTTATACAGTGATGGGTGTAATTAATTACCAAGTAATCTAAATACTGTAATTTAATTAAAGGGATTACTTTTAATTCTTCTGTAATTTAAAGTTAAATCTGATGTAATTGTATTAGACTATAGAACTATTCTGTATAGGCTATTTAACATACATTTTTAAAAGTTATATTTTTAATGTAACCTTCTCCCTCTACACACTTTGGTCAATTCAAGAATAATTCATGCAATTGTATATTGTTTATTTGAAAGCATTAAAAGTGCTGTTTCTTGTCTCTCCTTGTATTGTTCAAGTGTTTAAGGTTGACATGGGATTTAGTATTTAGTAATAAGTAGACCAATAATTTCTAAAGATAGTCATTATTACATTAATCTAATTACACTGTTGAAGATGTCATTTGTAGTTAGTAATACAAGTAACTTACCCAACTGTTATAATATCAGATCGATGGGGATAAAGAGTTTCTGCTGCCACAGAGAGGCCTACAGAGGTAATGTTAATATTATGTGTCTACACATCAAACAATCTACACATTCACATTTTTTCACATTTTTATGTGAAGTAGCCTATAGAATCTAAGTTTAAATCTAAGTATAAACAGGTATTCTTATCTCTCCCCGCGCCCCCAGAGTGTGGAAGAACAGCAGGAGGACGGTCCATCAACTTCTGTTGCACAGATGAACAGTTCAGTGATTTTCAGTAAATGCCACAGTTTAATTCTGTAGAATTTGTTTAGAACTACATTATGTAACTCTAATCTACTACTGTATTTTCAGTTGCCAGTTAAGGAGTTATATAGACTTCATCTTATTAAAAAAAAAAACAGCAGTAAAAATAGCAATATTTTATTTATTAATAAAAGATTAATTTTATTAATAAAAATGTACTGAAAGAATGAATGAGGTGTTTAAACACCACTTCCACTTTAAAAAGGGGGAGGAGACTGAAAGAAACTCTGGGTTTACCGAAGAAAACCTGCTCCCGACCAGAAGGTTCACAGAGTAAGTTACCTCTCTTTCAGAAACGGGCTTGACTTACTCTGCTTTATCAGGTTTAACATACCTCCCATTCTGAAACAGAAAACTCAGAGTTTCCCTCATTTCAGGGTTAACATACTCAAGAGTTTTCACTTAACCTCCTTTCTGAAACAGGCCCCGGACGGTCAAAAGGTTAATAGAGAAAAAAACTATTAATATAAAAAATATAAAAAAAAAAAAAAAAAAAATACACAGCATCACTCAAATGCAAGAGTATAAAAATGAGTCTTTAAGCTAGATTTAAAAACGTTGCGCGATGGAGAGGCCCTGATATTAAAGGGTAAGCTGTTCCAAAGTTTAGGGGCAGCAACCGCGAAATCTCTGTCACCTTTGGATTGGACCTTTGGTTATTTATACTGCTAAATATAACTTAATCAACATCACACATTAACCTGACATCGCTAGCTTCAATCTAAATATTTATTGCTAGCACAACACGCTTGAAATTCACTAGCCTGTTAGCGTAGGCTACCATCCGTGCGCTCTTTATTTCTTATTTATTCTCTAGCGCGCCCGCGCCTTCCGTTCGCTTTTTATTTATTTATTTATTCTCTAGCCCGCTCGCACCTTCCGTGCGCTCTTTATTTATTTATTTTTTTCTCTCGCGCCTTTTACGAGTTCATCAAAAAACTGTGGTGAGTATCAGTCAACAAACACGGTGAGTCATGTCATCTTCTCCTCTTATTGTCACCTGCACCTCATGTAACATGTATAGCATAGTATAGCATTACTGTATAGCATGTATAGCATTACTGACTATAATCTCGATGTGCTGTGTTTGACAGAAACCTGGCTAAAACCAGACAATTATATTACTTTAAATGAGTCCACCCCGCAAGATTACTGTTATAAACATGAACCTCGTCTGAAAGGCAAAGGGGGAGGTGTTGCTGTAATTTATAGTAATATCTTCAGAATTACTGAGAAGTCTTGTTTTAAATATAATTCTTTTGAAGTGTTGCTGCTAAATGTAACACTATCTAGTGTAAATGATAAATCACGTTTAACATTTGTGCTGGCTACTGTATACAGGCCACCAGGGCACCATACAGATTTTATCAAAGAATTTGCTGATTTTCTATCAGAATTAGTACTGGCTGCAGATAAAGTACTAATTGTTGGTGATTTTTATATACATGTAGATAACGAAAAAGATGCATTGGGATTGGCGTTTAACCCTCTGAGGTCTGAGCTGTTTTCTGGCCCTGGAGGTGTTCTGACATGCTCTGACATTTGTGTTTTTTTCTGTTACTTGTGACATTTTCATGGCTAAAGTCTAATTACACTGTATTCAGCACAAACTCTGCTACAATAATATATCAGCAGCATGTATGTAAAAGTTTGTAGTTTTGAGATAATGACATTTATGCGTGGTTTGTGAAAATACAAAAAAAAATTCTCACTGAAATAAGGCCATGAAACCCATACTGATTATTTCTTCACAAGACTTTTGAAAATTGTATGACGTAGCCTAGAATATTTGCTCCAAAACTATGTGAAAATCACCCTGACTGCTCATTCAGATAAGACAATATATTGATTTTAAATTTCTAAGACGTGTATTGTGTGAAAAAGCCTTATGCGAAAAGGCGTGATCATCTCATGAATATGTAAGCCTTCAACACCTGAGAAAGACAAAGACCCTCCCCTAACTGCCCTATTAGGAGCGATCAGGCCCTGTCATTCAGAGCAACCTTGCACAAAGAATGAGGAGATTTAAAAAAGAATGGCTTTTAGATTGTTTGGATTTATTTACAACACAACACAATCCAAAAATACAAATGACAAAAGAGCACATTGAAAACAATGATCCAAAGACAGAGACCTTTGTGCCATTCCTAAAAACATACCTTTCATTTCCAAGGTGTTTGATTTTCACTTTACCATGTTCATGTACAGAGACTCATGTGAATGTTGAAGTCAGCAGGACTCAGTTGCATCTGGTCCCTGAAAGAAAAAGAAAAAAAAGAAAAAACTGTGAACATACTGATATCAAGAGAAACTATAGGGCTGCACGATTTTGGGAATAGATTTTAGATTTTTCTGGTTAAAATTTCTTTTTAAAATTCACAGAATACACACACACACACACACACACACACACACACACACACACACACACACACACACACACACACACACACGTTTCCAACAATACATAATGAACACCAGGTTTGTTGTGCCTTGTAGGCATAGGCTACGCAGTGCTGCATAAAATAATAACAATAAATTAAATCTTCCAAAAGATTTCAAGAACAACTACGCTAGAGAAAAATATATTGATTATCATATGTTACTTCAAATGTTTCCATTCGTTATGATGATATGAAATGAGATAATAGTAAAAACATAAAGCCTAATGTTTGGTGCATTTTTCCTTTCAAACGCAATCGCACTCCAAAATATGATACATGTAACGACAATGACTATGACATGCGGTCACATGCTGTTCAAATTAGTAAATCCTGATCTCCAAGTCTGCTTGAACGGTCAAAATTGCATCTTTGTGGCTCCCCCGAGGGACATTTGAGTCACATAAGGAAACCCTGTTTTCTTAGAATCCCCTCTAAAACCCCCATTTCAGCTCTGGACTCCCTGTGACTTTTACAACCTCACAGACTCGTGACATTCCAGAACACACACACACGTACACACACACACACACACACACACCAACATCCTTTTGTGTTTAACTTAAAATGTGTGTAACTCAGACTGGTATCTGAACTTCCTGAATGTATGTGTGATTAATGTTGTTTTGATCATATAGTTCTGATCTTCGAGTGTTTGGATCTGAAATGTATTTTTGAAGGATGTTCTCCCAGTAGAATCGCATTCCGTAACCCGAGCTCATTGGCAGGTCATAAAATTTGACCACAGAGCTATCCAGCCCTATGCATGAGATAACAGGGTCGCAACATTCCAACACACACACATACAAACACACTCTGGACTGTGAAACAGAAACCCCCTACAGAAAAGGACTTTTACCCATAAAGTCACTCTTAAAGGTACTAAATATATAAATTTGTGTGTTAAGAGGTGTGTGTAAACCATAGGAAAGCATATGTCCTATTTGTGACCTTAATAGAACTGCTATTGCCTATACAAATGCATAATAATGTATCGTTGCATGGCTACAACGCCTAGATTCTATTTTTGATATCTCTGTAATCCTCTCCAGCTAACGGAGTTGAATTCCAATAACAGAATTCAGTGATGCGCATTGTTTTATAAGTTCATATGGCACCTGGGACACTGATAAAAGTCCAAAACTCTCTTCTCTTCGCTCTCTCCCCACTCTCAACTCATCCAACTTCTCTGGACCCTTCTCCCCGGCGCAGCGCTTCTCCAAGGAACATCTGAAGGAGGCCCTGGCCTTCTCCATCGAACGAACCCATGTTCGAGTCGTAACAGCCGGTCTTTGCAACTAAGATTTCCAGCCTCTCCCATCCCGGGAGACGAATCTGAACTTTCTCGGTAACGTTAAATTCAAGTGAGCCTTTACATCGTTTTGCGAAACGACCCAGAAGACAAAGCTAGACGCAAACCAGCCGGTTTCAGCATCACACTGAAAGAGTACCACAACTCGCAAGTATATTGATTCCTATAAAAGCTGTTCCAGGTGTCTAGGTCTTAGGTCTGTGATTTAAGTTACCCTCTATCTTCCCTCTATATCTTTCTTTCTTTCTTTCTTTCATGTCATTCATTCCGATCACGTCATGCTATGTTTTATGTTTTTGTTCGGTTAAACGTTTGTCTGTTTTATCGTTTGCATTTTACGTACGTTTATATTTGTAGCTTATAATCTCTAGCGTGTGCCATTTTATTAATAAACCCATTTATACTTTTAACTGTCTCTGTGTTTGAAAACCAACTTTTTATAAAGTCAATGAAACAAAAGATCTATAAAGCTACAGGCTCTATATTATAAAACTACTTTGAGTAGTTTTAATTTATAAACCCAAAGAGGTTTTGTCTTCGTGGCCAGAAGACAAACTTTCTTGGAGTTTTGTAAACAGGAATACTTCTTCTTAACTGTAATGATCAGACAGTACAGAACGAGGCATTTCCTATAATTGATAAAGTAAATGCATATGCGATTTATGAATTATGACCATGCGTTATAAATATTAATATTGCCAAAATTCCCTATATTCTTGAGCTAATTCGCATTAACCCAGAGGCATTTACGCTACATACATTCAAACGCACAGCGCGCTCCAAAATAGTATACACTCAAACGCGATCGCGCTCCAAAATATGATACATTCAAACCCACAGCGCGCTCCAAAATATTAAACATTATGGTTATACATATCTATGTTTGAGCAGATATCCACACAGTATTTAACAGTAAACACGGGTCTAAATAGTATAATATTCACCATATATCTAGCAACAGTTCAACTGCAATGTGAAGTTTATGCAACAATACCATAAACTAATAAGTAAGAATTTCTTACCTTACATCTTTCTTGTCTTCAAATCGAGTTCTTCTTCTTCTGGGGGTAAATCCAATGTAAGCTCAGACGTGTCTTCCAAACTCGACGAAAAGCAGAGACTTGTGAAGTGTTTTGTGTTTGAGGTAACGAGGGCGTTCGCGTTGCATGTGGAGATTTGCATGTGAATCACTTTTGCGCGAGTGGGCGTGTCGAATTAAAAAGTAATTAGCAAGCGTTTGAGATACTGGACATCCTGTCGGTTTTATACAAATTACTTAAACAGAGAATATTTGTTTTCAGTTTGAATCCGATCATTTAAAAGTACACACTTAAATGTGCATAAAGGTATATGGCTCATAAATGTGTGACAAGTATTCGCTGAGTTTTGTTTCAGTTTATAGACGTGCTCAAGAAAAAAAGGTTCACCGCGACGGAGAGGCAGAACGCACACCCTGTTTATTTTCTTTATTTTACAAAAGCACAATGTTTTGATTTGATTGTAAGTGGACACATACAAAAGTAGAAATATCACAGATTATTTTTTTATATTTCTTTTTTCTGTATAACCATAAATGACGGAGTAATTTAAGTTTATGTTGCTGCTATGTGAAAAAAATCCAGCAAAACGCGTCGGCGCGTTTCTCGACCTCAGAGGGTTAAAGACATTCTGAACTCTATTGGAGTTAGACAACACGTGTCAGGACCTACTCATTGTCGTAATCACACTCTAGATCTAATATTATCATATGGAATAGATGTTGATGCCGTTGAAATTCTGCAGCAGAACGATGACATCTCAGATCATTATCTAGTCTCGTGTAAACTTCATTTAGCCAAGGCTGCAAAGTTGACTCTGTGTTACAAATATGTTAGACCTATCACTTCTGCCACTAAAGATTGCTTTATTAATAATATTACTGATCAGTTTCATTATCTCAGCATACCAGATAGCTTAGAAGAACTAGATATTGCGACAGAAACTTTTAACTCTCTCTTTTCCAGCACTTTAGACACAGTTGCTCCTTTGCGCTTAAAGAAGATTAAAGAAAATAGTCCAATGCCGTGGTACAACGAGCACACTCAGGCCCTTAAGAGAGCAGCCAGAAAAATGGAGCGCAACTGGAAGAAAACAAACCTAGAGGTATTTCGCATTTCATGGAAAGAGAGCTCGATTGCATATAGAGAGGCTTTAAAAGCTGCTAGATCTGCTTATTTTTCAAACCTATTAGAAGAAAATAAACAAAACCCTAGGTGTTTATTTGAAATAGTGGCTAAACTAACGAAAAATAAATCCTCAACCCCAGACGTTTCTAAACAACACAGCAGTAATGACTTTATGAACTTCTTTACTAACAAGATTGATAATATCGGGGAGAAAATTATAACTATGCAACCGTCTACTACAGTATCGCATCAGGCAGTGCATTGTAGTCTCCTTGAAGAAAAATTTGATTCATTCGTTGCTATAGGAGAGGAAGAATTTACTAAACTCGTTAAATCATCTAAATCGACAACATGTATGTTAGACCCTATACAGACTAAGCTACTGAAAGAGATGCTTCCAGAGGTCATAGATCCTCTTCTTAATATCATTAAATCTTCAGGGAACCGAGGTTACAGTCGTAACCGAGGCGTTCCCTTTCAAGGGAACTCGCGTTGCGTCGGAATTGACGCTATGGGGAACGTCTATACCAACGCCTCCATAGCTACAAAATGTCTGTCCTGTGTGAAATCCGTAGAGCAGCACTAGGAAGACAAAACATGAGACCCTGGAGCAGAGTCTAGATCCAGAGAGTAAAACCTGACGAAAGTGTGCGGTGAGGACCAGCCTGCCGCATCACAGACGTCCTGTAATGAAACTCCTGAAATAAGGGCCTTAGAGGCCGCCATACTCCTCGTCGAGTGCGACCGGACAGCCAAAGGAGAAGGCTGCCCAGCCGCCTCATAAGCAAGTGAGATAGCCTCGACCACCCACTTGCTCATCCTTTGCTTAGACACCGGGCCCCCTTTGTTAGGGGACCCAAAGCACACAAATAATTGATCACTTTTACGCCACAGGGCAGCTCTGTGGACGTAAGCGTCTAACGCCCGCACAGGGCAAAGCAAATTATTAGCCTCCTGGTCAGCATTTTGAAAGGGAGGAGGACAGAAGGCCTGCAGAACAATAGGTCTGACCACATTAGTGGGGACCTTGGGGATATAACCCGGTCTCGGATGAAGGAACGCTTTAACCATACCCGGAGCAAACTCTAAGCATGACGGAGCAACCGACAATGCTTGAAGATCCCCTATTCTCTTGAGAGAAGAAATAGCCAGAAGGAAAAGAGCTTTCAGAGTAAGAAACTTCTCAGAAACCTCCTCAATGGGCTCAAAGGGGGCCAGGGAAAGGCCTTGCAGCGCAACGGACAAATCCCATGGTGGCACCCTAGAGCGAACTGCAGGCCTCAGCCTCCAAGTGCCACGAAGGAAACGAGATACCAGAGGGTCTTTCCCCACAGACATTCCACCCAAAGGAATGTGGTAAGCACCTATGGCCGCCACATAAACCTTTAAAGTGGACGGGGTCAGACCTGCAGTGAACCGTTCCTGCAGGAACTCCAGCACTGTACCAATTGGGCAGTGGACTGGGTCCAACCGACGGTCACTACACCAAGAAGTGAATACTCTCCACTTCAGGGCATAAAGTTTCCTCGTGGAGGGAGCTCTGGACTGTAGAATGGTCTCAACAACCTCAGTTGAGAGACCTGACTCTATGAGCTGGGCCCCCTCAGAGGCCAAGCCCACAGGTTCCACAGTTCTGGGCGGGGGTGAAATATTGAGCCCCCTGCCTGGGACAAAAGGTCCCTCCTGACGGGTAGCTCCAGAGGATGCCCATCGAGGAGGGACACAAGGTCGGGAAACCATACTCTGCCCGGCCAGCGCGGGGCTATAAGAAGTAGATGGACCCGGTCCCTGCGAACTCTTTCCAGAACTCCCGGGAGCAGAGCAACTGGGGGAAAGGCGTACAGACGTAGCCTCGGCCATGTCTGTACCATAGCATCCAGTCCCAGAGGAGCTGGATGCGTGAGGGAGAACCAAAGTGGACAGTGAGACGTCTCTCGAGACGCAAACAGATCCACTTGAGCTTAGCCAAACTCCCTCCATATCAGCTCCACCACCTCGGGGTGGAGCCTCCATTCCCCGGGCCTCGGCCCCTGCCTCGACAGAGTGTCTGCTCCTATATTCTGTACCCCGGGGATGTAGGCTGCCCTGAGAGACAGCAACTTCCCCTGGGACCACAAGAGGATATGGCGTGCCAAGTTGGATAACGGGCGCGAACGCAAACCCCCTTGGTGGTTGATATAGGCGACTACCGATGTGTTGTCCGTATGTACTAGCACATGGTGCCCCCTGAGATCTGTGATAAAGCTCCTCAGAGCCCGGAAGACAGCTAACATCTCTAGGCGATTGATATGCCAGGAACGATGATGGTCTTCCCACAGACCTTGAGACGAGCGACCCTCCAGGATCGCTCCCCAGCCCGTGAGGGAAGCATCCGTCGTTAGCAGTTTGCGACGACAAGGAGCTCCCAACACTGGGCCCTGGGACAGGAACCAAGGCTTCTTCCACATAACCAAGGCACGTAGGCATCGCCGCGTGACCTTGATTGTACGAAATGGGTTGCCCCTCGGGGAAAACCCCCTGGTCCTGAGCCACCACTGCAGGGGCCTCATGTGTAGCAGTCCAAAAGGTATCACGTTGGAAGCTGCTGCCATGAGACCCAACAGTCTCTGGAACTGTTTGACAGTGAGTAGCTGGCCTAGCTTTACACTTTTCACAGCTGCAAGGATGGAATCTATCCGTGGCGGTGACAGGCGCGCCTGCATCGACACAGAATCCCAAACCACGCCTAAAAAAGTGGTCCTCTGAAGTGGAGAAAGCACACTCTTCTTGGCGTTCAGCCGTAACCCCAGCTCTTTCATGTGGGCGAGAACAACATCTCGATGTTGAACCGCCAACTGATGCGACTGAGCTAAAATCAACCAATCGTCGATGTAGTTCATGATGCGAATACCCTGGAGGCGCAGAGGCGCCAGAGCTGCATCCACGCATTTGGTGAAAGTGCGGGGTGATAAAGCCAGGCCGAATGGAAGAACACGATATTGGTATGCTTTGCCCCCGAAAGCAAACCTCAGGAACTTCCAATGACACGGACGGATGGAAATATGGAAATATGCGTCCTTGAGATCTATCGTGACAAACCAGTCCTCGGACCTGATCTGTGGCACGATTTGTCTCAAAGTTAACATTTTGAACTTGAGCTGCATGACTGACTCGTTCAGAACTCGAAGATCTAAAATGGGACGCAATCCCCCGTCCTTTTTTGGAACTATGAAGTACCGGCTGTAAAACCCGGTTTCCCTGTTGGAGGGGGGTACATATTCTATGGCCCCCTTCTCCAACAGAGTGTTTACTTCCTGTTCCATAACCAGAACCTGCTCGGGGCCCACCACTGTGGGCAGGACCCCCATAAACCGAGGTGGGCGTTTCTTGAATTGTATCTGATACCCTTTTTCCACGGTCTGCAGGACCCAACGAGAAACATTTGACAGTAGCTTCCACGCTGTCAAAGATTCTACTAGAGGTACCAGCCTCTCGAGACTGGTTTCTGGATTTTGTTGCTGTTGAGTAGTCGGTTCGACGCCCTGTAACGGCGCACCGGCAGGGAACGACCGAACAGACTGCTCTAGCACCCTCCTCGGAGGGGGCGGGCATCCCGAGGCCACTACGTTTCCGGGTGGACCTTGAGATATGTGCTCGCCGGAGACCGCTGCGCCCTGTAACACCAGAGGTGGCAGGGTTGGCAGAACGGTCCCCTGAGGGTACCGAAGAGAGACGGGCACCGTAAAAAGAGGTGTTAACCGCTCTGCTTCGGGGGGAACTACCCTCATTTGTCCTGGGTCCTCGGACGTCAGGACTTCTTCCCAGCAGCCTTCTTGGCAGTAATAACGGTCCTCAGATCCGTTTTACCCCTCGAAGACTGCTGGGTTTGAGCGCGCCCTCCGTGTCCCCGAGGTTTTTGTGGGGGAGCACGGGAGGAAACGCTCTGCTTCTGAGTGGCACGGTGCTCAGCGCTCTTTTTAGAGGAGTGAGGCTGCTCCCGCTCAGCAGCCTCATAGAAAGAACGGCGGGGGAGGAGTTTTTGCAATGCAGCTGCCTGTTTAGCAGCTTCCTGAGATTTAGCTACCGCACTGTTTACTACATCGCCAAATAAACCCACAGTGGAAACCGGAGCATCTAAGAGAACGTGCTTTTCTTTCTCTTTTATATCACTCAAATTGAGCCACAGATGCCTCTCAGTGGCCACCAGGGCTGCCATAGACCGCCCGATTGATTTAGCGGTCTCCTTGGTGGCCCTGAGAGACAAATCTGTGGCTCTGTGTAGTTCAGCCACTGTATCGGGACCAATTCCCCCGCCCTCCTCTAAATCCCCCAATAATTCTGCCTGATAGGCTTGCATAATGGACATCGTATGCAGACATGCTGCAGCTTGACCAGCGGCTGCATATGATTTATGAACCAGAGATGAAGTATATTTTACTGGCTTAGAGGGAAGTGAAGGAGCTTTCAGGGAAGATGCCGTTGCTGGAGAGAGATAGCTCGCAAGCGTCTCCTCCACCTTCGGCATCTCCCCATAACCATAATCTTTATATTTCTGAATAGAAGAATAGTGGGATGTTTGTGGTGCATACACTCTGTATGAAACCGGTTTTCCCCACGATCTCGACACCTCGGTGTGGAGATCGGGGAAAAACGGAAGGCTTCTTCGCTGAGGCTGAGCACGAGATGGCAGGAAGCGTTCGTCGAGCTTACTTTTCGAACGAACGTCCTGCCTATCCTCTGGCCACTCAATAGATAATCTGTGAACTGCTCTCGTGACAACATCGAGCAGTTCCTCAAAAGCGTGAGACTGAGGTGGCGAATCCTCAGACTCAGCTTCAACACTAACAACGTCCAACTCCTCAGAGCTGGACAATTGCAGTATTGGTGCCTCCATCGGGGGGGAAGAAACCGCAGCGCGTGCTTCCACACCCTGATGAGAGGCACTGGATCTATCAGAAGGATGTTGAGATAAGGCAGAGCCCGTCTCAACATCCACTGATAAATCCATTTGTGAACCTGTTACGGCCTCAGCCTTATGGGTGTTGCCTGTGTATTTTTGTGTGTTTGTCTCGTCTTCTAATTGGAGTTTCTTTCTGAGTGTAGGCTCCGCCCTTGCGCACCTGTGGCCCGTTGCTCTGATGGCTCGTGCTGAGCATATAAGTGGAGTGTGAAGGAGGGTGAAACACGCAACGGTGAACTCCGTGCGCGTCATGATGCCTAGCCGCTGATCAACTCAAGCTGTGTTCTTTGTACTGTGCTACTATTTTGTTCTGTTTGTTATGTCTATGTTGACTTTAGTGCAGAGTAAATGTGTGTTACATGTGGAGAGAGAAAAATTGAGAGACGTGAGTTTGTGCAGTCATTTATTAGTCCTATAATAAATATTTTAAACTGCTCTTTGCCTTGCGTCTCCTTTTATGTTGCTGAACCCTTTTGAAACGAGCATTTTAACAACAGGGGTTCGTAACATAAATGGGGGCTCATCCGGGATTTGTCGTCGGATTTGTGGTCCAGGATATGTGTCTAAGTAGTAGCCTAGTAATTTGATTGATCTGATTTGATTCAGGTGATCCATATTCTCTGGTTAGAAAGAGTAAACCAGCGGGGCTGTGCTTAGCGCCAGTCCTGACGACGGTTTACTGTTTATTGTTTTTCTTTATTATTTTAGTTTGTTGTTTTTGGAGGTATTCCGGGGGAGAGAGCGATCTCTTAATCGGTACCCTCTGAAGACTAGGTAGGGTATAGTTAGAGTAATGGTTAGGTAGGTAGGTCCAGAGAGTGTTGGATTATCCTGATTACTTTTGCATTTTCTTTTCTGTAAAGATGGCAAAGTTTGAGTTAAATCAATTTATAGATCAACCTAGTGTTGAGGTATTAGAGACATGTCAGAAAAATGATTTGTTTCTTATTGCTCAACATTATGAGATTTCTATCTCTAGAACACTACGTAAAGCAGAGTTAAAAGCTTGTTTAGTGGCTAGTTTGATTACTAAGGGGGTATTTCCTTCTGAGACTGTTCCAGCAGCGGAGTTGGCGGCACCAGCTGCAGGAAGTTTGTCCTTACGTGTGTCGAGTGGTGTTCCAGTGACTCCAGTGACTGGGGTTGGCGCGGAGGTAGGTCCGTCTTTCTCAATGCCTAGGTTTGAACCTCTTTCGCTTTCCACCGAGGCATCACCAGGTTTGCATTTAGACTCACGTTTAAAGGTGCGTTTAGCACGGTTACAATTAGAAACTCAGGATAGAGCTCAGGCGAGACAAGATGATTTGAAGCATCAGATTGAAATGTACCGAATTGATGCTGAAACGAAAGTGCGACTACGAGAGTTAGAGCTGCAGGCTGCTCCAGTACCAAAAAAATCTATTGTTAAAACATCTAGGCTGGAGAGTAATTTCGAGACACCGGCTGGTCCATCAAATTCAGGTATTAATTCTGTGCCATCTGATACTGCATCTGAGTTTGTAGTGCCGTTTTCGACACACTTTGATGTGGCTAAAAATATCTCTATCGTTCCACCCTTCCGTGAGAAGGAAGTTGAAGCATATTTTCAAGCTTTTGAACGCGTTGCGGTTGCATTGAGATGGCCAAACGAGGTTTGGGCACTAATGTTGCAATGTAAACTATCAGGTAAGGCACAAGAGGTATGTGCATCTCTCTCGTTAGAGGAAAGCGTGCAGTACGATGCCGTGAAAACTGCAATTTTACGAGCATATGAATTAGTTCCTGAGCACTATCGACAGCGATTTCGTACCACGAAAAAAGTTACGTCTCAAACTTATGTCGAATTCGTTCGCGAAAAGGGCATCTTATTTGATCGGTGGATCAAAGCGTGCAAGGTAACTGATTATAATTCGTTGCGAGAACTGTTGCTGATCGAAGAGTTTAAAAACTGTGTTCCAGAACGTACTGCGTTGTACTTAAACGAACAAAAAGTCGGCACGGTACAACAGGCTGCTGTCTTAGCTGACGAGTATGCATTAATGCACAAAACTGTGTTTTTTAAGCATTCGTCTGAGTCTAGGGTTTCCTCAAACGAAAATGAAGATCTTTCTGATTCGAGAACTAAATGGGTTCCTACCAGTCCGAAGTCTAATAGAGAGTGCGGTTATTGTCATAAAATGGGACATATTATGGCTGAGTGTCGTATTTTAAAACGTAAACAAGAGCGACAAGATTCCTCATCTTTTCACCCTCGAGGTTCTGTGTTAGTGAAAACTTTGTCTCCGTCGATTTCAGTTTCTCCTGCGACCCCTGATAGTTGTTTTCAGCCTTTCGTGTTCGATGGATTTGTGTCGTTAAATGAGAAGGTCGAAAGCCGAAAACCGGTAAGAATTCTCCGTGACACCGGAGGGTCTCAGTCCTTTATATTATCAGATATTCTGGATTTTTGTGCTGACTCGGCGTGTAATACAAGCGCGATTGTGCAGGGTATTGAAATGGGTTTTGTGCCTGTTCCGCTTCATCGCGTATATGTTTCTTCTGATTTAGCATCTGGGTGTTTTGAGGTTGCAGTTCGTCCATCTTTACCTGTGAAGGGTGTTGATTTTATCATGGGAAATGACATAGCTGGAGGTAGGGTAATGCCGGTGGTACAAGTGGTTGATGTCCCGTGTAATGATTCGCAGGCTGATGCACTTGGTAAAAATTTGCCAAATGTGTTTAGTGCTGTGGTGACGCGAGCACAAGCGAATCGTAACATTCAGGAAAGTGATACTCTCAGCGATTCTGTCTTTTCAAAGATTTTGAAAACTGATGTTCTTCCTGACTCTCCAGACTCGTCTAAAACGACTTTAAGGTCATCTGTTTGCTTTGATCTTACCGCTGACTTGTCTGTCTCGCGTGAGACTCTGATCGAAGCTCAGCGAAATGATCTATCATTAGACAAATGTCGTGCGAGTGTTGAAAATGACAAAATGTCGCTGCGTAACCACCAGTTTTACTGGAACGATAATGTGCTCATGCGTAAATGGAGTAGATCGTTAAATCCTGAGCAGCGGGAAGATTGGAATGCGGTGCATCAAATTGTGGTTCCTTTGACATTTCGGAATCATGTTTTAAGTTTGGCTCATGACCATCCTTGGTCTGGACACCTAGGGATAACTAAGACCTATAACCGGGTGCTCCAGCACTTTTTCTGGCCAGGGTTAAAATCTGATGTCGTGAAGTATTGTGCAACATGTCATATTTGTCAGGTCAGTGGAAAACCTAATCAGGTGGTACCGCCTGCTCCTCTCTGTCCTATTCCTGCAGTCGGCGAACCATTCGAGCGCGTTCTAGTTGACTGTGTGGGTCCACTTCCTCGGGCTAAGTCTGGTTGTCAATATTTGTTGACAATCATGTGCGTAGCTACACGTTTTCCAGAGGCCATTCCGTTACAGAACATAACGGCTAAGACGGTAACTAAAGCTTTAACGAAATTCTTTACAACTTTTGGGCTACCGAAAACTGTCCAAACGGATCAGGGTTCAAATTTCGTGTCGCGCGTTTTCCGTACATCGTTAAAGGCTCTTGGGGTGTCTCACGTTGTATCAAGTGCCTATCACCCTGAGTCGCAAGGAGCTTTGGAGAGGTGGCACCAAACATTAAAATCTGCGCTGCGGAAGTATTGTATAGAGACTGGGAACGAGTGGGATGATGGAGTTCCATTGGTTTTATTTGCGGTGCGTGAGGCGCGACAGGACTCGCTTGGGTTTAGCCCGTCAGAGCTTGTGTTCGGACATAATGTCCGTGGTCCTTTGAAAATTTTAAAGGAGGAATTTCTCTGTAACAGTTCGTCTGCGAAGCTCAACGTCCTTGATTTTGTATCACGTACTCGTGAACGTTTGCACAATGCTTGTACTGTGGCGAAGGAAGCACTTTCTCTGTCACAGAAGAAAATGAAGAAACATTTCGATAGGAAAGTAATTTTCTGCCAGGAGAGAAAGTTCTAGTGCTGTTTCCCATTCCTGGATCCTCTCTCTCTGCGCGTTTCTCCGGTCCTTACGTGATAAAAAGTAAGTTGAGTGAAACTGACTATATCTTACACACTCCAGAACGGAGGCGAAAAACTCGTTTATGTCACGTGAATATGTTGAAGCCATATTTATGTCGTGTTGAACCAAAAGAGAGTACTGAGAATTTGGTCTGTGAACCGGTGACTGAGTTAACCACTGAGCATGTTTCACTGCTAACTTATAGTTTGCCTACCGACACTGAGGATGACGGGTTGAATGTGTCTATGGAAGCTTTAAAAGGAGGATGTTTTGAAAACTCTGAAGTTTTATCTTCGCTTCCCTATCAACTATCCTATCTATCGCCTGAACAGCGAGAAGACGTAATGAAGCTGATCGATAGTTTCCCGAGTTTGTTCAACGACGTTCCTCCCGGTACTAATATCATCCAGCATGACATCGAGGTCGGTAGTGCACTTCCAATTAAGCAACATGCTTATCGTTGCCCGATAAGTAAGAGGGAAGCAATGAAAAGTGAGGTTAAGTATTTATTGCAGAATGGTTTCGCTGTTCCTAGTAATAGTCCATGGAGCTCGCCGTGCGTTCTGGTACCAAAGGCTGATGGGTCTTTACGTTTTTGTACTGACTTTAGAAAGGTCAATTCCGTCACTGTGGCTGATGCTTTTCCGTTACCGCGAATGGACGATTGCATTGACAGTCTTGGGGGTGCGAAATACATCACTAAGTTAGACCTTTTGAAAGGTTATTGGCAGGTGCCTTTAACCGAGCGCGCTTCTAAGATCTCCGCGTTCGTAACCCCTGATGCTTTTCTGCAGTACACGCGTATGGCATTCGGTTTGCGGAACGCACCAGCAACATTTCAACGTTTAATGTCTATCGTGTTAGGCGAGGTACCTAACTGCAATATCTACTTAGACGATGTGGTCATCTATTCGTCTACATGGGCTGAACACATGTTGACCTTACATGACGTGTTTCGCCGATTAGAAGCTGCTTCCTTAACGTTAAATCTAAAAAAATGTGAATTTGTTAAGGCTTCTGTCACCTATTTAGGGAAGCAGGTGGGAAACGGTCAGGTACGGCCATTGGACGGAAAAGTGGCTGCTGTCCTCAGCTACCCAGTACCTACTACGAGGAGAGAACTACGTAGATTTCTGGGGATGGTTGGGTACTACCGGTGCTTTTGTAAAAATTTCTCGAGTGTTGTTGCCTCTTTAACGAGATTGTGTAGTCCTAAAGTTTGTTTCAATTGGACTAATGAGTGCCAGCAGGCATTTCTCTCTGCAAAATCTCTCCTTTGCAGTGCACCTGTACTGTCTGCTCCAGATGTGACTCGTCCATTCCAGCTTGAGGTGGACGCTAGTGCGGTTGGAGTGGGAGCTGTCCTGCTGCAGGAGGGTGCTGACGAAATAGGCCACCCAGTATCGTACTTTTCAGCTAAGTTTAACCGTCATCAGTTGAATTATTCAACGATCGAAAAAGAGACTTTAGCTATGTTGTTAGCCTTACAACATTTTAACGTTTATGTGGGGTCTAGTTCTTCTCCTATCGTTGTTTACACGGATCATAATCCGCTGGTTTTTCTGAGCAAAATGTACAACCACAATCAACGATTGATGCGTTGGGCTTTAATGGTTCAACCATATAATTTAGAGATCCATCATAAAAGAGGATCTGACAACGTGGTCGCAGACGCGTTGTCTCGTGGATTAGTTTAAACTTTCTGTGTGATTTCATGCAGAATCAGTTTTCTTTTCTCTTCTAAGGAAGGAAAGAAAAGAAAAACATCTGATTCTTCCTTTAGGGGGAGAAGTGTTACGGCCTCAGCCTTATGGGTGTTGCCTGTGTATTTTTGTGTGTTTGTCTCGTCTTCTAATTGGAGTTTCTTTCTGAGTGTAGGCTCCGCCCTTGCGCACCTGTGGCCCGTTGCTCTGATGGCTCGTGCTGAGCATATAAGTGGAGTGTGAAGGAGGGTGAAACACGCAACGGTGAACTCCGTGCGCGTCATGATGCCTAGCCGCTGATCAACTCAAGCTGTGTTCTTTGTACTGTGCTACTATTTTGTTCTGTTTGTTATGTCTATGTTGACTTTAGTGCAGAGTAAATGTGTGTTACATGTGGAGAGAGAAAAATTGAGAGACGTGAGTTTGTGCAGTCATTTATTAGTCCTATAATAAATGTTTTAAACTGCTCTTTGCCTTGCGTCTCCTTTTATGTTGCTGAACCCTTTTGAAACGAGCATTTTAACAACAGGGGTTCGTAACAGAACCCCAGGTCTGAGATCGCCGCCGAGCCTCAGCCGCGGCGGGACCCGAGCCCTGGGGAACGTGGTCGGGATTGAACCGAGCCAAACGGGATCGGAGCGTACGCAATGGAAGCGCACAGCAATGCTCACAGTCACCACCCTCGAGTGCTGACTGGGCATGCTCCTCTCCCAAACAAACAACACAAAGAGTGTGTGTGTCACCTCCCGTTACATAACGCGGGCAGGGATGGACACACACTCGATACTGCTGCTTGCTCGCCATGACTGAATCAATATATATATATATATATAAAGACAGACAACACCAAATAACAAGGACAGATTTCAACACAGAGCGCAACTGAAGACTCAGAAAGCTTTCGTTTTCTGTTTTGGGCCGGCTTTTATAGTTTCCTGGTACGTGACGTCACCCGCCTCTGACGTTCCGCCACACCATTGGACTGATTTTACATGTGCTTCAAGACGTCATCACGCAAAGCGTTCCCCATAGCGTCAATTCCGACGCAACGCGAGTTCCCTTGAAAGGGAACTTTTAAGCTGGCTATGATTAAACCACTTGTTAAAAAACCGCAACTTGATCCTACAGAATTAGTCAATTATAGGCCGATCTCGAATCTGCCTTTTCTGTCAAAGATACTAGAAAAGGCAGTATCCTCACAACTATGCTCCTTTTTAGAAAGAAATGGTATCTGCGAGGATTTCCAGTCAGGATTTAGACCGTACCATAGTACCGAGACAGCTCTCATTAGAGTTACAAATGATTTGCTCTTATCATCCGATCGTGGTTGTATCTCTCTATTAGTGTTACTCGATCTAAGTGCTGCATTTGACACTATTGACCATAACATTCTTTTAAATAGACTCGAAAATTATGTTGGCGTTAGTGGAATTGCACTAGCGTGGTTTAAATCATACTTATCTGACCGTTATCAGTTTGTAGCAGTAAATGAATAGATGTCTTATCATTCACAAGTTCAGTATGGCGTACCACAAGGCTCAGTACGAGGACCGTTGCTGTTCACTCTGTACATGCTACCCTTAGGAGATATCATTAGGAAGCATGGCATTAGTTTTCACTGTTATGCCGATGATACTCAGCTCTATATTTCTTCACGCCCAGATGAAACTTACCAATTCACAAAATTAACGGAATGCATAACTGATATAAAAAATTGGATGACTAGTAATTTCTTACTACTTAATTCTGAAAAAACAGAGATTCTAATTATTGGACAAAAAACGTCCTCACGTAATAACCTAGAATACTGTCTAACACTTGATGGCTGCTCTGTTAAGTCTTCGTCGTCGGTTAGGAACCTGGGTGTGCTCTTTGATACCAATCTTTCATTTGAAAGGCACGTGTCTAGTATCTGTAAAACTGCATTTTTCCATCTTAAAAAAATATCTAAATTACGTCATATGCTCTCATTGACAAATGCGGAACAGTTAGTTCATGCGTTCATGACCTCAAGGCTAGATTATTGTAATGCTCTACTGGGTGGTTGCCCTGCACGCTTAATAAACAAACTACAGCTGGTCCAAAACGCAGCAGCTCGAGTTCTTACCAGAACTAAGAAGTATGACCATATTAGCCCAGTTCTGTCAACACTGCACTGGCTCCCTATTAAACATCGTATACATTTTAAAATATTGCTGATTACTTACAAAGCACTAAATGGTTTAGCTCCGCAGTACTTGAGCGAGCTCTTAACACATTATAGTCCTTCACGTCTATTGCGATCTCAAAATTCCGGCCAGTTAATAATACCTAGAATATCAAAATCGACTGCTGGCGGTAGATCCTTTTCCTATTTAGCACCAAAACTTTGGAACAATCTTCCTAACATTTTCCGGGAAGCAGACACACTCTGTCAGTTCAAAGCTAGACTAAAAACACATCTTTTTGACCTAGCATACACATAACACATTATAGACTTCTATAATTCCATATTAGGCTGCATAGATTAGGCCAGCCGGAACCGGGAACACTTCCCATAAATCCTGATGTACTCATTACATCATAAGAAGAATGGCGTCTACGCTAATATTGGTCTCTCTGTTTATACCGAGGTTTACCGCAGTCCGTCGGATCCAGGCCGTATCCAGATCTGAAGAAGGACCAGCGCCTGGACGCGACGACAACGCAGTCCTGAAGTGTCAACAAGACTCTCCGTTTCCTGAAGTGAGGTGGACCTCGGCCGTATCCAGATCAGATGGTGGATCTGCACCTGGACCTAACCATGACACATCCTGAAGTGCCAGTCTCATCAGCCCTGTCATCGACACGACCAATCTGACTTCTGACCTGTAACGCTGCCTGGATCATAATCATATACTGTTCGCTCGTTGGCCAGAGGAGAACTGTCCCCCCGACTGAGCCTAGGTTCTCCCAAGGTTTTTTTCTCCATTCTGTCACCTGATGGAGTTTTGGTTCCTTGCCACTGTTGCCTTGGCTTTTGGCTTGCTTAGTTGGGGACATTTAATATTCAACAATATTATTGATCTGCCTTATTATGGGTGGACGATGATGCAATTTTCGTCTAGAAACAAACTTTGTTGTATTATTTTCATGTTATCAATGTGAAGCTGCTTTGATACAATCTGTATTGTAAAAAGCGCTATATAAATAAAGGTGACTTGACTTGACTTGACTTTGGATTTGCAACATGAACGAGGGACAGATAAAAGAAGCTGGTTACAAGATCCTAATGACCTAGAGGTTGTATATGGCTGGATAAGATCACAGATATAATCCGGGGCTGATTTTTGCAGTACCTTATATACAAAAAGAAGGACCTTAAAATCAACACTGAATTTGATAGGGAGCCAGTGCAATGAAACAAGAACAGGAGTAATATGCTCCCGCTTTTTTGTTCCTGTCAGCAATCTGGCTGCCACATTTTGAACTATCTGAAGCCGAGATAGAGTGCTTTGAGGAAGGCCGACATACAGAGAGTTACAATAGTCCAGTCTTGAAGAGATTAGTGCGTGGATGACAATTTCAAGATCTTTTTGAGAAAGAAAATGTTTTACCTTCGCAACAGATCTGAGGTGGAAGAAGCTACTCTTTACAACCGTGTTTACCTGCTTGTCAAATTGTAGTAAAGGATCAAAATGAACCCCTAGATTTTTTACAAAGGGTTGTACGCTATCACTAAAGGAGCCTAACCTACTTGTCAGAGTAGTATTGAGTGCGGCGGGGCCTAGCAAAAGCACCTCAGTTTTGTCAGTGTTTAGTTGCAGGAAATTGTTAGCCATCCAAATTTTCACTTCGTCAAAACATGAGAAAAGAAGTTGTATAGAGAAGTCATTTTCAAGTTTGATTGGAAGGTAAAGTTGTAGGTCATCGGCGTAGCAGTGATAGTTTATACTATATTTCTGGAGAATGGAGCCCAGGGGAAGCAGGTAGAGTGAGAACAATAAAGGGCCAAGAATAGAACCCTGAGGAACACCATAAGGGACGGGTGCAGTAGGTGAGGTAAACGACCCAATATTTACTGAAAACGTCCTACCCTTTAAATAAGAGGTGAACCATTGTAATGCCGTGCCTTGAACCCCTACTGCATATTGAAGACGATTCAAGAGGATATCATGGTCAATAGTGTCGAAGGCTGCACTCAGATCTAACAGTAACAGAATGACAGATGACCCTGAATCAGTAGACAACAAAAGATCATTCGTAACTTTAAGCAAGGCTGACTCTGTACTGTGAAGTGCTCTAAAGCCAGATTGGAACTTATCCAAAATGCTAAAGGCATCCAGGTAAGAAGTAAACTGTGAAAGCACTGCTTTCTCTAAAACCTTTGAAATAAATGGGAGTTTAGAAATTGGCCGGTAGTTACTTAGAACAAATGGATCAAGGTGAAGTCTTTTTAGCAGGGGCTGAACAGAAGCATGTTTAAAAGACTCAGGGAAAACCCCACTAGACAAAGAGCTGTTTATAATAGTTAAAAGCGCAGGGCTAATAGTGTCTAATACCTCTCTAAGCAAACGGCCAGGCAGTACATCAGATTGACAGTATGTAAATTTCATCTTGGAAATGAATGCACTTAATTGAGATTGAGTCACTGGTTTAAAACTAGTGAAATTGCTAGAAGGAGAGATCAGGGGAGAAACAGCCATGTCAGAAGGAGAGAGGTGAGATCTGATATCTAGTATCTTCTGTACAAAGAAACCTAAAAATTCTATGCAGGTCACGAGATTGCCAACAGGAGCTGAGCAAGTGGCTGGATTAAGAACTGAGTTTATAGTTTTAAAAATAACTTTTGGCCTGTTTGTATTCATGGCAATCAAATTTGAAAAGTATTGAGATTTTGCATCACTGACCGACTTTTGATAGGTGGCAAGACAATCTTTTAAAATTTGAGAAGAGACCTGAAGCCCATCCTTTTACCACCTGCGTTCAGCCCTTCTGCACTCCCGTCTGAGCACACGGGTAGAGGCATTTAACCAAGGTTGAGACTTAGATTTAGGTTGTTGCCTTCTAGGCTTCAGGGGAGCAACAGTATCCAATGCAGTAGAACAGGCAGAGTTGAAGACGAGAACCAGCTGGTCAGTGTTCATATCAGGTGACAAAGAGACCTCACAATTACAAAAGATTGTAGAGAATTGTAGTGCAGTAGTGGCATGGAAAACACAGGAGCTGCACACAGGCTGAGAGAGGATGGGCTGTACATATGGGACTGCAGGTTCAAATAATACAGAATAGTGATCAGAAATACCAGCATCAAATACTTCACATGAATGTATAGAGAGACGCGAGTCAAAATAAGATCTAATGTGTGGCCCAGGTTATGAGTGGGAGAAGAGACACACTGTGCGAAACTGAGCGAGTCAATGAGATTCATAAAATTTTTAACCATAGGTTTAGAGGGGCAGCAAACATGGATATTAAAATCCCCCAGAACCAACAGTCTATCACAGCGTGACACTTGATTTGACAGGAAGTCTGAGAGCTCATGGATAAACGTTGTGCTGACTTTGGGTGGTCTGTAAATCAGGATGCAAATTAGAGGACCATTGAGGTCGATGTGCAGGAGTTGTGCCTCAAAACTAGAAAAAGCATCTACGGGCAGTAGTTGGCATTTAACCCTCTGGGGACCAAGGTGTTTTTGGGGCCCTTGAGATGTTCTGACATGCCCTGACATTTGTGCTTTTTTCAGTTATTTATAAACATGTTAAAGGGATAGTTCACTTTGAAATTAATTTTTGGTATGTTTTAGCTTACCTCAAGGACATCCAAGATGTAGGTGTCTTTTTTTCCGCAGTAGTTTCAATTTTTATATTTTTAGGTCAAACCGTTCTTGTCTGTCAGTCATAATGCAGGTCTATGGTCACGGTCTCAAAACACATGCACAGAGTCCAAATTAAAACAATTCCCCGTCGTCCAAATTAAACAATTCCCCATCGTAAGTACACATTGATGGCCTAAGACACGAAACGAGCGGTTTGTGTGAGAAAACGAACAGTATTTATATCGTTTTTACCACTTATACGCAGCCATGTCGAAGTGCTCTGATCTGACGTGTGCGCAGACTGGTGCATAGACATATACACACTAGATGTCGCCTTGTCTACGGCAGTTCATTGAACGAATGTCTTTAAGGCGACATCTAGTGTATATATCTATGCACCAGTCTGCGTACACGTCAGATCAGATCACTTCGACATGTCTGCGTATAAGTGGTAAAAACGATATAAATACTGTTCGTTTTCTCACACAAACCGCTCGTTTCGTGTCTTAGGCCATCAATGTGTACTTACGATGGGGAATTGTTTAATTTGGACGACGGGGAATTGTTTTAATTTGGACTCTGTGCATGTGTTTTGAGACCGTGACCATAGACCTGCATTATGACTGACAGACAAGAACGGTTTGACCTAAAAATATAAAAATTGAAACTACTGCGGAAAAAAAGACACCTACATCTTGGATGCCCTTGAGGTAAGCTAAAACATACCAAAAATTAATTTCAAAGTGAACTATCCCTTTAATGGAAAAGGTGTAAATTCACTCTATATAGCACAAACAGGGCTAGCATAATATGTGAGCAACATGTATGTAGATGTTTGTAGTTTTTAAGAGAATAATGTTTATGCGTGGTTATTGAAAAAAATAAAAATGAAAGTTGTTGAAATAAGACCACAAAACACATACTAAATATGTGTCCACAAGACTTTTGACTAATGGATGTTTTCACTTCGAGTTCTGGCTTCAAAATTATGTGAAAATAAGCTCTAATAAGCTCGACTGGAATCGCTCTCTTTTAATACAGATTTCACAAGCTGAGAATATTTGTTTTTTATATAAATTACTTCATTTAAGAGAAGCGATTTCAAGCTTTATGCCCGTGGGTATGTTTACCTGTTTGACTGAATTTTCGCGGAGTATCAGATTATTTTCGAATGCGTTTCAAATTGGACTTCACAGACAGAGAGAGTGCAGAACTTGAATCATGTTTATTTTTCTTTATTTGGCAAAAAGCACAACACTTTATTTTTATTGTGAGTATACAGAAAAAAAAAAATAGAAACTGAACAGGATCGATTGATGTATAACACGAAAATGAAAGTTCAAAATTAACAGAGCAGTTTGAGCTTATTTTACATTGCTAAAAAAAAAAAACGAGCAAAACGCGGGGGCGCGTTTTTGGTCCCCAGAGGGTTAAATGACTTCCTGAAAATTGTAGCTAGACCACCACCAGATCCATTTGGCCTGGGAGAGCTGTAAAAGGAACAGTCAGGAGGAGATAGTTCACCCAGAGACGAAAGATCGTCAGGTTTCAACCAGGTTTCAGTCGCAAACAGAAAATCCAAGGCATAAGATGAGAAGAAGTTGTTCATAATGAATGTTTTATTTGACAGTGACCTAGCGTTTACTAGAGCCATTTTCACTGAAGGCTGAACTGTTGCAGAGGAAATTGTAACAGGCGGTAGAGCCCCAAGTGGGGCATATTCCAGAGAACGGTGATTTGCAGAGTTAATATTTCCACCCTCTCTGCGAGATTTTGCATACAGCCGACGAGAAGAAAACCAGACAACGGGGATAATACATCCGTCAACTGAGGGGACTGAGGTAGTGAGCCCAGTGCAATGTTTGTGGGAGCCCCGATGTATGTAACGAGGCCGGCGAGCGATACCAAGAGCAGTGCAGTGATTATAAAGGTTAGTGGGCAGCGATGGCCGAACTTTAGGGTTCAGGTGATGCAGATCCAACGACGAATAGAAAATCATGTCATAAAAATCCCACCAGCAAAAAGGCAGCAAAGTTTCTTGAGACAGCGTGCAAAAATAAAAAGAAGCAGATAAAAAAGTTACAGGCAATAAAAAGAGGAGGATCATCCTAGAGTCGCGCATACCCAGCCAGGTTTTAAAACCACGTTAGCCAGCACACCGAGCAGCTAAACTACAACACAGTGCAAATATGTGGAAGATACAGCCCTTTCTAAGACCATATCAACCAGACCAGCATCTGGCAACCAATAATCCGAGAGAAAGTGGAAACTTACTCACGGAAGACAGATGAGGTAGCCTGTTGCTTCGGTGGCGAAAGCTCGCGTTTGGCAGGTAACAACTTGACTGAAGGGATACAGAGACAGTTCATAAACAGCGCCGTATTTAGTCAAATCAGCATTGAAAAATCTGCAGGATGAACTCAAGGGAGTTCGGATCCAAAAAAAAATAAAACTACACACTTGAGTAGTCCATAATTAGTCCACAGTTTGTCACGAACGCAGAAGAATAGCGGGAGAGCAGCGGCTGTCAGAACACGCCAGCGTTCGCTCAATCAAAGTTCCCGCTCACACCTGTGTGCTGACGACAGGTGATGTAGGAACGTTGAGTGCATATCTAAACAGGATCCAGAAGCGCAGGCGTTTTCTCTGGGCCAAGGCTCATTTAAAATTAGGGATGTCCCGATCGGGGTTTTTTGCCCTCGAGTCCGAGTCCGAGTCATTTGATTTTGAGTATCTACCGATACCGAGTCCCGATCCGATACTTCTATAATACATAAAAATAGAATAAAGAAGAGCGAAAAAACAGATCCAGGATGTTCCTTATTTTTTATTTAATTCACCTTATTTTAACATTCAACAACTCTGTTAACAAACAGAGCACTTCTGTGAGGTAGCTTGAACAATCAAGTAATAAATAACATAAATTCTTCACTTTTGGACTTTAGTGCAACAGTAAATATAAAAAAAGTCTAAAATATAAACAAATAGCACCTCAACTTAAAATACCCGGCAGGCATGTAAACAAATAAAAAATAAAAGTGCCACAGTGTTCGTGTTAGCAGAGCGTGCAGCGCGTATTTTTTTCGCCGCCCATGTTAACAGATTAGAGCATTCACACCGCACGCAGAGGCGGCGCGGCAGTGCGTAGCAGGAGCAGAGCAGCAGTGCCGCGATCGTTTCGGCGCCGAGTCTATTTTTGCTGCGCCGCTTACGCTGAATTAAATTGACAATGCATTGATCATGGCCAAAATACACCGCAGTTTTATCCAAAAAGTGCATTGATGATATCTATTGTGTTTTAAACAGTCAATCAAATGACCAACAGCAATTTAAAAAGAAAACAAATGTCCAAAAACAAACTTGTTGCCAGAACAATAAAAACAAAGATGAACCAAAAGTTATATCAGAATCAGAATCAGAATCAGAAAGAGCTTTATTGCCAAGTGTGCTTGCACCCACAAGGAATTTTTCTTGGTACTGAAGCTTCCAGTGCACATATACAAATACAAATACAACAAGAAACATAGTAATACAAATTCTAAGAATAAAATATATAAAAAGATAAAATAAAATAAAATAGTATAAAAAGTAAAAAAAAAGGGGTCACAGTTGGGTTTAGTCTGAATAAACATTTACAGATTATGAACATATTTACAGTATTTTGAGAAGTATGAATAATATAAATATAAATATCACCTGAGTTAGAGAATATTACACTAGACAGTGGGAGTCTAGTGCATGTTACAGATTATGAACATATTTACAGTATTTTGAGTAGTATGAATAATATAAATATAAATATCACCTGAGTTAAGAGAATATTGCACTAGACAGTGGGAGTATTGCACTTGCAGGCATATGCCTTGGGGGGCATGTTAAGTGTTCAGAAGGGAAATGGCCTGTGGAAAGAAACTGTTCCTGTGCCTGGATGTTCTTGTGGCCAGTGATCTGTGTCGCCGTCCTGACGGTAACAGTTCAAACAGGGGGTGTCCAGGGTGAGTGGAGTCTGTGATGATTTTACCTGCTCTCTTCCTCACTCTGGAAGAGTACAGGTCCTGGAGGGTTGGCAGGGGGGCACCAATAATCCTCTCTGCTGTCCGGACTGTCCGTTGTAGTCTCCTGATGTCCGATTTGGTAGCTGAACCAAACCAGACAGTGATGGAAGTGCTTAAAACAGACTCAATGACGGCTGAGTAGAACTGGATAAGCAGCTCCTGTGGCAGATTGAACTTCTTCAGCTGGCGAAGGAAGTACAGTCTCTGCTGGGCCTTTTTCACAATGGAGTCAATGTGATTTGCCCACTTCAGGTCCTGAGAGATGGTAGAGCCCAGGAACCTGAATGACTCCACTGCTTCCACAGTGCTGTTCATGATGGTGAGAGGGGGGAGTGCTGGGGATTTTCTCCTGAAATCCACAATCATCTCCACTGTTTTGAGCGTGTTCAGCTCAAGGTTGTTATAGCTGCACCAGACAGCCAGCTGTTCAACCCCCAGTCTGTAAGCAGACTCGTCACCATTTTGGATGAGACCGATGACGGTGGTGTCGTCTGCAAATTTCAGGAGCTTGACAGAGGGGTCTTTAGAAGTGCAGTCAT
This sequence comes from Leuciscus idus, assembly GCA_021554675.1. Taxonomy (NCBI): domain Eukaryota; kingdom Metazoa; phylum Chordata; class Actinopteri; order Cypriniformes; family Leuciscidae; genus Leuciscus; species Leuciscus idus. The sequence continues at coordinate 44,292,302 of CM038628.1, read as the reverse complement.
TAGTGTACAGGGAGAAGAGCAGTGGGGAGAGAACGCACCCTTGGGGGGCGCCAGTGCTGATGGTGAGGGTCCTGGATGTGAGCTTCCCCAGTCTCACTCGCTGCTGCCGGTCTGTCAGGAAGCTGGAGATCCACTGACAGATTGAGGATGGCATGGAGAGCTGAGTCAGTTTGGCTGTGAGAAGATCAGGGATGATGGTATTGAAGGCCGAACTGAAGTCCACAAATAAGATCCGTGCATAAGTCCCAGGTCTGTCAAGATGTTGCAGGATATAGTGCAGTCCCATGTTGACTGCATCATCCACAGACCTGTTTGCTCTGTAAGCAAACTGAAAGGGATCCAGAAGGGGTCCAGTGATGTCCTTCAGATAGGCCAACACCAGTCTTTCAAACGACTTCATGACCACAGACGTGAGAGCGACAGGTCTGTAGTCATTAAGTCCAGTGATTTTAGGTTTTTTGGGAACCGGAATGATAGTGGAGCGTTTGAAGCAGCAGGGAACTTCACACTGCTCCAATGATCTGTTGAAGATCTGCGTGAAGACTGGGGCCAGTTGGTCAGCGCAGGCTTTTAGACAAGCAGATGAGATGCCGTCTGGGCCTGAAGCTTTCCTAGTCTTCTGTTTTTTGAAGACTCGGCTCACATCCTCCACACAGTCCTTAAGCTCAGGTTGGATGGCAGAAGGGGGGAGGAGAGGGGTTGCAGGAGGTGATGGTGGATGTGTGAAGTGCACATCAGAGCGGGTGTGAGGTGTGAGTCTGGGCTTCTTAAACCTGCAATAGAATGCATTGAGAGTGTCAGCCAGTTGTTGATTCTCCACAGATCGGGGGGATGGTGATTTGTAGTTGGTGATGTTCCTCAGGCCTCTCCAGACTGATGCCGGGTCGTTGGCTGAAAACTGGTTTTTCAGCTTTTCAGAGTAGCTTCTTTTAGCAACTCTGATCTCCTTTGTCAGTCTGTTTCTGGCCTGGTTATACAAGATTTTATCCCCACTTCTGTAAGCATCCTCTTTGGCATGACGAAGCTGTTTGAGTTTCCCAGTAAACCATGGTTTATCATTAGTGAATGATAAGAATGTCCTGGTAGGAATGCATGTATCCTCACAGAAACTGATATATGATGTTACAGTATCTGTGAGCTCATCCAGATCGGTGGCTGCAGCTTCAAAAACAGTCCAATCAGTGCAATCGAAGCAGGCCTGTAGATCCTGCTCTGCTTCGTTGGTCCATCTTTTTACAGTCCTTATTACAGGTTTAGCTGATTTCAGTTTCTGCCTGTAGGTCGGTATAAGATGAACCAAACAATGATCAGAGAGCCCCAAAGCTGCCCGTGGGACGGAGTGATACGCATTCTTTATCGTGGTGTAACAGTGGTCCAATATATTACTGTCTCTGGTAGGACATGTAACATGCTGTCTGTATTTTGGCAGTTCACGGGAGAGATTTGCTTTGTTAAAATCCCCAAGAATGATTAAAAGAGAGTCTGGGTACCTTTGTTCCATTTCAGCTATATGTTCAGCCAGCTGTTGTATCGCCGCGCTCACACACGCGTCTGGAGGAATGTAAACATTCGCGAGAATGAATGAGGAAAACTCCCGCGGCGAGTAGAAAGGTTTACAGTTTATGAAATGTGCCTCTAAATTAGGAGAGCACATCTTCTTCAGTGTTGTTACATCTGAACACCAACTTTCGTTAATGTAGAAACACAATCCACCACCTCTCGTTTTCCCCGTTAGTTCCGCGATGCGATCCGCTCGGAACAGCTGAAAGCCCGGCAGATGTAGTGCGTTGTCCGGTATGGCTTCACTCAGCCAGGTTTCAGTGAAGCACAGAGCAGCGGAGTTTAAAAAATCCTTGTTAGTGCGGGTGAGGAGAAGAAGTTCGTCCATTTTGTTAGGAAGAGATCGGAGATTCGCAAGATGAATACTGGGGAGTGCAGTACGGAGGCCGCGCTCGCGGAGTTTAACCAGCGCGCCAGCGCGCTTCCCGCGTTTGCGTCTGACCGCGCGTTTGAACAACACCGCTGCCCCTCCGACGAGAATGTCCAGTAAAACGTCTGAGTAATCAAAATCTGTAAAAAAGTTGTCTGGTGTGTGTTTCCTAATGTCCAGTAGTTCGTCTTTGGTGAAACTGATAGGAAAAGAATGACTAAACGCAGAACAAACCAACAAAAACAACACAATAACTGGAGAGCTCCACACCGAGGCAGCCATCCGCGGCGCCATCTTGGATCAAAAAAAAATTATTAATTTCATATAAATGAAATTATTAATAAAATAAGCTTCTTGACAAGTCTTTTCTCTTAAATGTATTTGAAAACAAAATAAAGCAATGCCAACTTATCCATTATAGAGTAGCCTACTCTGTCTGTACACAACCCGCGGTTCAGCCGCGCGTGACAAACGCTGCCAGTGTGAAAGCAAAACGCGCGTGTCCTGCTCCTGCTCACCATACGCACTGCTCCTGCGCTGCTTACGCTCTGCTCGCGTGCAGTGTGAAACCGGCGTAACTCTGTGGCACCGCATAACTATAGATGTGTTAAAAAATAATGAGAATATATGAAGAGTTCAGATGCAAAAGCCTCTAAGTGCCATCTTAAATTTTCTTCTAGAATGATCATTTTTATCAAGCTTGTATATTTAAATTCAGTAATTTCACTTAAATGGCAATGAAAATGACCTATTAATTGTCATTTAAGTGAAATTACTGAACTTAAATCTACGAGCTTGATAAAAATGATCATTCTAGAAGAAAATTCCAGATGGCACTTAGAGGCTTTTGCATCTGAACTCTTCATATATACATATATATCCGAGTCCTGATCGGGAGGTAACGTCCGATTCCGATCGAGTCTGAAAACACGTGATCGGGCCCGATTTCCGATCACATGATCGGATCGGGACATCCCTATTTAAAATGGACTGTGGCAAAGTGGAAAACTGTTCTGTGGTCAGACAAATCAAAATTTGAAGTTCTTTTTGGAAAACTGGGACGCCATGTCATCCGACAAGGACAACCCAAGTTGTTATCAGCGCTCAGTTCAGAAGCCTGCATCTTTGATGGTATGGGGTTGCATGAGTGCGTGTGGTATGGGCAGCTTACACATCTGGAAAGGCACCATCAATGCTGAAAGGTATATCCAAGTTCTAGAACAAAATATGCTCCCATCCAGACGTCATCTCTTTCAGGGAAGACCTTGCATTTTCCAACATGACAATGCCAGACCACATACTGCATCAATTACTATATCATGGCTGCGTAGAAGAAGGATCCGGGTACTGAAATGGCCAGCCTGCAGTCCAGATCTTTCACCCATAGAAAACATTTGTATTAGACAAGAATGGGACAACATTCCTATTCCTAAACTTGAGCAACTTGTCTCCTCAGTCCCTAGACGTTTGCAGACTGTTATAAAAAAGAAGAGGGGATGCCACACAGTGGTAAACATGGCCTTGTCCCAACTTTTTTGAGATGTGTTGATGCCATGAAATTTAAAATCAACTTAGTTTTCCCTTAAAATGATACATTTTCTCAGTTTAAACATTTGATATGTCATCTATGTTGTATTCTGAATAAAATATTGAAATTTGAAACTTCCACATCATTGCATTCTGTTTTTATTCAGAATTTGTATAGTGTCCCAACTTTTTGGGAATTGGGTTTGCAAATGAAATGTAATTAAAATACTTAAAATGCTTATTTAAATATATAATTTTATTTAGTGTTATATATTTACTGTTTATCATATATGTGACCCTGGATCACAAAACCAGGCAATAGCTAACGATACATTGTATGTGTAAAAATCAACAATTTTTCTTTTATGCCAAAAATCATTAGGATATTCAGTAAAGATCATGTTCCATGAAGATATTTAGTAAATTTCCTACCGTAAATATATAAAACATTTATTTTTGTGAGTGAATGCTGCACAATCGCAAACATAAATGGACAACTTTAAAGGAGATTTTCTCAATGTTTTGATTTTTTTGCACCCTCAGATTCCAGATTTTCAAATCGTTGTATCTCACACCACATTGTATCTATCCTAACAAACCATACATCAATCAAAAGCTTATTTATTCAGCTTTCAGATGATGTATAAATCTCAATTTAAAAAAATTGACCCATGTGACTGGTTTTGTGGTCCAGGGTCACATATTAACTTTCATCACCTGGCTTAATAGGACCATAGACATATAAAATACGAAAAGGACTACCAAATTGCCTATCACAGTTTTTGGCTAGATGTAAGAAAATCACGTGACGGGACATATCCTATTGACCCTGTTAACATTTACGGGTTTCTCAGACGTGGATGGCATCATAGTTGGGTAAACTTCTATAGCAGTGAATGAGAGACTACATTAAATATATTTGTTGTGTTCCCATTTGCTCAAATAGCAAAAGAAAAACGCGACAACAGTGTTTTCACAACTTTCAAAAACAGTAAAAAAAAAAAAAAAGAGAGAGATTGATAATGGCAGTCGGAAGAGAGAAAGATGTCAACTTTGTCACAGCCACTGTATTAGAAACACCCTCACAACAGCGTTAACTAGTTTTTTGTAATATAATACAAATATAGTGTTATAGGCGTAATGATCCTCTATTATGACAATATGCGGCAACATGTACGTTAAAAGCGCATCATCTGCACTAAACGGACGATATTCTATACTCTTATGTTTATCTAACTCTTAAATTTTGTCTTTATTTTTGTATTTTCAAATTACTTGTATTTTAATTAAATACTTTTTTCACAGCAGTATTTTGTATTTTATTTAAATACATTTGATGAGTAAGTATTTGTAATTTGTAATTAAATACTTTTTGATGTATTTGTGCCCATCTCTGCCCTTATATATAGTCCTGTATGACTGTCCTCTTTCTATGGGTGCTTCTCAATATCCCTCCTCGTCTCCTCGCTCCTCCATCCTCCATCCTATGACCCGGAAACCGATCAAGCTCAGCCATCTTGAAGGACATCTCAATTCTCTAATTGCACCGCGAGGAGGCGAGGATCGAGGAGTGAGGAGGCTTCCTGAGGAGTCATGAGCGAGGATACACAGGTGTATCCTATGCGGAAGAGTTTTATCGACTAAAACGTGACACACGTATAAATTCTCCTCCCCCTTCACATCGGTCACAATAATTTTAATTTATACTTTACCTTTGCAGTTTATATAAACCACACATCTCACATATTTTAACAGGACATCTTGCTTTATTATTGTTTATTATGCATTTCTTAAATAAACAAACTTCATCAACATAAGGGCAGATCCTCTGAGCGCTGCTGATGATGCGGTGAAGTGACGCTCGAGTGATCAAGTATTCCAATGTATAAAAAAAGTTACATTCGATTACTCCGTCCTCATTTTCTTTCCTTGCAGCCTTTCCTCGCATCCTACAGGGGGTGGAGCTGAGACGCGAGGAAAGGAAACGAGGAACACAAATAAGAAATGAGAAGCACCTTATGTGTCACGTTTTTTTTTTTTTTTCATGTCATGTTTCCATGTCTGTCATGTGATTCCCTGTTTGTCATGTGATCCTGCCATGTGTCTTGTCATTGGTTAATTGTCTGATCATTCTTCACAGGTGTCCCTTGTCTTGTCATTAGTTTGTGTATTTAGCCCTCATGTTTGCCATGTGTCTTTGTCAAGTATTGTTCCCTGTAATTTGCTGTTGTGTAAGTTCTAGTTCATGCCACGCCATGTTTATGTTTCATGTTTTGTTTTATTTTATTTGAAATAAAGCTGCACTTGGGTTCTCTTTACAACTTGCCTCCAGTGGACCCTTTACACTATGTCACTGGGTCAGTTTATTTATGTGTAACCGGAATGAGTATGCTATGCATTTAACCCTCTGGGGTCTGAGTGGTTTTTGGGGTCCTTGAGATGTTCTGACATGCCCTGACATTTGTGCTTTTTTCAGTTGCTTATAAACATATTAATGGCAAAGGTATAATTACACTCTATTTAGCACAAACAGGGCTACCATAATATGTGAGCAACATGCATGTACATGTTTGTATTTTTGAGAGAATAATGTTTATGCATGGTTATTGAAAAAACTAAAAACTAAAGTTTCTGAAATAAGGCCACAAAACACATACTAAATATGTGACAATAAGACTTTTGACTAATTGATGTCATTGCCTAGAGTTTTTTCTTCAAAATGATGTGAAAATCATCCTGCCCTTATCATTCACATAACACAATACATTGATTTAAATCTTGTAAAACACTTTTTGTTTGTAAAGACAATATGCGCAAGGGGCGTCAACCATTCAACAGCATCATGCATATGTAGTGGTTCACACCTCAGGAGACAATGGGGCCCGCATACCTAATGAGCCATTCATTCAGGTGTGTCACCTATAGCCACAAGAAAGAATGCAAGAGCAATATATATATATATATATATATATATATATATATATATATATATATATATATATATATATATTCTACCAAATTGGTTCACAGTTGGAAGCATTTCAATTTTTTTTTTTTTTTTTTTTTTTGCACAAATTTTGCTTGCAAATTGTATAATATCCAAGGAAAACATGTCTAGTAATTGTGCAGTTAATTCTCATACTGTATTTTCAGTTTTGGAATATGTATCCTCTCCCCAAATTTGTCAATAATAAAACACAATAAAAATTATTTAAAGAAAAGGCTTATATTTACCTTTTAAAATTTGTTTACATCTACCTTGTAAATATATTTTTTTTATTAAAAAGGTTACAATTACAACAACAATTGAAGTGTAATCTTTCTTTGTAAAAACTAAAGTATACATTTTATCATATATATTTCAAAGTTAAGGATTCATTACTTCGAATATAGCCTACATTGACAAAACATACTATATTTAACATATTAGCAAAAATTGGCAAACAAAAGCTTATTTGAGGTGGCAGATATTTTACAGTAAAAATGTGTAATTTATCCAAAACTAATCAACGAAATGTTGTCTTTCATATGTCTGTAACATCGGTCTTTCGTTTTTATTATAAGGAATATAAATGTTAATTTGCAATTTAATACGTTGCTTATACAAATACATTTTATTTCAACACATTTCAGTTGTGGTAAACAGCGCATCGCTGCCGTTCATTCATTCACACAGAAACGCGATTTACTTGAGAATGAAAAAAAACTTACTACAGTATTCCATCCGTTGCTCCTCGAAATACCAGCACTTCTGAGGTACGTTTTCCATTATTATTATTCCTCACAGCGCTGCGAGACAGTGTAGACAAGTACACTGATCATCTGAATAAACTTGTGTTTTCTCGAGCTGATATGTGGGCGTTCACAGTTTGTATGGGATCGTCTCAGTCATTTGCGTTTGCGCGCGCGCTCTCCGTGGGCGGGGCCGATTATAACGTAATGAGATGAGATGAGCTCGACTGGAATCGCTCTCTTTTAATACAGATTTCACAAGATGAGAATATTTGTTTTTTATATAAATTACTTCATTTAAAAGAAGAGAATTCAAGCTTCATGCCTGTGTGTCTGTATGCCTGTTTGACTGAGTATTCGCTCAGTTATTGTTCATTTTTGGACGCGTTTCAGAATGGACTTCACTGGCAGAGAGAAGGCAGAACTCGCTTCGTGTTTATTTTTCTTTATTTAGCAAAAAGCACAACACTTTGTTTTTATTGTGAGTATACACAAAAATAATACACATTTAACAGAATCGATTGATGTATGAAACTCCTATGGAAAATCAAAGTCAACTGAGTATTTATGAGTTTCTTTTACACTGATTAAAAAAAAGCGAGCTGGTATCGCCGGCGATACCTCCGACCTCAGGGGGTTAAGTGGGCAGGTTATGTATAAAGTCTGTATAAAGTATATAGATCATGTATAAAGATAGGGCTGGTCGCGTTTGTTCTCGTTCTCCACTCGATGAACGAGTGTGTGTGTGGTTTCTCTTTTACTGGCGCATTGGAAGAACTGCTTGTGTGTTACTGCTGTGCCTGACAATTCAGTGTGAGTAAACAAGCTTTTTATCCATAGGAGTCGATCATAATAGTAGATATGTTAGTATAATATGCCCGCAAATGTGTTTTAGGATTATTCCTGTGCTGATGACCTGTTGATCTGAGAACGCGGTGTGCATGCAACTCCGCGTGTGGGTTCGGCTACCTAATGTGAGTGCATGGTCAAGTTCATTTACGATTTTTATGAAAGGTGGTGCTAAAGATCTAGGATGTGTTATTTTAGGATGACTCATGTCTACACTCTGCTGAGTTACGAGTGCCAGCATTCACGGACGTCCGTACGGAATAGACCGCGATACAACCCACTTCTACTTTCATTTAGACCGTTATGTCTCACAATCAACAAAGTGAACCATAGCGTATTGTTACAAGGTACGTGAGTATTTTACACGTTTGTTTTAAGTGTAGAATATGGTGATTTTTTTTATTTATTTTTTTTTTTTAATTGCAGGTTTCAAAGCCTCTTTTGAGTTTAGTGGCCATCGTTTCTTTTCCAACTGAAATTTGAGATTAGTTTGTGTTTTGTTTACATTTAATTAGTTGGATAATCATGTCATTATACTTTTTTTTTTAATTTTTTTTTTTTATGGTATTAATTTTGTGAAGTCTTTGTCTTATTTATTGATGTACCCCTGTATGGGAGGTCTTGTTTTATTTATTTGGTTTGGATTTTTGTGTGTTTCCTCCCATGTGGCGTGTCCTCCAGTTTATGATTGATCAGTTTTATTTTGTTTTATTTTGAGTGTCATATTAATCATTGTTTTCTGAAATATAATGTAATTTAAACTGTATCCAAGTCAGCTCGATTAATTTCAACATTAGATTCATTATTGTTTTGTTTTTTCTATAATTGTATTTATTTAATATTCAATCCTGATTTGTTTGGAGCATGGCTCATTGTTTTGTTTATCCTCTGTTTAATGTTTTTCTTAAATTTGGTGTTGAGTTCCTGTGGTATGTTTTTGGTTCTTTGTTTTTAGTTTGTTATATTTTCTTTAGTTTTTCAAATTTTAAACAACATTGCTGCCAACCAGGTTATTATTTCAACAACAGTATCTATGGATTGTGTATGCCATTTTTAATAAAAGTGTCAACTTTTTGTACTCTGGCTTCTAGTTCATTTATTTGAACTGCCTGTGTTAAGTATCATTGTTAGGGTCCCCCATCCCAGAAAAGTGGGGGTGACTTAGTCAATTTGGTTGACATTTCTAACAGTTATATACTTGAGGTCACATATGATAAAGAAACTAGTGATACATATTTACCATTATCTTCTTTTGCCATTGACATTCTCTCAAAATACATCATTTTGGGATAAAAAGACAATGATAAAAGTAAAATGAATTGTTTAAAAAAAAAAAAAAAATGAAAGTAGTTAATTTTTATTAAATTACACATATTCAGTGTGTTGCCTATATTGTGTGTAATTCACCATTACAAGGAAAGTAAACTAAGAAGAAACTAAATTAACTTTCAATTAAAATATGAACAATTTTAATCATAACTACTCACAGAAGCGTCTTCAGTTTATAATGTGGATCCTCCTTCAGAACAGAGAGTAGCTTCACATCCGAGTCTCTTAGTTCATTTCCAGACAGATTTAGTTCTCTCAGGTGTGAGGGGTTTGATCTCAGAGCTGAAGTCAGAGCAGCACAACCTTCATCTGTAACACCACAATCCCTCAACCTGTTGAGAACAATGACACACTTCAGTCTCTCAGTTCAGGATCAACAGCTCAAATAAACAGGAACTTCGCAATCAGAGACTTAATCCACAGCACCATTAACAGGTCCAGTCTAAGGATCAGACCGCTTCTACAAACTGCTTGAGCAGATTAGTTTCCATATCATAAAAAAATTGCAAGAATATTTATTTTTTATACAAGTGTAGTGAGGTGTGTAAAACATCACAATCAGTAAATGAGGGGCCAATGAGCTATCGCCCCACTACAGTATATAAGCCTGTTGTTTATGCCTCTTGGTGTGCGTCATGGTTGAAAGCCCAACCCTTCCTTTCGTGGCTTTGTACTATGGAGGTATGTGTTTTTAGCTGTGTAGCTTAGCTGTTTGATCTCAGTGTTATTTAGTGACGTTATGCAATTTTACTTGTTTAGTGTGATGTTACCAAGGCTGGTGGTGTGTGGAGGGCTGTTGGTCTTGGTGTTGTGTTCCTTCAGGGCCTCCATCTGTGTGGCACCACAGTGTAACATAGCCCAGTCGGAGCACCAGCTGTTGCTGTTATATAGCCCAAAGAGGCTACTCTATAATCTCTGTATGTGTACGTCATCAGATCACGGTAGGTATATTGTTTGTGTGCTAAATAACCTTGAATGCCTTTTAAATGGACATTTCAATAGATGTTTGTTGTGTTTTAAGGTCCTCTGTGCATGTGTTAGGGCAGGCTGAGTGAGAGCAGTCATCTTAACACACCTATCCTTCGCTCTGACCCACGCTGCTTTTGAGGGTCCAGTCACATCCTCGTCCAAAGCCCAAGTGGGCTTGAAAGTTCCTTTTTGGTTGTGTTTGGATTATTTATTTGTGTTTGTGGATTTTTGTATTACTGTCACCGACCTCAGTGTAATGATTCTGACTGTTTTGCAACAGTCTCCATCCATTGTATCGATTACTGCCATGGTTTTAGTGGTTTCGGTCATTTTTGCAATCTTATGACCTGTGGTTAGCTCCTCTAGCTCTGTGGTTAGTGTCATGGTTCAGGGTGCTTTATCGGCTTCCCTGTTGTCTGTGTTGTCCTGTCATTTTCTGCAGCTCGTGACCTGGGCAATCAGCGCTGATTCTTCAGCGCTGGTGTGTGCAGATCACGAGCTGATTGCCCTCACCTGTTGCTCGTTCCCTTTCTCCCTTATATTCTCTGCTGTGTCTGCCCCTTGTTGTCAGTAGATTTCGTGCTGTTGTTTCATGTACGGTTGTACCTGTGCTCTGTGTCTTTTACATCCTCCATCTGCTGCTGTGCTCAGGACGCTTAGACGAGGAGCCTTTCAGCTGGCCGTGTGCCCGCTATCCTCAGTCTCGATCTGACTGACGCTCTGACGTCCCGTTTGGGCATTGCACCTGAGGTGTCTCCACAGCCTGTGTCCGCAGGGTTCGGTACGGACGGCTCTGGAGTTGTTACACCGGCTTTCTGTTTGTGTGTGTGTCACTACACACGTTGGATGTTTACTGGATTTTTGTTGTGCCAAATAAACTGTCGCACTATCCTCTGCATTTGAGTTCTCTCTTTACGGACCTGACAGAATCTACTGACCACAATGGACTCAGCAGAGGAGATCGACGTTCACCGAATCCTCAGGCAACAAGGCACGCTGCTTGGTAGACAGCAGGAGGAGATCACTGCCTCTCGTCACGCTTTTTCGGAGCTGTCACTTCAACTGACCCAGCTGACAGAACGGCTTGATCGATTTCAGATTATTCCTCCCACGGCTCCGGTTGTACAACCTCCGTCCGAACCAGAGACAGCTGCTTCCCGTCATGCTGAACCTCGTCTTAATCCACCTGCTCCATACTCCGGTGAGCCCAATTCATGCCGTTCCTTTCTGTCACAATGTTCTCTGACTTTTTCACTCCAGCCCTCCTGTTTTCCCACGGAGCGATCTAAAGTGGCATTCACCATCACGCTTCTGATTGGACAAGCGAGAGAATGGGGAACGGCCATGTGGGACAATGAACATCAATGTTGCAGCTCGTTCAAGGAGTTTTCGGAGGAGCTCCGCAAGGTGTTCGATCGCTCCGCGCTTGGGACGGAGGCGGCGCGGGCGTTATCTTTGCTGCAACAGGAAGGTCGGTCTGTGTCGGACTACTCTATAGAGTTCCGCACTCTCGCCGCGTCATGCGGATGGAATGCTAAGGCGCAGTGGGATCATTTTCTTCACGGGCTGGCAGATTACATCAAGGACGAGATATATTCTCTCGAACTGCCTCCAAGCCTCGACGGATTAGTCAACCTCGCCATCCGCGTTGACAACCGGATAGCTCTCCGTTCCCGGCATCGGAGGGGCGTGGCTTCTCACAAGCTCTTCTCCAACCTGGTCACTGGAGCGGCGGGTGATGCAACTTCTCAGCGTCTCGTCTTGCCTGAGGAGGAGCCTATGCAGATCGGGAGAGCCCGGCTGACGATCACCGAGCGGCGCCATCGTCTCACTCACAATCTGTGTCTTTACTGTGGGGAGGCGGGGCATGTGGCGGCCTCGTGTCCTGTGAAGGGGCGACGTTTTTCGTCCAAGGAGGGGCGTAGGGTGAGCGTCATTAATACATTGCTGCCCTCTGGTGGTCGTTCCGTCCTCCAGGCTTCATTACAATTTAATAGGGCTGTTCATCAGGTGTCAGCTTTGACTGATTCTGGAGCGGAGGGTGATTTTATGGACACTGAGCTGGCTGCCCGATTAGGTGTTCCATCAGTTCCACTGGCCGAGCCCATTTCAGCCAGGACTCTCTGCGGCACCCATCTCACTAGAATTACCCACTCCACCAGGTTTATTACTCTCACCCTTTCAGGTAATCATGCTGAGGAGATTCGTTTTCTCCTTATTCACTCTCCCTCCGCTCCATTAGTGTTGGGACACACATGGTTGGTCAAACATAACCCTCACATTGACTGGGCTCTTAATTCTGTTCTGGCATGGAGCCCTTTTTGTTCATCTCAATGTTTGGGTCCTGCGTTTTCTCCTGTTATGTCTTGTTCTGTGTTACAGGAGGAGCCGGTGAGCCTGGCGAATGTACCGGAGGCTTACCATGACTTGAGAGCGGTTTTCAGTAAGTCCCGAGCTTCATCTCTTCCTCCGCACCGCCCGTACGACTGTGCGATAGATCTGTTGCCTGGCACTTCTCCACCTAGGGGGCGCCTTTACTCTCTTTCCGGGCCTGAGAGGGAGGCCATGGAGAAGTACATCAATGATTCTCAGGTAGCTGGCATTATCAGGCCCTCTTCCTCTCCGGCTGGGGCGGGGTTCTTCTTCGTGGGGAAGAAAGATGGATCGCTCCGTCCCTGTATAGATTATCGGGGCTTGAATGACATCACGGTAAAGAATCGTTATCCTTTGCCGTTGATGTCATCGGCCTTCGAGCTCTTGCAGGGGGCGACCATCTTTACGAAGTTGGATCTTCGCAATGCTTATCACCTAGTTCGGATTAGGGAGGGGGACGAATGGAAGACCGCCTTCAACACCCCCACGGGCCACTTTGAGTATTTGGTTATGCCCTTTGGACTTTCTAACTCCCCGGCGGTCTTCCAGGCACTCGTCAATGACGTGCTCAGAGACATGGTCGACCGGTTTGTATTTGTTTACCTCGACGACATCCTGATCTTCTCCCAGAACGAGCGCGACCATGTCCAACACGTCAGGCGAGTGCTCCAGCGGCTGCTTGAGAATCGTTTATTCGCCAAGGTGGAGAAGTGCGAGTTTCACGCACGGTCGGTTCCGTTCCTGGGATTTATTCTTTCACCCGAAGGAATCCGAATGGATCCCACCAAGGTAAAAGCGGTTGCTGATTGGCCTACCCCAGATAGTCGTAGAGCGGTCCAGCGATTTCTGGGGTTTGCCAATTTTTACAGGCGGTTCATTCGGAATTTCAGCCAGGTCGCCCTTCCTCTGACGGATCTCACCTCCACTCGAAAACGTTTCTGTTGGTCGCCGCAGGCTCAGGCTGCATTTTCAAACTTAAAGAGTCGCTTTGTTTCGGCTCCCATCCTTGCTACTCCCGATCCGTCTCGTCAGTTCGTTGTGGAGGTGGATGCGTCAGAGGTGGGAGCGGGGGCGATTTTGTCTCAGAGGTCACCTTCGGATGACAGAGTACATCCCTGCGCATTTTTTTCTCATCGTTTAACCCCCTCGGAACGGAATTACGATATCGTGAATAGAGAGTTACTGGCTGTTAAGTTGGTGCTGGAGGAGTGACGCCACTGGTTAGAGGGCGCGGAGGTCCCTTTTATAGTTTGGACCGATCATAAGAACTTAGAGTACATCCGCACCGCTAAACGGCTTAATTCTCGACAGGCTCGCTGGGCACTGTTTTTTGGTCGGTTCAATTTTAACATCTCCTACCGTCCGGGGTCCAAGAATGGTAAGCCTGATGCGCTTTCGCGGATCTTTGAGGCTGAACCAAGATCCATCCTCCCGGTGACCATTCTGCCTCCCGATCGGGTGGTAGCGATGGTTACCTGGGGGGTGGAATCCAGAGTCCGCTCTGCTCTGAACAACGTCACAGTTCCCGCCGGGTGTCCTGAGAGCCTGTTGTTTGTACCTGAATCGGTCCGAACTAGCGTCCTACAGTGGGGTCACTCGTCCGTAATAGCTTGCCACCCAGGAGCGACTCGTACCTGCAGTTTAATCAAGCAGCGGTTCTGGTGGCCTTCCATGGCGCGGGACACTCGTGAGTTCGTGTCGGCATGTCCGGTTTGTGCTGTGGGTAAGGGCTCCAATCGACCCCCAGCAGGGTTACTCCAGCCGCTGCCTGTCCCTTCGAGACCCTGGTCACACATAGCAATGGACTTCGTCACAGGCCTACCTCCGTCTAGCGGCAACACCGTAGTCCTTACTGTGGTGGACAGGTTCTCGAAGGCGGCCCATTTTATTCCCCTCCCCAAATTGCCTTCAGCGAGGGAGACAGCGACTATCGTCCTGGATCACGTTTTCCGTATTCATGGCCTCCCGGTGAACGTGGTTTCTGACAGGGGTCCCCAATTTGTGTCAAAGTTTTGGGCAGAGTTCTGTCGACAGCTGGGGGCGACTGCGAGTCTTTCCTCCGGGTATCACCCGCAGACAAACGGTCAGGCTGAGCGTGCTAACCAGGATCTGGAGAGAGTCTTGCGTTGTGTGGCGTCCGCAGAACCGTCATCTTGGAGTTCCAGATTAACTATGGTCGAGTACGCGCATAACTCCCTCCTGGTCTCGTCTACGGGTTTGTCTCCCTTCCAGTGCTGTTTAGGCTACCAGCCACCCTTATTCCCCTCCCAAGAATCCGATGCCGTTGTTCCGTCCGCGCACTCGTTTATTCAGAGATGCCTCCGTACGTGGAGGGTCGCCAGAGAAGCCCTCACTCGGACTGGTGACAGGAACAAGGCGTCGGCGGATCGTCACCGTGCTAAGCCCCCACTTTACGTGTGCGGTCAGAAGGTCTGGTTGTCTTCCCAAGACATTCCTCTCAAACTCCCCTCACGTAAACTGGGACCCAAATTCATTGGACCGTTTTCTATCACTAAGGTGCTCAGTCCGGTGTCGGTTCGACTCAATTTAACCCCCCAGTTTAAGAATATCCACCCGGTGTTTCATGTCTCTAAGATAAAGCCCGTCATTCGCTCCCCCCTTCAGCCCCAGACCTCTGTCCCTCCGCCTCCTAGACTCATCGAGGGGTCTCCGGCTTATACGGTACGGCGGCTCCTTGATGTGAGACGAAGGGGTAGAGGTCATCAATACCTGGTAGACTGGGAGGGCTATGGTCCGGAGGAGAGATGCTGGGTTCCGGCTCGTGACATTCTGGATCGCGCTCTCATTGACCAATTCCATCGGCATCATGGTGAGTCCTCTGGGGACGCCAGGAGGCGTCCCTGAGGGGGGGGGGTACTGTCACGGTTCAGGGTGCTTTATCGGCTTCCCTGTTGTCTGTGTTGTCCTGTCATTTTCTGCAGCTCGTGACCTGGGCAATCAGCGCTGATTCTTCAGCGCTGGTGTGTGCAGATCACGAGCTGATTGCCCTCACCTGTTGCTCGTTCCCTTTCTTCCTTATTTTCTCTGCTGTGTCTGTCCCTTGTTGTCAGTAGATTTCGTGCTGTTGTTTCATGTACGGTTGTACCTGTGCTCTGTGTCTTTTACATCCTCCATCTGCTGCTGTGCTCAGGACGCTTAGACGAGGAGCCTTTCAGCTGGCCGTGTGCCCGCTATCCTCAGTCTCGATCTGACTGACGCTCTGACGTCCCGTTTGGGCATTGCACCTGAGGTGTCTCCACAGCCTGTGTCCGCAGGGTTCGGTACGGACGGCTCTGGAGTTGTTACACCGGCTTTCTGTTTGTGTGTGTGTCACTACACACGTTGGATGTTTACTGGATTTTTGTTGTGCCAAATAAACTGTCGCACTATCCTCTGCATTTGAGTTCTCTCTTTACGGACCTGACAGATAGCTCTGAGTTTGGTGTGATCTTTATACTTCTGTGACAGTATAAGTCCTTGTTTTGTCTGTAATGTGTACGGTTCTGTAAAATGTACCCTTTCTTTTGTTTATTTTTAGTATATTGTAATTTGTGCTTTTCTTGGTTTTTGTTTTGTTACATTGGACTTAAATTGATTTAGATTTTTCTTTATTTACACTTTCCTGTTTATTAGCGTTATTTTCTTCCTAATGTGATTTTCTGTTTCTTTTGTTCTTCTTTGTTGGAGCTGAGTGTTTTCTGAAGCGGGCTGGTTCTTTGCTGCACAGGCTGTACTTCAAGGGCTCTCATTATTGCTGTGTCATCATTTGCAGTGAATCTAGTGGGTATGATTCTGATTGGCGTAGTGTCTCTTCTGTGTACCTGGTGCCGTCATACTAGCCCGTTCTTCAAATAGGAAGCCTCAGTCCCCTGCAATTATTATTCTTAATTTGTTTGTTTTTGTTTCATTCGACCACTGGTAATGGTGCTGACTGATGGTCTAAAACTACTATGGGCCAATGATTGTAACTATAATAAAAACAATTATTTTTGTACGGAAACTCATGCCTCTTGCCGTTTCTAAGTGGAACGTACTTGTGTGTCCCTTTATTTGGGTTGTTTTCCCCGTTTCTCTGGGGTGGCGTAGTCACTACACTGCAAAAAATGCTGTTCTTACTTAGTATTTTTGTGTTGTTTCCAGTCCAAAAATCTAAAAATTCTTAAATCAAGAAGTATTTATTAGAGAAGTAAAACTACATAAGAAATTATTTTTTGTTTTCAGATAAACAGTAAGTAACTTAAGTAATTTTTGCTTAAAACAAGCTAAATTATCTGCCAGTGCAGTAAGAAAAAAAAACTTAATTCAAAAAAACTTAATAAAAACATAATCTTAAAACAAGATTATTTTCCTTACTGCACTGGCAGATAATTTAGCTTGTTTTAAGCAAAAATCACTTAAGATACTTTCTGTTTATCTGAAAACAAAATAGAATTTCTTATGTAGTTTTACTTCTCTAGTAAATGCTTCTTGATTTAAGAATTTTTAGATTTTTGGACTGGAAACAACACAAAAATACTAAGTAAGAACAGCATTTTTTGCAGTGTACTAAGCAAGCCATGTTTTGTTTGCTACACAAGTACCCGAAAATCATCAACATATCTGTATATGAACACAGTTGTCACATGTTGACATGACCCAGTCATGTTTATACTATCATTAATATTGTAAAATGATGTCAGACACATTGGAAAGAATCTAATGAGAATAAAAGCAACATTGTCACATGTTTATGGTCAGCCTAGTTTATATTTTCATGGACTTTTAGTTTGTCTTCATGTTCATCATGTGTTCCTGTGTTCAGTTTTCCTGCTCCTCATCATCACAGTAAATAAGTGTCAGCTGTGTTCAATTAATCATCCTCATTTGTGTTTGCTTTTAAGTTGGTCCCTCACATTCATTCTCTGTCCGATCACCTTTATGCTTAGTTGTGCTAATGCCTGTCTGCCTACTCTTGGATTACTTGGTAATAAACTACGTTGGAACTATATTTATCTGTCTTCGTTTTCCTGCCTGCACACACTTGTAACACATTAGTAATTTCACAGTAGATTTTTTGTATGGCAATCATTATTTATCATATGAGACATTTTATACAAACTTACCACAGTATCTCCAGTTTACAGTGAGGATCCTGCAGTAGATCAGAAAGCTGCTTGACTCCAGAATCTCCTACTTTATTCTCAGACAGACTCAGTTCTCTCAGGTGTGAGGGGTTTGATCTCAGAGCTGAAGCCAGAGCAGCACAACCTTCATCTGTAACACCACAACCACTCAACCTGTAGAGAACAATGACACTCTCGAGTCTCTCAGTTCAGAATCTACAGCTCAGATAAGCAGGAACTTCACAGTCAGAAAAAGAAACTTAATCCACGGCACCATTAACAGGTCCAGTCTAATTTAAGCATGGTCTTTTTGAATTACTTATATTTTCTCCTAGCACCGCATCATGACCGTCCACTGACTGTGTGTGAAACCTCAGAGACGTTTAAAATCGACCCGCTCGAAACTGTACTATTATATGAAACAGCAGTTTGGAGAAAGAATCCAGTAACCAACAGAATGTAGCAGTGAGACAGAAGTTTGGAGGAATTACACAGGTTTAGTTTCTGTCAAAAATTGTCAAAATTTAATGATTGTTTTGGAAGGATGCGGAAACTTATATTGAAGATGACTAATAAAAAATAGTTTCTAATGTTTTTTATTAATTAAAAACAAACAAAAAATAAACAGAAAGGTTTTATACAGATAAATAATAAATATAATAGGATTAAAGATAAAACATATTTAAAGTGCAATTTATAGTACAGTTAATAATTTTATTGAGAAAACATGCTACCATATGAACAAGGACAAATGGGCTCTTTGTAAACCATAATTTTATACATTACTTCTACTGATATATATTTAGTTTATTTTGGTCCATAAACTCAAAATTAAATCCATAAGATAAAACACATGTATATTTATTATGAATTAGTTAACCCCCTGGGGTCGACAATCGCGCCGGTGCGATAGGCTCGCTTTTTTTCTTATCAGTGCAAAAGAGATTCAAAATACTCTGTTGACTTTGATCTTTCATACAAGTTTCATACATCAATCAATCCTGTTAAGTGTGTATTATTTTTGTGTATACTCACAATAAAAACAACGTGTTGTGCTTTTTGCCAAATAAAGAAAAATAAACATGATGTGAGTTCTGCCTTCTCTCTGTCAGTGTAGTCCATTCTGAAATGCATATATATTATTCATATGACACACAAAGCCAGCATTCCCATCAGCTTGCGATAGACTATGCATAATAGCCCCTCTGCCCCGTGTCACACCACCTCTGCTCCTGCTACGAGCAGCGCGGGCGCGGCCAGATCTGCCTCGCGAGCGCGCCGAGTGTGCACAGACTACTGCGACTCCCCACCCTTCCTCCACGTTGTCCCCTAACTGTCCTATGAATACTTCGACCTCGTCTAACATACCCAATGACATTAAACAAAGTCTCCACCACAATACTGTTGCCGCGATTGTGGAGAGGCACACGGTCAGAAGACAAAGCTGGCTAGCGCGGTAAAAATCGGTAAAAATCTCCCGCCTCGTTCCCCACAACACTAACACGCCTGCTAACTTTGCGATGAACACTCCGACCCCGGGAAACATTGTTCCCACCACTGACATTGGGCAAAGGACAATCTACATTGGTCAAAGGATTCACCGTTTGTGCTTGGTGTAGGGCTATACTTTCACTTTCAGAATCACCGTCATCTTCTGAAGGCAGATATTCCCCTTCAGAATCAGGGTCTGCGAATAGAAGACCCAACACTTCATTGCAGGTTTATTGATGCCATTGGATAATAATAATAATAATAATAATAATAATAATTAATGCAAATACTCACTGGCGTTGACTATATTGCTCTGATAAAATGGCTCACTCGCACACTATAGCTCCGCTTTTGTTCGCACTGATTCAATGCGCTCTAGCTCGAAGATTTTGCATAGAAGCATGACTTTTTTTTGAGTCGGGGATGAAGTATGACATGTTTGCAATCTAGTGGATGGGAGGTCGAATGAAATTTGACACCCTATTTGACAAAATCGGCCGTTTTATTCAGTGCCGCATCTTGTCGAGTAAACTCGACTGTGGCGAGGGTTAATAAAAAATATATTTATAAGGTAGATGTAAACAAACTATTAAAAGGTAAATATAAGCCTTTTCTTTAAATAATTTTTATTGTGTTTTATTAGTGACAAATTTGGGGAGAGGATACATATTCCAAAACTGAAAATACAGTATGAGAATTAACTGCACAATTACTAGACATGTTTTCCTTGGATAATATACAATTTGCAAGCACAATTTGTGAAAAAAAAAAAAAAATTGAGATGCTTCCAACTGTGGTAGTATATATATATATTGCTCTTGCATTCTTTCTTGTGGCTCAGTGACACACCTGAATGAATGGCTCATTATGTATGCGGGCCCCATTGTCTCCTCAGGTGTGAACCACTCAATATGCATGATGGTGTTGGATCGTTGACGCCCACTCGCATATTGCCTTTCCAAACAGAAAGTGTCTTGCAAAATTTAAATCAATGTATTGTTTTATGTGAATGATTAGGCAGGAGAAGAAAAAACTCTAGGCGACAACATCCATTAGTCAAAAGTCTCGCGGACACATATTTAGTATGTGTTTTGTGGCCTTATTTCAGAAACTTTAGTTTTTAGTTTTTTCAATAACCATGCATAAACATTATTCTCTCAAAAATACAAACATGTACATACATGTTGCTCACATATTATGTATGTAATTGTGTAATTACACCTTTGCCATTAATCTGTTTATAAGCAACTGAAAAAAGCACAAATGTCAGGGCATGTCAAAACATCTCAAGGACCCCAAAAACACCTTAGACCCCAGAGGGTTAACAATAGTTACAATTCAAGTAAGGACTAGCAGAAGCCATTGCTTATTACAACACTTCTCACAATCTAATAATTTGCCTTCATTCAGTCTCTCTTTACATTTGTTTAGTTTGTCTGTTCACCTTTCAAACAACAGAATATGGCCAATTAACAATATATCATCAACAGCTCCTTAAATCATTTATTCAACTATATTTAAAGAATATAACCCTCTGTCACATTTCAGTTTGGGTTTGGACTTTCTGTTTGTATTTTTGATTAGTTCCTGTGTTCATTTGTTCAGTTTCCCACCACTCCTTTGTTTCTATGGTTACCGTCTTCATTAGTTCTTTTGATTCAGCTGTTTGTCATTAATCTTGTTAAAGTCCTTTGTTTGTCTTGTGTATATATACCCTGTGTTCTCCCTCAGTCTTTGTCGATTCTTGTTTGTAATAATGTGGTTTTCTCTTGATTTTTCCTTTTAATCTCAGTTATCAGTTTTATTTAAAAGGAAATCAGGGGATTACAGTATTAATAGTACTGTAATATTGTTGCCAGAAGGTTTGTTTTGTACACTGTAATGCAGGGGTGTCCAAACCTGTTCCTGGAGAGTCAATGTCCTGCAGATTTTAGCTCCAACACTAATTAAACAAACCTGAACAAACTAATCAAGCTCTTCAGACTGACTAGAAACTTCCAGTTGAATGTGTTGGAGCTGGTTGGATCTAAACTCTGCAGGACGACGACCTCCAGAATCAGGATTGGACACCCCTGCTGTAATGGATTATAATACACATGTGAGATTTTGAAATAAGTTATAACTGTAAAAAGTTATAACTGTAATGGATTATAATACACATGTGAGATTTTGAAATAAGTTATAACTGTAATAAGTTATAACTGTATATTATCCCTTAAATGATCATCTTGTTTGAGCGTGTTTGTTCATCTTGGTTCAAATCTGCTTGCTAGGAACAATTTTACTTTGCAGAAGGCTTAAGTTTCGTGAAAAGATATTTAAACTCAAATCAATACTTTGTGTCCAGTTATTTACTTATCTGGCAAGTAGGTGTATTATAAGCAGGATAATATACATTACAACTGTTCTCATGACAAAATAAACCTGACTGGGTGACCAGGACTGAATCAGAGGAGTCTTGTTTCGCCCTGAATGCACAGCTGTGGTTTATCCATTACATATAAGTATTAGTAAGTAAAAACTGTCAAAAACTTTGTAAATAATTGCATGAAGATAAAACAACAAAGTTCTCTTACGAGAGGTCCCTCGTACTGCGTAAGATATCTTACGCTAGGGGAAAATCCTTTTTCCGCGAGATATTGAAGCCAAAAATTATCCTTAATTTTGTAATAATGCAAAACGCGTTGCGGCAGCATGCAGACATAGGCGAGGCAGCTCGCGCGCCTATTGGCTGCTCTGCGGCAACTGCAGCAGCCTATCGAGCGAGGCCTGGCGTGACGCCAGACCCAATGAGGGTGCTTCGCGCCCGCTGCGTCACGTCCCGCCGAAACGGTCTAGGCCTATAAATACCTGACGCGATCTGCGTGCCGGACTTAAGGAGTGCCACGGACCTCGCTCTCCGTGCTACTAAGTCCGCAGCGCAGGCCATTGGACGGAGTATGGCCTCTCTCACTGTGACCGAGAGACACCTGTGGCTGACGCTCTCAGAAATGGGTCCGAGCGCACCGCGTTCCTCGACGCCCCGCTTTCTCCCACGGGCCTCTTTGGATCCTCCGTCAAGGATTTTGCGGAGAGATTCGCAGAGGTACAGAAAGCGTCACAGGCTATGAAGCACTTCCTCCCGAAGCGCTCCAGCTCTGCAGCAGGCCGTGCAAAACCGTCTGCACAGAGCTCACAGCCCCAGCCACCGTCCACTGCCGCCACTTCGCAGCGCCGCCAGGCCCGAAGCGCGAGACCGCGCTCCCGCTCATCCAGCCGCCGCCCCGCCATGCGTGGCCCGCGACCTAGGATTGCGGTAAAGCCCGAGGCCCCGAAGTCGTCCTAGCACGCCTAGGAAAACGACGGTGTTCAAGTCCCGCTGCGGCCGGACTCACACCAAAGTTATTCGCTCGTCCAGTTCCAGCAAATGTGACTGTTCCAGTGTTTTCTGCAGCCAACAAGCCGGTTCTGTCACCCGCTTGCCTGCACACAAATGCCGTTTTCACGGCTACCCAGATAAATCCCCAAAAGAGTGTATTTTCTGGTGTCCCGGCCACGGCCGATGGTGTCTCATGTGTAGTAAGAATGCCCACTGCCCAGTGCCCATCTCTACACGCAAGCACAGCCTGTCACACAGGGCCCGCGCACATAAAATCGACTCAGATCGGTTGCGCTTCAAACGTGGTAAATGTGCCCACTACCCAGTGCCCGCAAACACCACGTTATGCATGTCTCACGGTTTCTGTAAAAACGAAACCAGCGTGCATTCGCTTCACTCAAGCGAACAATGCTTTCGGTGTGATAAATGTGCCCGCTGTCCCGCGCCCACATCCACACATAGACATGACAGTTCCTACGGGACCCGCCCAGCCCTCCCCCTCGCGGTTGACCACCGCAGAGGAGTCGAGCGCGGGCAATCTGCCCGCTGTTATCAGCGCGCCCCATGCCTCAAATGTTACGAGCGCGACGCTTGTGTTACAGCACACCGAAGCTTCTCCATCGCTGAGCGAGCGGAGCGCGCTTCGTATTCAACCCCTAGCTATTCATGCAGACGCATGGGCAAAGCTGCCCGGGGTTTCGAAGTGGGTGCTGGACATTATAAAAAGAGGCTATTCGCTACAGTTTCACCGACGCCCTCGCCGCCATGCGGCGCGTGTCGAGACCACGGTAAAAGCAGAAGTAGCACATTTACTTCGAGCCGAAGTGGCGAAACTATTGAACAAAGGGGCCATAGAGCCTCTCTCTCAAGTTCAGAGCGAAGGAGGGCTATACAGCAGATACTTCCTGGTACCGAAAAAAGACGGGGGTCTCAGACCCATACTAGATCTAAGGCAACTGAACAGAGTGCTTGTGAAGCGACAGTTCAGGATGCTCACGACCAGACAAATCCTCGCGCAGATTCGCCAAGGAGATTGGTTTGTGTCAATAGATCTGAAAGACGCGTATTTTCAAATACAGATAGCGTCACGTCACAGGCGATATTTGAGATTCGCCTTCGAGGGCCAGGCATATCAGTACACAGTCCTGCCGTTCGGTTTATCCCTGGCACCCCGTACATTTACGAAGTGCATGGATGCGGCGCTCGCACCCCTCAGAATGAGGGGCGTGCGAGTACTGAACTATTTGGACGATTGGCTGATTCTAGCGCAATCTCGCTCAGTGCTCATAGAACACACGACCATTTTACTCGATCACCTCGAGAATTTGGGTCTCAGTGTCAATTGGGCGAAGAGCTCTCTGTCCCCCAGTCAGACGATATCTTTCCTGGGCACAGAGTTGGACTCGCTGTCCATGATAGCGCGACTATCACCACAGCGCGCGGTAGACATTCAGCGCACAGCGAACTCGTTCCGCTGCGGCGCGTCTGTCCCGCTCAAGAAATTTCAGAAGATGCTGGGTCTCATGGCCTCAGCATCATCAGTGCTCCAGCTGGGCCTGCTCCGCATGCGCCCGCTGCAGTTTTGGCTGAAAGCGCGAGTCCCACGCCAAGCGTGGGCATCCGGTCTGCTTCGCCTCAAGGTCAATCAGAAGTGCATCGCAGCTCTGAAACCTTGGAGAGCGGACGACTGGTACCAATCAGGTGTAAGCCTGGGGACTTCCTCGAGGGTGAGAGTGGTGTCCACGGACGCATCCACCTCGGGATGGGGAGCGTTGCTCGAGGGCAGACCGTTCTTCGGCCAGTGGTCGGAACGGGAGAAGCTCCTGCACATAAACTGCCTCGAAATGCTGGCAGTGGACAACGCGCTGACGCGTTTTTGTCCCCAAATAAAAGGACGCCACGTCCTGGTCCGCTCGGACAACATGTCTGTGGTGTCCTACATAAATCGCCAGGGCGGCCTCAGGTCCAGGAACCTGTACAGGCTAGCAGAACGCCTCCTGGTATGGGCTCAGCGCAACCTGCGCTCGCTCAGAGCAGCGCACGTGCCAGGGCTCCAAAATATGGGACCAGACAGACTGTCGAGGAACAATGTTCCGGCAGGCGAATGGTCTCTACACCCACAAACAGTCCAACTGCTGTGGAAGAAATTCGGCAGAGCGGAAGTAGACCTGTTCGCGTCTCAAGAAAACGCTCACTGTCCGGAATTTTTCTCCAAGAGCAGGGACGCGCTGGCTCATGTGTGGCCCCGCCGCCCGCTCTATGCTTTTCCCCCCGTCTCTCTCATGCCTCAGGTGATAGGGAAGGGAAGAAGGATGCTCAGTATTGCTTGTAGCACCGTTCTGGGAAAACCAACCTTGGTTCCCAGTCGTGATGCAGTTAGCGAGCACTGCCCCGTGGCCAGTGCCAGTGAGGAGAGACCTCCTCTCTCAGGCCCACGGCTCGATCTGGCATCCTCACCCGGAATTGTGGTCCCTTCATGTCTGGGCCATCAACGGGTACATGTTGAACTCCCTAAGGGAGTATTAAACACGATCCAGCAGGCTAGAGCTCCGTCTACGAGACGGCTCTACTCCTCGAAATGGTCAGTGTTTTCGGGCTGGTGCACAGCCCGTGGCGTGTCACCCACAGACTGTCAAGTCAAGTCAAGTTTATTTGTATAGCGCTTTTCACAATACAGATTGTATCAAAGCAGCTTCACAGTATTAAATTAAAATAGTACAACAAAGTTTGTTTCAAGAGGAATTTATTGATTGATAAAATTAAATGAAATATCCCCAAAATATCCCCAACTGAGCAAGCCAAAGGCAACAGTGGCAAGGAACCGAAAAACTCCATCAAGTGACCTAATGGTGTCCTAAAACTCCATCAGGTGACCTAATGGAGAAAAAAACCTTGGGAGAACCCAGGCTCAGTCGGGGGCCAGTTCTCCTCTGGCATTTATGAGCTAGAGGCCGGATTGTAATTTGAACTGTAGGATTATATGAATGCCTGGCTGAAGAGATGCGACTTTAACCCTCTGAGGTCTGAGGTGTTTTTGGGGCCCTGGAGGTGTTCTGACATGCTCTGACAGTTGTTGTTTTTTCAGTTATTTATAAACATGTTAATGGCAAAAGTGTAAATTCACTCTATATAACACAAACAGGGCTAGCATAATATCTGATCAACATGCTTGTAAATCTTTGTATTTTTAAGAGAATAATGTTTATGCGTGGTTATTTAAAAAAAAAATCAGCAACTTTCTTTTTTTAAGAACACAAAACACATTCTAAATATGTGCCCACAAGACTCTTGACTAATATATGTTGTCGTTTCTAGTTCTGGCTTCAAAATGATGTGAAATTCATCCTGCCTGATCGTTCTCTTAAAACAATACATTGATTTAAACATTGTAAAACAGTTTTTTTTGTCAGAAGAGGTTTATGCGTGGGAGGGGTAATCGCTCATCAATATTAATGAGATTCAGACCAGGGGTGTGACATAGACACTTCCCCAATGACTAATGGGCCATCAAGAGAGGCAGCCTGAACAAAGAGGAGATTCAAAGGTTTTGTTTTTCACTGTTTTATTGTAATTCCTCTATGAGGAGGAACTAAATGTTTTAAATTTGCAATGTTTTAAACTCAGCTGTGGTCCAGGTTCCCGTGCAGGCAGGAATCTCAGAGTCTGTGGAACCATATCAATGTCAGTCTCTGTTTTCCATGACAGAGTAGACTGCTTGTTGCTTGTCTGAATGTTTGTCTTGGCCCTCTTTGCAACAGGTGTCTGATGATCACCATCACCTTTATAGCTGTAAAACAAACAAACAACTGTGAGCATGTTTATTACACAAAATATAACAACTGCATTTCAATCATTATAAGTAACATTGGCCAGATGCAAAGCCATACAGACACATAATGTTTGTATGGACTATGTAAAACCAGAATATGTAAACAGAATTATACTAATATCTGAAAGAAAGGGAATAAGTGTACTTACTTTTCAGTTGTTCTCAAAACTGAACGACACCTGTCGCGTGCCCTCCCAGTGCGCGTTGCAGGTGAGGGTGAGAGTGATGCTACCACATTCCTATAAAAATAATAATATTAATATTAATAAAGGTTGAACAAAGTACTATGCCAGCACATGCATAACTGATGGACAGTCAGCATTTTGGTAAAACAACAAAAATAAGCTCTTTTATACTAACATTACCAATCACTAATTGTAATATTGTGCATACATAACAAGTATATAAACAAAATTGGTCTAACATCTGTAAAATAGTGGGTAAATATGTACTTACTCCTTCTGATTTCTGTCTGTGTTGCTGCGTGCCCTCTTAGTGCGAGTTGCAGTGAGAGGTGAGAGTGAGCAACCTACATCATTCCTTTCAAAAAAAAGTTGAAAACTATTATTATCATATAGAGTACTATTCCAGCACATGCACAACTGATGGGCATTAGCATGCTGATAAGATAGATTATCAACCAACCTCCAAAAATAAATAAACTCATACAGGCTCATATTGTAATAAGTATATAAACAAAATTGCACAAACATTGGTAAATATGTACTTACTCTTTCTGACGTTCAACTGTGTTGCTGCGCGCCCTCCGAGTTGCAGATGAAGGAGATGCAGCATTCCTGTTTTAAAAAAAAGTTGAAAACTATTATAACATAAATATTTCAAAGTATATTACCATTAGTCTATATGAATAAATGATGCAAATAATTGTAGACACGTGCTGTAGGCATATATTGTGTGTAATGGGCCATTACGGAGATAGCACAACGCAAACATTAACACATTTGCAATTCATCAGCTGGGCATATTTACACATTTCAGCACATACACACATTTGCAATAGATATTTGCAAGCACTCTTCATTTAAATATAAATTACTCTGAATGGAAAGTATGGAAATGGTCCAACCAGTAAAATCTGTAGCCTACGTTTATTTAAAATAGCTTGTCAACTAATTTCTCTGTACTGTAGGCTAATTGGCCTACGTGTTGTAGCCTAGTCATTAAAATTAAATAAAACAATTTAGTTCATATTTAGGTTTAAATAAAATCTTTTTTTTTTTTATTTCATTTATGTTGATTATATGAAAAGTGAAAAGCATGAGTCAGATCATGCGCAATCGCGAGACAAATGGAGTGGGCAGAGAAGATTTTGACCATTTCATTAAGTTTATTTTTTGTATAAAGCCTTTCTTTAAAGTGAATTTCGTTTTATATTAATTGTATCTTAATTTTAATAGTTGTTTCATCAACCAAATGCCTGTATTTAAAACATAAGAATTAAAAATAGCAGGAACTGGAGGCCTCATAAATGAACCCAAACTCATAAGCTTTGCCTAAAATACCAGAGAAATATATAGAAAGCTCGAAATGTGTTATTTTAAACAAAACTATTAAAAACGAAAGAAAACAGACTGCATGAAGCCTCTCTCCTACTTTATAAAGCATAGCCTAGACAATTTAAATATAATTACTCTGAATGACAAGTATGGAAATGGTCCAACCAGTAAAATATGTAGCCTACGTTTATACAAAATAGCTTGTCAACTAATGCAAGTAAATTTAAAAAGACTTACTCATCCGAAATATCCACGGCTGGATCAAGTCGCTCTTCAAAAAAACGTTCGTTGTCAGAGTCCTGTTCTTCTTCTGAGGAAAAAGTGAACTCTTCATCACTATCCAGGACGAGCTGAAGGGCTGTGTGTCATCTTCCAACGGCGCAGGAAAGTGAGTGAAAGAAACTTGCTGGTTTTAAAGCATTTCAGGGGGCTTTTTACCTTATTTTGCATAGATCACCTCAGCACATTATCTTATGAATAGCGCGCTCTGCGAGTGGGTGTGAACTCATTTCAGGGGGCGTTTACCTTATTTGGCATATCACCTCAGCACATTATCTTATGAATAGCGCGCTCTGCGAGAGGGCGTGAACTAATTACAGATAATTAGATGAGACGGGAGAAACTGTACTTCTCTTTAGTTTCATACAGATTACATTGCAGGAGAATATTTGTTTTGAATGTGAACTGTTTTATTTTAAAGTAGAAATTTAAAGCGTTCTTTAGACGCATGTTTCATGGTTGTGTGATAAGTATTCGCTGAGTTTTCCAGACTTGTTTCAGAAAGATTTTTGCGGAGACAGAGTGAGCTGAAAGCGCACCCTGTTTATTTTATTTATTTAAAAATAAAAACAAGGTTTTGATGTTAATGTGAGTGTACACAAAAAAAAGAAGACCCTCTATAGTTTATAATCATGTATTTATTTTATTTATATGACCATAAATGACGGATTTTTTTAAGTTTATGTTGCTGCTATGTGAAAAAAATCCAGCAAAACGCGTGGGCGCGTTTCGCTGGATTTTTTTCACATAGCAGCAACATAAACTTAAATTACTCCGTCATTTATGGTTATACAGAAAAAAGAAATATAAAAAAATAATCTGTGATATTTCTATTTTGTATGTGTCCACTTACAATCAAATCAAAACATTGTGCTTTTGTAAAATAAAGAAAATAAACAGGGTGTGCGTTCTGCCTCTCCGTCGCGGTGAACTTTTTTTTCTTGAGCACGTCTATAAACTGAAACAAAACTCAGCGAATCCTTCTCACACATTTATGAGCTATATACCTTTATACACATTTAAGTGTGTACTTTTAAATGATCGGATTCAAACTGAAAACAAATATTCTCTGTTTAAGTAATTTGTATAAAACCAACAGGATGTCCAGTATCTCAAACGCTTGCTAATTATTTTTTAATTCGACACGCCCACTCGCGCAAAAGAGATTCACATGCAAATCTCCACATGGAACGCGAACGCCCTCGTTACCTCAAACACAAAACACCAAAACACTTCACAAGTCTCTGCTTTTCGTCGAGTTTGGAAGACACGCTGTGAGCTTACATGGATTTACCTCAGAAGAAGAAGAACGCGATTTGAAGACAAGAAAGATGTAAGGTAAGAAATTCTTACTTATTAGTTTATGGTATTGTTGCATAAACTTCACATTGCAGTTGAACTGTTGCTAGATATATGGTGAATATTATACTATTTAGACTGGTGTTTACTGTTAAATACTGTTTGTGGATATCTGCTCAAACATAGATATGTATAACCATAATGTTTAATATTTTGGAGCGCGATGGCGTTTGAATGCATCATGTTTTGGAGCGCGCTGTGCGTTTGAATGTATCATATTTTGGAGCGCGATTGCGTTTGAAAGGAAAAATGCACCAAACATTAGGCTTTATGTTTTTACTATTATCTCATTTCATATCATCATAACGAATGGAAACATTTGAAGTAACATATGATAATCAATATATTTTTCTCTAGCGTAGTTGTTCTTGAAATCTTTCGGAAGATTTAATTTATTGTTATTATTATTTTATGCAGCACTGCGTAGCCTATGCCTACAAGGCACAACAAACCTGGTGTTCATTTTATATTGTTGGAAACGTGTGTGTGTGTGTATTCTGTGAATTTTAAAAATAAATTTTAACCAGAAAAATCTAAAATCTATTCCCAAAATCGTGCAGCCCTATAGTTTCTCTTGATATCAGTATGTTCACAGTTTTTTCTTTTTTTTTTTTCTTTCAGGGACCAGATGCAACTGAGTCCTGCTGACTTCAACATTCACATGAGTCTCTGTACATGAACATGGTAAAGTGAAAATCAAACACCTTGGAAATGAAAGGTATGTTTTTAGGAATGGCACAAAGGTCTCTGTCTTTGGATCATTGTTTTCAATGTGCTCTTTTGTCATTTGTATTTTTGGAATGTGTTGTGTTGTAAATAAATCCAAACAATCTAAAAGCCATTCTTTTTTAAATCTCCTCATTCTTTGTGCAAGGTTGCTCTGAATGACAGGGCCTGATCGCTCCTAATAGGGCAGTTAGGGGAGTGTCTTTGTCTTTCTCAGGTGTAAAAAGCTTACATATTAATGAGATGGTCACGCCTCTTTGCATATGGCTTTGTCACACAAAACACGTCTAAGGCCCTGTCCCAAATGGTGCACTTCATGCGGACTTTCGGTCTCGTGGACTTGAATTGCGCGTGCTCGCTGAGTCTACGAGTCCGTAGGGCGTCCCATTCAGCATTTTACCGCTCTGAAGTGTGCTCAGCAGCGCCCCCTTTGTACCCTTGAAGCGGTCTTCCACGAAGCCCGCATAGATGCAGGCTCCACGCACTTTAACTACCCAGGAATCCTTGCGAAAGGCCAATCAGACAACAGATGGGAGGAGATTTCACTCACGGATATTTGTTGACATGGCTGAGAAGAAAATATGACTGTTTTTATGACCTAAATGTACATTTTACCAGTTGTTACCTACAGTTTATACAAACATTATGGTCATCGACCAGTGGTTGATGTCTCAAACATAATAATAGCGTGTTTAATAATACGATCGCATTATGATTCATTAAATAAATAGAACCGAATGGCAGGGCTTTACTGAGTCATATGTAAACATAGTATGAATATTGAAACCTGTAAATTGAAAAAAATATATTTAAATTATGTTTTAAAATTGTAATCTTAGTTCAAATGGAACATTATGTATTATTATGTACACCTGTACATCATTTAAATAAGCATGATTTATCTATTGTCTAATGCCCAGGTGATATGCATAATATCAAAATATAGAACTGTAAAATTAGGCTGTGTAGTGGACATGCAGATAAGACGTCGGAGCGCAAAAATGTGATTTCTCCTGTCCAACAACAACCAGACCGTTATTTCCGGCATAAAAAATACCTCTCAATGCGCCCTCGTGGACTCGCGCCAAGGGCCCTATAGGTCTGCACTACATGACGTCACCAAAGTGTGGACTCTGAGGAAGTCCACAAGTCCGGAGTGTGCCATTTGGGACAGGGCCTTAGAAATTTTAAATCAATATATTGTCTTATCTGAATGAGCAGTCAGGGTGATTTTCACATAGTTTTGGAGCAAATATTCTAGGCTATGTCATACAATTTTCAAAAGTCTTGTGAAGAAATAATCAGTATGGGTTTCATGGCCTTATTTCAGTGAGA
The DNA here is from genome assembly GCA_021554675.1 of Leuciscus idus. Taxonomy (NCBI): domain Eukaryota; kingdom Metazoa; phylum Chordata; class Actinopteri; order Cypriniformes; family Leuciscidae; genus Leuciscus; species Leuciscus idus. The sequence continues at coordinate 44,260,597 of CM038628.1, read as the reverse complement.
ATTTTTTTTTGTATTTTCACAAACCACGCATAAATGTCATTATCTCAAAACTACAAACTTTTACATACATGCTGCTGATATATTATTGTAGCAGAGTTTGTGCTGAATACAGTGTAATTAGACTTTAGCCATGAAAATGTCACTAGTAACAGAAAAAAACACAAATGTCAGAGCATGTCAGAACACCTCCAGAGCCCAGAAAACAGCTCAGACCTCAGAGGGTTAATCTAGTTTTAAACTGGGAGAGCGAGTCTGAGCAACGAACAGTATCAGGAAGACTATTCCAGAGTTTTGGAGCCAAATGTGAAAATGCTCTCCCTCCTTTGGTGGTTCTGGATATCCTAGGTATGACCAAAAGCCTTGAATTTAGTGATCTTAAAGAGCGCGATGGATTATAGGGTGATAGAAGATCCGTTAAATAGACTGGAGCTAAGCCGTTTAGGGCTTTATAAGTCAGTAGCAATATCTTATAATTAATACGGAGCTTTATAGGTAACCAATGCAGTGATGATAAAATCGGTGTTATATGATCATATTTTCTTGATCTCGTAAGAACTCTAGCGGCGGCATTTTGGACTAACTGTAGCTTGTTTATTGAGGATGCAGGACAACCAGCTAATAAAGCATTACAGTAATCCAGTCTCGAGGTCATGAATGCATGAACTAACTTTTCTGCATCAGAAACTGATAGCATATTACGTAGCTTAGCAATGTTTCTAAGGTGGAAAAAGGCTGTTTTTGTAACATATGAAATATGATTTTCAAAAGACAGGTTGCAATCGAGTATAACACCCAGGTCTTTTACTGTAGAGGATAAAGTAACAGGACACTCTATGATGTTAAAGTTGTATTGTGCGAGGTTTTGTGGGCGGTTTTTTGAACCGATAAGTATTACCTCTGTCTTGTCTGGATTTAGTAAAAGAAAATTACGCGTCATCCAATCTTTTATATCTTTAACACTCTGTCAATTTGGAAAATTTAGCGTTTTCATCCGGCCGTGATGAAATATATATTTGAGTGTCATCAGCATAACAATGGAAACTAATTCCATGTTTCCTTATAATATTTCCAAGTGGCATCATATATATGGAAAATAACAGAGGGCCTAATACAGATCCCTGCGGCACTCCATAGTTTACTGGAGTTATGATCGATTTTTCTCCATTTAAATAGACAAAATGGTAGCGGTCAGATAGGTATGATTTGAACCAGCTTAGTGCTTGTCCTTGAACACCAGTATCATTTTGTAGTCGATCTAAGAGTAATGTATGATCTATAGTATCGAACGCAGCACTAAGATCAAGTAAAACTAGTATTGAGATACAGCCTTGGTCAGAAGCTAAAAGTAAATCATTTGTGATTTTAACGAGCGCAGTTTCAGTGCTATGATGCGGTCTGAATCCAGACTGAAACTTTTCATAGATATCATTTTGTTGCAAGAAAGAGCCCAGTTGAGCGGACACCACTTTTTCTAATATTTTAGACATAAATGGAAGATTTGAAATGGGTCTATAATTTGCTAGATTATTATGATCTAATTGTGGTTTCTTAATGAGAGGTTTTATAACTGCCAGTTTAAATGTTCTTGGAACATGACCTAAAGATAAAGACGAGTTAATAATATTGAGGAGACGCTCTTCCACTACAGGTAACACTTCTTTCAGTAGTTTAGTTGGTATAGGATCTAATAAACATGTTGTTGTTTTAGATGAAGTGATACGTTTATTTAACTCTTTTTGTTCTATAGTTGTAAAGCACTGTAATTGTTCTTGCGGGGTGATAATTGAAGTTGAATTATAAGGCGCGATTGAAGATTGAACGTTTACAATTGTGGTTCTGATGCTTTCTATTTTCTCAGTGAAGAAGATCATGAAATCATTACTACTGAACTGTAACGGGATATTTTGTTCGGGTGACGTCTGTTTATTTGTTAGTCTAGCCACGGTGTTAAATAAAAACCTTGGATTGTTTTGGTTGTTTTCTATTAGTTTGCGGAGGTGCTCAGCCCTGGCCGCTTTTAGGGCCTTTTTATAACGTGACATACTGTCTTTCCACGCGATTCTAAAGACCTCTAAATTAGTTTGTTTCCATTTACGCTCTAAAATACGGGTTTCTCTCTTTAAAACATGCGCAGTATTGTTATACCATGGTGCTTTATTTTTCTCTCTGACCTTTTTTAATTTAATAGGTGCAACCACATCCAATGTTCTAGAGAGAATGGTGCTCATAGTGCTAGTTAGTTCTTCTAGTTCATCTGTTTGTTTGGGTTCAGGCAGCAGCTGAGACAGATTAGATAAGCAATTTGAGAAATTATCTATGGTGGATGGGAGGATTGTTCTGCCTGGTTGATAACGCGACGCCGCATGACATATTACAGCAGTACGTAATATGCAAGTTACCATGTAGTGATCAGTGACTTCATCACTTTGTGGAATGATATCTATTTCGGTTGGATCGGTTCCATGTGATATAATTAAATCGAGTGTATGATTAAGACGATGTGTTGGTCCGGTGATGTTTTGCTTGACCCCAAATGAATTTAATAAATCTGTAAACGCAGCTCCTAACGCATCATTTGGATTATCTACGTGTATGTTAAAATCTCCAACAATTAATGCTTTATCGACATTGACTAATAGGTCTGAGAGAAAATCTGCAAACTCTTTTAGGAAATCAGCGTAAGGCCCTGGCGGTCTATATACGGTAGCCAAGGCTAGAGATAATAGGGATGTTTTTCTAACATCTAAGAGCGTAACATTTAGTACAAGTACTTCAAATGAAATAAACTTATAACCCGTTTTCTGAGTAACATTTAGAATATCTCTATAAATGGTTGCAACACCTCCGCCACGACCAATCAGACGGGGCTCATGCTTATAACAGTATCCAGGAGGAGTAGACTCATTAATACCGAAATAATCATTTGGTTTAAGCCAGGTTTCAGTAAGGCAAAGTACATCGAAGCTATTATCTGTGACTATTTCATTTACAATAACTGCCTTAGGTGTGAGTGATCTAATGTTTAGAAGACCTAGCTTTAGAAATAGTTTTTGTTTACTAATAGCAACATCTTCTGTTTTAATAACAATTAGATTTTTCCTAGATCCTGCAGTAGATTTATTATTTGATCTCACTAAACGAGGAATAGACACGGTTTCTATGCAATGTTCTACACTAGTATTTATATCAGTTAAATTGGTGCAGCAGAGACTATGATTTGGACTTTTGGTTACTAGTCAAAGGGTATTTAACATTTTGGAGATGTTATCTGACAGAAGATCCGCTCCGAATCTGCTTGGGTGTAAGCCATCAGCACGGAAAAGCCTAGGACGCTCCCAAAAAAGATTCCAATTATTTACAAAGAGCAGTTTCTGCTCATTGCACCATGACATTAACCATTCATTTAGCGCAAATAATCTGCTGAACTTTTCATGCCCTAATCGGTACGTGGGAAGCGGTCCTGACACAATGATCGTTGTTTCAGGCGATGTGCTGCGTACCGTATCGATTAGATTCCTGAAGTCTTTCTTCAGAATCTCCGTCTGGCGCAGCCTGATGTCGTTCACTCCTGCGTGCAGGACCACAGTTCCGACGCGCTCGTCACCGTTCAGGATCTCGGGAACGCGAGCAGCGATTTCAGAAACACGAGCACCAGGAAAGCAGTGACTGTGCACCTTACTTTTACCTAACGTAGCGTGTACGTGCCGAATGATGGAATCGCCGATGATCACAGAATCGCGTTCTGTTTCGCGTAGAGGGGAGAAGCGGTTTTGTGTGGATAACTCGAAAACCGGGAGGGTCGGAGAAAGTCTTGGTCTAAACCTGACTCGCGTCTTCCGCTGCGGAACCACCCAGGCTTCGTGGTGGCGTGTTGGAGCCGGAGTGAACGAGACCATGGCTGATTGCGACTGATGCTGAGGAACGCACGGAGTAGACGCGGTCGGAGTCAGCGGGTTAGTAACGTTAAACACTGATTTGTGTGCATCGGCGCGTGATGTTTCAAGAGCCAAACACCGGTCTCTCAGCTCGGCCTGTCTCAATAAAAGGTTGTGGATCTGTTTCTCAACAGCTTCCAGCTCAGACTGCAGTGCGTGCAGCTCAAATGTGTCCTCACCTGCACCAAAAGGTAGACTACTTACATCTGATATATTCGCCATTTTAACAGATGGACAGTGAGTTAGCAACGAAGCTACCAGTGATGCTATCAATATTAATACTAATTTATGACTGAAGTCTTGGATATAATCCGTTTATTTTATTTTATTTTATTTTTGTATTTTTTTTTTTAGTGGTGGGGTGTAGAGTAGACGCACGATAGGCGAAAAATTTTTTTTTTTGTTTGTAAGTGAGTGTGGAGAAGACGCGTTCAGCCGTGATCCACGGACGTACCTTTAAGAGTATCCAGCGTTGGATCACTAATAGGCTTGAGACGCGTCTGCTCAACAGTCCGGGTTGTAACTATGAGGTTTTTTAGGTTTTTTAGTGGTAGGGGTGTCGAGTAGACGAACGATAGGCGAAGAAAAAAAAAAAAAAGTTTGTTTGTAAGTGAGTGTGGAGAAGACGCGTTCAGCCGTGATCCACGGACGTACCTTTAAGAGTATCCAGCGTTGGATCACTAATAGGCTTGAGACGCGTCTGCTCAACAGTCCGCGTTGTAACTATGAGGTTTGAGCAGTAGTGCTTCTCAGTGAGGAAAAGTAGAAAATGTTCGTTGTAAGCGAGTTTAAAGAGAAAAATCAAGAATTATAAATCAAATCGATAGAGCTCCAAAAACAACAACGCATTCAGACGCGACGCATGATAATAACAGGACAAGACATTACTCACCGTGTTTGTTGAGTGTTTCTTACTCACCTGAGCTTTTATGAACTCAAAGGCGCGAGCGCGCGAGAGAAAATAAATAAATAAAAATAGCTGAGCGCACGGGTGGCGCGTTAACAGGCTATAGCGAATTACTAGCGTGTTGTGCTAGTAGTAACGGAAGCTAGCGATGTCAGTTTAATCTGAGATGTTGGGTAAGCTGTATTTAGTAGTAGTATAAACAACTAGAAATTGTAGTAAATGATGGTTCAAAACAAGGAAATACGAGGCTAAGACGGAGCTTACAGCACCAAAGCAAACACACTCACAGCAGGCAGCGAGGCAGACTGTGGAGTGACGGAGGTGCTTTCCTTCCTACAAGAGCTGTTGGATAAGGGCAGGACCCCTTCCACGCTCAAAGTTTATGTGGCGGCTATAGCAGCGTTCTCAAGAACAACGCTTGGTCAGTCAATAGGAAGGAACGATTTAGTCATCCGCTTCCTTAGAGGGGCTAAGAGACTGAATCCTCCCAGACCTCCCTCAGTCCCCATATGGGACCTTTCTACGGTTCTGGAAGCCATGAAAGGTGGACCATTTGAGCCTTTGCAGTCAATTGATCTGAAACACCAGACTGTGTTTCTGCTGGCTCTCGCTTCAGTGAAGCGCATAGGGGACTTACACGCGCTCTCTGTGAGCGCGATGTGCATGGAATTTGGGCCTAATGACTCAAAAGTTATACTCAAACCTAAGCACGGTTATGTTCCGAAATCCCTCAACACACCGTTTAGGGCGCAGGTTATCTCCCTGTCAGCCCTACCGGTCCCTGATGAGGAAAGAGACGCGGGCCTCCTTTGCCCAGTCAGGGCATTACGAGCTTATGTGTCTCGCTCGTCTGTTTTCAGACAGACGGAGCAGCTCTTTGTTTCGTTTAGCGGGCGTTCTAAGGGACTAGCCGCGTCGAAACAGAGCCTATCCAGATGGATAGTTGATGCTATAGCGCTGGCATACGCCTCCAAGGGCATGCAGTGCCCGTTGGGTGTCAGAGCGCACTCCACGAGAGGCATGGCCTCTTCGTGGGCCTGGTCGAGTGGGATTGCCTTGCAAGATATTTGTACGGTGGCGGGCTGGGCCTCCCCGTCTACATTTATAAGGTTCTACAACCTAGAGGTTCCCGCCCTGCAGGCCAGGCTGCTGTCGGTCTAAGTTAACCAGTATTATCTGACCTGATGCTATCAGCTCAGAATGCTGCGTCTACTGAGCACAGCTCGATGATCGACAGTGAAAAGCAGTAGCACGAGATGTGCCTGGGCAAACTGTGTAAGACCCACGTTTCCCCATCAGTTCAGGCCGTACCCCGCCCTGTCTGTATGATGAAATTCGCGTCTAAGCGACGCTGCCATATGTGGAAGAGTGCGGCTTCGCCCCTCCCTCTTCCCGGACTCCCTGTGAGTTCCCTGGGTGATTGTGCACTATATGAACCCCGGGCTTTCGCCCTTGGGTCTTTGGTGTCAGATCTCAGCATGCACAGCGTTTTGCATTGGGTCCCCTAGCGTAAGATATCTTACGCAGTACGAGAGACCTCTCGTAAGAGAACGTACTCGGTTACTAACGTAACCTCGGTTCTCTCTAGAAGAGGGAACGAGTACTGCGTATCTTGCCGTGCATGCACACGCTCTGGTTGCTTCGATGATGAAAAACCAGATAATAGCTGCCTGCGAGCGGTATTTATAGGCCTAGACCACGCCCGTTTTGGCGGGACGTGACGCAGCGGGCGCGAAGCACCCTCATTGGGTCGCTCGATAGGCTGCTGCAGTTGCCGCAGAGCAGCCAATAGGCGCGCGAGCTGCCTCGCCTATGTCTGCATGCTGCCGCAACGCGTTTTGCATTATTACAAAATTAAGGATCATTTTTGGCTTCAATATCTCGCGGAAAAAGGATTTTCCCCTAGCGTAAGATATCTTATGCATTACTCGTTCCCTCTTCTAGAGAGAACCGAGGTTACGTTAGTAACCGAGTACGTTATCTATCAGGACAATTTTAGTCTTGTTTACTTTATTTTGTTCATTATTGACCATATGAAAAATGGAGGATGTTGACACATTTATAAACTCTTACCTGAGTATCTCCAGTTTACAGTGAGGATCCTTCGGTAGATCAGAAAGCTGCTTGACTCCTGAATCTTCTACACTATTCCATGACAGACTCAGTTCTCTCAGGTGTGAGGGGTTTGATCTCAGAGCTGAAGTCAGAGCAGCACAACCTTCATCTGTAACCCCACAATCATACAACCTGTAGAGAACAATGACACTCTTCAGTCTCTCAGTTCAGGAAACAATGATATAAATTATAAGATATGTATGAATTTTAGGGATGGGCATTTCAAGCAAAAATTATATTTCGATGATCACTGGGAATTATTTGATTATTCAGCCATTAAAGAAAACATATTTAGTTTTATATATATATGTTTAAATAATATAATGTTATTATATTATTATGTTATTATGTTATTAAATAATATAATGTTTTTATATTAGCGGTGGACCAGCAGTAGTGGCGATGGGACTACGTCTCCATTCCCTCCTTCAGGGAACGAGGGTTACATACGTAACCGAGACGTTCCCTTGCAGTAGCTAACGTTCGACGTAGTCGTACGTTATGACTGATTGGGATCCCCATTAAAACGCCACTAGTGAAAATTGAAAATAGTCCTATGCCGTGGTACAACAAGCTGCAACCCCACTTTTGAAAAATCCCCAGAAATGGCATACCCAAACTGAAACAGATACAGTTCATGAACCCTTGGTACTAAAAGCACAAGTATGATCTCATTTGAAAGCTGACATCTGGCAGTTTATTGTAAATGTAGAATTAATTATTGTCATAATGAGAAAACCCTGAAAACATAATGAGGGTTAAATAAAATATTTAACCCTCTGATTATCTTCATTTGGGACGACACTAGTTATCTTTGGGGTCCCCAGACAAAAACATTTAATTTTGTAACAGAATAATCGTTTTTTTTTTTTTTTTACAAATGTAATTTTACACTGTTTATTAATGTTTTTACTCAACTTTTGTGCAGGTTTTGGAAGATTTATGATATATTTTAAATATCTTTAAATAAATAAATATTTATTTAAATAGGCTTTTTACAAAAAAACTGCATTTTATGTAAAATTCACTTTATAAAAGACCCATATTTCTAACTTTCATTCATGGGGATAACATGGATAATTTTACATGGTATAGTGTAAACTTTTTGCCCATATTTTATAAAATGTAGTTTTAAAAGTAAAAAATTATCATTTTAGCTACTAGATGGCTATAGACCCAGCTAACAAAAATATGTCCTAAGAACGTTGTGGGAACGTTGACTTGAAACGTTCTAAAAATGTTGAAATGTCCAGTTTGCTTAACGTTGCTGGAATGGTATTTTAATGTTAGAAAAACATTGCTGGAACGTTAGCATAATGTTGCTGGAACGTTATCTTAAGGTTAGCATAACGTTGCTGGAACATTAGCACAACATTGCTGGAACATTATCTTAAGGTTTGCATAACGTTGCTGGAACGTTATCTTAAGGTTAGCATAACGTTCATGGAATGTTAACACAACATTGCTGGAACATTCTTAAGGTTAGCATAACGTTCATGGAACGTTATCTTAAGGTTAGCATAATGTTCATGGAACGTTATCTCAAGGTTTGCATAACGTTGCTGGAACATTAGCACAACATTGCTGGAACATTCTTAAGGTTAGCATAACGTTCATGGAATGTTATCTTAAGGTTAGCATAATGTTCATGGAACGTTATCTTAAGGTTAGCTAACGTTGCTGGAACGTTAGCACAACATTGCTGGAACATTCTTAAGGTTAGCATAACGTTCATGGGATGTTATCTTAAGGTTAGCATAACGTTCATGGAACGTTATCTTAAGGTTTGCATAATGTTGCTGGAACGTTATCTTAAGGTTAGCATAACGTTGCTGGAACATTAGCACAACATTGCTGGAACATTCTTAAGGTTAGCATAACGTTCATGGAATGTTATCTTAAGGTTAGCATAACGTTCATGGAACGTTATCTTAAGGTTTGCATAATGTTGCTGGAACGTTATCTTAAGGTTAGCATAACGTTGCTGGAACATTACCACAACATTGCTGGAACATTCTTAAGGTTAGCATAACGTTCATGGAATGTTATCTTAAGGTTAACATAACGTTCATGGAACGTTATTTTAAGGTTTGCATAATGTTGCTGGAACGTTATCTTAAGGTTAGCATAACGTTGCTGGAACATTAGCACAACATTGCTGGAACATTCTTAAGGTTAGCATAACGTTCATGGAACGTTATCTTAAGGTTAGCATACCATTCATGCAACGTTATCTTAAGGTTAGTATAACATTGCCGGAACATTGGCATAACGTTGCTGGAACATCATCTTAAAGGAGAAGTTCACTTTTAAAATGAAAATTTTGTCATCATATAATCACCCTCATGTTGTTTCAAACCTGTATGAATTTCTTTCTTCTGCTGAACAGAAAGGAAGATATTTAGAAGAATATCAGTCACCAGGCAGTTTTTGGGTCCCATTGACTAGTATTTTTTTTTCCTACTATGGAAGTCAATGGGACCCAAAAACTGCCTGGTTACTGATATTCTTCTAAATATCTTCCTTTCTGTTCAGCAGAAGAAAGAAATTCATACAGGTTTGAAACAACATGAGGGTGATTATATGATGACAGAATTTTCATTTTAAAAGTGAACTTCTCCTTTAAGGTAAGCATAACATTCCTGCAACGTTCTTTCCCCCAAAATGTTATTAACAATACAACATTCAAAGAACATTAAAATGTCCACTTTCTTTCAAGTTAAAATGTTATTTTAAGGTTAAAAAAAAATTTCTGCACAATTCGTCCGACTTTATTTTTTATTAACACAACCATGTGAATTATAAGCGCACACTTTTACAGCACATCAAAAAGTAGAAAATTTCATGATTATCATACATTTTAAACACTACATTAAAGCTTAAAAAAACAACAACAAATACTTTCATATAAGCATTTACATGTAATGAAAACGGTGTTTAAGGGTTAGTTCACAAAAAAATTCTGTCAGTAATCACTCACCCTCATGTTATTCCAACCCCGTAAGACTCTTCAGAACACAAATTAAGATATTTTTGATGAAACCTGAGAGCTGGCTCACTCCTCAATAGGCTTCTAGGCAATTTTATTCTGGCGAGTTAATCAAGTGACGACAATAATTTTTATGCACAAAAAAACAAAATAAAGACTTTATTCAACTATTCATTTTCTTCCGTATGGGCCTCTGGGTGACTTCACTAGTGCTGGGAGAAAAAAATCGATTTACCTAGGTATTGTGTTGTTGTTTTTTAAACGATCTTAAAATGGATTAAAATGTAAACGATTATTACAGAATCGATATTAATTCAAATTAAATTGCTTTATTTTTGTCCTTGCTTAGAGACGAGGTTGACCGAAGTAAGTCACTTTCATTCCAACTAGGGATGGAAATGGTTAATCGATTATCGATTAATTGTCGTCAAGAATTTACTCAATTAAATTAATTGTCGGCTTATTGACCTATGGCTAAACCACGCCCCCTCCACTCACTCGTACAAACAGTCAACATTCGGTAACAAGCGCTATGGCAGCTGTCACAGTAGGAGACATTCCACAGGAGGCAATTAATGATTTTTGGAGACAGAAAGATTATATATCATCTCAAAGTCACCAAAAGGGCCTTAACTATACATTGGAGGGTTATATTAATCATTTTATTTTGAGAAGGTCAATGAAAAGCTTCAGCTCCAGACAAAGATTTAACGTTACAGGTCAGTGTGTAAACGTTATAGTTTGGTGCTATTTCGCTTTAAACGCTTGCTTTATATGCGCGTCCTATTCGCTTTGGACGCGCAAATGGGTTCAAAATGTTTCAGCGTCGAACTAGACGCGTTACGCGCGAATTTGATGCTCTATTCGCGTTTGATGTGAACGCAGCATAATGAACAGGCTGCAATGTCAAGATTGCGCAATCCTGGAATGTGTGTGTGTGTGTGTGTCAGAGAGAGAGAGAGGCGCGGGTGCGATCGAACAGTGGAAACTTAAAAACATACTCCATTTTGTTCATACAGTACATCATTAAAACTGCAAAGTGTTTAGCCTACTTATATTTGTGTAAAACACAACATTGTGCTTTTGTCAAACTGTACTCTTGTCAAACTGCAACGCAGCTAGAAGCTAGGCTAACGTTACGTTAGAGATGTTAAAGATAACGTGCTGCTGCTGCTAATGTTTCAAGTTTTTCATTCAAGTAGTTTACCAGATAGATTATCATATGTAGGCTTAATATTGTAGGCTAAGCCTACCCATGTAGATTTTTATTTAAACTTTATTTTATGTTGCTTTAAGAGGCTACACGCAACTTTTTCCCCAAAATAAACGTAACAATAGCCTTTTTATTTGACCATTTATGACTCTCCTGATGAGCATACTGACACCTTGTCCGCTCACAGTGGGTGCACCTATAAGCCTGTATCCTATTTTTCCTATTTTCTGTCGGGTCGGATTTTTCGCGCGCTGTCTGCGGATGTGACGTTAAGCGCGTTCATGTTAAATGTTTCAGATCACTCTGCCACCACCGCTAGTCAGCAAACAAACTTAGTTTCTCAAACAATATGTATTTGACTGTTCTTACCTCTGTAAACATAATGTTGACTTCTTTGCAGCGGATGACTTGTGAAGTGTGCACGTACGAGAGCGAGCAGAAAGAGCAGTTCCGTTTTTTTTGGCCACAGGTGTCAGTCGCGAGTTTAAATTTCAGAAAATCGCATGTAGCCTCTTTAATGTTTCACATGCAACAGGTGAGCCAGTGCACAATTATTTTTTATGTATTTTAATTTTCTGTAGATAATTTATTTTGTTAAACTACAAAAATGCCATTATCCCAACTGTTACAATAAAACATCAATTAAGCAATATAACATGCATTTTTATTCAGTAGCCTATAAGCAATATTTAGCTTTTTATGACACTATTGATACCGTGAGAAATTTACATTCTCAGGAAAATAGCCGCTTATCAGTTAATCGTTAATCGACCGATAAGGTCAATCAATTAATGATTAATGAATTAATCGATAATTTGCATCCCTAGTTCCAACAAAGGATGAAATGTGTTGTTAAATTTTGAGTGTCGAGTAACGTAATATCCCTTTCAAGTGGACGCGTAAAAGCGACGTGAGATTGAATGCATTGATAAGCCATCACGCTACTCATATACTGGGAGAGAGATAAGACAATAGAGCTGCACGATTCATCTTTAAAAAAATGTGATCTCGATTCAAACACCAACACGATCTGCTTCCATTTCGTCTGTCTATTAAACCTTTGACAAAATCATATCGCAACATTTTAAGCTGTGCTGACCCGGAGAGAGTCGTCATGAAACAGCTTCACAATTAGTCTTTTTAACCTCACAGTATCATTAATTCTCCACCCCATCATCAACGAACACCACTAACCACTCGGTGAGTTGCACAGTTTTGAAAACGAACGTTATTAGGGTTGTTTTAAGGACATGTTCGTGCATGCCCGTAGACAGCCACTCTGAAGCCATCAAAGGCGACTCTAAACGAGTCAAAAAGTCGAGACAGGACCCATCGTCAACATTTCTGTGTCCACCACTCTAGTTCATCCAAAACAAACCAGAAAAGAGACTCAAAGTGCTAAATACCAGAATTATCCTTTAAGGCAGGGCTATTCAATTAGTTTCATTCGAGGGCCGCATTATCAAATCGAAAAGTTGAGGTGGGCCGGTGGGTTGGTTTGGGGGTTTAGCTTATTTATTGAAACATAACAGTTTCAATAAATAAGTTAAAGTAACCCTAAAAAAGTATGGTATTTACTTGGAAATGTGATACCCAACAGTATGCAAATATATAAAACCATAATAAATAAAAACTTGATAATTTACAGCTGTGTACAACTATTTTCCTTGGAACAAATCAATTATTTATACAAACTTATAGCTGTTGGTGAGAAATAATAATTATTTTATTTATAATAGTTATGCTTAAATGAAAATATTCTGACAGTGAGACTTGATAACCACAGGCTACTCACTCCCAATGTATAAAAAAAGCCTAAACACAAGTTAAAAACTATACGCACGCACCTTTACAAAGAAACTGACATAATTTCATAACAAACATTAATTATATATTCCTCTACCCACCTAATAAATCTAATGCAATATAAATCACTATATTTACTATTATATAATATTATAGTATATATATTTACAATATTTATTTGTTACTACATAGTATTCAATATAAATATTGCACATTTCTGACCAACCCATGGTAAATTACTACAGTACATTCATGGTAAATGTCTGTAAGGGTGATTAGGGGATTTAAAGTCTTCTAATTTCATTCATGCCACATGCCATTTCGTTCCTGCTTTCCTCATCAGTCTTGTTGGGAATGTTGAGACTGTTTCATCCGATTTAATACTAATTAAATCAATGAGTGATTTGTGGTTTGTAACAGAGAGATTTCTGTCGAACTGAAACGCTTCCCACTGGTTGTCGCAACGCTGTTTAATATAGTGTCCGGGACCGGGAGTAAACGCAACTCCGTGCTGGGCCGTGTTGAAACAACTAGAAACAACTGAAAACATCGCTTTTTGTTGTTACTGTACTGAACGAGAACCCGCTTCAGATGATTCAGTGACGGAGCGGTCTGAATGAAACCGAATTTTAGACCGTTATGCAAGCGCGTTTAGAATCAAACCAAAAGAATGATTCATTCACGAATTGGTATCGCTGGTTCAGTCGACATAAATTCGGGACACATATAATAACTGCTGAAATATTCGCACGTAAAGCGTTTCTCAGGTCAATTGGAGCGAGTATGAATTAGCCGCATCGCCAGGAAAAGAGGAGGAGGGAGGTTGGTGCCGTCGGGCCGCATGGAGATGATTGGCGGGCCGCATTTGGCCCGCGGGCCGCCAATTGAATAGCCCTGCTTTAAGGGGTTGGAACAACATGAGGGTGTATAATTACTGACAGAATATACATTTTTGGGTGAACTAACCCTTAAATATAAGTAGTGTGGGGGTGCCAAACTAGCACTGTGGTCCAGTCTCTTCATGCTGTGGTCCAGTCTGTGGTCCAGTCTCTTCATGCCCTGTCTGTAAAGTGAACAGATTGACTGATGTTACTAATGGTGATTTATTATTTCATAAACATTTAATAATAACAGTGTGACTACTCCATAAATGTTAACCCTTAAGTTATTTAGGCTGTGCTTTCAGTACTATAAATATTAAACCACACAAGATTAAAATGTAGGTTACAAATGTTATACAATGGAAAGGTTTAATAACACATTGTAAAGGATTAGCTACACCTGAAAATGAAAACTATGGAAGCTTATGTGTTGCAATATTCAATTTGAAATGTAATATGCAAAATGACAATGCAATATGTAAAATGGCAATGCATTTCTGAATTTAAATTTTAATTTTCCCATACATTTGTGCAACGTTTGGTGCAAAATGAAAATGAAAATTTGATTATATAATTTACATTTGCCATTTCATACACTAGTTTTAATATGTAAATTGAATATATAATTTAACGCTTTATATGTTTCAAAATTAAAATTAAAATGTATTACAGAAATGATTAGATATGTTTAACATGTTCATGCAAAAACTGTGGCAAAATTGTAGTTTAAATGTAATTTTTTCTTAATTGCATTTACACTCACAGTTAAGACACTTGCGATTGCATTTCCATTAAGTGTCCCGCAATGAATGTAGCAAAATTCAATGTGCAATTTGAAAATGCATTCTGAGCCGATCACGTGCCCGTCCTGCCCTGTCAATCACTGCGTGAAGGCGTGGCTCGGCAACAGGTAAACATAGGCTTTGGTGCGTATCTAGAGGTGTTGGAAAGAAACAGGGCGGTGGCAGAGCTGATACGAGCGTTAAATTCACTAGCAGATGAAGTGGAGCATGGACAGAGAATGGTAGTGTTTCCGAAGATTATTACGCGTCTGCAGGTGATAGAACCAGTACGATGTTGGACCATCTGGGTCTGGGAGAGTGTTCTGCCTATCAAGCGTCGTCGACACACATGCTGCGCTGCTGTTGTCTGATGCTGGACTGTGTTGATGGTTTCGTTTTGTATAAAATATTGTCATTGTCTGATACATGCTTATCTTTATTCTTATTAGCCTACTATTAACTGTAATACCCAATAATGTTGGAGATCCTAGTTTTTCCTTACAAATGCATAGGCCTATTACCCTGTGATCACATAATATGACAAAGCTCCATTGGTATTCGGTATTAATAGCTACCGAAAAATAAATGTGACCGCTCTTTATTTATCTATAACTGACTGTAATGTTCAATAAAGTGACGAATGTGATGTGACCATCTCTGTTTATTCAGCTGTATAATCATAAAATATGAGGCAGATTATGCGAGTCCCTTTCCATTTTATAAAGCATATTGATAAGGTATTACATGTACATGGTCACGGAATCTGACGGGTCAAATTCATCAACCTAGCCTTTTTTGGGTGAATGTGGAGCAGGTCGAGGGCTGGTGGCGTCATCGTCTATAATTCAGTGTCTAATATTTTAAACAACTAAGCAGCACACGAAACTTTAACCGGCACAAACGAGACTATTTTGGGTCAATGTGGAGCAGGTAGGGGGGCTGAGTGACCTCAGAATGACCAATAAATATTATTTTAATATTTAAGAAACCGAAGCAGCACAAAATAAACGTTTATCGGCGCAAATTAGAACAAACATGAGTCTATTTTGGGTGAATGTGGACTATTTTGCCGACGTTTTGCATTGGGTTGGGGGCGGGGCCAACTTCACGCAGTGATTGACAGGGCGTGACGGGCACGTGATTGGCTCAGAATGCATTTTCAAATTGCACATTGAATTTTGCTACATTCACTGCGGGACACTTAATGGAAATGCAATCGCAAGTGTCTTAACTGTGAGTGTAAATGCAATTAAGAAAACTGCCACAGTTTTTGCTTGAACATGTTAAACATATCTAATCATTTCTGTAATACATTTTAATTTTGCTACTTATAAAGCGTTAAATTATGTATTCGATTTACATATTAAAACTAGTGTATGAAATGGCAAATGTAAATTTTATAATTTCATTTTCATTTTGCACCAAACGTTGCACAAATGATGGGGAAATTAAAATTTAAATACAGAAATGCATTGCCATTTTACATATTGCATTGTCATTTTGCATTTTACATTTCAAATTGAATATTGCTACACATAAGCTTCCATAGAAAACTTCCATCATTGAGGAGAAAATAACATAACGTGCATCAAATTTCTGTACCTGCTAAACTTTTCTAATTTGTACTAATTTGCCATACTATGGAAGTAGGAATATAATACTTTCATTGTATGACAATAGCAGCATTGAGAAAGGTCTTCTGAAGCTTTTATAATAAAATTATAAAAATTTATAAACCAGGGCTTGGCATTAACCCTGGTCTTGTACTTGTCCTTTGGACAAATAAATCGTTCATTCACTTGTAAAAAAAAAAAAAAGTAAAATTATAAAAATGTATAAACCAGGGCTTGGCATTAACCCTGGTCTTGTACTTGTCCTTTGGACAAATAAATCGTTCATTCACTTGTAAAAAAAAAAAAAAGTAGCTTGTCCAGGAATATATCATTTTTTTGAAGTAAGGTTATTAATCTGTGTGTAACATAAGTTAACGTTATGTGTGCGGCTGTATGCTTAAATTAAAAGAGCACATTAATATAAAACGGTGATTCAACTGACTTACCTGCGAATTAAGCGGTTGCGTGACATTCATGTTAATACTAGGCATGATGGCATTATAAAACCCCAATTTGCCCTCCAGGTGGGCACTCCGTCACATGAAAATTATGAATTAACCATCCAGTGAATACTTTTTAGTTTACATTCATTCACATTGAAAAATTGCCAGCAAAACTTTTACAAAACCTCAAATCAACACATAAGATTAAAAGCCTAAAGTTACAGCTAAAGTCTAATCAACCTAACCTTACCTCTAACGTTAGTTAACGTTAGCCTAAAAGTTGAGATGCTAACGGACTTTTCCCGAAGACACTAAACCATTTCTATAAAGTAAATATTCAAGCGTGTCATTTACATGAAAGAATGTGTCAGAAACATTTTTATGTACTATTTGTGTAATGTTGGTGACTAAACTCACTAAACTTACCTGAAATTAGCGAAGACAACAGTGAGAGACGGAGTTGCTGCTTGTCGTCAGTTGAGCTCTCCCCGCCCGTTTCCATGGTAACTCAGTTCAAATCTGGTTCAAATGTAACTGGACTGCGCGCGCCAATTAAAAGACGTAACGTTAAAAGTCACGCAGAATTTACATAAAAGAAGAATTGATGGAGGGAATTATTTGATAATCAGATAAAATATCCTGAAATGTGAGGTTAACATTATTAAGTGTATATGCTAGTGGCCATCACCAATCTGTAAACGGAATGAGTATATGAAGCATGAGTGTATGTTTACAAAATCATATAGGTTATAATAGGCTATGATATAATGTAATATGAATATGTAATAGCCTATAACTTGACAGGTTTTTTGCTACGGCCTACGGGCACAAGTAAGTGCAGTGTAAAGTTTGACGTTGTTTGGATTAGAAATGCAAAAGATATTGTTAAATATATCAGTAAAAGAAGGTAATTGTTTAAACATTCTGGCATAAACGCTCTGTCAGCTACACTGTTTACTTCTGAATATTGTATTTTATTCACAGCTTTTCTCGGAGTTCACTGTGTAGCCTGCTCCCTGAATCGTGTAGTTAAATTTTCCTTGGTGCTTTCTTCCATGCATAAATAAAAATGTCACTGAACTTTTGCTGTGTAATTGTAACAATGAGCACTCAAACACACCAAAACAAAAATTATTAAAAACACACACAAAAACTGATTTTGCACGGGCAGTTTGCCATCATTTGTAGTAACCTATTCACACTGTTTGCTCAAGCGTAGCGTTTTCTCTGAGTTCACTGTGTAGCCTGCTCCCTGAATCGTCACACTTACTCATTTGTGCATGTTAACCGAATCTGTAAGTCAGCTATGCTGTTTACTTCTGAATATTATATTTGATCAGATATTATATATATCTGAATATCATTCTGGTGCTTAACATTATCACTACTGTGTAATAGTAGCATGCTATTAACCAACAAAACATATCCTATTCAATGCGTTCACAATCTCTTTCACGGGCATCATTTGTAGTAGCCTATTCACAAACTGTTTTTACTCAAGCGTAGCATTTTCTCTGAGTTCACTGTGTAGTCTGCTCCCTGCATCGTTTAGTTCAATTTTCCACATTTATTTTATGTCATTATTTCAGGATCAGTATTTGCTTTCTACTATACACAAATAAAAATGTCACTGAACTTTTGCTGTGTAATTGTAACATTGAGCACTCAAACACACCAAAACAACAATTACTAAAAACACACACCAAAAAAAATGATTTTGCACAGGCATTTTGCACTAGTTAATATTAATTTATTAATAGGCTATATAGTGCTGGTTTATTGGGGTGGTGTTATAAACTACTGTGATGTTTAAAATGTTTATATGGATATATATATATAGTCATTATACAAATCTAGTGATTGTAAACTGTTAAGAAGCAAACAACATGTTCCCAGAACGTTTTATGATAGCCTAAATATAACATTCAGAAAATACTAATAAAATTATAAGGATGTTCTGAGAACGTTGTTCTAAAAACGTTTTCTATCAACGTTATGAGAACTTTCATCAATCACAAATAACGCCATAAAGACATTCCAAGAACGTTGTTCTAAGAACGTTTTCTATCAACGTTATGAGAACTTCCATCAATCACAAAATAACGTCATAAAGACGTTCCAAGAACCTTGTTCTAAGAACGTTTTCTATCAACGTTACGAGAACTTCCATCAATCACAAAATAACATCATAAAGACGTTCCAAGAACGTTGCTCTAAGAACGTTTTCTATCAACGTTACGAGAACTTCCATCAATCACAAAATAACGTCATAAAGACGTTCCAAGAATGTTGTTCTAAGAACGTTTTCTATCAACGTTATGAGAACTTCCATCAATCACAAAATAACGTCATAAAGACGTTCCAAGAATGTTGTTCTAAAAACGTTTTCTATCAACGTTATGAGAACTTCCATCAATCACAAAATAACGTCATAAAGACGTTCCAAGAATGTTGTTCTAAGAACGGTTTCTATCAACGTTATGATAACTTTCATCAATCACAAATAACGTCATAAAGACGTTCCAAGAACGTTGTTCTAAGAACGTTTTCTATCAACGTTATGAGAACTTTCATCAATCACAAATAATGTCATAAAGACGTTCCAAGAACCTTGTTCTAAGAACGTTTTCTATCAACATTATGAGAACTTTCATCAATCACAAAATAACGTCAAAAAGACGTTCCAAGAACGTTGTTCTAAGAACGTTTTCTATCAACGTTATGAGAACTTCCATCAATCACAAAATAACGTCATAAAGACGTTCCAAGAACGTTGTTCTAAAAACGTTTTCTATCAACGTTATGAGAACTTTCATCAATCACAAATAACGCCATAAAGACGTTCCAAGAACCTTGTTCTAAGAACGTTTTCTATCAAAGTTATGAGAACTTTCATCAATCACAAAATAACGTCAAAAAGACGTTCCAAGAATGTTGTTCTAAAAACGTTTTCTATCAACGTTATGAGAACTTTCATCAATCACAAAATAACAACAAAAAGACATTCCAAGAATGTTGTTCTAAGAACGTTTTCTATCAACGTTTTGAGAACTTTCATCAATCAGAAATAACGTCATAAAGACGTTCCATGAACCTTGTTCTAAGAACGTTTTCTATCAACGTTATGAGAACTTTCATCAATCACAAATATCGTCATAAAGACGTTCCAAGAACCTTGTTCTAGGAACGTTTTCTATCAACGTTATGAGAATGTTCAGCCATCACAAATAACGTCATAAAGACGTTCAAAGAACCTTGTTCTAAGAATGTTTTCTATCAACGTTATGACAACTTTCATCAATCACAAATAACGTCAAAAAGACAATCCAAGAACCTTGTTCTAAGAACGTTTTCTATCAACGTTATGAGAACTTTCATCAATCACAAATAACGTCAAAAAGACGTTCCAAGAACCTTGTTCTAAGAACGTTTTCTATCAACGTTATGATAACTTTCATCAATCACAAATAACGTCATAAAGACGTTCCAAGAACATTGTTCTAAGAACGTTTTCTATCAACGTTATGAGAACTTTCATCAATCAGAAATAACGTCAAAAAGACGTTCCAAGAACATTGTTCTAAGAACGTTTTCTATCAACGTTATGAGAACTTTCATCAATCACAAATAACGTCATAAAGACGTTCCAAGAACCTTGTTCTAAGAACGTTTTCTATCAACGTTATGAGAACTTTCATCAATCAGAAATAACGTCAAAAAGACGTTCCAAGAACCTTGTTCTAAGAACGTTTTCTATCAACGTTATGAGAACTTTCATCAATCACAAATAACGTCATAAAGACGTTCCAAGAACGTTGTTCTAAGAACGTTTTCTATCAACGTTATGAGAACTTTCATCAATCAGAAATAACGTCAAAAAGACGTTCCAAGAACCTTGTTCTAGGAACGTTTTCTATCAACGTTATGAGAACTTTCATCAATCAGAAATAACGTCAAAAAGATGTTCCAAGAACCTTGTTCTAAGAACGTTTTCTATCAACGTTATGAGAACTTTCATCAATCACAAATAACGTCAAAAAGATGTTCCAAGAACCTTGTTCTAAGAACGTTTTCTATCAACGTTATGAGAACGTTCATCAATCAGAAATAACGTCAAAAAGATGTTCCAAGAACCTTGTTCTAAGAACGTTTTCTATCAACGTAATGAGAACGTTCATCAATCAGAAATAACGTCAAAAAGACGTTCCAAGAACCTTGTTCTAAGAACGTTTTCTATCAACGTTATGAGAACGTTCATCAATCACAAATAACGTCAAAAAGATGTTCCAAGAACCTTGTTCTAAGAACGTTTTCTATCAACGTTATGAGAACTTTCATCAATCACAAATAACGTCAAAAAGACGTTCCAAGAACCTTGTTCTAAGAACGTTTTCTATCAACGTTATGAGAACTTTCATCAATCACAAATAACGTCAAAAAGATGTTCCAAGAACCTTGTTCTAAGAACGTTTTCTATCAACGTTATGAGAACGTTCATCAATCAGAAATAACGTCAAAAAGACGTTCCAAGAACCTTGTTCTAAGAACGTTTTCTATCAACGTTATGAGAACGTTCATTAATCACAAATAACGTCATAAAGACGTTCCAAGAACCTTATTCTAAGAACGTTTTCTAACAACGTTATGAGAACGTTCATCAATCACAAATAACGTCATAAAGACGTTCCAAGAACGTTGTTCTAAGAACGTTTTTTACTCAACGTTACAAGAACGTTAATAACGTTGTATGAACGTTCCGAAAACATTATTTTAATAACGTTTTGTGCTAACATTTACACAACTTTTAAAGAACGTTAGTGAAAGTTCTGGGAACGTTCCCTGTTAGCTGGGGAGCTCCACTATATGCTCTTTGACTAACTGAAATATATCTTTTCACAAGATTTTCCAGTTGGATTCATATCTAAATATTATGAAATCACAATAAAAATGTTTTTTTGTACTGACATTTTTTTTTTTTCAAATAATGTTACATTATGATTAGAATCAAACCTGAAAAAGATAAAAGTTGAAATTTTAGAGTTTATCATTTATTTCAATCATCTTTTTTTCATATAATTGATCTACACTTCAGTTACTAAGTGTAACAGAACAGATATGTACAGTTAGATTATATATTGAGTACAAATACATGAAATGAACATCAAAATGCAATGAATTGAACAGCATAACAAATAAGCAAATAAAGCCAGCCACCTCCGTTTCTCATAACAAGCGCGGGTGAAGCTCCGGGTGTAGCTTCGTCCTCTGTCACTTGCCTGCTGCTGGATCTGCAAATCGGGTTGGTCCGGTTGGAGATCCTTTATCCTTTTTTTTCTTCCAGCGAACGCCTTGTGAAAGGTTTTTTTTTTTGTAAATCAATGACAGAATTTGGTTTAACTTCTGCCATTCTCTCTACGATAATGATCAGCCTAGCAAGGTTTTGACGGAGTCGGAGTGACGGTGTCGCCCGCGCACTCACACTCGCAGTAGTGGCAAAGAGCGTTGAGTTGAATGGCAGGTGACGAGAACCAATCAGATTGGATAAAATAACATGTATCCAATTCTGATTCGCCAGGGACCTGCGTCCGGAGGAGAATCTTTAAGAAACCAATTAGAGACCAGCTTCAGGTCACATGCTGCCCGAAAATTTAAGGACTCAGATAGACATCCATTTGTCCGGCGTCCCTCTCACATGAAACCGCATGAAACTTATTGAAAAACATAATAAAGAAAATAGTTAACTGATTAAAGCCAGTTTTTATTAAATGCTGAGGCTCTTACTACTTACATTGTATGAGTAAACTATTTTATTTTTTATTTTTATTTCATTTTTATATTATATATATATTTTTTTGTATACATGTATATTTCTGGAATTTTTATGGGGGCGGCGCCCCAGTGCCCTCTATTGACAAGCCGCTACTGTTTGATTAGACTCTAAAATGCAAATGATGTTTAGTCATCTTCTAAGCATCCAGAATTCAGTCTATTGTCTCTATTGTTTTGTGGTGCAAACGAGCCCCATTCAGTCTCAGTCTCCCCTGCACACATTCACACCTCTCCAGCCTGGTTATGGCTCTAAATATTGAATTATTAGATTCAATATTGAAAAATTGAAAAGGAGCAAGATGGCGCCGATGTCTTTGGCGTGCCGTCTGCAGACCGCCCTGTTGCTATCTATTGCATCTGCTATGTTTTCATATATGTCTCATTTAGTTTTATATTGTAATGCTATATTGGTCTATGACCGTTTACTACTTTTAAACATCCGTAGCACGGTCACTGCCTTGCCTAACGTTAGGTGCGATGTCTGTGGACCGCGTTTCGAGCTTCCACCCTGTCCATCTCTCCCCCCTGCATACCTGTGCCAGCTCCAGGTCGATCTACCAAGCCAGAGACGCCGGAGAAGGTGCGGCAAGCGCGGTGGCATCGCTGTACGACTCAGATCGGCCCTCTTGCGGAGTCGTGATCCGCAGCTCGCCTTGCTTCGACGGGGATCGGAGTTTGTTCACAATTTTACCGCTGGCCAGTCTTCTCTGGATGGCCCTTTTCGATGGCTGTGCCCTATTATACCCGGATTCCTCTCTGCACCTGCTCGGATTTTCAGTCACCCTCGCCGTGGTGGAGCTAATCTTCACAACCTTCGTTCGCTGTGCCGAGAAACACAGCCAGCGACTGTTTCATTGCGGCTGAAATTCGCTCTCATTAACGCCCGGTCTCTGGTAAACAAAACTTTAATTTTAAATGACTTTTTTGCCTCTCAAACGCTGGATTTCTTGTGTGTTACTGAGACTTGGACAAAGCCCGGCGAGTTATCTCCATTTTCGGAACTGGTGCCTCGTGGCTGTCATTTCTTAAACTCCCCGCGTTTGTCTGGCCGCGGTGGAGGTCTTGCTACTGTTTTTAAAAACACTCTTCACTGTCGACCTCTACCTGCGGGCTCCTACCACAGTTTTGAGGTGCAATTGTTAAAATTAGTCTTAGTTAACCCCATTTCCATAGCTCTAATTTATCGTCCTCCTCAGCAAAATAAGGACTTTCTAAGTGAGCTTGCTGCACTAATGGGTGATTTAGTTATCAGGCATGACAAAATATTACTGCTGGGTGATTTCAACATTCATGTTTGCTGTGCTTCCAAACCATATTCAGCTGAATTTCTAAATATGATTGAGTCTTTTGACTTTACTCAGTGGGTTTCTGGTCCAACACATATCCATGGCCACACCCTTGATTTGATTTTAACCCATGGTTTCTCTATTTCGAATATAGAAATCAGCAGCACATCTTTCTCTGACCACATGCCTGTACTTTTTACTGTTCCTCTCACTGGACGCACACTTAAAAATCCATCGCTGGCACGTTTAACTCGCTGTCTCACTCAACGCTCTAGTGAAGATTTTTCCACAGCCTATCATGATGTACGTAACTGCCTGGAATCTGACTCTACCCTGCATGTCCCCATGGCTGACATGGCTGCTATGTCAGCAGCCATGTCACCCTGTAGCCCAAGACCGGTTGCCCACTGAAGCTAAGCAGGGCTGAGCCTGGTTAGTACCTGGATGGGAGACCTCCTGAGAAAACCAGGTTGCTGCTGGAAGAGGTGTTAGTGAGGCCAGCAGGGGGTGCTCACCCTGTGGTCTGTGTGGGTCCTAACGCCCCAGTATAGTGATGGGGACACTATACTGTCAAAGAGCACCGTCCTTCGGATGAGACGTTAAACCGAGGTCCTGACTCTCTGTGGTCATTAAAAATCCCAGGATGTCTTTCGAAAGAGTAGGGGTGTAACCCCGGTGTCCTGGCCAAATTTGCCCCTTGGCCTCTGTCCATCATGGCCTCCTAATCATCCTCATATACTGATTGGCTTCATCACTGTCTCCTCTCCACCAGTAAGCTGGTGTGTGGTGAGCGTTCTGGCGCAATATGGCTGCCGTCGCATCATCCAAGTGGGTGCTGCACATTGGTGGTGGTTGAGGAGATTCCCCCCTTCTATGTAAAGCGCTTTGAGTGTCGAGAAAAGCGCTATTTAAATGTAATGAATTATTATTATTATTAATTATTGCATAACCTGGACGCTGATGCACATCTTAATCTTTTTAATTCCACCTGCGCAGATATTATGAATTCTATTGTGCCTTTGAGGTACAAAAACCACAAGCCTGCACCAGTGCCCTGGCACACTGACACTACACGTACCCTTAGACGGGTATGTAGACAGGCGGAGCGCCAATGGAAAAAGGACCATCTGCAGGTTTCGTATGAAATCATGAAAAATGACTACAAGGTGTTTCAGAAAGCTGCAAAGTCTGCAAAATGCAAACATTTTTCTGAACTTATATATAATAATTGTCATAAACCTCAAGTTATCTTTGCTACTATTAACTCCGTTTTAAATCCCTCTGTGCATCCCATTTTAGAGCCCTCTACTGCTCTCTGTGACAATTTTGCGAAGTTTTTTGTTGATAAGATCACAACTTTAAGATCTCAATTGTCTAACTCTGTGTATATACATGTTGTTCCATTATGTTCTTCCATCTGGTCTGAGTTTGAGCCGATTGATCTGGACACATGTAATGAAATTGTTGGTCATTTAAAACCCACTATCTGTCCACAGGATATTATTCCACCTTTTTTCCTGAGACACAGTTGGTCCTGGCCTGTTACTTTTAATTAACCCTCTGAGGTCGGCAAACGCGCCCCCGCGTTTTGCTGGATTTTCTTCACATTGTAGCACAATAAACTTAAATTACTCCGTCATTTATGGTCATACAGAAAAAAGAAATATGAAAAAAGAATCTGTGATATTTCTACTTTTGTATGTGTCCACTTACAATCAAATCAAAACATTGTGCTTTTGTAAAATAAAGAAAATAAACAGGGTGTGCTTTCTGCCTCTCCGTCGCGGTGAACTTTTTTTTCTTGAGCACGTCTATAAACTGAAATAAAACTCAGTGAATACTTGTCACACATTTATGAGCCATATATCTTTATAAACATTTAAGTGTGTACTTTTAAATGATCGGATTCAAACTGAAAACAAATATTCTCTGTTTAAGTAATTTGTATAAAACCAACAAGATGTCCAGCTTCTCAAACGCTTGCTCATTATTTTTAATTCGACCACGCGCACGCGCGCAAAAGAGATTCACATGCAAATCGTCCACATGGAACATGAACGCGCTCGTTACCTCAAAAACAAAGCACCAAAAACTTCACAAGTCTCTGCTTTTTGTCGAGTTTGGAAGACACGCCGTGAGCTTACATTGGATTTACCTCAGAAGAAGAAGAACGCGATTTGAAGACAAGAAAGATGTAAGGTAAGAAATTCTTAATTATTAGTTTATGTTATTGTTGCATAAACTTCACATTGCAGTTGAACTGTTGCTAGATATAAGGTGAATATTATAATATTTAGACCCGTGTTTACTATACTGTGTTTGTGGATATCTGCTCAAACGTAGATATGTATAATATGGTAACCATAATGTTTCATATTTTGGAGCGCACTCTCCGTTTGAATGTATCATATTTTGGAGCGTGCTGTGGGTTTGAATGTATCATATTTTGGAGCACTCTGCATTTGAATGTATCATATTTTGGAGCGCGCAAAACGCACCAAACAAAGGCTTCATGTTTTACTCTAATCTCATTTCATATCATCATAACGAATGGAAACATTTGAAGTAACATATGATAATCAATATATTTTTCTCTAACGTAGTTGTTACTGAAATCTTTTGGAAGATTTATAGGCTGCTATAGGTTATAGTTATTATTATTTTATGCAGCATCATTATACATATTTGGAAACATTTGTGTGTGTATTCTGTGAATTTTAAAAAGCAATTTTAACCAGAAAAATCTAAAATCTATTCCCAAAATCGTGCAGCCCTATAGTTTCTCTTGATATTATGTTGTGTTGTAAATAAATCCAAACAATCTAAAAGCCATTCTTTTTTAATTCTCCTCATTCTTTGTGCAAGGTTGCTCAGAATGATAGGGCCTGATAGCTCCTAATAGGGCAATTAGGGAGGGTCTTTGTCTTTCTCAGGTGTGAAATCCATACATATTAATGATGTGATCACGCCTCTTCGCATAAAGCTTTCTTACAGAAAACACGTCTTACAAATTTTAAATCAATATATTGTCTTATCTGAATGAGCAGTCAGGATGATTTTCACATAGTTTTGAAGCAAATATTCTAGGCTACGTGATACAATTTTCTAAAGTCTTGTGAAGAAATAATCAGTATGGGTTTCATGGCCTTATTTCAGTGACAATTTTTTTTTTGTATTTTCACAAACCACGCATAAATGTCATTATCTCAAAACTACAAACTTTTACATACATGCTGCTGATATATTATTGTAGCAGAGTTTGTGCTAAATACAGTGTAATCAGACTTTAGCCATGAAAATGTCACAAGTAACAGAAATAAGCACAAATGTCAGAGCATGTCAGAACACCTCCAGGGCCAGAAAACAGCTCAGACCCCAGAGGGTTAATCATGTGTAAGGCGCGTGCCAGTAAGTCTGGGAATTCTCTCTTGCATATTTAACAGCATTTGAATTCTCTCTTGCATATTTAACAGCAACATCCGAGATGCACCACACAGTGCAGCTCAGACCTCACTTTTACTGTCTCATCATCTCCCCCTGCTCCCCCTCTTCTCCCCCTGCTCCCCCTCTTCTCCCCCTGCTCCCCCTGCTCCCCCTCTTCTCCCCCTGCTCCCCCTCTTCTCCTCCTGCTCCCCCTCTTCTCCTCCTCACCTAAAACTCACTAAAAACCTATGCAATGTTAAATGTGTACAATAAGTAATTATACATGTTTGGTATCATTTGAAATGTCTCAGTGCGACTGGTACAAAGGTCTCATTCCAAAAAAAGTAAACAAAAGGTAATAAAGTTTTTAAGAGTTTAGAGATATCTTGCACACAGTGGAGGGTGCGTCTTCCAAGACAGAAACTTTCATCTTAGTGAGGAGGCGGGGTTGACCCTGTTGCTATGTATGACACAATCTTTTGAAGACTGTGATTGGTTGGTTGTCCAAGAAGGGGAAAAAAAGTGATTTTAAGTATAGGGTCTATTCTAAGCCTTCACTTTGAAATTACATGCGTAATTTTACCTATTTGATCGTTCTCACACACATACACACACACACACACACACACACACACATACACACATACACACACACACACACACACACACACACACACACACACACACACACACACACACACACACACATTATATTTATACAATATTTATATCAATATATATTTATATGTGTATACAAATCCTTTTTTTATTTACCATGCTGTTAATTTCCTATAAGGTGTTTTATTGGCTTAGAATGATAAAAATTGTTCCACTCTTTCCAATTACACTGATTGCTGGCATGTCTATTTAAGTGGTGGTTTGAATGTTGGTTTTAATGTAGCAAACATGGAATTTTCCCAGATGCCAAATATCGTAATGTAGTGATTACTTTCATTTCTGGCGCTATGGCATTTCTGTGCTGTGTCGGAGATGTTAGCGTGTCTCTAATAAGATCAGTCACAAACATGATCCCTGCACGATCTAATCTATAGTGTCTTATTAACTCACTGTCATCCATTGTCTGCAACACATTTCTTCTCCCTCTTCGTCTTTCTGACATTTTCTCCTCTGCTAAAGAAACTCTTAAGCCTCTTAAAAGTCCTCGTCCGTGCTCCTAACAATTTTGACCTTAAGACCTCTTTTAAGGGTTAAGATGCTTTCTGAATTACTTTTCTCTTTACTATGAGTTGTTCTTTAATTTTAAGAGTAAACGGCCACATTTCTACGAATTTTCTTAGAATTTTGTCACTAGGAGCTACTCTTTGCATTAAGATTCTTTATGAATACGGGCCCTGAACAACAGAGTAGATACAGTCAAATAAAACAAAGAAATAATAATAATAATAAAATAATAATACAAGAACAAAAAAAGAAAACAAAAACCTTAGCGCACACACACACTCACACACATTCACACGCACCATACGGACACGCACGCCCGTACACACACACACACACACACACACACACACACACACACACACACACACACACACACACACACACACACACACACACACACACACAAGCTCTCACTATCCCCACCCATCACAGATAGACATTCATCTATATATATATATATATATACACACACATACATAACATGACACATATCGATGCTAAATCTGAAATGCTAGAAACATAGACAAGTATTCTGAAGATGTGTTAACAAAGCAGTTCGGAACAGAGGAAAAGACGTAAGCGAGCGAATGGATGCAGGAAGGCTGTTCCAGTCACGAGGGGCTCTAACACAGAACGCATATTTCCCAATTTCTCTCTTAACTCTAGGGACAGTAAAGAAGATCTGTTCATTGTGACGAAGGCTATATTGTGAACTGTAAGGCACTAAATATTGCGATAAATAATATGGATATTGAAAGTAATTACATTTAAAAATGAGCTGAAGCCAATGATATTGTCTTCTGACTGAGGGTGCAAGCCAGGACAGCTGTTGATACATCACACAATGATGTGTCCTATAGGGGCAGCGAAGGACGAATCGGCACAGGCTGCTGTATACCACATCAAGAGAATGTAGACAAGTGACAGTAGTGTTGGCATATATAATATCTGCATAGTCCAGAATAGGTAGCAACAACTGAGAGACTATCCTTCTCCTAACCTGAAAATTAAAGCAGTCTATCGATTGATATAATGATTTAAGACGAAAGCTAAGTTTGTTGTTAAGCGCGTGTACACGAGCTTTGAATGAAAGATCAGTTTCTAGCCAAACACCGAGATATTAAAATTTTTCGGTTGGCTCTAGAGGAGAACAATCAAGAAAATGCAGATTAAGATTATTTCTATCTTTCTTCTGGAAAAGCATACAGTATGATTTTGATTTATTCAGCAGGAGTTTATTAAATGACAGCCACTGCTGTACAGAATCAAAGTCATGTTGTAAAGAATAATTTATGTCGGGAATATTTGGTTTGGAGCAATATATAATAGTATCATCTGCATAAAGATGAATGTCACATTCTGAACAGCATAGTGGCAAGTCATTAATAAAAATGGAAAATAACAAAGGCCCAAGCGAAGAACCCTGGGGTATGCCTTTATCTACACCTGTAAAATTTGACTGACTGCCCCTGAAGGACACACACTGGCAGCGGTGATGGAAATATGAGTTAAACCACAGAAGAGATGAACGGGAAAGGCCAATTGAATATAATTTATCCAGGAGCAGATAATGATCAACTAAATCAAATGCTTTTGTAAGATCTAAGAAGATGGCACCAGTACACATATTGTTATCAAAACTAGAAAAAAATATCATTTGTAAATTTCAAAAGAGCAGTGGTAGTAGAGAAGTGTTTCCTGAAACCTGACTGGCATTGAGATAGTAAATTGTTATGAGAGAGATAGTTAGATAATTGATCGAAGATAATTTTCTCAAAAATGTTCACAATACTATTAATTATTTAGATAGGTCTGTAATTGTTCATGTTTTGGTTGTCCCCTCCTTTATGCAATGGAATGACTTTGGTACACTTCCATGCCAGATAAATAATGAATTGCAACAAGAGGCTCGGGGCAATTTGTAACTCAAATTAGCCTGTGATGCTGATCGTGAATGCAAAACACTTCGCATCATGTATTTTATGATGTCAGGTTCGCATCTTTTCTCTTTATTCCAGAGCATTTGATGTTTTGTATTTATTAACTTTGAACTGATTATGGAATTGACATGATACATTTACCTGACACAATAAATTGTTACATTTGATTTTAATCCGACTGACTCTGAAATTTTTTCCCAAGTAGATTAAATGGATTCGTATGTTACGGCAAGTTTTATGTCAGATTGGTGATGACTAATATTTGGCACTAATTCAAGTGCACTTGGTTTGCAAAGACAAGAAGTGAATTTCCGTTTAGGGCAGCAAATGTGCTGCTTGACCAACCTAAATCAGGGTGTGTCTTACCTCTGTTTTGATTGAATGTTTCTTTAGATATGTGTACTTGGGAAACCACGGAATGGCCAATCCAAAGCTATTATAATAGAAGTAAATGCTTATATCTGTAGTAGTGGCCTTACCTCTACTAAAGTAAACGTTACTTTAATTTCAAGTGTATGCAATCACTTCGTTCTGCGACCGTTCTCAGGTATATAGCAATTACCTCTGCTTGGTGACCAAAGCTGGCGAGATTGTGATCGTGAGACCCACGTTAAACAAGGCATGAGGACCTCTGAGCGACATAGCTTCCTAATATGAACTGTTCAAATATAAATAAAGAGTTAAATAGAACAATCAAAAGTATTGCTAAACTATTGTATAATTAACCAATTACCAATTGGCAATCTAACTTAAATTCGAGGTTGTGATTGTGAAGTTGTGATATAAAATGGAGTCAGATCAAAGCTTAAATGGAATTAAATTACTTTGCCAAGCGGAAAGACAGTAACACGCAGAGACCTTCACCCGTTCTGGCGGAAACCCCAATTTGGACCGATAAACGGGCTTACACATTTGTTATGTTATCTATGTTCAATTGTGAATAAAATACTCTTTTAGTTTTGTAATAGAAATGTTTATTCCAGCCAGCATAATACCATACATGGTGTGGAAATATTTACTCTAGCCAGCTTAAAACCATACATGGTGTTAAAGAAACTGCAAGTTGCATATCATCTTCTTCCTTACTGCTGAAGAACGAGGTCAAAATGACATTTGCAGAAAGGACAGTTTGTTCTTTCTAAATAATGATAAGCTCGCTTGCACTAAGAGCAAAGGTGTTGCATTGGAAAATATATACTCAATTGTTTTTAATGACATATGTGTGTAAGTGTGTGCGCATAAAGGGGTGTTAGAATAAGTGTGATAGGTTTTCTGTATATAAGCTGGGCAAAAAGGAGAAGTCAGCACGCTTCTCATATCAGACTCTGACTTATGTGTGAACGGCCTTTCTTGCAAGAAATAAAGATCTCTTTAACTTTTGAAATTTCCAGCTGTCTTCCAATTATTGTTTAAAGTCTAGAAAGAATTTCCACGACAAATGGTGGTGGTGGCGCAATGGATAAGACACATGCCTTTGGTGTGAGAGACCCGGGTTCGAATCCACTGTGAGACACCAATGTGTCCCTGAGCAAGACACTTAACCCCTAGTTGCTCCAGAGGCGTGCGACCTCTGACATATATAGCAATTGTAAGTCGCTTTGGATAAAAAGCGTCAGCTAAATGAATAAATGTAAATGTAAATGTAAATGTAAATGGCGACGAGGATGGGATCGCAAAGCTGATGACCTCCGTGGACGAAGCAATTGACTAATCATCCCAAAGACAAGAAGTCTCTGGCTCCGATACCCCAACGCTAAAAATGCAAGGGACGGGAGAATTGTGGACACCACGGCAGGCCTAGGTGGACGCGATCCTGAGTAAAAGAAACCAAGCTGCAAAAGCATTATAATAAAATATATCCCAAAAGGGCCAGAGTTTGAGAATAAGCCTGATAGTAATTTCTCAAACACCAGAAAGGGGTGCTTGTTTGAAATAAGCCTGATAGTAGGCTAATTTTCAAACATTACAGAGGCACTTGTTTGGGAAAGACCTACATCGACGGATGCAGGCATTTTGAAAGTCCTATATTGACGAATTTAGGCAGGTGCGTGGTGGCCACGCTGGGGAAAGAATTGATACAGTGAATATAGGGTGCGGTGACCGTACGGGGATTTTCAGAAAGTTATCTGAAAAAGGTAATTAGTGCAAAAATGGGTAATGTTAATAATAAAGAGTTGGAGACAGTGGATTTCTCAAAAGGGAATTATTGTTCCATGACCAAGAAAAATGGAACGTGGTGGCATCATAGGATACCACAGTTAATTAAATTGTACAGATTTAATGTGTGTTTAATGTCTGAGTGTAAGCCATCTGCAAAAGACAAAGGAAAATTGGACAAAAAACAAGTCCAAAAAGAAAGGAAAAAGATAATTATGACTTTGATGGTTGAATTATAGATTTATGGTTAAATGAGGCAATGTCTAGACAAAGAAGACAGATAAATGCAGCATTAGCACCATTAGAAAGTACAGATAGTAGAAATACAAAGAGAGAGGAAGCTAGAAAAACTCTACTAAACTGTTTTCTAATTCTTCCGAGGAAATGAGATGCATGAAAACCCGCCTGGCTGAGGACGACCGCTGTCCGGCTCCCTACTCCCCCTACCAACCACCAGCAGTGGCTCTCAACGTGGAACCACAAAGACAACCAGGAGCGATGGGAGGTCAAGATCCTGAGGAGGACAAGGAAGAAGGAAGGGGTCTGCAAGCAAAACCACCAAGACACCCTGAACATCGAAGCTTGCTAGGTTCGACTACCCTGCCCTCTGCTCCTCCAGACTACACTCCTCCATCTCCAAAATTCTTAAATGTTCACCAACCCAAAGAGAAGCACAGGCCAGACAATCAAAGATAAGTACGTATGAAGAATATCTGAAAACTGTTTTTCTGGACGGTCTGGACCCTGAAATAGGGAAAAAGGTCAAACCGTCTTGTGTGGGGTACCACCAAGCGCGGCTGGAAGAAATCCGGCGACACACAACACATCAACAACAGCTGCTGAGAGACCAAGCCAAGAACAAACAGAAAAAGACTGCCAAAGACAGTCAACTGGCTCTGCTGAAGATGGGAGGGTTGATGATGGAAAACTCAGGAGGAGGAGGAAGAGGTGGCAGAAGAGGACGAGCAGAGGAGGAAGAGGACGTGGAATGGATGACCGACCCGCAATGGACCCTGAAGCTTGTTATAATTGTGGGCGAAAAGGACACTGGAGAAATTACTTTCCGGATCCTCCAAAGAAGAGAGAATTCCAACAGCCACCAGAGCCACAAGGAGATTGAAAGAAGGAGGGGGAGGGGAGCGACGGTGAAGGGTCTGACTCCCAGGTGGTAAATATGTCTAATCTTATCTCTTTTTCTGCTCCTTGCAATGAAGAAAATTTGCTTGCTGTTCCTTGCAATGAAGAAAATTTGCTTGCTGATACTGAACGAATGTATAAAGCATTTGCAAAATTACCAATGATTGATATTAGTATCGAGGGAAGAAAAGTGAAGTTTATAATTGACAGTGGAGTGACAAACTCCGTAATTAAACATGAACAATTGCCTGATTTAACTGTATTATCTGGAAAATGGACAACCTCCAGAAGTGCCACAGGGCATCTGGTAAAGGAACCATATACAGCAGATTTGTCTTGTCAGATTGGTGATCGCTCATTTTCTCATGCTTTTCTTGTGACTACTACTTGTCCTTGTAATCTTCTGGGAAGAGATTTGATGTGTAAACTAAAGCTGAATTTGTATTGTGATGACAGTGGCCTCACTGCTGATATGAGTATGGTGCGAATGCCAACTGAAACATTATATGTTTTTGAATGGAGCACTCCTCAGTGTGGTCTGTAAAACAAAGCCACAAATAGGATGCCTCCTGACCATGATTTCATGGAAGAAAGTGATTTGCATTGCATATGTCATGTTAGCAGTGAGCCAGATGAAATTTTTGCTGAAAAATGGTCTGAACTAGAGATTGAGGAACTGAAAACCTCAGAGTTAGTTTGGTCAGATAAATGGTGTGCTGTGAAGGTTGAATTGACTGATAGCCAAGCATCACTGTATGATGTGGAGGGGGCCGTCCCTCACATCTCTTTAGCTAAACCACTGACTGCAGAGTGGAGAGAATTGGGGCTTTTTGTGAAACAATGTGACTCACTAAAAGATTGGTGGCCAACCACTGACAAAAATGTGTGGCAATCTGAGAGCGCAGGGTTTTACAAACAGTCACTAAGAAAAAATATTAAGGGAATCAGAACTGTTGAAGTGATGTATGATAGTACAATGGAAAATGAAGAAATTGATAAAATTATAAATCATAATAATAGGAATATGCATTCTGTGATAATTAGGAAATTTTGAGTCATAAATAAACTTTTATGAGTTAGACTTTGATTATGTATTTATGTAGATGAGATATATAAAACCGAGCAACAGGTGCTCTTAAAGTGATGAATAAATAGAACTATATGAATTGCACGTGTTTAAATATTATACTTTTTATATGAAGCCGTCTAGAATTTGTATCCCGTTATCCCTGGGAGACAGTGTGGAAAAATGGTTTTGAATCTGCTTTCAATAGGTACCAGTCAGTAACAGCCCTTCTGCAGGAAGTTCAATAGCGGAAGTTAACATTCAGTTAAAACTGAGGCTGGATATGGCAGTGAGAGTTATGTAAAAGATTGACTATGCAGAATTCTATGGAAAAGAAAAATACAATCTAGGCCACAAGGCGTCTAAAGAGAAATTATGACTAGAAAAGCAAAAATATTGGTCACTCCATTTCATTTAAAGGTAATTTTCTAGATTCAATAGAAACAATGTTTTCTAATTCTAAACTTTTGAAATCACATGCTGTCATCACCAGGGGTATGAGATAGAATTTTTTTTTTTTTTTTTTTTTTTTTTTTTTTGTCCATGGATCAAAGATTGTGTGAAAATCTTCTTTTGAATGGTTTATGAGCAACAACAAAAAGTCTGAAAAATTTAAATTGTGCAGGGAATGACAAATTGCATTTGAGAAATTAAAACTGACTCTCTCAACTGCAATTGTAGGTCTATGCGATTATTATTATTTAAAGTGTTTAATCTATTTGATTTTGAAAAGTTAGGTTTACGTTCACTGTGTAAACTCAGACATATGATGACTGCATCGGACAATTGAAAATTTATATCCTAACGTTCAGACACTGTCGCAAGGGGAATGCCACAGTGTGTCTACGTTCAGTAGTTTCTGTCGTCGTCGAACTATGTTACCGTTCATATTTGGTGGTATTCCACTCCTAATATATGTTCCCCATTCAGTTCATAAACTGCTATGGCAGACAAGAATGTATGAATCTCTGGCCAGAGAGGGGTGTGTGGAGTGTGTGAAAGTGACTGTGTGAATTATGGTGTTCAGAGACATAAATGATGTCAATCAAAACAGCTGTATCTAAACAGGTAAAATATGACCCAACAGGGGAAAAAAATATACCCAATAAAATAACGGCCATGGATGATTTTGGCTAACTATCCTGAGCTGGGTTATTGTTGTGGCAGAAATAAACAATGCCACACCTGTGCAGCGTATAACTTTGGGATGGCAGAGAGCAAGCAAGCTTGCCCTGTCCACCCCATATTTAACTTTTTACTTTTTACAGGATGTCATGATGGATCTCATCGAACAGAACTGATTCTGTTCCAAATGTATAAAATATTGTCTTGTTACTGTTTAACATGAAATTTCACAGGTCTCATCAAAAAAGGACGACCGGCCAGACAAGCAGATGAGTCTGGCGACATGATACATGTCACTATCAAAAATACTTAAGGTCTCCATTCACAGGTTGTTCTTGTGGTTCACTCCACAAACAAGGTCCCATCTGGGGTGCGGTGACACCTCCGTCCAAGCATCTCGACTTAAACGACACCAACCAGCCCTCAACAACCCCACACACCAACGCCAACGGCAACGCACAGCGTCAAGTGAGGGACCAAGGACGTGCTAGTAACGTTCCTCCCTTGCCAGCGAGGGAAAGCCCATTGCAACGGTTCGCAAAGAATCACCCTGGTGAAGATGGAATATCCATAGGGCAACGAGATGATCGACACATCTGGAGGAAGATGTGGACCAACTAATGGTTTAAGCTTAGCAGAATAATTAATTTTGTGTCATTTTTATTGATGTTTTATTTGGTTCAATCAAACTATACTGTAGGACTGAGTATTTAGATCTCATGATTTGAACAATTGCTGATGAATTTGAAAATATTTCAGGTATATGTAAATTGGAAAGAGGAAAATCTCTTAATTATGTAGAGTATAGGGACTCTAAATAGGTACATTACTGTAAAGATAATAAATAATCTAGGGACTATTTTTGAAGAATCTTGAGGGGTTTAGAACCCTAATTCAGATATCTAAGGGGCTGTTTACACCTGGCCACTTCATGCGTTTTCTCAGATCGGATACCTATCCGATCGTGAAAAGACCAGGTGTAAATGCCCTCCGAAACGCATTCGAGACGGATTTGAATCCGATCGCTCAAACCACTTCAGGAGGAGGTCTGGGCCGCATTCCAGACGAAACTGGACAAGTGTAAATGCATCTGGTTGTTGAAACCACATATGTAAATTGTACTCCTCCCAAATATGCTAAAAAAATAAACGTGTGAGAGCGTGTTATTCATGGATTTCATCCGGTCCCTTTCCACAGGTGTATTAATCAAGCACAATGCAGTCTGCATTCATAATCTAGGTTCTTGATTTTATACACCTGTGGAAAGGGACCGGATGAAACCCATGAATAGGCTATATGTAATGTTATAGCCAGATATGACGACGCTATGGAACACGCATCACCGCATATGAGAAGCTGAGCATCTATTCATTAAGCCAACGTGCAAACTATCGCAAATCAAAGTGAAAGTAAGTCGTAGACGCTTAACACACAATCATCATCGTTAAAAGTAAATACTTAAAAAACGAAATGATCTTACCAGGGCTGTTGCTGCTCTCTCTTATGCGGTCTTTGATTTTGAAATTTTAGCTGATGATCAATAAAATGAAACTCATATCTGTTGCTTTCGGTGACGTGCACTCCATTAAATCTGCATATAGCGCGGGAATTGAAGATCGGATTTAAATCCGTTTCGCAAAAACACATTTATGTGACCAGGTGTAAATGGAATCGTTTTGATAAATCAGATAGCTATCCGATCTGAGAAAACGCATGAAGTGGCCAGGTGTAAACAGCCCCATAGATGCTAAAAAAATAAAATAAAATTGTTCTCTAATAAGAGAGGATAAGTTACTTTGCCGGACTAGGTCCGAATAGATAATTGGGTAAAGACCAAGAACAATGTAACCCAAACATGTTAAATTTAAACTAAAATGAATCTAAACAGTTAAGACATTTCAGTGAAATAGAATATTTGTTCAAAAAGAAAAATTCTAAAAAGCTTTCTTAATTCAAAATGAAGTTACAGATTTAATGATCTGGATCAATGGATCCATTATGAACTATTCCGCATTGCCAACAAATAAAGGCAGGACATGTTATGTCCATCAGTTAATTCTGGAAAAATAGGATTTTAGGATAGGTAATTAATGATTAAATGGCACATCAGCAGCTAAAGCTATTCTCATGGCAACAGCTGGGTTGTTTGAAACAAAATAATATATATTTAACAAAGATAAAAATGAAAAGATTATATTATTTTTTGGTTAGATTTTATTACACAGATCCTTAAATAGATCTGACTAAGTAAAACAATCGCCTACTTGAATTAAAAGCTAGCAAAATAAGGTTAAGAAAAATGGTTAATCAGCAGTATCAGCCTGTTAAAGGCCTAATAGATTAATGCGATTCGAAATTTAGCAAAGGATAATGAAACTTGATCTAAAGTAAAAGATGGAACATGGTATGATTAGAGATATTAGGTGGTATTAGATACCAGGCAACTATGATGATGGATGATTTTCAAATGAATGAGTGTTTTATTTATTTATTTTAAGATTTATTTCTGTTCATTTTTTTAGAGTGTTTATTTCTTTCCTTTAAAAATGTATTATTGTTTTATTTTGTTTTCAAGATATGAAAAAGGGGTGGAATGTAATAGAAATGTTTATTCCAGCCAGCATAATATCATACATGGTGTGGAAATATTTACTCTAGCCAGCTTAAAACCATACATGGTGTTAAAGAAACTGCAAGTTGCATATCATCTTCTTCCTTACTGCTGAAGAACGAGGTCAAAATGACATTTGCAGAAAGGACAGTTTGTTCTTTCTAAATACAGATAAGCTCGCTTGCACTAAGAGCAAAGGTGTTGCATTGGAAAATATATACTCAATTGTTTTTAATGACATATGTGTGTAAGTGTGTGCGCATAAAGGGGTGTTAGAATAAGTGTGATAGGTTTTCTGTATATAAGCTGGGCAAAAAGGAGAAGTCAGCACGCTTCTCATATCAGACTCTGACTGATGTGTGAACGGCCTTTCTTGCAAGAAATAAAGATCTCTTTAACTTTTGAAATTTCCAGCTGTCTTCCAATTATTGTTTAACCCTCTGAGGTCGGCAAACGCGCCCCCGCGTTTTGCTGGATTTTCTTCACATTGTAGCACAATAAACTTAAATTACTCCGTCATTTATGGTCATACAGAAAAAAGAAATATAAAAAAATAATCTGTGATATTTCTACTTTTGTATGTGTCCACTTACAATCAAATCAAAACATTGTGCTTTTGTAAAATAAAGAAAATAAACAGGGTGTGCGTTCTGCCTCTCCGTCACGGTGAACTTTTTTTTCTTGAGCACGTCTATAAACTGAAACAAAACTCAGCGAATACTTGTCACACATTTATGAGCCATATACCTTTATACACATTTAAGTGTGTACTTTTCAATGATCGGATTCAAACTGAAAACAAATATTCTCTGTTTAAGTAATTTGTATAAAACCAACAGGATGTCCAGTATCTCAAACGCTTGCTCATTACTTTTAATTCGACCACGCCCACTCGCGCAAAAGTGATTCACATGCAAATCGTCCACATGGAACGCGAACGCCCTCTATACCTCAAACACAAAACACTTCACAAGTCTCTGCTTTTCGTCGAGTTTGGAAGACACGTCTGAGCTTACATTGGATTTAACTCAGAAGAAGAAGAACGCGATTTGAAGACAAGAAAGATGTAAGGTAAGAAATTCTTACTTATTAGTTTATGGTATTGTTGCATAAACTTCACATTGCAGTTGAACTGTTGCTAGATATATGGTGAATATTATACTATTTAGACTGGTGTTTACTGTTAAATACTGTTTGTGGATATCTGCTCAAACATAGATATGTATAACCATAATGTTTAATATTTTGGAGCGCGATCGCGTTTGAATGTATCATATTTTGGAGCGCGATCGCGTTTGAATGTATCATATTTTGGAGCGCGATCCCGTTTGAATGTATCATATTTTGAAACGCGATCGCGTTTGAATGTATCATATTTTGGAGCGCGATCGCGTTTGAATGTATCATATTTTGGAGCACGCTGTGGGTTTGAATGTATCATATTTTGGAGCGCGATCGCGTTTGAAAGGAAAAATGCACCAAACATTAGGCTTTATGTTTTTACTATTATCTCATTTCATATCATCATAACGAATGGAAACATTTGAAGTAACATAAGATAATCAATATATTTTTCTCTAGCATTGTTACTGAAATCTTTTGGAAGATTTATAGGCTGCTATAGGTTATTGTTATAATTAATTTATGCAGTACTGCACATAGCTTATGCCTACAAGGCACAACAAACATGGTGTTCATTATATTATATATTGTTGGAAACGTGTGTGTGTGTGTGTATTCTGTGAATTTTAGAAAGCAATTTTAACCAGAAAAATCTAAAATGTATTCCCAAAATCGTGCAGGCCTAGTTTCTCTTGATACCAGTATGTTCACTTTTTTTCTTTTCTTTCAGGGACCAGATGCAACTGAGTCCTGCTGACTTCAACATTCACATGAGTCTCTGTACATGAACATGGTAAAGTGAAAATCAAACACCTTGGAAATGAAAGGTATGTACAATGTTTTTAGGAATGGCACAAAGGTCTCTGTCTTTGGATCATTGTTTTCAATGTGCTCTTTTGTCATTTGTTGTGTATTTTTGGATTATGTTGTGTTGTAAATAAATCCAAACAATCTAAAAGCCATTCTTTTTTAAATCTCCTCATTCTTTGTGCAAGGTTGCTCTGAATGACAGGGCTTGATCGCTCCTAATAGGGCAGTTAGGGGAGTGTCTTTGTCTTTCTCAGGTGTTGAAGGCTTACATATTCATGAGATGATCACGCCTCTTCGCATATGGCTTTCTCACACAAAACACGTCTTAGAAATTTTAAATCAATATATTGTTTTATCTGAATGAGCAGTCAGGGTGATTTTCACATAGTTTTGGAGCAAATATTCTAGGCTACGTGATACAATTTT
Organism: Leuciscus idus; assembly: GCA_021554675.1. Classification (NCBI taxonomy): domain Eukaryota; kingdom Metazoa; phylum Chordata; class Actinopteri; order Cypriniformes; family Leuciscidae; genus Leuciscus; species Leuciscus idus. The sequence continues at coordinate 44,219,799 of CM038628.1, read as the reverse complement.
CAAAAGTCTTGTGAAGAAATAATCAGTATGGGTTTCATGGCCTTATTTCAGTGACAATTTTTTTGGTATTTTCACAAACCACGCATAAATGTCATTATCTCAAAACTACAAACTTTTACATACATACTGCTGATATATTATTGTAGCAGAGTTTGTGCTAAATACAGTGTAATAAGACTTTAGCCATGACAATGTCACAAGTAACAGAAATAAGCACAAATGTCAGAGCATGTCAGAACACCTCCAGGGCCAGAAAACAGCTCAGACCAGGTTAAAGTCTAGAAAGAATTTCCAGGACAGTTTTCATTTTATTCAAATATTAAAAAAACGTCCCAACTTTTCCGGAATTCAGGTTGTAGATGTATGCCAGTCTGTTATTGTAGGGACATCGACATTATATTGTCACGCCCCTAAACATGACGCGGAACAAAATGAACTGTGATTGGTTGCGTTACATGTCAGTCAAATGTCCTCTTGGGCAATCCTTGGCCAGGAAAAGCTGCAATAGAGTCCAGACCTTCTACCGTCAGTCTGAAGTCTCTACGCAAGACTAAGTTCTGAACAGGATAAGTTAATTTATTCCCAAAGGTGGACAAAATACGCTTATTCCCAAAGGTTGGCTTTTTAAAGATTTTTTAAACGTTTTTATGATCACTTTTACTCATATGCTGTGGAAAAGATGGAGGAGTACAGTCATTGATAATAATAATAAATGTTTCTTGATCATCAAATCATCATATTAGAGTGATTTCTGAAGGATCATGTGACACTGAAGACTGGAGTAATGATGCTGAAAATTCAGCTTTGATCACAGGAATAAATTACACATACTATATTCGCATAGAAAACAGCTGTTTTACATTGTAATAATATTTCAAAATATTACTGTTTTTACTGTATGTTTGTATCAAATTAAATATTTGGTCAGCATAAGAGACTTCTTTCAAATACATTAAAATGTTTAATATTTTCCAAACTTTTGGCCGCCAATGTATATCAATCCAAAAATGTTTGGAAATAAGTGAAATGATTTTGAAGGTGGGGTTATGTGTCATGTTACCTAATGAGATTGTGAAAAGAACTGTTTTGTCCTATGTTGGACATTCCTTTTTGACTGCTTAATTTTAATGTTTATTGTATTATTTTATTGAATTTAATTGTTGTTATTTCATTATAATAAAACATTTTGATACAAATATGCAATAAGTTGACTAATGGCTTACATGAACAACTACTAGTGAACAACTACTAGTCGACTAGAACAAACTTTAGTCAGGGGCAGTCCTGCATATTTCACATATTTTCTAACCAGCATGTCACGAAGGGCATTATTCTGGTTTGAGCAAGCGGAGCATAATCTTCAGAAAGGCGTTCTCCACCCTGGAGGAAATATTACCACTTTGCTCACATGCTCTGAGACAATGTGTTCTTCTGTTGTCTGATAGCTGATTGACAGCTTTTAGGTGTGTAATTGGCAGCGTCCCCCTCTGGTTACATGCACCACCGCATCAGCACCGAAAACATAGGGATTTTTTTAGACAATAATCACACAACCTATTCGATATTCTATAATTAATTAACTAATCGAATATTCAAAAATTGTGACTTATCCCTAATGAATTTCTCCTTTCTCCTCAACAGATTTGTATATGAAAGCAGTTGTCACCTCTTCACATCATCCAATCATGTTTATAACCATCAAAAACTATCAAAAGTAAAATTACCTCAGAAGCTTTAAAAAGAATCTAATGAAGATTAAACATCCTTTTCAGTTACTTGATGGTAAACTTTTTTTGTATAGATTATTTTTGTATATATTTCATTTTTCACTACAGGAGAAAAACAGACAACATTGAGACTTTTATAAAATCTTACCACAGTATTTCCAGTTTACAGTGAGGATCCTGCAGTAGATCAGAAAGCTGCTTGACTCCTAAATCTCCTACTTTATTCTCAGACAGACTCAGTTCTCTCAGGTGTGAGGGGTTTGATCTCAGAGCTGAAGTCAGAGCAGCACAACCTTCATATGTAACACCGCAATCCCACAACCTGTAGAGAACAATGACACTCCAGTCTCTCAGTTCAGGAAACACTGATATAAATGATAAGATATATATGAATTTCTCATTTTACAGTATTGCTTTGGTACAAAAGCACATGTTAAACACATAAATGTTTTATCAGTGTAATGATTGTTGTCAGTGTGACTTACTGAACTGATCTGGATTCTTTAACCACAGGCAGCAGCTTCTGAAGAACTTTATCTGCTGTATTTTGTGCTCCAATAAACTGTTTTAGATCAAAAACATCCATCTTCTGCTCTGATGTCAGCAACACATAAACCAGAGCTGACCACTGTGAAGAGGAGAGTTTGGTTTCTCCTATTTTTCCAGATTTCAGATAATCTTGGATCTCCTGCATTAGTGAATCATCACCCAGTTCATTCAGACAGTGGAACAGATTGATGGATCTCTCTGGAGAGCGATTCTCCCTGATCTTCTGTTTGATGTACTGAACTGTTCTCTCTTTGTTGTAGGAGCAGCTTCCAGTCTGTGTCAGTAGTTCTCGTAAGAGAGTCTGATTGTACTCCAATGAGAAACCCAGAAGAAAACGCAGGAAAAGGTCCAGATGTCCATTCTTACTCTGTAAAGTCTCATCCACCGCTCTCTGATGAAGCTCAGATAATGGAACATATTTCTTCTGGTTTAAGATTTTAGAAAAGAGACTTTGTTTGGTTTTGTTAAACACATCTCTGTTGTTATATTTATAGTAAATATGTGCATATAGAGCTGCTAGATGTTCCTGGATGCTCAGATGAACAAAGCAGAAGACTTTCCCCTGACAAAAGCCTAACTCCTCTCTGAAGATCAGAGTGCACAATCCTGAGTACACTGATGCTTCAGTCACATCAATGCCACACTCTCTCAGGTCTTCCTCATAGAAGATCAGGTTGCCTTTCACAAGCTGCTGGAAAGCCAGTTTCCCCAGTTTGACAATCATGTCTTCATCTTTCACTCTCTTCTCATAGTCCTTCTCATGTCTGATGTTGGTCTGAATGATCAGGAACTGTGTGTACATTTGAGTGAGAGTCTTGGGAATCTCTCCTCTCTCTGCTTCACTCAACATCTTCTCTAGAACAGTGGCTGAGATCCAGCAGAACACTGGGATGTGGCACATGATGTGGAGGCTCCTCGAGGACTTCAGGTGTGTGATGATTGTATTGGCCAGACTCTGATCTCTGATTCTCTTCCTGAAGTATTCCTCCTTCTGTGGCTCATTGAAGCCTCGTACCTCTGTCACTCGATGGACACACTCAGAGGGGACGAGATCCGCTGCTGCTGGTCTGGAGGTGATCCAGATGAGAGCAGAGGGAAGCAGATTCCCCTCAATGAGGTTCATCAGCAGCTCGTCCACTGAGGCTGATTCAGATATATTACACAGTTTCACTTCACTCTTAAAGTTCAGAGACAGACGACACTCATCCAGACCATCAAAGATGAACAACACTTTATATTCATCCCTGGATATTTCCTTTTCTTTTGTTTCAGGGAAAAAGACATGAAGAAGATCTGAAAGACTGAGTGTTTTGTCCTTCATCAAGTTGATCTCTCTGAAAGCAAGTGGAAATATGAGCTGGACGTCCTGATTCTCTTTCCCTTCAGCCCAGTCCACAATGAACTTCTGCACAGAGACTGTTTTTCCAATGCCAGCAACTCCCTTTGTCAGCACAGTTCTGATAGGTTTGTTTTGTCCAGGTAAAGGTCTAAAGATGTCATTGCATTTGATCGATGTGTCCTCTGTTTCTGCTCTCCTGGATTGTGTCTCAATCTGTCTCACCTCATGCTCATTATTGATCTCTCCACTTTCACTCTCTGTGATGTAGAGCTCTGTGTAGATCTCATTCAGGAGTGTTGGGTTTCCCTGCTTTGCTGTTCCTTCACACAGACACTGAAACTTCTTCAGCAGATTTGATTTAAATGTGCTTTGGAAAATAACAGATTACAACATGAATTAAAGACTTAAATTATTACACAACATCATGCAAATAACAGTGGTGTTGGTATGAAGATGAGCGCGGCTGTTATTTAGCCACTTGCTAAAGCCATTAGAGCATTGATATAGATTACATGATTGAATTCTGTTCTTTATTTGATTTTTTGTTAATTAATTTGTAATTACTTCAGGTACATGTCAAGTTTTTAAGGGAAAAAAAATAACTAATTCTGTAAAATAAATATATAGCAAGATGATCCTCTCTAGTGTCCTTTGTTCTATTTAACTAATGAACTATTAACCACAGATAACTTTTCTGGAGTAATTATAACATCACGTTGTTCACAAGCTATTTTATTGACCTCTTTCCACAGATTCAGCAATTATATAAGAGATGATACATTTCAGTAAGTTCATTTATGCCCAGTATTTTTTCATGCTAAAACTGGTAGAGAAGAGGAAGAGATGACTGACTCAAGATTTTAAATACATATTAAACATTTTGGTGAGTCTCTAGACAGAAATGTTGTACCTCAGATCAGTTGATGTGTGTCTTTCCTTGAATGTTACTGGTGTGTCCATAGACTGGTCACTCTTCATGGACACACAACCGGACTCTGGTGGGTCTGATCTTTGTCTGTTGAGGGAGTCAGTAAACATGTAGTGATAGGGTCTACAGACTTTATCACAGACTGTATTGTTGTGTTTATACAAAGTGTATTAGATGTAATATTTGTCAAATAATCATTTCAGATGTTTACATGTACATGTAACCAGAACTGCTTATTACTGCACCTGCAAGAATAAAGTTAACATAAGCGTTTACTATTTAAATACCAATAAAGAGGGGTTGTGTATCTATACTTTGTTTATTTTTCTAAACATAACATGATTAAGATTACAAGAACAGAGTATTTACTGTTGTAAAAACATGGTTTTGTGAGCATTAGTAGAAGGTGTCAGAATAAACATGAAATGCACTTCAGCGTTGTCATCGGTGAGTCTGACCAATCATGAAACAGCTGTCATCATCACAATGTGCTGTCAGATGAAATTTCTAACCAACATGCAATTCTTCTAATTAGACCCTGATCAGTCAGTTCAGTGCCGCATAAAGATGAACACACCTATAAACAGAAATGTTGTACCTCAGATCAGTTGATGTTTGTCTTCCCTTAAGGTTTATTATCTGGTCCATAGACTGGTCACTCTTCATGGACACACAGCTGGACTCTGGTGGGTTTGATCTCTCCCTGTGGAATTGACATTAATAGAGCAGAGACATTAGAATAGATATAATAGAACAGAGACAAGAATGATAGATTTTAAATGAAGAGAAATCTCACATGGAGAATCTATCTAACTATCACCTAGCTGTCTATCTGTATGTATGTCTGTCTGTCTGTCTATCTATCTAACAATCATCTGTCTGTCTGTCTATCTAATTCAATTCAATTCAAAATTACTTTATTGGCATGACTGTAAACAATACAATATTGCCAAAGCTTGGAATACATAAAATAATGATAATAACATAAACATAATAGAATTATAACATATTATATAATAACTTACATTTATATAAATAGTGTAACAAATTAGAAAATGTGAGAACATTTTGATACCACAGTGTTTTATATATATATATATATATACACACACACACATTACTGAGGTCCACTGTGGTGGACAGTATAGGGAAACACACTGAGGTCAGACACAATACACACACATTCAGCTGCTGTCTCTCAGCTCTGGCACACACACACACACATCTCTGTCCCTCTCCTAATATTATCGTTATCTGTTCTACTTCAGTCATGGCTGTAAAGTTCTTTATTAAGTTAGTGAACTTATTTAAGTAGAGGTCTCTGATTGAGATGTATTTGTGACAGTGTCAGATCTATCTGTCTGTCTGTCTGTCTGTCTGTCCGTCCGTCCGTCCGTCCGTCCGTCCGTCCGTCCGTCCATCTATCCATCGCAATGCTCTTACCACTGAGCTACAGGAAAGCTATCTATCTATCTATCTATCTATCTATCTATCTATCTATCTATCTATCTATCTATCTATCTATCTATCTATCTATCTATCTATCTATCATCTATCTATCTATCTATCTATCTATCTATCTATCTATCTATCTATCCATCCGTCTATCCATCCATCCATCCATCCATCCATCCATCCGTCTATCTATCTATCATCTGTCTGTCTATCTATCTGTCTATCTATCTGTATGTCTGTCCATCCATCCATCCATCCAAACAAACAGACAGAAATTTTGTACCTCAGATCAGTTGGTGTTTGTCGTCCCTTAAGGTTTATTATCTGCTCTATAGAGGCGTCACTCTTCATGGACACACAGCTGGACTCTGAGTTTGATCTCTCCCTGTGGAATCAACATTAATAGAGCAGAGACATTAGATTAGAGATACTAGAACAGAGACAATAATTATTATAGTCGATTTACTGTAACATGTACATAAACCTCACTTAGAGAATATTGTCTAAGAGAAGCTTCAGAAATGTTGAAGAGTGTTGACATTGGACAAGGATAATGTTATTCTGTGTACAGAGATCCTCAGGGTCCTAATATATATCAGAACAAGAATATGAGAAAACCACTCAGATACCCTGGCAAACACCCAGAACATCCAGATATATAAAATACATAACACTACAGTTTTTCTCAATCGCTTTTTCTCAATTCTCAAATAAGACTTTTTTTCTCTCTCAAAACAAGTTCAGATCTCTGAACAATTCGCTTTTTGCTCTCAGAAGATTTGAATTTCTTATTAATTTAAGCAAATTGCATGTGCTTTGGTACATGTGTGCAAAAGAGTAAGTACAGTTGTCTACAATTTGCACATGGCCTGTTGATCAAAACTGACGAGTTGATTCTCAGTGAAACTGACAAACTCTTCACAACTTCTAAACATTCTTAAATCGTGTGAGCTATCGCATGCAAAATGATCCATTAAGTGATCAATATCTTTCAGACATGTTATATTCCATAAATATTTATGACATGAAATGTTTGTAATGTTTGCTAAATTGGCAAATGACCTGCTGTTGTAAAGAAATAGGAATCATAATCTTACCAAACAACCAACCAATCAAGTTTAGAAACTAATATATATATATATATATATATATATATATATATATATATATATATATATATAGAGAGAGAGAGAGAGAGAGAGAGAGAGAGAGAGAGAGAGAGAGAGAGATAGAGAGAGAGAGAGAGATGTAACAGCCTGCCACAAACTACGAGAGTTAGCCAGTGGACAAAACTAAAGTCAGAATCATTCTTATCTTTACTGAATGTTGGTACAAATGTACAAAGGTGTTTTTGTTTTTGTTTTTTTGTTTAGTTTTTTCTTGTTTATATAAATGTATTCATGCATTTGTTTACTGATTGATTTATTGCCTTTATTGATTATTTGTTCATTGCTTATGTAATGGCCAATGCTTTGGCAATCCTGTACAAGTCATGCCAATAAAGTCCATTTGAATTTGAATTTGAATTTGAATTTGAATTTGAATTTGAGAGAGAGAGAGAGAGAGAGAGAGAGAGAGAGAGAGAAAGAGTTTGCTGAGAGCACAATCACCACCATTTTTAAACATGGAGGAACGTCACACCTCTGATCAGCAGCAGCTACATCAGTGTTGCTTAAATACATTTGTATTTTTACATAAATTGTTTTCTAGAAATGTGTTACACGTAAACTAAAAATTCTTGTCATGGAAGAGCAATAGTAAGATATGTAACTAAGAAGATATGTACTGTATGTGTTAGAGAAAAACATAATAGAGTGTGTAAAAATTAACAAGCATCTGAGAATTTTCAGTTTACATGTAACACATTGCTGTAAAAATAAATATACTGAATAAATACAAATGTTAATTTTCTTTTTGTGTAGTAGAGTGTTGACTTTTCCCAGTCAATGTTTACCTACTCTCTGAATCTGTGTTTACACAGACGAAACTGGCATTCTTATTTGCATGGTGAAAACACATTTAAACATTTTGACCAGTGTGGCTCAAACGATGACAAAAACACTTGGCATTGGCCAATTAACTGACACATTAACTAGGTTTTGAAGCATGAATTAAATGTTTTGGGTGAGAAACTACGTTTTGCAGACATGCTGTACAGTTCTGATGTTCCAGTGAACAGTTGTGACAATCAAACTTACAGTTTAGAGAATGTTTCGAAAAATGTGCCAAAGCGATAGAGAAAAACTGTAATATAATTTTAAGATTCTGAAGTACCTGCATCCTGGAGATAACTCTCCATCTGTGAATGTGTGTGTGTCGTCCATGATTCATTCAGTCTTCATGCAGTTTCACGGGTAACACTGATGAGTCAGAATTTACATTTCATTTGCAATTTACTTGAAGTTTACACTAACTTACTTTTTCAAACTTGTTTACAAATAAATAAATAAAAACATTTCCCTATTTGTTTGCCCTTTATCATTTAACATTACAGATGTTAAAGTAAAATAAAATGTTAAAACATTCCCTGTACTTATTTTTAGGTAATTTAAATATGTAAACTACTCAATTTTATGTTTAACAATTTTTTTAGTTGTGGCTTTTATAACATTGGATATTTTAAAAGTAATTTTCTCCAGTACCGATAATTAAACTGTGTAATTTACATATATAGGGCATGTGTCCACCAAAAAGAAAATTCAATATTATAATAATTTCAAGAAATTCATGTTTCATTAAGTACATGATGTAGGTTTTTACAAGTTATTGAAAGCATTTGAAGCATTTAAAGCTCACTCACCTGGAGTTACTGTAGTTTACCGCAGTTTCCCAATATCACTGAGTTTCCGTCTCGAACTGGATATTCCTGCAGAGGAACTAAATATTAAACACTTTGATGCTCGAGTTTTCTGCCGATCGTTTTATGCCCTGATGTAAAATGGCGCACAGTAAAACTCTGAAAATACTTTCACTTCTGACAGCTAAAGTTGCTAAACCTGTTTGGTGAGAAAAATCCAGCTCATGTCATCTAGTTCAGAAACAGCTCAGGTATGAGTGAGAATAATACCTCACTAGTTTTGAACAGTTAACATTTATAGATTTTATGATTATGAGTTGGCACATTTTAAAACATTTTTTTTTTTTTTTTTTTTTTTTAGGGTAGGAAGTTATTAGCTTGGGTTATTTAATCTCATGAATATTAAGTTATGCACAAAGAAGATCATAACATCTTGGATCTTTATATTAAAAGTAGAGTATTTACCCATTTCAAAATGTAATAAAAACAACAATTTTTTTTTTTTAAAGTGCAGAAATCATTTCAGTAGCAAATCAAGTTCTTATTATACAGTGATTTCAAGGAGTTAATTCTGTACATAACAGAGCCATTTTAATTTATAAAGATGTTTTTACTCTTGCAGATGTGAATTATGAAGGAAAATATGTGAGAAAAAAAAGGCAGAATGAAGTTTTGTTGCCAAGAGAACGTAGTAAACCTGGAGTGTAATCTGATACTTCTACCCGCAGTAAACAACAGATGAACTGATGACACACGTAATTATACAAAATTAGAATATTAAGGAAAAAAAGAAGAAATAATGACTAATGCGTAGCCTTCAGTATCTTGACTCTTTAGTCTTTACCAGAGTAGATTTACATTTAGTCATTTAGCTTTTGTCCAAAGCGACTTACAATTTAGGACTAAATTGTCATTGTGAAGAGACAAAAACAATGGGTAGGGAGATCATTACCCCAGCATGGAACCGTGAATGAGAATGTTTTGGAAAGTGATTTTGTGGCTCTCTGTGATGGAACCACGAGACGTCGCTCGTTGACTGATCGTAGGCCTCTGGTAGGGATGTAGGCTCGTAGGAGTGACTGTACGTTCACACCGCCGCCGACTTGAGCTGCAAAGAAGCTCTGGCCGCCCTGTCAAGGACGCTTGTCAAAAGGTACGGGGAAGCTTGTTGACGCTTGTTGACGCTTTGGCCGCTCTGAAGTCTGTGTCACACCATGAAATGTAAACAGAAAAAAAAACAAGCAATACATTGACACTAGAAACCTTTTATAATGACAGCATTTTTATAACCGTTTTGGTCACATTTGGTCGGGGAAAAAAATAATTGGCTATTATTATTATTATTATTATTATTATTATTAATAGTGAGAGTGCGCGCTCGCGCTCGCGCTCGCGCTCTCTCTCTCTCTCTCTCTCTCTCTGCTCGTTCGTATATATGCCCTGTCAAGCGCGCCCTGTTAAACTGACAGGACTTAAAACACATGCAAATGATAAACTTTCACTCTATGATGGTTAAACTGTGCAATTATTCCGATAATGATAGGAAACCCAGCAACGGCGATGATCAGCTTCTCCATTTTCTCGGGACTAATGTTTTGGTAGGAACGAAAGTTTACATCGTATGTTTCTCCGGAATCAGCCAGCGCAAAGGACGTCTATATTCTGATTGGTTTATGGCGTTTTGCCGCTGCTTGCCGCTGAACCGCGTCATAGGTCATTAGCATAAAGTTGAGCTACTTTCAACTTTCTGATTGACGCTCAAAACGCTCAAAACGCCCAAAACGCCCAAAACGCGACGCCGATGGATTTGACGCTCCTTGCAGCTGAGAGAAGCCAGCTTCCATTGAAAATGAATGACTTCCGGAAACTTTGGAAGCTCAAGTCGGCGGTGATGTGAACGTATAGTGAGTGAAAGTAGGAGGGAGCTAAGCCTGTGACAGATCTGTAACTGTAAGTAGGAGGGAGCTGAGCCTGTGATAGATCTGTAACTGTACGTTCACACCGCCGCCGACTTGAGCTGCAAAGAAGATCTGGCCACCCTGTCAAGGACGGTTGTCAAAAAGTACGGAGAAGCTTGTTGACGCATGTTGACGCTTTGGCCGCTCTGAAGTCTGTGTCACACCATGAAATGTAAACAGAAAAAAACAAGCAATACATTGACACTAGAAACCTTTTATAATGACAGCATTTTTATAACCGTTTTGGTCACATTTGGTCGGGGAAAAAATAATAGTTAGCTATTATTATTATTATTATTATTATTATTATTATTTGCATCTGTGCAATTGGTCAAATCGGTGTTACCGTGAGCGAATGAATTGCATTCCCGCTTAAAACGAGCGTTCGTAAATATTTCCAATAAAAGTTGCGCTCATCCTCAAATGTGCATCACTGGATCATTATGGATCATCGCGAAGTTGTTGTGTTTGGTGCTGCTGTACTGTATTTGCGGAGAAGACGTCGGACTCTGAGATTCTGGGTTCATGCCACCCTCCAGGACCGTTATCAATTCGGAGAGTATCACCGGCTGGTGCAGCAGCTGCGGCTTGATAACGAGAGATTCCAGCGGTACTTCAGGCTGGACACGGAGCAGTTTGACAGCGTACTGTCAAAAGTGGGGCTGCTCATCATGATGAATAGCACTAATTACCGTCGTGCAATATCTCCTGCCGAGCGTCTGGCTATTTGCCTGCGGTTCTTGTCCACAGGGGACTCCCATCGCACTATTGCTGCCAGCTACCACATGGGAGTGTGCACTGTGTCCAACATTGTCCCCCAGGTCTGCAGGGTCATTTGGGATTCCATGGTGGAGGAGTACATGCCAGTGCCCACCACGGAGGATTGGCTGAGTATCGCAAAGGGGTTTTACCAGCGTTGGGCTTTCGCCAACTGCCTTGGATCCATTGATGGGAAACATGTGGTCATTAAGTCTCCTGACAATTCAGGGTCCATGTATTTTAACTACAAGGGGACTTATTCAGTTGTGCTTCTGGCAGTGGTAGATGCCCAATACTGCTTTCGGGTAGTGGATGTGGGCAGCTACGGGAGGACGAGTGATGGCGGTGTCCTGGCCAACTCCACCTTCGACCAGGCACTACTGGACGGGAGTCTTGGCCTGCCACAGGATGCTCTGCAGCCACATGTTTTTGTTGCTGATGAGGCCTTCCCACTGCGCCCCAACCTCATGAGGCTTTTTCCTGGCTCCAGCCACTCTGGCAGGCGCAGAGTATTCAACTTCAGGCTGTCACAAGCAAGGCTGATTGTTGAGAATACCTTTGGTATTCTCACGTCTCAATGGCGTATGTACAGAGGAGTCATTGGCATCAGCCCTGCAAATGTGGACGCCTGTGTGAAGGCTACCTGTGTCCTGCATAATTTCCTGAGGAGGACCTCCAAGACGCCAACCAGGGCAACTGCAAGACGTGCAGGACCACCACCAGCTGCAGACAGGGAAGTTGCTGGCCTACAGGCAGTAACCCGAGTGGGCAGCAACAACTCCGCACGGGAGGCCATCCGTGTCCGGGAGACATATACCTCCTATTTCTCCACCGAGGGAGCTGTCAGCTGGCAACCTGGAGTATAAGCCTAGTGCTACAAACGGCTCTTTTAAGAGCCACCAATTACACTAAAAGCATAGTTTCAATAGCTAAGCACCTATACACTTTTAAATAGGGATGCACCGATCTGATACTCAGTATCGGTATCAGCTCCGACACTGCCATTTTTTCAGAATCGGGTATCGTTCAGATGAGGCCGATCCAAATCCGATATTGTGCAATCTGAAATGTGAGCTGCGCTAATGACACCAGCCAGCCTAAAATTAATTTCACATTAATACATTTAAATTACCTTGTTCTGTTTAGCCTATTACAGTTTGTTTTAGTCTATATAAAGGAATTCATTTAATTTAATTTAAACTGTTCGTTAATTGAAATGTGTGATGCTGTTATTGAAAAGTATGCTAGCGCGTTCTTTATTTATTACAGTAGTTTGTTCATTTAAATTTAGTTTTTCTTTATTTAAATTTAGTTTTTTCTTTATTTAAATTTCGTTTTTCTTTATTTAAATTTCGTTTTTCTTTATTTAAATCTACCCTTTACTGTGTTAGTAATCTGTTAGTTTACTGCTTCCCGCTCGCGCTGTTCTGTAGTTTATTATAAGTTTATTAATTGTGAACGTGTCGCGTCTCGCGTGTATTGCACCAAATGCGAAGTGAAGTCGAAGCACCCTTGTGAAGTCGATTGGATGAAATAATCAAAATGCAAACAGACAGACAGACACATTCCTGCCTTTATTAGAGAGAAGAATATATTCAGCCCCTCTCTCTCCGAAACTCAAAAAATGGTATTCGGACCAGCCCTCGTTTCTGCCTCATTAAACAGCTGTGCTATACATTTAAAAAATGTCTCAATTGTATAGTAGGATTTAAAAAATAATATGAAACACACAACCATGAATGTTGAAAATATTTTACAATATTTATTGGGAAAAAAACAATTCATACAACGTAACTTTTTTTATTTTTATTAATAAGCTAGTTGATGAAAATGCTTGCATAGTGACTAAACATTTACTCTTGAGCGAGCTAACAAAAACTTGGTCCCAAAAGGGCCTTTAACGTCAGAACAGGGGGCAGCTGACAGCACTGCAAGGGTAACAAGCTTACTAACACCCCTCACAGTGTTGTCAGCTGCACCCCGTTCCTCTCATCCCAAGGGTCAACCTCACGACACTTTGCCTCATACACCAGGCGGTGCATCTCAAACTTGAGATCCTGCCTTGTTCTTAAAGGCAGGGTTCTAAAGTCTTCCTGCAGGCTTTTAAAAAAAAATAGCTATCACTATCGTCAGGAGGAGGGGGAGGAGGAGAAGGGCTGGGGACAGGTCCCGGTCTGTTGCTCACAGCCTCCAATACTGTGATCAGTCTCTCCTCAAAGTCAGAGGTGTGGGGTCTCTTCCTTCTCAGGGCGGGCTGGCTTGCTCTCTGCACTGGTGTGCTGTCTGATGCCTGAAGCTCTGGTGCCTGCTCTTGTGCCTGCTCTTGTGCCTGAAGCTCTGGTGCCTGCTCTTGTGCCTGAAGCTCTGGCGTCTGCTCTGGTGCCTGACTGTGCCCGGCCACTGTCCTCACGCTCCTCTGGCCACTGTCCACTGTCATCTAGGGCTTCCCCTCCCCCATATTACTGGACGTTGGCCGGTCCTCCATGAAAGGATTGAGGAAGCCCATGACCGCACTGTACCACCATGGCCAGGCACTGCTTGCACCCGCGCCACTCCTTCGCCTATCTTTTTCCTTCTTTCTTTCCTTCCTGAACATGCCCCTCAAGCTCTTCCATTTCTTTTTGCAATCCTCAGCTAGTGAACAGACAACAGAAAAAAACCATAAGCAATGTGAATATTCAACATCACAGAGCAGAGCAGCTTCTTTACATGAAAAGGCCTATGGCACGCGTTGTGTAATTATCTCGGCAGTTTAGGATATCGCACAAGATTTGTCAACACAGAAAACATTTCATCACTGGAGAGTTTTTTTTTCCAACACCATCGTCTTAATTGGTTTTGATTAATATGCGCGAGGGAGAGAGAGCAAGAGGTGTTGTTTGAAGACGGTGAAGGTGAGTGCGCGCGCGCATGTGCGGCCGGGGCTCTCTTTCTGCTCGTTCTTATATATGCCCTGTCAAGCGCCGCCCTGTTAAACTGACAGGATTAAAAACACATGCAAATGATAAACTTTCACTCTATGATGGTTAAACTGTGCAATTAATCCGCGAATCACATTCGTCAAGGGCCGGGGAACAGCTGGCCCGGACGGTCAATGAATCACAGATCAACTACGATAGCCCACCTATTCTTGACATCGCACATCCTGCGATGTGACTATCGTGGATTCGTACATCGCGATATCGATGCTTAACCCTCTGAGGTCGAGAAACGCGCCGACGCGTTTTGCTGGATTTTTTTCACATAGCAGCAACATAAACTTAAATTACTCCGTCATTTATGGTTATACAGAAAAAAGAAATATAAAAAAAGAATCTGTGATATTTCTACTTTTGTATGTGTCCACTTACAATCAAATCAAAACATTGTGCTTTTGTAAAATAAAGAAAATAAACAGGGTGTGCGTTCTGCCTCTCCGTCGCGGTGAACTTTTTTTTCTTGAGCACGTCTATAAACATTCAGGAGTGTTGTGTTTCCCTGCTTTGCTGTTCCTTCATACAGACACTGAAACGTCTGCAACAGATCTGATTTAAATGTGCTTTGGACCAGTTGAGAATCACAACTAAAAGAATAAATTAGATTACAACATAAATTAAAGAAGTAAAAGTGATAGTAAAATATCTTTACAACAGAAATGTTGTACCTCAGATTAGATGACATGTGTCTTCCTGTAAATGTTTCTCGAGTGCCTGTAGACTGTTCACTAATTATGGACAAACATGGACAGAACAGAGACAATACAACAGAGTTGAGAAAACAGAGACAAGAATTCATATAGAGTCATTCTGTGTTGCCTCAACCAGAGGACCCTGGACAGACATGTAACTTTTGATTTATTTTTCTGGTGAAATAAATTCAATGGGACTCTGCAGCACCTTTTATGTTTATTTTTCTCAAAGTTTGTATGCCTGTAACTCAAAACGTATGAAAGATATCTCAATATCCTATTAGATTTTGGTTCCCAACAGACTTTTCTTTTGATATCTTTTTTTTAATAATAATTTTTAAAGCCATCTCAATGTGGCTCCATGTGCAGATTGTTGAATTTAACTAAATTGAATTTCTTAGTGATCAAAAAACAAATGTGGGTCACTTTGGATAGATCTAATACTTGTATTTGAAGAGGAATGTCTGAAGAACTAATAATGTTGAAATGTAAAAGGTAAAAATTTACCTTTTTTTTCAATCATTTAAATACAATAATTGAAAACTCTCATTTCGACTCCCCTCGACAAAATAGTGGATTCATCAGTAAATAATTGTTAATGGCATATAATACAGTTTTTTATGCTCATCACTGTTTATCATTCTTCAGAAAAAACAAAACCAAAAAAAAAAAAAAAAATTTATCCAGAAACTTCAGAAATTTGGTTGATTTGACACAGAATTACCCTATAGTTGATTTTACATGTAAATAAACCTCTCACAGAGATCTATGTATCTATCTATGTATCTATGTATCTATCTATCTATCTATGAAATGTTGTACCTCAGATCAGTTGATGTGTGTTTTCCCTCAAATTTCACTGGCTGTCTCATAGACCAGTCACTCTTCATGGACACACAGCTGGACTCCGGTGAGATTGATCTGTCACCCTTAAACTGACTTTAATAGAATAGAAACAAAAGAACAGAGACAATAATTCTTAGACTATATTACAGTAGATAAAGTAGACAGTAGATACATTTAGATAAACCTCACATTGTAACGCTAGGTTCCCAAATTAAGACGAAGATTAAGCAGATTCAAATAACAAGAGGATTTATTCCAAACGTGTTAAGCCGACGTACAAAACACTTGACACAAACAATAACCGACCGTGAACACAGAACAGTGAGGAACTTAGGGTGCTTTCACACTGGCAGTTTAGTTCGGAATGGAGCACGGTTTGCATGAAAAATAGCTAATGTGAACGCTGTCATGTGGACCCAGGTGCGCACTGGGGTACCGAACCCAAGACAACATGGAGGAGGTGGTCTGAGTTGAATATGAAAGCAACACAGACTTGGGTGTGCACTTTCTCAGGAAGTAAAGTTACTTGCACATCCGTTTTAGCTGATTATGATGTATTTAGTTAAGTAAAACACATGTAAGGGGTGACAGTGTTGATGATTTACCTTGGATTCGAGCGAGAGTGAGCCTGCAGTATATTTGCGCATAGCGCGTGGAGTCAGGGCAACAAATTAATGGAAATCCACTGTCTCCTCAAGAGTGCGTTTGCAATCAGCAGAAAGCCAAACGTGACACACAGTAAACATGTGTGTAATGATGAGGCAGTGTCGTTGAGATCCATTTGCAGTATCTTTATTGGTAATAGTAAACATTACACAATCAGGCAGGGGTCAATCACCAGCAAAGGATATATCTGAGGCAGTCCACAATCGTAGTCGATGGGCAGGCAGATAATCAGGGCAGGCAGCAAACAGTAATGCATAAATCAAGTCAAACGAAGCAGGGTCACATTGGCATGAAACAGAGGGTCAAAACGAGTAGAATAGTCCAGGATCAGTAAACGAGGAATCAGTATAAACAGGGAAAATGCTCCGAAATGTCAACCAGGGTGAGACAAGACTTCGCAATGAAGCAGTGGAGAAGTGCTGTATAAATACTCCGGGTGATGAGTGGCAGGTGTGCAGATAATCAGTCTGGGTGATGAGTGGCAGGTGTGTAGATAATCAGTACCAGGCACGGGGTCATGGGAAATGGAGTGAAAATGTGTAATGTTAATATTCGGAAGATGGAGCCCTCTGGTGGCGAGTGGGAGGAACCACAGAGGCTTGATTCGTGACAGAGCCCCCTCCCTGTGAGCGGCTCCTGACGCGAGGAGGAGGTTGATGCCGGGGTCTTCCTCGAGCTCGAGGGGCTGGTTTTCCCAGATGGGTCCTATGAAACTCTGCCGTAAGAGATTGGTCGAGAATGTCCTCGGAATTGACCCAGGACCTCTCTTCCGGGTCATACCCCTCCCAGTCCACGAGGTAATGGAGAACTTCCATGATGAACAGCCTTCTCGCTGTCTATGATGATGGTCACTGGTCACTGATTTCCTCTTCTACCTCCCCTCTTGGACCACCAGCAGGCTTGAGCAAGGAAACATGAAAAGTGGGTGAGATACGGTAACTAGAGGGTAAAGCCAATTGATATGAAACAGGAGTAATTTGCTTAACTATTTTGAAAGGACCCATGAACCTGGGAATGAGTTTTCTGCATGCCAGCCGAAAACAAAGACGAAGGTCTCTTGAAGAGAGCCAGACCCATTGACCTGGAAGGTGTGTAGGATTGGGACGATGGCGGCAATCAGCTTGTTCCTTTTGTCTTCTAATAGCTCGTTGTAGATGGACATGGGCTTCGTTCCAGGTAGCTTCACTTCTTTGTAGCCAGTCATTGATTGCGGGAAGTTCAGTGGGCTCTCCTGACCATGGAAATAAAGGGGGCTGGATGCCGAGGACACATTGAAAGGGAGTCATGCCAGTAGAAGATTTGCGGAGGGAGTTCTGTGCATACTCAGCCTATAGTTGGAAGTGACTCAAGTCTGCTAGATTCTGGTGACAGTAGGATCTTAGAAATCGTGTGAGTTCTTGATTGAGGCGTTCTGTTTTACCGTTTGATTGTGGGTGATAACCAGATGTGAGACTGACATTAATGTTAATAAAGTAAATAAATAAAGTTGACGGAAGAATGCTGATACACGAGAGGTGAATTGGGGTCCTCGGTCTGAAACAATGTCCTCAGGTAAGCCATAAAACCGGAACACATAATTGCATAGCTGTTCAGCGGTTTCAAGAGCCGTGGGCAGTTTGGGTAAGGGAATGAGTCGACAAGCTTTGGAGAAGCGATCTATTACTGTGAGTATGGTGGTGTGGTTTTGGGAATTGGGGAGATCGGTGACAAAGTCAAAGTCCAGGGACATTAAGGAATGGGTAATGGTTGTAGTAGTCCGGCTGGTGGTTGTTTGGAGGGTTTGGATACATTACAGGTAGAACAGTTCTGGACAAATGAGATAGTATCTTTCTGCATGGAAGGCCACCAGAAGCGATTTGTGAAGAGTTGAAGTGATACCTGGATGGTGGGAACTGAGTGATGAATGAACGTGTTGGGTGACCTTCTTGTCTAAGGGTGGTGGAACATTTGTCTTGTCGGGTGGACAGTCTGGTGGAGGTGGATCTGATCTTTGGGCCTCTGTCAATTCTGTAAGAATGTCCCATTGAACCGGATGGAGGAAGGATGAGAGTGGGTGATATGGTGGATTCGTTGGATGGTTGTTAATGAAATGATTCATGTTCCCGAGAGAGAGCGTCAGCCTTGATATTCTTTGACCCAGGTCGATAGGTGACTGTGAAATTGAACCATGTTAAGAACAACACCCACCTTGCCTGCCTTGGATTGAGTCTTTTCGTGGAATGTAGATATTCGAGGTATCTGCGGTCAGTGATTACCAGGAAAGGATGCTTGGCTCCTTCCAACCAGTGTCGCCATTCCTCGAAGGCTGCTTTCATGGCTAACAGTTCACGGTTCCCAACATCATAATTTTGTTCGGTGGTGGTGAGCTTACTTGAAAAGTAGGCACAAGGAAACATCTTAGGAGGTGTACCTTGGCGTTGAGAGAGAACAGCACTGATGCCAGTGTTGGATGCATCTACTTCTACAGTGAACTCGAGCTTGGGATAAGGATGATGCAATATGGGAGCACTGGTGAACCGGTTCTTGAGGTCTTGGAAAGCCTGTAAAGCTGCTGGTGACCAGATTAATCTTCGTCCTCCTCTCTTTTTCATGGATGTCAGGGGAGCTGCGATTGTACTGAAGCCTCTTATAAATCATCTGTAGAAGTTAGCAAATCCCAGAAATTGTTGCAGCTCTTTGATCGTGTTGGGTTGTGGCCATTTTAACACTGCCTGTACTTTACTGTCATTCATAGCAACCCCTTCTGGACTGATTTCGTACCCAAGAAATAATACAGAAGTTTGGTGGAACTCACATTTCTCTGCCTTGGCGTATAGTTGCTGAGAGATTAAGCATTGTAGGACCAGACAAACGTGATTGACATGCTCTTCAAGGGAATCTGAGTAGATGAAGATGTCATCAATATATACAATAACCCATCTGTTTAACATATCTCTGAAGGTGTCGTTGATGAATGCCTGGAACACAGAAGGACTATTGGACAACCCGAAGGGCATAACCAGATATTCATAGAGCCCTGTAGCAGTAGAGAAAGCTGTCTTTCATTTGTCACCATCTCGAATACGAATGAGGTTGTAGGCATTTCTGAGGTCAAATTTAGTGAAATATTTGGCTGAGCGAAGTTGTTCGAGGACTGCTGGAACTAGCGGAAGAGGGTAGCGATACTTGACTGTTATTTCATTGAGCCCTCGATAATCGATGCAAGGGCGAAGACCTCCATTCTTCTTACTGACGAAGAAGAAACTGGCTGAAGCTGGTGAAGTAGATGGTCGAATAAATTCCTTAGCTAATTCCTCTTCGATGTATGACTTCATGGCGTCAGATTCTGGTTGTGATAGGGGAAAGATGCAACCTTTGGGGGGCGTTGAACCTGGGATGAGTTCAATGCTGCAATCGCTGGATCGATGAGGTGGAAGTTGAGATGCTTTGTTCTTGCTGAAAGCTTCTTGAAGGTCGGAAATATTCAGATGGAAGGTTTGGGACAGTATTTGTTTCCTGAAGTACAGTGACAGATTGAATAGGAGTGGGAGCGATGGATTGAAGACAGTTTTGTTGACATTTATCAGACCAATGAGTGATTTGTCTATCGGTCCATGAGATTTGTGGGCCGTGTTGTTGTAACCATGGAAGACCAAGAATTATGGGATGGTTAGGTGACTGAATGAGGAATAGCTGAATGGTTTCTGCGTGTACGGATCCTGTGCGTAGTGTAACGTCTCTGGTAGAGTAAGCAACATGACCTGCACCCAGAGGTCGTCCGTCTTGCGCTGCCACTGCCAACGCAGATTCACAGAGTATTAGGAGAATGAGATGAGACTGGGCAAAGTCATTGTCTATAAAATGACCTGCTGCTCCCAAATCAATCATGGCCGTGGTTATCACGGATTTCCCAGAAAACATTAAAGTCACTGATAATTCGACATATGATGAAGAGCGAGAATTAGATCTTGGAGAACTTACAGCAGTGGTATTTGGAGGAGATGGTCGCTTGGGACAGAATGCTTTAAGTTGTCCTGGTTGACCACAATGCAGACAGAGGCTCTGTTGTATGCGTCATTCTCTTTCTTCAGAAGTGATGCGTGTTAGTCCGATTTGCATGTGTTCAGGATCGTGCGCGTCAGGAGATGTTGTGGTGTGTTAAGCCAGATTTCTAGTGGGTCAGCGTGATCAAATCAAATTGTCAACGCGGATGGCCAGATTAATGAATTGATCCAGAGTTGCTCCTTCATCGTGACAGGCAAGTTCAGATTTGAGCTCCAGATTTAGACCATTGCAGAACAGTAACTTTAAAGTGGTTTCAACCCAGTCAGTTTGTGCTGCCAACGTGCGAAAAGTGAGCGCAAACTCAGCCGCCGTTCTCCCTCCTTGTCTGAGACATAACAGTTGAGCACCAGGACTCTTTCCTTCTTCTGGATGATCAAACACTTCACAGAATCGTTGTAGGAAGACAGAGAATGAAGAAAAGGGAGACTGACCACCGTTCCACATTGCCGTTGCCCACTCCAGAGCGCGGCCAGTTAACCCTCTGAGGTCTGAGGTGTTTTTGGGGCCCTGGAGGTGTTCTGACATGCTCTGACATTTGTTTTTTTTTCAGTTATTTATAAACATGTTAATGGCAAAAGTGTAAATTCACTCTATATAACACAAACAGGGCTAGCATAATATCTGATCAACATGCTTGTAAATCTTTGTATTTTTAAGAGAATAATGTTTATGCGTGGTTATTTAAAAAAAATTTCAGCAACTTTCTTTTTTTAAGAACACAAAACACATTCTAAATATGTGCCCACAAGACTCTTGACTAATATATGTTGTCGTTTCTAGTTCTGGCTTCAAAATGATGTGAAATTCATCCTGCCTGATCGTTCTCTTAAAACAATACATTGATTTAAACATTGTAAAACAGTTTTTTTTTGTCAGAAGAGGTTTATGCGTGGGAGGGGTAATCGCTCATCAATATTAATGAGATTCAGACCAGGGGTGTGACATAGACACTTCCCCAATGACTAATGGGCCATCAAGAGAGGCAGCCTGAACAAAGAGGAGATTCAAAGGTTTTGTTTTTCACTGTTTTATTGTAATTCCTCTATGAGGAGGAACTAAATGTTTTAAATTTGCAATGTTTTAAACTCAGCTGTGGTCCAGGTTCCCGTGCAGGCAGGAATCTCAGAGTCTGTGGAACCATATCAATGTCAGTCTCTGTTTTCCATGACAGAGTAGACAGCTTGTTGCTTGTCTGAATGTTTGTCTTGGCCCTCTTTGCAACAGGTGTCTGATGATCACCATCACCTTTATAGCTGTAAAACAAACAAACAACTGTGAGCATGTTTATTACACAAAATATAACAACTGCATTTCAATCATTATAAGTAACATTGGCCAGATGCAAAGCCATACAGACACATAATGTTTGTATGGACTATGTAAAACCAGAATATGTAAACAGAATTATACTAATATCTGAAAGAAAGGGAATAAGTGTACTTACTTTTAAGTTGTTCTCAAAACTGAACGACACCTGTCGCGTGCCCTCCCAGTGCGAGTTGCAGGTGAGGGTGAGAGTGATGCTACCACATTCCTATAAAAATAATAATATTAATATTAATAAAGGTTGAACAAAGTACTATGCCAGCACATGCATAACTGATGGACAGTCAGCATTTTGGTAAAACAACAAAAATAAGCTCTTTTATACTAACATTACCAATCACTAATTGTAATATTGTGCATACATAACAAGTATATAAACAAAATTGGTCTAACATCTGTAAAATAGTGGGTAAATATGTACTTACTCCTTCTGATTTCTGTCTGTGTTGCTGCGTGCCCTCTTAGTGCGAGTTGCAGTGAGAGGTGAGAGTGAGCAACCTACATCATTCCTTTCAAAAAAAAGTTGAAAACTATTATTATCATATAGAGTACTATTCCAGCACATGCACAACTGATGGGCATTAGCATGCTGATAAGATAGATTATCAACCAACCTCCAAAAATAAATAAATAAACTCATACAGGCTCATATTGTAATAAGTATATAAACAAAATTGCACAAACATTGGTAAATATGTACTTACTCTTTCTGACGTTCAACTGTGTTGCTGCGCGCCCTCCGAGTTGCAGATGAAGGAGATGCAGCATTCCTGTTTTAAAAAAAGTTGAAAACTATTATAACATAAATATTTCAAAGTATATTACCATTAGTCTATATGAATAAATGATGCAAATAATTGTAGACACGTGCTGTAGGCATATATTGTGTGTAATGGGCCATTACGGAGATAGCACAACGCAAACATTAACACATTTGCAATTCATCAGCTGGGCATATTTACACATTTCAGCACATACACACATTTGCAATAGATATTTGCAAGCACTCTTCATTTAAATATAAATTACTCTGAATGGAAAGTATGGAAATGGTCCAACCAGTAAAATCTGTAGCCTACGTTTATTTAAAATAGCTTGTCAACTAATTTCTCTGTACTGTAGGCTAATTGGCCTACGTGTTGTAGCCTAGTCATTAAAATTAAATAAAACAATTTAGTTCATATTTAGGTTTAAATAAAATCTTTTTTTTTTTATTTCATTTATGTTGATTATATGAAAAGTGAAAAGCATGAGTCAGATCATGCGCAATCGCGAGACAAATGGAGTGGGCAGAGAAGATTTTGACCATTTCATTAAGTTTATTTTTTGTATAAAGCCTTTCTTTAAAGTGAATTTCGTTTTATATTAATTGTATCTTAATTTTAATAGTTGTTTCATCAACCAAATGCCTGTATTTAAAACATAAGAATTAAAAATAGCAGGAACTGGAGGCCTCATAAATGAACCCAAACTCATAAGCTTTGCCTAAAATACCAGAGAAATATATAGAAAGCTCGAAATGTGTTATTTTAAACAAAACTATTAAAAACGAAAGAAAACAGACTGCATGAAGCCTCTCTCCTACTTTATAAAGCATAGCCTACACAATTTAAATATAATTACTCTGAATGACAAGTATGGAAATGGTCCAACCAGTAAAATATGTAGCCTACGTTTATACAAAATAGCTTGTCAACTAATGCAAGTAAATTTAAAAAGACTTACTCATCCGAAATATCCACGGCTGGATCAAGTCGCTCTTCAAAAAAACGTTCGTTGTCAGAGTCCTGTTCTTCTTCTGAGGAAAAAGTGAACTCTTCATTGCTATCCAGGACGAGCTGAAGGGCTGTGTGTCATCTTCCAACGGCGCAGGAAAGTGAGTGAAAGAAACTTGCTGGTTTTAAGGCATTTCAGGGGGCTTTTTACCTTATTTTGCATAGATCACCTCAGCACATTATCTTATGAATAGCGCGCTCTGCGAGTGGGTGTGAACTCATTTCAGGGGGCGTTTACCTTATTTGGCATATCACCTCAGCACATTATCTTATGAATAGCGCGCTCTGCGAGAGGGCGTGAACTAATTACAGATAATTAGATGAGACGGGAGAAACTGTACTTCTCTTTAGTTTCATACAGATTACATTGCAGGAGAATATTTGTTTTGAATGTGAATGTTTTATTTTAAAGTAGAAATTTAAAGCTTTCTTTAGACGCATGTTTCATGGTTGTGTGATAAGTATTCGCTGAGTTTTCCAGACTTGTTTCAGAAAGATTTTTGCGGAGACAGAGTGAGCTGAAAGCGCACCCTGTTTATTTTATTTATTTAAAAATAAAAACAAGGTTTTGATGTTAATGTGAGTGTACACAAAAAAAAGAAGACCCTCTATAGTTTATATACATGTATTTATTTTATTTATATGACCATAAATGACGGATTTTTTTAAGTTTATGTTGCTGCTATGTGAAAAAAATCCAGCAAAACGCGTGGGCGCGTTTCTCGACCTCAGAGGGTTAATAATGTACATACAAAGGCTATTCGACTGGCGTCATTTGGGTATAACAAGGGTTGTTGGTCGACAAACAGGGAACACTGAAGAAGGAATCTCTTACACTTGGCGGGTGACCCATTGAATTTCTCAGGAAATGCGAGACAAGGACTCGTGGTGGTGTTACTGGATGTGGGCGTGCTGATTGTTGGGCTCGCTGCAGAAGTTGCAGGTGAACCGGTTGCTGGGTTTGCTGCAGATGGGTTGGGGTTTTGTGATGGTAAATGGAGGTGCTGTAGCGAGGTTACCAGTTGCTCAGTTAGGGATGTTAGGCGTTCTAGTTGTTGCTGTTGTGCAATCAGAATTGATATCTTGAAGCAGTGGAGAAGTGCTGTATAAATAGTCTGGGTGAAGAGTGGCAGGTGTGCAGATAATCAGTACCAGGCACGGGGTTATGGGAAATGGAGTGAAAATGTGTAATGTTTATATTCGGGAGGTGGAGCCCTCTGGTGGCGAGTGGGAGGAACCACAGAGGCTTGATTCGTGACGCTGTGCTGTTCACTCAGCTGCGCATAATAGCACCAAATTAATAAAAAAACATTATATATTGAACCGCGTTCTGTTTTCTATCATGCGCCGTGCACGTTTGCGATGAAGTAAGATGCACGCAAACGCACCAGGGTTCGATAGAATCAAGTTGAGTGTGAAACCAGACCAACGCTGCGGGGGGCGCCGGGAACAATCGCGCTCGGACCGCAGCAAACAAACCCAGTGTGAAAGCACCCTAAAATACACAGATGAATAAGGAAGACAAGGTGATAACAGCAGAACATGGTGAGTGATGATGATGATCGCTGGCAGGTGCGGTTAATGGTGGAGTGAGTGCAGGTGTGAGCCGGGGGGGATGATGGGACATGTAGTGAAGACGGAGACTAACAGGTGACCGTGACACACATAGGAGAATCAATCCATCCACCTATCTTTTACCATTGCTTTTAAATCTGTTTATGTGTTTGTGTTTCTCAATAAGTGATGTAGTTGTGTTTAGTTTGGTTGAGTTTGACAGTATTGTTCTGGTCCAGATTATCAGTGTTTTGTGGGTCAGTAGATGTTAGTGAAACATCAGGACTGAAACTCTGGATCAGCTGTGAGAGGAGACCTGATCCTGTGCTCGACTCCTGCTATTGCAGCGCTTTATAAAAGTGTGAGTCACTGAGTTATACATGCTTACACAATATCATCACCCACGTCTTATATATTTTGATAATAAGTGGATATTTGCCAAATTATGCCATACATGCATTATTTGTGTGTGTCTGTGGTCTCTCTGTCTGTCTAAACAAAACTTTTGTACCTCAGATCAGTTGATGTGTGTTTTCCCTCAAATTTGATTGGGTCTTCCATAGACCAGTCACTCTTCATGGACACACAGCTGGGCTCCGGTGAGATTGATCTGTCACCCTTAAAATGACTTTAATAGAATAGAGATAATAGAGACAAGAATCAATTTTGGCTGATTTTACATGAAAATAAATCCCACATGAGAAGGTTGTCTATTAAGACAGTATGTTGAAGAGTGATGAGACTGTCCAAGGATAATGTCATATATCATCTAACTGACTACTGTATCTGTGGGTCTCTGGACAGTGTTTAAAGACCCTGAGTGGCTCCAACTACTGTATATCCTGGCACCAGAATATGATAGAGACAACAGATCACTATACCAACCCTGGTAAACACCCACAACACCCTGTTATGTGCAGAAAATGAGTCTTTTATAACAATATAGGAACACGCCGACTTTTTGGGACTTTAGCTTATTCACTGTATCCCAGAGAGTTAGATAAGTCCATACATACCCTTCTCATCTCCATGCGTGCTGTAACTCTGTCTGACGCACCCACCGCTAGCCTAGCTTAGCACAAAGACTGGAGGTAAACGGCTCCAGCTAGCATACTGCTCCCAATAAGTGACAAAATAACGCCAACATTTTCCTATTTACATGTTGTGATTTGTATAGTCACAGCGTGTACAAATAACAAGGTCACATGAGACACAGCCATCTTCTAACCGTATACATACTGGTACAGAAGCACTGCTATTTGGGCGGAGTGATTTGCTCGCAGCACCTGAGAAGCCCCGTGGTGAGGAGCAGAGAGTTCGCTCAGAGATGGAGTAAATCACTCCGCCCAAGTAGCAGTGCTTCGCCTTCTGAGAATATAGTTCCCAGTATGTATACGGTTAGAAGATGGCTGTGTCTCATGTGACCTTGTTATTCGTACACGCTGTGACTATACAAATCACCACATGTAAATAGGAAAATATTGGCGTTATTTTGTCACTTATTGGGAGCAGAATGCTAGCTGGAGCCGTTTACCTCCAGTCTTTGTGCTAAGCTAGGCTAGCGGTGGGTGCGTCAGACAGAGTTACAGCACGCACGGAGATGAGAAGGGTATGTATGGACTTATCTAACTCTGGGGGATACGGTGAATAAGCTAAAGTCCCAAAAAGTCGGCGTGTTCCTTTAAGATCATATGAAGATTGAAGTACCTGCATCCTGGAGAAAAATCTCCATGTCTCTGTAATAAGGATCCACTGAAGGCAAGTTGAAAGTGAGAACCCAAGTGCAGTTTATTTTAACTAAAATAAAACATGAAACAAAAACATGGCGTGGCATGAAAACAAAAACCAAATCATGAGCATAAACTTACACAGCAGCAGACTACAGGAAACAATACTTGACAAAGACAAATGGCAAACATGAGGGCTTAAATACACAGACTATATTTAAGCCCTCATGTTTGCCATGTGTCTTTGTCAAGTATTGTTTCCTGTAGTCTGCTGCTGTGTAAGTTTATGCTCATGATTTGGTTTTTGTTTTCATGCCACGCCATGTTTTTGTTTCATGTTTTATTTTAGTTAAAATAAACTGCACTTGGGTTCTCACTTTCAACTTGCCTTCAGTGGATCCTTATTACAGAATACTTGACCTACAACAATGAACCCAACAAAACAAGGGACACCTGTGAACAATGATCAGACAATTAACCAATGACAAGACATGGCAGGATCACATGACAAACAGGGAATCACATGACAGACATGGAAACAAGACATGACACAGAAACATGACAAGAACAAACCCAAAACGTGACAGAATCCCCCCCTCTAAGGGCGTCTCCCGACGCCCAACAAAACCAAGACACAAGATAAGACAAGGAGGGTGGTGGAGTGGAGGAGGTCATGGGGGAGGGATGGTGGGCCAGGCCCGTGCAGGGGGACAGGACATGGGACGTGGCATGGCGTGGACGGGCCTGGGTCGTGGCATGGCGTGGGCGGACCTGGGCCGTGGCAAGGCGTGGGCGGACCCGGCAGTGCAGGAAGCCAGGGCGGATCCGGCAGTGCAGGAAGCCAGGGCGGATCCGGCAGTGCAGGAAGCCAGGGCGGATCCGGCAGTGCAGGAAGCCAGGGCGGATCCGGCAGTGCAGGAAGCCAGGGCGGATCCGGCAGTGCAGGAAGCCAGGGCGGATCCGGCAGTGCAGGAAGCCAGGGCGGATCCGGCTGTGCTGGAGGCCAGGGCGGATCCGGCTGTGCTGGAGGCCAGGGTGGACCAGACAGTTCAGGTGGCCAAGGTGGACCAGACAGTTCAGGTGGCCAAGGTGGACCAGACAGTTCAGGTGACCATGGCGGCGCGGCCTCCATGGTCCTATCAAGGACCCTACTGCCCCCCCCCAAAATTTTCTTGGGGACAGCTATGGGGTTATGGGCTGGAACAGACAACGACTCCAGAACAGAAGTGACGTGAAAAGTCTCAGCAGTCGTGACGTGAACAGGCTCTGGCTCGGCAGACGTGACGTGAACAGGCTCTGGCTCGGCAGACGTGACGTGAACAGGCTCTGGCTCGGCAGACGTGACGTGAACAGGCTCTGGCTCGGCAGACGTGACGTGAACAGGCTCTGGCTCGGCAGACGTGACGTGAACTTCAAATGTGTGCACCGACCACACACACCATATGGCTGTGGCCATGATTGTTAGTGTAGCCATAACTGAGGGCTCAGGTTCAGGCGTGGTGGTGGCCATCTTGTCAGGAGACACAGGCTCGGTGGCGGCCATCTTGTCAGGAGACACAGGCTCGGCGGTGGCCATCTTGTCAGGAGACACAGGCTCGGCGGCGGCCATCTTGTCAGGAGACACAGGCTCGGCGGCGGCCATCTTGTCAGGAGACACAGGCTCGGTGGCGGCCATCTTGTCAGGAGACAGGCTCGGCGGCGGCCATCTTGTCAGGAGACACAGGCTCGGCGGCGGCCATCTTGTCAGGAGACACCGGCTCGGCGGCGGCCATCTTGTCAGGAGACACAGGCTCGGCGGCCGACGTGGCGTGAACAGACTCGGACTTGGCAGGCGTGACGTGAAGAGATTCAGGCTTGGCAGACATGACGTGAAGAGATTCAGGCTTGGCAGACATGACGTGAAGAGATTCAGGCTTGGCAGACATGACATGAAGAGATTCAGGCTTGGCAGGCATGACATGAAGAAATTCAGGCTTGGCAGACATGACATGAAGAAATTCAGGCTTGGCAGGCTTGGCAGACATGACGTGAAGTGGCTCAGGCTTGGCAGGCATGACGTGAAGTGGCTCAGGCTTGGCAGGCATGACGTGAAGTGGCTCAGGCTTGGCAGGCATGACGTGAAGTGGCTCAGGCTTGGCAGGCATGACGTGAAGTGGCTCAGGCTTGGCAGATACTGTGGGTTTGTGGGGCTTCTCCTCAAAACCCACAGTAAATGAGGAACCACTCAATAATAGGGCATAGTCAATATATTAGGCCAAGGACCAGTGGATTTTTCCCCCAGGAAGCTGGGAGCGAATGGGCTCATTCAAATTCACTCTAAATATGTCCTTGAGGGCCACGTCATTAAAATCCAACTGGTGAGAGAGTTCACAAAATTCAGCCACATACGTTTCAATGGGAAAATTTCCCTGGCGTAGGTTCAGGAGGGCAACCGCTGGGTTCATTGTTGTAGGTCAAGTATTCTGTAATAAGGATCCACTGAAGGCAAGTTGAAAGTGAGAACCCAAGTGCAGTTTATTTTAACTAAAATAAAACATGAAACAAAAACATGGTGTGGCATGAAAACAAAAACCAAATCATGAGCATAAACTTACACAGCCGCAGACTACAGGAAACAATACTTGACAAAGACACATGGCAAACATGAGGGCTTAAATACACAGACTAATGACAAAACAAGGGACACCTGTGAACAATGATCAGACAATTAACCAATGACAAGACATGGCAGGATCACATGACAAACAGGGAATCACATGACAGACATGGAAACAAGACATGACACAGAAACATGACAAGAACAAACCCAAAACGTGACAGTCTGAATGTGTGTGTGTCGTCCATGATTCATTCAGTCTTCATGGAGCTGCCCGGGTAAGAGATCAGAAACACTCATTCACACACACCATTAAAATGCAATACATTACTAAATTATTATTATTATTATTTTATAAAAAAAAAAAATACATATTTGTATTCTCTTTCCATCATGACAATTTCCTCCATTATATTATTGGTAAAAAAAAAAAAGAAAAAAGCTGTGATAATGATGAATTGCAAGAATATGATAAAGACTTTTTTTAAATAAAATGTTACATCTGGTCTGTTAGTATAAAACTTACAACCTGGTGGAAAAAATATGAAGAATGTACAGGACAATAAAAATATGTGAAAAAATGTGATAAAAAAAAAAAAAAAAGATCATTATACTTCTGGTTTATAAGTTGATTTGGGATCATGTAAATGAATGTTAAAATGACAAAACTCGCAGGTTACCTAGTTTAATTTGATGAATCACAAAACATTTTTTTATTTTTTTTTATTAAAATATACATTTTATATTTTTATATTTTTCTGATTATTGAGGCCCAAAATGACTGAATTTCCTGCTGCTTTTCCAAAACATTGTTTGTGCTGAATTTTGATAAGATAATGTCACTTTCCTCGCTCATGTTAACATTTTAGCATAATTTTGTGTCTATAAGCAATAGAAATATCATGTCTGAGCAGACGGAGAGGGTTGAAACACGACTGGACAATGTTCTTCTACTGGACCCACAAATACTGCAATAAAAGTTTTTTTTTTTTACATTTTCTTTAAATGTTTAATTAAACAGTTTAAAATCATTAACAGAATAAATTCCAATAATGTAAACTGATGTCCATGTTTGCTATTTCTAGAAACCCTCCTCATCTGATGTTATTCTGGTATTGAGGCAGGTTGTAACAGAGCTCTTTATACTGGACATTAATTTACACAGACAATTATAATCAAACCATACGTCCAACAAAGACTATTAGGATTTGAATAATAAGACCAAGAACTTCATATTACATTAAGAACTTTAACGGTTACTTTAAGTATTTCATGGTTGCTTAAGGTAATGTAAGGCTTTATGCGTCTCACCTGAAGACTCTCCTTGATCAGAATCAAAGGTTATAGACACAGATTCTCAAATCTCTGCATAAGCGGCTGTAAACATCACTAGACACTTTGATGCTCTATTTTACTGATTAAAAAGAATCGTAATTCTGAGAGTAAAATGTGGAAGTTGGGAAATCTAGTATCACTTTCATTCTCCCAGTAAATCATGGTTGCCAGATCTGCTCGAGCTCATATCATCCGTTTCATACACAGTTCAGTTGAGAAAGGCTAGTAGTGCTCCAGTTCTGACAATGTACAAATGTAAAAACTTGCTCAATTTGTGTAGAAGTCTTTTGTTTAATCGCAAAATAATGTAGTTTTCATGCTAGCTCAAGAAAATAGTTTAACATATCTAATATTTGTCACATGAGATTGTAAATAATGTGAGAATATGTGTGTAAAGTGTGTAATATCTGCTCTTTTCTCATGTGAAACTGTGAGGTGTTCTGAACACGACATAGAGACAGTGCAGTCGAGCGATAGTGTCCCCCTGAACCATGTCATCCAGGCATATCGAGTCCCAGGACAAAACATCATCTACAGAAAGAGAAAACATCCCAACATCACTATCAGCATCAGAGAAGCTCAGAGCCGCATTAGTCAGCTGATGACACATGGTGGCGCTGTTCTACAACATCACTATCAGCATCAGAGAAGCTCAGAGTCGCAGTAGTCAGCTGATGACACATGGTGGCGCTGTTCTACAACAAAACACATCAGCATTAAAATACACAGTGGAGGACAGAAACACTGGAGCTGACAGCCAGTCCAGCATTAAAGAAATAGTATGTTTCACTCAGATATTTTTCAGCAGCTTCAACTCTGTTTGAGAGCTCAAGATTGCAGGAACAGGCCAATGATGGAACTGGACAGAAAGAGAGAGTCCTGCGGTCAGTGTGTGATAGTGACGCTTGTTCTTACCGTTATAATGGAGTCTGGGTTTGGAGAGACACATGAGGAAATCAACAAACAAACTATTAGCATATAGGACAGTCAAATCTAAAATAATCATATTTTTCACATGAATTTGATCCTGTATTTAATCATGTAGATCAGCTGAGAAAAATCTAATCTATATATTTGCTCTCAGTACATTAAGAGCACAGTAGTCCACGAGGGGCTTTCATTTTTGTATTTATTTATTTATTAAAATCTTTGAATGTTTGCCGGTTCCCGCCTCCTCCTTCCCATAACAACGAACCTCATTACACTGGTGCCGAAACCCGGGAAGAAGGAGGAACGCGCTGTCAAAGAGCCCTCGCCACTGTGTGGAATCCGCGGTGCCATCGAGCATGGCAGGCAGTTTCCGTCACCATGGACGCTCAAGGCGGGGCGCTGGAGTGAGTTGCCGGAGGGACGGACGAGCTCGCTGCCGGCCACCTGGGTGCTGGAGGGGCGGCTGCCGTCCGTGAGGGAGCGGAGGAGTCACCGCCGTTTAGTAGAGGGGGAGTAGAGCGCAGTCTCGTGGGTACCCCCTGGCCTGTGAGGAGATAAAAGTAATGTGAGTTGGTATACGTAATAGAATAGAACAGAGATGATAATTCATATAATTCAAGTCAATAATTCATATAAATAATTTGACACATACATAAAGCTCACAAAGATCTAGTTAGTTCTTTCCATCTCTCCATCCAGACATTAATGCTGTACCTCAGATCAGTTGATTTCACTGGTTTGTCCAGAATGGTCACTCTTCATGGACACACAGCTGGACTCTGAGTTTGATCACTGACTCTGAGTCAATAATTCAGAGCATTTAATGTGGAGTTGCCCATAGATTAAAGACAGCTAGTGGAATGTATATTAGGCCATTCTTAATAAAAATTGAATATGATTATTATATTTTTTTTTTTACATTTAAAAGTGGCAATGCTTCATTCCTTTTAAATAAAAAATAAAATGCAATAGATGATTTCCCTGGGAATTTTACTATAACCTAGAGGCATTTGAATTTGTTTGGAGGGCTGAAATAATCAAATTAAGACATTAAATAAATATTATATATATGGAGATGTTTGTAGTAGAACATTTGCCAGTATACATGTCACTTCTGAAGAAACAAAAGTTAAGTCACCTTTATTTATATAGCGCTTTTTACAATACAGTTTTAAAGAAGCTTGACAGTGATAACAGGAAAATAATGCAACAACATTTGTTTCTGCTGTACAGCAGATCTAGAAGAAAATAACATCATAGTCCAGCTTAAAGGGGACATATCAGGCTAAATCCACCTTTTTAGCCCTTAAATGCATTTTGTTGTATATTTGGAGTGTTTAGAAGTACAGAAAAGTTGAAATTAGTCTCTTCAGGTGCTTCGTTGATATCTTTATATTCTGTTTTGGTCATATTTTGCAACCTGTTCCGATTTTTCTATTCTCTATTACGTTTTTTGAACAATAACGTCACAGTATTTGCAGCGGAACTGCCAAATAAGGACATCGACTCCCGGCCCAACACTTCGAGCAATCCTCCATTTTTATTTCTCGCTGTGATTTTGTAGTCCAAGCTCAAGGATGCAGAAGTTACGAAAGGGTAAGTCAAAATGTTCGGTTGTTGGATGTAGTAACCCACACGCTTCATTACACCATCTCCCAGCATCAGAACCTCTTCGAAGTGCCTGGTTGAGTTTTATTTTTCACGGAAATGTAACCACATCTGTGGGTAAAGTCATTTTTGTGTGTGCGAAGCACTTCAAGGATAACTACTTCAGCAACAACAGGGTTTTTCCTGCATTGAACTTGTTTTAGCGCCCGCCAAAGCGATATTTTGTCCTGCCAAAGTCTTATTTGATCGGTGAGTAATGTAGATGAACTGCTGCGCTTGTGACAGGACATGTTTAACTGAAAGAATGAGCAGAGAGAGAGACCCGGTCGCGTGCGCGCTCTCTCTCTTCGGAGCCAGGCGAAAGTGTAAACAAGAATTCACCGTTTCCAAACTAAGCGCTGTCTTGCTCTCTCTCTCTCGCACATATTAATCAAAATAAATCGACACGGTGGTAAAAGGTCGGAAGACCAAAGTTTCATGTGGAGCATTCAGAGATTTTTTTTTCCTGAATTACCGTGTGAATTGTGCTAAATAAGTTGCCTTATCTTTTCTGAAAAGCGTTCCGGGCATTAAGCTGACATAAAACAACACTTTAATAAAATGAAAAAATTATCCAATGATGAAAGGTTTTCTGTGTTGACACAAATCTTGGATGTCCAAAAGTTTCTGTGCCGCTAGATAATCGTATCTCTGCTATCAAACTACAAAAATGGCCGAACGGGGTGGAGTTGAACTGAGTGTCACCTCTGAGTGACAGAGACCGCACCAAAACGAGTTGCTCTCAGACGCACATCAGAAAAGGGGTAAAAAATGGCCCTGTGGAGCTATAATAATGAGGAATTCAGATTTATATTCATGATTTATATGTAAAAAGGAACGATTTAAAAGCATGATATGTCTCCTTTAACCCCCTGGGGTCGGCTGTATCGCCGGCGATACCAGCTCGCTTTTTTTTTTATCAGTTCAAAAGAGATTAATTTTGCTCTGTTGATTTTGATATTACAAACAAGTTTCATACATCAATCGATTCTGTTAAATGTGTATTATTTTTGTGTATACTCACAATAAAAACAAAGTGTTGTGCTTTTTGCCAAATAAAGAAAAATAAACATGATGCGAGTTCTGCCTCTTCTCTGTCAGTGTAGTCCATTTTGAAACGCGTCCGAAAATTAACTATAACTCAGCGAATACTCAGTCAAACAGGCATACAGACACACAGGCATGAAGCTTGAATTCTCTTCTTTTAAATGGAGTAATTTATATAAAAAACAAATATTCTCAGCTTGTGAAATCTGTATTAAAAGAGAGCGATTCCAGTCGAGCTCATTAGCGCTCATTCAAATGTAATGTGACCACGCCCCGGAGAGCGCGCGCTATTCAAACGCAAATTCTGAGAACCATTTCAGACCTGTGGAACGCCCATATCAGCGGTAAACACAGCACGCCGCGAGTGAGGCATAATATAGCCTACCTAATAATCCTGGAGAAAAGTTTCCTCAGAACAGTGCTGATATGAGGAGCAATAGATCCCGCTGAGGAGTGAGGTAGGCTAAGTTATCTTTTCTCAAGTGTTAATGTGGAATAAATAACGTTATGGAATAACGTTAGTGTAGGCCTATGTAAACCGCAAAAAGATGAATCGCGTTTCTATAATATGAATCGCGTGTCTGTGTGTGAAAGAATAAACCGCTTTAATAAACTAAAATGCTTTGCTATAGCCTTCTGAGATGAGTAAAAACCGACTGAAATATGTTGGAATAAAATGTCTTTGTATAAGCAACGTATTAACCCCCTGAGGTCTACGGTATCGCCGGCGATACCAGCTCGCTTTTTTTTTGTCAATGTAAAAGAAACTCATAAATACTCTGTTGACTTTGATTTTCCATAGGAGTTTCATACATCAATCGATTCTGTTAAATGTGTATTATTTTTGTGTATACTCACAATAAAAACAAAGTGTTGTGCTTTTTGCCAAATAAAGAAAAATAAACACGAAGCGAGTTCTGCCTTCTCTCTGCCAGTGAAGTCCATTCTGAAACGCGTCCGAAAATGAACAATAACTGAGCGAATACTCAGTCAAACAGGCATACAGACACACAGGCATGAAGCTTGAATTTTCTTCTTTTAAATGAAGTAATTTATATAAAAAACAAATATTCTAATCTTGTGAAATCTGTATTAAAAGAGAGCGATTCCAGTCGAGCTCATCTCATCTCATTACGTTATAATCGGCCCCGCCCACGGAGAGCGCGCGCTATTCAAATGCAAATGACTGAGGCGATCCCATACAAACTGTGAACGCCCCCATATCAGCTTGAGAAAACACATCAAGTTTATTCAGATCAGTGTACTTGTCTACACTGTCTCGCAGCGCTGTGAGGAATAATAATAATGGAAAACTTACCTCAGAAGTGCTGGTATTTAGAGGAGCAACGGATGGAATAATGTAGTACGTTTTTTTTTTCATTCTCA
Organism: Leuciscus idus; assembly: GCA_021554675.1. Taxonomy (NCBI): domain Eukaryota; kingdom Metazoa; phylum Chordata; class Actinopteri; order Cypriniformes; family Leuciscidae; genus Leuciscus; species Leuciscus idus. The sequence continues at coordinate 44,183,741 of CM038628.1, read as the reverse complement.
AGTAAATCGCGTTTCTGTGTGAATGAATGAACGTCAGAGATGCGCTGTTTACCACAACTCGCAAAAAGACGGTTTAAATTTGAATTGCGTTTCTGTGTGTGAATAAATGATCTGCTTTTAGCAAACTATTTAGCTATACTGAGTAAAATCGATTGAAATATGTTGAAATAAAATGTATTTGTATAAGCAACGTATTAAACTGCAAATTAACATTTATATTCCTTATAATAAAAACGAAAGACCTATGTTACAGACATATGAAAGACAACATTTCGTTGATTAGTTTTGGATAGATTACACATTTTTACTGTAAAATATCTGCCACCTCAAATAAGCTTTTGTTTGCCAATTTTTGCTAATATGTTAAATATAGTATGTTTTGTCAATGTAGGCTATATTCGAAGTTTGAAATATGTATGATAAAATGTATACTTTAGTTTTTACAAAGAAAGATTACACTTCAATTGTTGTTGTAATTGTAACCTTTTTAATAAAAAAATATATATTTACAAGGTAGATGTAAACAAATTTTAAAAGGTAAATATAAGCATTTTCTTTAAATAATTTTTATTGTGTTTTATTATTGACAAATTTGGGGAGAGGATACATATTCCAAAACTGAAAATACAGTATGAGAATTAACTGCACAATTAATAGACATGTTTTCCTTGGATATTATACAATTTGCAAGCAAAATTTGTGAAAAAAAAAATAATTGACATGCTTCCAACTGTGAACCAATTTGGTAGAATATATATATATATATATATATATATATATATATATATATATATATATATATATATATATATATACTGTATATATATTGCTCTTGCATTCTTTCTTGTGGCTATAGGTGACACACCTGAATGAATGGCTCATTAGGTATGCGGGCCCCATTGTCTCCTGAGGTGTGAACCACTACATATGCATGATGCTGTTGAATGGTTGACGCCCCTTGCGCATATTGCCTTTACAAACAAAAAGTGTTTTACAAGATTTAAATCAATGTATTGTGTTATGTGAATGATAAGGGCAGGATGATTTTCACATCATTTTGAAGAAAAAATTCTAGGCAAAGACATCAATTAGTCAAAAGTCTTATTGACACGTATTTAGTATGTGTTTTGTGGCCTTATTTCAGAAACTTTAGTTTTTAGTTTTTTCAATAACCATGCATAAACATTATTCTCTCAAAAATACAAACATGTACATGCATGTTGCTCACATATTATGGTAGCCCTGTTTGTGCTAAATAGAGTGTAATTATAACTTTGCCATTAATATGTTTATAAATAACTGAAAAAAGCACAAATGTCAGGGCATGTCAAAACATCCCAAGGGCCCCAAAAACACATCAGACCCCAGAGGGTTAACCTGTTAAGCTTCACCAGTGCGTCAGCGCACTGAAGTGTTTTTTTATTTATTTAGTTCAAAGTTACTATCAGATTAAATGTTTATGTACATGTTTGTACATGTTTGTATTTTTAAGAGAATAATGTTTATGCGTGGTTATTGAAAAAAATAAAAATGAAAGTTGCTGAAATAAGATCACAAAACTCATACTAAATATGCGTCAATAAGACTTTTGACTAATGGATGTTATCGCTTCGGGTTCTGGCTTCAAAATTATGTGAAAATAGTCTTGCTTTATCATTCACATAAAACAGTACATTGCTTTAAATTGTGTAAGACAGGTTTTGCTTGGAAAGCCAATATGCGAGGGGGGCGTGAAGGAGGAGTGGTTTACACCTTAGAATACAATGTCCCACCCACTCTGCATAATGATGAGCCATTCACTCAGGTGTGACACTGACTGAGCCACAATGCAAGGACAAAAGATATATTTAGAAGAAGGCTTTTATTGACCATTTAAGATTTTGCTTACATCTATCTTGTAAATATGTTTTGCTATTTTATTAAAAAGGTTACAATTACAACAATAATTACAATTTCAACAATATTTCAAGTGTACTCTTTCTTTGTAAAAAAATGATTATAGGCCTACATTTTATCATATGTATTCATTAGTTTGAATATAGCCAACATTGGAACAGCTAACATCTTAGTTGATGACGTTATTTTTGACAAAAATAGTATTTTATATATATATATATATATATATATATATATATATATATATATATATATATATATATATATACAGTATATATATATATAGAACATATGAGCAGAAATTGCTAAACAAAAGCTTATTTGATGTGGCAGTATATTCTACAGTAAATAAAAAAATTATCAGTCGGCTATAAACAAAGCAATTGTGAGCGATAAATAAACAAAAGTAAAGGCAGGTATCTCACAGTAAATGCTTATGCCCCGTTGATGCGGGCTCTAAGCAAATCAAATGTGAGCAAAAAAAACAAAAAAAAAATCATATCAGAATGATTTCTGAACTCTGATGGTTAGTGGAAGGTGGTCAGCAGAGCACACACATCTGAACAGTCACACAGCTTTATGCCACTCTTGAAAACAGTTCCTGTTCAGTTGAAGACATAAGTGAACATTGCATGCCTGGCATTTCCATGGTGTTAATTGCTTTTTACCACGCACTGCTTTGCAATGCACACATGAGCGGCGACCAACTGTGGCAACATCCCTGTCATCTGATGTCAGCTCAGCTCCTGGAACCGGTACATGGTCAATATTGGTCCGTTTTGGTGCCGTTTTCTGTGACACACCACAGAGCTCTGTGATAAGTTGCTCCATAAACTCTTTATGGGACAAGTTACCATGTAGCTCTTTGTGCACAATGAAAGAGTTGGTGGAAGCAATGTCCAAGAAGTGTAGAAAAATCTTTCTGTACCACTTCATGGTTTTGTGCTGTGTTGTGTAATACTGTATCAGCTGTTCAGACAGGTCAACGCCCCCCATGTGTTTGTTGTATTCAGTCACAGGTGCAGGACATGGAAATGTCTTTGTCCTCCATGTATCTTGCGTTTTCACCCTCCTCTGCGCAGTGTTTCCTGTATAAGCAGGATGGATGGTAGAACAGACAGATACCTCTCGTGTGTCCATCCACTTCACAAATACAAGAGGACCATCGCGAATCCACCTGATGGATCCCCTGGCAGATTTTTTAGAGAGTGAATTAGCTGCATTCCGAGGGCAGTCCTTCCTGTTGTCCCTGTAAGTCCCACATGCACCAAACTTCATTGCAAACAAGTCTTTGAGGAGCTTTGGACTTGTATAAAAATGGTCCATGTACACATGGTACCCAGAACCTAAAAATGTGTGGTCTAAAAGAGATGTTACAGCATCATATGACAGTCCATGGCCTGTGGGAAAGTTGTTCTTTCCTGTGTACACAGAAAAGTCCACAGTGTATCCATTCGATGAGTCTGCAAGAACAAACAACTTGAAACCCCATCTGGTTGGCTTGGCTTTCATGTACTGCGTCATACCTGTGTGTGCTTTGCATGCCACCATTCTTTCATCCACAGCTAAGTTTCTTTTAGGATGATAGATGGATTTACAAGCCTGACGGATCGTGTCCATGAGAGGTTTGACCCTGCAAAGACGGTCATGTTCAGGTGTGCCCCTCTTTCTGTCATTATCCATATCTGCATCTGGGTGACTCATGTGCACATTCCATGAAATGATGCGGTATCTGTCCCGGGACATAACTGTAGCTGGAAAGGGTACGGAGAAAACACTGCTTTGCCACCAGTAGTCCCTGATGGAGCTGACCTTCACCATGGCCATGTAAAATAGCAACCCAATGTATCTATACATCTCACTGATGCTGACATCTGTCCATTTATATTTGCTGCCCTTTGCAGTTGCCTTGGCAGCCTGAGCATTGGTGTTGTGGCACAGAGTTGAGACAGCACTTTCTGAAAAAAATTGTTTGAATAGACTCATGGGTGAATGTGAGTCAACAGGGCTCAGTTGTGGTCCAGTGTCCCATGCAGGACGGAAGCGCACAGTCTGTGGAACCATGTCAACATCAGTCTCTGTTTTCCATGCCAGAGTGGACTGCCTGTTGCTTGCCTGCTTGTTTGCCTTGGCTCTCTTCGGGACAGGTGCTTGGACATGTTCATTGTCACATCTGTAAAAAAAAACACAAAAAAACACACAAAAAAAACACGTGAGCATGCTGATAACACAATCAAAGAAATTGTATTATCATTATCGATCACTAATGGCCATGGATAAAAAAAGACAACGTTTTTTTTGTCATTTCACACAAGTATAGGTAGGCTACTTTTATATTATGACGCTGTAAACACAATCAGGCTACATTTCATCTGTAAAATATTACGTCTATGCACTTACTCAGTATGATTCTCGATGGCACTGAGAACTGAACGACACCTGCGTGCCCCTCTGCGGGGTGCTGGAGAAGGAGAGCTTGACACATTCCTAAAAAAACAACAACAAAATAAAACTGTTAGCATACATTATTCAAAGTAAATGAGCAATTGATGGTTATGGACACACAATGTTTTGTTGATGGGCCATAGGATGGAGAAATATCTATTTATGGGCCATAGACCGCGTCACCGCGAGTATCTGTTGATGGGCTATATACACCGCACGCATTTAGTGACGCACGCAATGAACGGATCGTTCGCGAACGATACATCACTACATTTAAAAAATGTACACCTGTATTCATAAACATCTGTGCATAAGGCAGTATTGAAGCATGATAAACACTGTCATAGGCTAACCAAAACCGAACATTTATATAAAAATATAATGTATTTAGACAGTAGCCTTAGCCTATCACATATTTTACCAGAGGCTGAAATATATTTGCACTAAATCACATTACACCTAAGCAGATATTCACAAACATGCTACATTACGCATAAGGCAGTATTTTAGCATTTTAACTAGTGTCATAAGCTAATCAAAACTGAGTGAAATATATTTAATATACAAATATGTTTAAAGAGCAATATTAGATTTAAAAAAAGTTTACACTTGAGCGTATACACGAATGTTAGGGATATTGTAAGGCAATTGTTCCTGTAAGATGTCAAAAGCTAGCCAAAACTAGGCAAAATATAGTCTGAAAATTCATATGAGTTCTATATTATCAGAAAAATTATTATATAACAGTAAACAACTTACTCAGAACATGTATCCTCGGCGGGATCAATTCGCTCTTGAAAATGCACCCGTTCGTCGTCCGAATCGCAATCTTCCTCTGAGGAAAAGGTGAATTCTTCCTCGCTGTCCAGAATCATCTGAAGGGCGTCTTTACCGGAGAAGCGTGCCATCCTCGGAGCGCGATGAACTATCAGTGAATCTGATGAAGAGACTTTGTGTTTTTATGGCATTGATCGGGGGGCGTGTGCGATGCAAATAGATTACCTAAACTATTTACCATGTGAATAGCGCCGGGGGCGGGGCGGCCTCAGCTCATTAAATTTAATGAAGGGAGAACGTACAAACGGTACCTCTCCTTGCTTTCAAATGGATTACATAAGCTGAGAATATTTGTTTTTTATATAAATTACTTCGTTTAAAAGAAGAGATTTCAAGCTTCATAAAGACATATCTCACGTGTCTGTGTGAGAAGTATTCGCTGAGTTATTGTTCATTTTCGGACGCCTTTCAGAATGGACTACACTGACAGAGAGAAGGCAGAACTCGCTTCGTGTTTATTTTTCTTTATTTGTCAAAAAGCAAAACACTTTGTTTTTATTGTGAGTATACACAAAAATAATACACATTTAACAGAATCGATTGATGTATGAAACGTGTTTGTAATATCAAAGTCAACAGAGCAAAATTAATCTCTTTTGAACTGATAAAAAAAAAAGTGAGCTGGTATCGCCGGCGATACCGCCCACTTCAGGGGGTTAAACTGCAAATTAATATTTATATGCCCTAATATTTCATAAAAACAACGTTACAGTCAGGCGAAATATGAAAGACAACATTTTGTTGACTAGATTTGGGTACAGTTTTTACTGTAGAATATACTGCCACATCAAATAAGCTTTTGTTTAGCAATTTCTGCTCATATGTTCTATATATATATATATATATATATATATATATATATATATACACACACTACCGGTCAAAAGTTTTAGATCGGTAAGATTTTTAATGTTTTTAAAAGAAGTCTCTTCTGCTCACCAAGGCTGCATTTATTTGATTAAAAATACAAACAAAAACAGTCATATTGTGAAATATTATTACAATTTAAATCGGCTGTTTTCTATGTGAATATATAGTAAAATGTAATTTATTCCTGTGATCAAAGCTGAATTTTCCGCATCATTACTCCAGTCTTCAGTGTCACATGATCCTTCAGAAATCACTCTAATATGATGATTTGAGGATCAAGAAACATTTATGATTATTATCAGTGTTGAAAACAGTTTTTTACAATTTTATTTCATGATGCTATGATGAATAGAAAGTTCAAAAGAACAGCATTTATCTGAAATAGAAAGCTTTTGTAACATTAAACACTACCATTCAAAAGTTTGGAGTCAGTAAGAATTTTAATTTTATTTTGGGGGGAAATAAATAAAATAAATCAATACTTTTATTCATCAAGGATGAGTTAAACTGATCAAAAGTTACAGTAAAGACATTTATAATGTTAGAAAATATTCTATTTTAAATAAATGCTGTTCTTTTGAACTTTCTATTCATCAAAGAATTTTGAAAAAAAAATTTACACAACTGTTTTCAACATTGAAAATAATAATGAATGTTTTTTGAGCATCAAATCATCATATCAGAATGATTTCTGAAGGATCATGTGACACTGAAGACTGGAGTACTGATGCTGAAAATTCAGCTTTGATCACAGGAATAAATTACACTTTAAAATATATTAAAATAGAAAACAGTCATTTTAAATTGTCATAATATTTCACAATAATACTGTTTTGTTTTATTGTTTTTTATCAAATAAATGCAGCCTTGGTGAGCAGAAGAGACTTCTTTTAAAAACATTAAAAATCTTACCAATCTAAAACTTTTGACCAGTAGTGTGTATATATATAATATATATAATACTATTTTTGTGAAAAATAAAGTCATCAACTAAGATGTTAGCTGTTCCAATGTTGGCTATATTCAAACTAATGAATACATCAAATGTAGGGCTATAATCTTTTTTTTTTACAAAGAAAGAGTACACTTGAAATATTGTTGAAATTGTAATTATTGTTGTAATTGTAACCTTTTTAATAAAATAGCAAAACATATTTACAAGATAGATGTAAGCAAAATCTTAAATGGTCAATATAAGTCTTCTAAATATATATTTTGTCCTTCATTCATTCTTGGCTCAGTCAGTGTCACACCTGAATGAATGGCTAATTATGCAAGTCATTACGCATAATGGGTGGGACATTGTATTCTCAGGTGTAAACCACTCCTCCTTCACGCCCCACTCGCATATTGGCTTTCCAAGCAAAACCTGTTTTACACAATTTACATCAATGTATTGTTTTATTGTGAACGATAAAGCAAGACTATTTTCACATAATTTTGAAGCCAGAACTCGAAGCGACAACATCCATTAGTCAAAAGTCTTATTGACGCATATTTAGTATGAGTTTTGTGGTCTTATTTCAGCAACTTTCATTTTTATTATTTTCAATAACCACGCATAAACATTATTCTCTCAAAAATACAAACATCTACATACATGTTCCTCACATATTATGCTAGCCCTGTTTGTGCTATATAGAGTGAATTTACACCTTTGCCATTAACATGTTTATAAATAACTGAAAAAAGCACAAATGTCAGGGCATGTCAAAACATCCCAAGGGCCCCAAAAACACATCAGACCCCAGAGGGTTAACCTGTTAAGCTTCACCAGTGCGTCAGCGCACTGAAGTGTTTTTTTATTTATTTAGTTCAAAGTTACTATCAGATTAAATGTTTTATCTTGACAAACTATACATCATTAAAAAGATATAAGACTCAAGTTTCAGTATTTGACAATTATTGTATTCTGAGAAACTTATAGTGACAGTTATGTCTTAATTTGTGTCAAGAGTTATGAAATGAAAAAATGTGTTGATACCTTTAATATGAATTATGACCGTCAGCTGGTCCATTCAGAAAAAAAAACTCCGTGCTGTTGTCATGACAGCGATTCACAAAACAACGTCCCTCAGGGCTTTTAGCTCAAAAATGTGCAGACTTGGAGAAATATTGATATATTCTCATAGATTCACATCATATTTCTATAGACAGGAATAATTTTTATTGAATTTATACCCAAATGCGTCGATGTAATCATTATGAGCGCTTCTTACTGAGATGTGCTGTGTTTTCAATTCATACCAATAGCCTGAGGGCGCTATATGCACAATAATACTCCATATATGGAACATGAAGAAGAGACATAATCATGTGACCTTCAAGGACGTCACTGATAGCAGCTACACACAAAGCTAACACAGAGATCGCTGTAATCCGATTGTTAAGTCTGACGTCACGCGTGACGTTTAGCCTTTTCCGGGTCCAAGCGCTCCTCTCGTCCAGAAATAACAATGGTGGAACCTGTACATTTATTTACGATCACGTCCTTCTTAGTGAGGCACCCTTGGCGGTCAAAAAGGGTTTAAATGCCTTTAACACCAACAGAGTGGTTAGTGTAGCTCATCACTCAGGTGACATAATTAAGGGTAGAGTCCAGGCATCAATGAAAAAGAAGATTTACGAGGTTGAAGTGAATTAGCTCCCGACACGGGACACAGCACTGCGGCATTGTAAAAACACTCAATAATAACCAAAACACTCGCGAAAGCGGTAGGTAGGTAGAGAGGACCTGGACTTTGGACCCGGAAAGAGTATTATCGGAGAGTGGTTACGTCACGACTTAACAACCGAATATGCAGATATAGATGTTTTGAAGACAATAAACATGATTGCAAATGATATTTGATATCTGAGTGTTCTTCAAGCAATGCCAGGTATTTTTATAATAATAGATTATATTTATAATATAATGCTAATCGATATAGACTTTATCATCGTGCATACTATAAATAATATATTTTCTTTCTGATTTTTTTTTTATCTGAAGCCAAATTAGATCACAGAAGATTATTTAAAACAATCGACTTGCGTTATAAAATAAGTTTGAAGCACAAACATAGTTTTAATCTCATAAATGGTCGTGTATTGATGGTGTGCTAAGCTAACATGCTAGCTAGCTCAGGTGCACCTGTCACCTTGAAGTTATTCTTTTATGGGTTTTTTTCTAAATAGTAATGCTTTTCTGAAATGTTTTAGTGCATTTGATACAGTTTCAAATGTAAGTGAGAACTTTGATAAAATAAATTAGGGATTGAAACCCTATGAATAGCCTGTGAATAGCCAGTCGTTAGTAACTATAATGCAGACAAAAGATATGCATATTTAGATCCATAACCAGGCTGGAGAGGTGTGTGAATGTGTGCATGGGGAGACTGAGACTGAATGGGGCTCGTTTGCACCACAAAACAATAGAGACAATAGACTGAATAGATGACTTAGATGATGACTAAACATCAGTAGCATTTTTAGAGTCTAATCAAAATAAAGTCATTTGACATGATCTTGAAAAACATTTAACTAAATACAGAGTTTTAGACTTATCATTTTCAGATTTTAAATATAACATGGTCACACATATGGCTTTAGCTGCAGTGCATTTCTAGATTGCTCCAGGGCCAACTTCAATTTTATTTTCATGAAGATATTACATTAAAAAAAATTTCTAATAACTTTACAAAACTTTGAAGCTATTTAAAAAAATTATTTTCATTATGACAATAATTAATTCTACATTTACAATAAACTACCAGGTGTCAGCTTTCAAATGAGATCATACTTGTGCTTTTAGTGCAAAGGGTTCATGAACTGTATGTGTTTCAGTTTGGGTATGTCATTTCTGGGGATTTTTCAAAAGTGGCATTGCAGCTTAACAGGTTAAGTAAGTTCAGTGTTGATTAATTTCTGTTGTAAAAGTTATTCATTTAGTTTATTTATTTATACAGCCGCTCTGGAGATAACAGTGATGTCATCGTCAAGCTCAGTTCAGTTCTCATATAATGGTGTCAATGCAGGCAGATCAATAATATTGTTGAATATTAAGTGTCCTCAACTAAGCAAGCCAGAGGCGACAGTGGCAGGAACTCAAACTCCATCAGTGACAGAATGGAGAAGAAAACCTTGGCAGAAACCAGACTCAGTCTCTCAGTTCTCCTCTGACCAACGAACGAACAGTGTATGATTATGATTCAGGCATTACAGGTCAGAAGTCAGATTGGATCTTAACATTCAGAATAGTTATCCAATTCCATCTGGTTGAAGGTTTCCTTGTTTGACTTTGGATGAAGGATTGGATCATTCTGATGTAATGATCACTTTGGGTTTGTGTCTGTGTAGTGTCTCTTTATTCACCATCAGCTGATCCAGAGAAGGTCAGACTAACATCTAAAACCTGTACGTAAAACACAGACAGTCAAATGTGTCCGACATTATTGCATTATCCACTTTATATCAACTAAAAGAAACCACTTAGACTATTAAGTGAGAGATTATAATATAAAACTGTGATGCATGATTATTAGCACTAGAAGTCCCAGAGTTTTTTAACCCTCCTTTAGCCAAGTGGATGCTAACTGGCCAGTCTTTTGGCTATCATTAGCATCAATTCATGTGTAAATGTGGTCAAATGTGGAGCAATCTGCAGGGGGGTTGGGGGTGTGTGTGTGAATGGTTGCTGGTGGCTTGTTTGTATGTGTGGGGGAGGGAGGGCTGCTAAAAGCAGAGAACTTGATTGACCATGTCTCACATTGGCAAGTAGGGTCTTGCCCAGGTGTAAACAGGTATGAATTAGCACATCTAATTGCATGCAGCTTGCTCTCAAATGAGAGGTAATTCCTTTTGTGCTGAGGTGGATAAAATCTCACTGCACATAGCCTACTACTTCAGTGCCCTCAAGAATTCTGTGGTGTACGAACCTCCTCTCCAAGAAAAGAAAATGCAGAGAAGACTCACCACTCGGCAGGCCATGGAAATGATCCTGAGTGAAGTAAACCCTTGTGACTCAGATGGAGAAGACATAGAACTTCAGCCGGATTCGGACTCAGAGCTGTCTGATCTGTCTTCAGGTTAAGTTTCATTTCATATTATTTCCTATTTCATTTCAAACCAGTAAGTGGAAAACACCAAAAAAGCAGAGTGGAGTGACATAAATATTTACTCTGCCTTTTTTGTATTGTCCACTTTTTTGTTTGTACTACTTAGCAGACATTCACTGCCATCTGAAGTGCAAAACATTATTAGTTGTTTCTTTGCTTTAGTTGTATCTTTTTATTTAGGAAGATATTTCAGACATTATTCCGATACAGAGAAGGAAATACTGGAATTATTATTAGTATCTATGCATGCATTTGTGATATCATTTGACTTTTCCATTGCTCACAATTTGAATTTGTTCACACTGCAGATGAGGAGACTGCTCCTCAACCAAAAAAGAGAGCCCGTTTGGGGACTGACCTGACAGAGACAGCGAAAGATGGCACAGTGTGGCGTGAAGAACAGGTGGGGACGCGTCTCCCTTTCACCCCAATCAAAGCGTACGCTGCAGATGGAGAGCCAACGGCTAAGGCCAGGAAAAGTATCTCGAGTCGCCTTCAGAGCTTCCTGTGTTTCATCACTCTTGACATGCTTCATAGCATTCAAGAATGGACTATTCAACATGCACAGGAAACGGAGCATGTTCATTGGTTCATGGCCCTCCCTGAACTAATGGCATTTATTGCAATTGTCATCTTGCGGGGGCTTACCAAGGTTCCATCACTACGTGACTGCTGGTCAGCAAACCTGGGAAACCCACATATCATTGGAACAATGCCGCGAAACCGCTTCCAAGAGATCATGCGACACCTACGCTTTGATGACAGGTCCACCCAGAGTGATCGAGCAAAGACTGATAAGTTTGCTGCAATTTCCAGTGTGTGGGGATCATTTGTCACCAATTGCATCACGTCCTACAACCCTGGTCTACATATCCCCGTTGATGAACAGCTTTTCCCGTCAAAGACTCGCTGCTGTTTCCTGCAGTATATTGCAACTAAACCTGACAAGTTTGGGATCAAGTTTTGGGTGGCTTGCGACCTAAAATCCAAGTACATTTGTAATGTCCTCCCATATCTTGGCAAGGACCCTAGTCGTCCCAGTGGAGAGAGACTGTCTGAAAATGTAGTGATGAGGCTGATGGAACCATTCCTAGACAAGGGCAGAAATGTTACCACGGACAATTTCTTCACATCGCTGTCACTTGCGCATAAACTTCTTAGCCGGAAAACCACCATCCTCGGCACAGTCAACAAGATTCGCCGGGAAATCCCTCAATCCGCTAGACACACAGATCGCAATGAATTCACCACTCAGGTATGTTGCAGGTCTTTTGTGGTTCTATGTTTATGTGTTTCTAATTTTTTGAATCAACACCGCCAAGTGTGTCATTGTGTCATTGTGTCATTGTGTGTAAAAGTGCTATGAAAATAACAATTTATCTTATTTATTAGGTGTTTTCAACCACTGCTGCTACGCTGACGGCGTATGCGCCCAAACGGAAGAAGACCGTCTACATTCTTAGCAGCATGCACAGCGTGATTCAGACTGAAAATACCACCAAAAGGAAGCCAAACACTATCACCCTTTACAACACCACAAAGTGCGGCGTGGATGTGATGGACCAGATGGTGCGGGAGTACACTGTCCGCACAGGGACACGGCGCTGGCCAGTTGCCGTGTTCTATAACATGATTGACATGGCAGCACTGAATGCACATGTGCTGTATCAAGCATGCACCGGAAGGCAGGAAAGACGGGTGGACTTCCTGGTGGAGCTTGCAAGAGAGTTGGCTAACTCTCATATGTGTGCGAAGAAGGCAAGAAAAGAACAATTGCTTCGGACACAACCCTCCACACCTAGCCCTGGAAAAAGAGCCATGTGTCAGGTCAAACACCAATGCAAGAACAATCATGCCACTGTGCGATGTGTTCACTGCTACAGATACACATGTGGTAAATGCAGACGGGAGATACCATGGCAGTGCCAGGATTGTGAGTGATTGCTGGAATGTACTCACTCACTTTTTAATATTATTTGTAAATATGTGTACAAATGGTTGGTTTCTTTTTTATTTTATTTTGTACTGTTTTTATCAATAAATCTCAGCAACAAAGGAAAAAAAAACATGTGTTGATTTCTCCCTAAGATGGCAAAGTGAAACACAAGTTTCCTTGAAGTGGCTCAGCATGGCCCCACATTGTTTGCATAACAAAAGCAACTGTTCACAGCTGATTAAGGATATTAGCCTAAAGCCTTCCAGCCCATCGGCTGTCCTGCGGGTTTTATAGGTAGAAAAGCCAAATGGCTGCTCTCTGGGACTTCTAGTGTTAAAGCTGTTTTTAAACATTCATATTTTGATTTTGCATCTAAATCAATATGAATGATGACTGTCCTCTTTCTGTGTCACTGGGTCAGTTTTATTTATGATAAAGAAACTAGAGATAAATATTTACCATTATCTTCTATTGCAATTGACATTATCTCAACATATATCATTTAGGGATAAAAATACAATGATAAAAGCAAAATATTGAATTGTTTGAAATAAAAAGAAACTTGAAGATATTTAATTGTTGCTATAAACTATTATAATTTTTTTAAATTAATTAAACTCTTATTAAACATGTTTATAGTGTGTAATTTACCATCATAAGGAAAGTAAACTAAGAAGAAACAAAATTAACTTTCAATTAAAATATGAACAATTTGAATCATCACTACTCACAGAAGCGTCTCCAGTTTATAATATGGATCCTCCTTCAGATCAGAGAGCAGCTTCACATCTGAGTCTCTTAGATTATTTCCAATCAGATTCAGTTTTCTCAGGTGTGAAGGGTTTGATCTCAGAGCTGAAGTCAGATCAGCACAACCTTCATCTGTAACACCACAATCCCTCAACCTGTAGAGAACAATGACACTCTTCAGTCTCTCAGTTCAGGATCTACAGCTCAGATAAGCAGGAACTTCACAATCAGACACTTAATCCACGGCACCATTAACAGGTCCAGTCTAAGGTTCAGACCCGCTTCTACAAACTGCACGGTTGTCACATCTTTACATCATCCAGTCATGTTTATACTGTCATTAATATTGCAAAATGATGTCAGACACATTGGAAAGAATCTACTGAGGATAACAACAGGCCCATTAATAATTTCACAGTACATTTTTTTGTATGACAATCATTATTTACCATATGAGACATTTTATACAAACTTACCTCAGTATCTCCAGTTTACACTGAGGATCCTGCAGTAGATCAGAAAGCTGCTTGACTCCAAAATCTCCTACTTTATTCCATGACAGATCCAGTTCTCTCAGGTGTGAGGGGTTTGATCTCAGAGCTGAAGCCAGAGCAGCACAACCTTCATCTGTAACACCACAATCCATCAACCTGTAGAGAACAATGACACTCTTCAGTCTCTCAGTCCAGGAACACTGATATAAATAATTTGATATATATGAATTTCTCATCAACAGATTTGTATATGAAAGCAGTTGTCACCTCTTGACATCATACAATCATGTTTATAACTATCAAAAACTATCAAAAGTAAAATTACCTCAGAAGCTTTGGAAATAATACGCTAAAGATGAAACATCCGTTTCAGTTACTTAATGGTATTTTTTTTCTATATTTTATTTTTGTATATCATTTATTATTCACCACAGGAGAAAAACAGACGACGTTGAGACTTTTATAAAATCTTACCACAGTATCTCCAGTTTACAGTGAGGGTCCTTCAGTAGATCAGAAAGCTGCTTGACTCCAAAAACTCCTGCTTTTTTCGATGACAGACTCAGTTCTCTCAGGTGTGAGGGGTTTGATCTCAGAGCTGAAGTCAGAGCAGCACAACCTTCATCTGTAACACCACATTTATTCAACCTGTAGAGAACAATGACACTCTTCAGAGTCTCTCAGTTCAGGATCTACAGCTCAGATCAGCAGGAACTTCACAATCAGAAAGAGAGACTTAATGTCACAGTGTCTGGTTTGGGTTTCCCTGGGTAACCACTAGAGGTCCTCTTCTTTCATGGTGTCATTCACTCATTTAACTACATTTCCCATCATCCTGTTCTGTCACTCATTGATCATTACACACAGCTGTTTCCCGTCACCTTGTTTGTATCTGTGTATATATACCCTGTCTGTTTCAGTGTTTGTCATGGAGTCCTTGTTTGATGTCCGCGCACTTCCATGTTTCCATGCCTGTATTGTTTCGTGTTTTCTGGACTGCCTTTGTTGGATTTTGACCTTTTGCCTGACTTGGATTCTGATTACGGATTACCCTAATAAATTGCTATTGGATCTTACCTACCTGTTTGAGTGCGTTCCGTGACACTTAATCCACGACACCATTAACAGGTCCAGTCTAAGGTTCAGACCCGCTTCTACAAACTGCTTGAGCGAGTTAGTTTCCATTTGATAAAAATTGCAAGAATATTCGATAACACTTTATTTAACAGTGTCCTTGTTACATGTGTAACATGTACTTACCATAGTAATAACAGTATATTATTCATAAATACATGCAACTAACCCACAACCAAATCCTAATCCTACCCTAATCTAAAGTACTTGTAGTTGCTTAATATTATTCAGTACTTCAATACATAATTACACTGTAACAATGACACCTTAAAATAAAGTGTAACCGAATATTAATTTGTTATGCAAGTACTCTAAAATCATCAACATCTGTATATGAACACGGTTGTCACATTTTTACATCATTCAGTCATGTTTACTGTATAATATCATTAATATTGTAAAATTATGTCAGACACATTGGAAAGAATCTAATGAAAATAAAAGCAACAGTCCCATTAGTAATTTCAAAGTAGTTTTTATTATGACAATCATTATTTACCATATGAGACATTTTATACAAACTTACCTCAGTATCTCCAGTTTACAGTGAGGATCCTGCAGTAGATCAGAAAGCTGCTTGACTCCAGAATCTCCTACTTTATTCAATGACAGATCCAGTTTTCTCAGGTGTGAGGGGTTTGATCTCAGAGCTGAAGTCAGATCAGCACAACCTTCATCTGTCACACCACAATCCCACAACCTGTAGAGAACAATGACACTCTTCAGTCTCTCAGTTCAGGAAACACTGATATAAATTATAAGATATATATGAATTTCTCCTTTTACAGTATTGCTTAGGTATGAAAGCACATGCTAAACTCAATAAATATGATCAGGTTTTATCGGTGTAATGATTGTTGTCAGTGTGACTTACTGAACTGATCTGGATTCTTTAACCACAGGCAGCAGCTTCTGAAGAACTTCATCTGCTGTATTTTGTGCTCCAATAAACTGGCTTAGATCAAAAATATCCATATTCTGCTCTGATGTCAGTAACACATAAACTAGAGCTGACCACTGTGAAGAGGAGAGTTTGGTTTTTCCTATTTCTCCAGATGTCAGATAACGTTGGATCTCCTGCATCAGTGAATCATCACCCAGTTCATTCAGACAGTGGAACATATTGATGGATCTCTCTGGAGAGTGATTCTCCCTGATCTTCTGTTTGATGTACTGAACTGTTTCCTCTTTGTTGTAGGAGCAGCTTCCAGTCTGTGTCAGTAGTTCTCGTAAGAGAGTCTGATTGGACTCCAATGAGAGACCCAGAAGGAAACGCAGGAAAAGGTCCAGATGTCCATTCTTACTCTGTAAAGCCTCATCCACAGCTCTCTGATGCAGGCCAGGCAATGGATTAAATGACACCCAGGAAAGGTCTTTCATGAAATGAATGCAGTTGTTTGTAAAGGAGTGGTGCACAAAAACAGCTGCTAGATGTTCCTGGATGCTCAGATGAACAAAGCAGAAGACTTTCCCCTGATACAAGCCCAACTCCTCTCTGAAGATCTGAGTGCACAATCCTGAGTACACTGATGCTTCTGTCACATCAATGCCACACTCTCTCAGGTCTTCCTCATAGAAGATCAGGTTGCCTTTCACAAGCTGCTGGAAAGCCAGTTTCCCCAGTTTGAGAATCATGTCTTCATCTTTCATTCTCTTCTCATAGTCCTTCTCATGTTTGATGTTGGTCTGAATGATCAGGAAGTGTGTGTACATCTGAGTGAGAGTCTTGGGAATCTCTCCTCTTTTTGCTTCACTCAACATCTTCTCTAGAACAGTGGCTGAGATCCAGCAGAACACTGGGATGTGGCACATGATGTGGAGGCTCCTCGAGGACTTCAGGTGTGTGATGATTGTATTGGCCAGACTCTGATCACTAATTCTCTTCCTGAAGTATTCCTCCTTATGTGTGTCACTGAAGCCTCGTACCTCTGTCACTCGATGGACACACTCAGAGGGGACGATATCCGCTGCTGCTGGTCTGGAGGTGATCCAGATGAGAGCAGAGGGAAGCAGATTCCCCTCAATGAGGTTCATCAGCAGCTCGTCCACTGAGGCTGATTCAGATATATTACACAGTTTCACTTTGCTCTTAAAGTTCAGAGACAGACGACACTCATCCAGACCATCAAAGATGAACAACACTTTATATTCATCACTGGATATTTCCATTTCTGTTGTTTTAGGGAAAAATTCATGAAGAAGATCTGAAAGACTGAGTGTTTTGTCCTTCATCAAGTTGATTTCTCTGAAAGCAAGTGGAAATATGAGCTGGACATCCTGATTCTCTTTGCCTTCAGCCCAGTCCACAATGAACTTCTGCACAGAGACTGTTTTTCCAATGCCAGCGACTCCCTTTGTCAACACAGTTCTGATGGGTTTGTCTTGTCCAGGTAAAGGTCTAAATATGTCATTGCATTTGATCGGTGTGTCCTCTGTTTCTGCTCTCCTGGATTGTGTCTCAATCTGTCTCACCTCATGCTCTTTATTGATCCCTCCACTTTCACTCTCTGTGATGTAGAGCTCTGTGTAGATTTCATTCAGGAGTGTTGGGTTTCCCTGCTTTGCTGTTCCTTCATACAGACACTGAAACTTCTTCAGCAGGTTTGATTTAAATGTGCTTTGGACCAGTTGAGAATCATGAAAAAAAGAATAAATGATTAGATTACAACATAAATATATTTTACTATCACTTTTACTTCTTCAATTTATGACAGAAATGTGTCTTCCCCTAAATGTTCGTCGAGTTTCCATAGATTGTTCACTAATTATGAACAAACATGGACTGAACAGAGACAACACAATTGAGTAGAGAAAACAGAGGGAGGAATTCATATAGTGTCATTCTGTGTCCCCCCAACCAGAGGACAAACATGTTAATTTCGAGTTATTTGTCTGGTTAACCCTCTGAGGTCGGCAAACGCGCCCCCGCGTTTTGCTGGATTTTCTTCACATTGTAGTACAATAAACTTAAATTACTCCGTCATTTATGGTTATACAGAAAAAAGAAATATAAAAAAAGAATCTGTGATATTTCTACTTTTGTATGTGTCCACTTACAATCAAATCAAAACATTGTGCTTTTGTAAAATAAAGAAAATAAACAGGGTGTGCGTTCTGCCTCTCCGTCGCGTGAACTTTTTTATCTTGAGCACGTCTATAAACTGAAACAAAACTCAGCGAATACTTGTCACACATTTATGAGCCATACACCTTTATACACATTTAAGTGTGTACTTTTAAATGATCGGATTCAAACTGAAAACAAATATTCTCTGTTTAAGTAATTTGTATAAAACCAACAGGATGTCCAGTATCTCAAACGCTTGCTAATTACTTTTAATTCGACCACGCCCACTCGCGCAAAAGTGATTCACATGCAAATCGTCCAAATGGGACGCGAACGCCCTCGTTACCTCAAACACAAAACACCAAAAAACTTCACATGTCTCTGCTTTTCGTCGAGTTTGGAAGACACGTCTGAGCTTACATTGGATTTACCCCCAGAAGAAGAAGAACGCGATTTGAAGACAAGAAAAATGTAAGGTAAGAAATTCTTACTTATTAGTTTATGGTATTGTTGCATAAACTTCACATTGCAGTTGAACTGTTGCTAGATATATGGTGAATATTATACTATTTAGACCCGTGTTTACTGTTAAATACTGTTTGTGGATATCTGCTCAAACATAGATATGTATAACCATAATGTTTAATATTTTGGAGCGCGATGGCGTTTGAATGTATCATATTTTGGAGCGCGCTGTGGGTTTGAATGTATCATATTTTGGAGCGCGCTGTGCGTTTGAATGTATCATATTTTGGAGCGCGCTGTGCGTTTGAATGTATCATATTTTGGAGGCGCTGTGGGTTTGAATGTATCATATTTTGGAGCGCGATTGCGTTTGAATGTATCATATTTTGGAGCGCGATTGCGTTTGAATGTATCATATTTTGGAGCGTGCTGTGCGTTTGAATGTATCATATTTTGGAGCGCGCTGTGGGTTTGAATGTATCATATTTTGGAGCGCGCTGTGGGTTTGAATGTATCATATTTTGGAGCGCGCTGTGGGTTTGAATGTATCATATTTTAGGGCGATTGCGTTTGAAAGGAAAAATGCACCAAACATTAGGCTTTATGTTTTTACTATTATCTCATTTCATATCATCATAACGAATGGAAACATTTGAAGTAACATAAGATAATCAATATATTTTTCTCTAGCATTGTTACTGAAATCTTTTGGAAGATATATATATATTATATATTGTTAGAAACATTTGTGTGTGTGTGTGTGTGTGTGTGTGTGTGTGTGTGTGTGTGTGTATTCTGTGAATTTTAAAAAGCAATTTTAACCAGAAAAATCTAAAATGTATTCCCAAAATCGTGCAGGCCTAGTTTCTCTTGATACCAGTATGTTCACTTTTTTTCTTTTCTTTCAGGGACCAGATGCAACTGAGTCCTGCTGACTTCAACATTCACATGAGTCTCTGTACATGAACATGGTAAAGTGAAAATCAAACACCTTGGAAATGAAAGGTATGTACAATGTTTTTAGGAATGGCACAAAGGTCTCTGTCTTTGGATCATTGTTTTCAATGTGCTCTTTTGTCATTTGTTGTATATTTTTGGATTATGTTGTGTTGTAAATAAATCCAAACAATCTAAAAGCCATTCTTTTTTAAATCTCCTCATTCTTTGTGCAAGGTTGCTCTGAATGACAGGGCCTGATCGCTCCTAATAGGGCAGTTAGGGGAGTGTCTTTGTCTTTCTCAGGTGTTGAAGGCTTACATATTCATGAGATGATCACGCCTCTTCGCATATGGCTCTTCACACAAAACACGTCTTAGAAATTTTAAATCAATATATTGTCTTATCTGAATGAGCAGTCAGGGTGATTTTCACATAGTTTTGGAGCAAATATTCTAGGCTACGTGATACAATTTTCAAAAGTCTTGTGAAGAAATAATCAGTATGGGTTTCATGGCCTTATTTCAGTGACAATTTTTTTTGGTATTATCACAAACCACGCATAAATGTCATTATCTCAAAACTACAAACTTTTACATACATGCTGCTGATATATTATTGTAGCAGAGTTTGTGCTAAATACATTGTAATAAGACTTTAGCCATGACAATGTCACAAGTAACAGAAATAAGCACAAATGTCAGAGCATGTCAGAACACCTCCAAGGCCAGAAAACAGCTCAGACCTCAGAGGGTTAAAGAAAGTCATAAATAAAGAAGAAAGGGAATATTCATCCACAACATAATTTTTTGGCTGATTAAGTCACTATTTTGTAGAGGGGGGTCAAAACGACACAGAGATTGCTAGATCTATTAGTAAAATTTGACCATCAATCTTTGTCATTTTGTGCCAATGGTGGCAGTTCAAAAATGAACGACCTTTCATTTTTATTTTTTCTCAACCTGTGCATGCCTGTACCTCAAGAAGTATTAAAGATATCTTAATATCCTTTTAGATTTATATTCAAAACAATTGTATAACAATAGTATCGTAAGTTTTAAGGGCCTGTGTGGTTCAATTCCAGAGAAATTGGGATCTCATTGGGATCTCATTGTGGCTCCAGGAGTAAATTTTATTTAAACAGGAATCCTTTATTCATTCATATAAAAACAATAATTGAAAACTGTAACTTTGACTGCCCTCCTTTATTAATAGTGCATTACTGCAGTAAATATTTGTTCATGGTATTTTATACAGTTTTTTTTACTTTCATGGCTATCTTTGTCTTTCTTCTGAAAAACATTAACCCTCTGAGGTCTGAGCTGTTTTCTGGGCCCTGGAGGTGTTCTGACATGCTCTGACATTTGTGTTTTTTTCTGTTACTTGTGACATTTTCATGGCTAAAGTCTAATTACACTGTATTCAGCACAAACTCTGCTACAATAATATATCAGCAGCATGTATGTAAAAGTTTGTAGTTTTGAGATAATGACATTTATGCGTGGTTTGTGAAAATACAAAAAAAAATTCTCACTGAAATAAGGCCATGAAACCCATACTGATTATTTCTTCACAAGACTTTTGAAAATTGTATGACATAGCCTAGAATATTTGCTCCAAAACTATGTGAAAATCACCCTGACTGCTCATTCAGATAAGACAATATATTGATTAAAAATTTCTAAGACGTGTTTTGTGTGACAAAGCCATGTGTGAAGAGGCGTGATCATCTCATGAATATGTAAGGCTTTAACACCTGAGAAAGACAAAGACACTCCCCTAACTGCCCTATTAGGAACGATCAGGCCCTGTCATTCAGAGCAACCTTGCACAAAGAATGAGGAGATTTAAAAAAGAATGGCTTTTAGATTGTTTGGATTTATTTACAACACAACACAATCCAAAAATACAAATGACAAAAGAGCACATTGAAAACAATGATCCAAAGACAGAGACCTTTGTGCCATTCCTAAAAACATTGTACATACCTTTCATTTCCAAGGTGTTTGATTTTCACTTTACCATGTTCATGTACAGAGACTCATGTGAATGTTGAAGTCAGCAGGACTCAGTTGCATCTGGTCCCTGAAAGAAAAAAAAAGAGAAAAAACTGTGAACATACTGATATCAAGAGAAACTATAGGGCTGCACGATTTTGGGAATAGATTTTAGATTTTTCTGGTTAAAATTTAGTTTTAAAATTCACAGAATACACACACACACACACGTTTCCAACAATATATAATGAACACCAGGTTTGTTGTGCCTTGTCGGTATAGCCTACGCAGTGCTGCATAAAATAATAATAACAATAAATTAAATCTTCCAAAAGATTTCAAGAACAACTACGCTAGAGAAAAATATATTGATTATCATATGTTACTTCAAATGTTTCCATTCGTTATGATGATATGAAATGAGATAATAGTAAAAACATAAAGCCTAATGTTTGGTGCATTTTTCCTTTCAAACGCAATCGCGCTCCAAAATATGATACTGTACATTCAAACGCACAGCGCGCTCCAAAATGTGATACCACAGCGCGCTCCAAAATATGATACATTCAAACGCCATCGCGCTCCAAAATATTAAACATTATGGTTATACATATCTATGTTTGAGCAGATATCCACAAACAGTATTTAACAGTAAACACGGGTCTAAATAGTATAATATTCACCATATATCTAGCAACAGTTCAACTGCAATGTGAAGTTTATGCAACAATACCATAAACTAATAAGTAAGAATTTCTTACCTTACATCTTTCTTGTCTTCAAATCACGTTCTTCTTCTTCTGAGGTAAATCCATGTAAGCTCACTGCGTGTCTTCCAAACTCGACGAAAAGCAGAGACTTGTGAAGTGTTTTGGTGTTTTGTGTTTGAGGTAACGAGGGCGTTCGCGTTCCATGTGGAGATTTGCATGTGAATCTCTTTTGCGCGAGTGGGCGTGTCGATTTAAAAAGTAATTAGCAAGCGTTTGAGATACTGGACATCCTGTTGGTTTTATACAAATTACTTAAACAGAGAATATTTGTTTTCAGTTTGAATCCGATCATTTAAAAGTACACACTTAAATTTGTATAAAGGTATATGGCTCATAAATGTGTGAGAAGTATTCGCTGAGTTTTGTTTCAGTTTATAGACGTGCTCAAGAAAAAAAAGTTCACCGCGACGGAGAGGCAGAACGCACACCCTGTTTATTTTCTTTATTTTACAAAAGCACAATGTTTTGATTTGATTGTAAGTGGACACATACAAAAGTAGAAATATCACAGATTATTTTTTTATATTTCTTTTTTCTGTATAACCATAAATGACGGAGTAATTTAAGTTTATGTTGCTGCTATGTGAAAAAAATCCAGCAAAACGCGTCGGCGCGTTTCTCGACCTCAGAGGGTTAACAAAGTAAAACATCTTTGATTGATTTGACATAGAATGACCCAATAGTTGAATACATTTTACAAGTAAATAAACCCCACATAAAGAACATTCTATCCATCTATCTATCTATGAAATGTTGTACCTCAGATCAGTTGATGTGTCTCTTCCCTCAAATTTCACTTGCTCTTCCATAGACGCGTCACTCTTCATGGACACACAGCTGGACTCCAGCCAGTTTGATTTCTCCCTATGGCTTTGACTTTAATAGAATAGAAAAAAAGAATAGATAAGAATTCTTAAATTGTATTACAGGACACAGAGGCTTAGTTTGCGGTTGAGGGTAGCGGTGGTGGATGTAACACCCCAATAACCAAAAAAAGCAAGAGGATGCGTTTTTGTGCATGGGTAATGTTCTCACTGCGGGAACATGACCATCACGATGCTGCGATCGAGGCTCGATTACCTCAGGGCATATCGAGTCCCTTTGTCTATTGTAGCCATCAGATGAGGGTTACTTTGGCTTATAGCATTGGTGATCTGAGGGTTACAGTGTTGGTTTCCCTGCCGAGTCCATCTACTCTGGCCCAACACTCCTCCTGCGCATCGGAAACCGTGGAGCTACCGTCTCGTGGACTGCCAGTCGTTACTTTCGGGGCTCCACCTGCAGAGTCCTGCACGGGCCGATTTTGTAAAACCACACCCGCCCGTACCCGCAGTGCTTAAAACCGCATCCAATCCGTTTTCCGACAGCAGCACTAATTAAAATCCGCACCCGACCCGACCCGCACCCGAAATAAAATCAGTTTAGGCTATCACATTATAGACACACTTAAAAAAATGTTTATTGCCAGGTCATACAGAAGTTATTACACGACCATTACCACAAGGACAACTTCAGCCGAAGCTGTCAAAAGGCCTATCCTAGGCTACATGTAGTACATGGCTACCACAAAACTGAGTAATAATATTTTACCAATCGAACAGAGACGGCTACAACACTATATCTGCCACGCAATTTTGTCTAGCCTACATCTGACAATTTCGGGTTCAAACACGCCCTGCACACCGCACATACTTAGCAGTGTTAAATTAAACAAAATAAAAATACTGAAAAATACTGTTCGATAGAACTGCTTGGTTTGTTAGCAGAGTTATCTGCGTGCATCCTCAGTGATGAACTTCCACATTTGCGGCTATCCAACCCAAAAACTTTAAGGCAGGTTTTGGATGCAGCAAAGCATTTCACAATATTGTTTTCTTTATCTGAGATAACTCCAAATTTCTCCCACACACTGGACTTGATTTTTGATGACGTATTGTCGACAACTTTACAATCTCCCTAGCTATTCTTTTCTTCAACTCCTCAGGATCCATCTCGATGACTGCAGGCAGATCGCGCGGTTGTGATTTTTTAAGTGTAAGTAGGCCTAGAGACTTCTGGGAGGGTGCAGGCACAAATAAACTGATATGGATTTAAAATTATTTTATCAACTTGAAATACAGGCATATTTTTGTAGATGTGTTCCTAAAAATATGCATATATTTTTACATTTCCACATGACTGTTTTAAACCAGTGTTTAGACCAGCGGGTACCCAAACCCGTGCAGGACTCTGCCGCTCTGTTGCCTCTTCCTTCCTCACCTACCTCGACTGAGGCGCAGCTAAGGGGTATGTGGATATTCTCCTAGTGGAGCGGTAAATTGTGATGCAGCTGTGTCCTAAGACACATTTGGTGGGTAATCTGCGTCTGCCCTCCTGTGCCTGCAAGTTCTTGTTTGCTCTCGCAGGCAATGCTTACAGAGCCTGTGGGGAAGCTACCTCTGCCCTGCATGCCATGGCGCTCATGCAGGTCAACCAGGCCAAAGCGCTCATGGAGATTGTAACGAAGTTAGATGTTATGGGAAGGAGGAGAAGGGAACCGGCAAACATTTAAAGACTTTAATAAACGTAAATTAAACAAATACAAAATGAAAGTAAAGACAGCAGCCCCTCACGGATGACTGCTGTCACATAAAACAAAAACACAACAATAATCCAGGCCTGGCCTCTCTCGCTCATGAAAGCTTTAGCATAAGTTCTACCAGGAAGACTCAATTACTACGTCACTTTTTACCTTCACATCCAATCATATCCTAATACTTGCTGTATAAAAGATCGGTACTTACACATGTTTGAGTTCGCAGACGCTGACACAAACAATTACCTCCATCCTCCCCATCACCACCAGGATGGTCCTATCCATACCTCCCGGGGGGACGGCTGCGCCATTTGCAGATCCGCTACCCTCGGATTATGCACTACGGATGGGGCCTACGCCAAAAAACTTTTGTTCGCCAAAAATAATTGTTTGCTGGGCTGTCAGTAAATTAATGCTTTGTTACATCATTCTATCTCCCGAGTCTTTCTGGTAGAACTCCTTTATGCTTCCGCTCCTCCGTGAGAGACATGAGACTGGTGTGTTGCGCAGGTGTCATACATCATCAATCACGCCACCAGCCTCGCACCATTTTCTCACGGCCCTCTGTCTCTTCCTGCTCGTCACAGAGATACACGAGGGCCACCCAGCTGTCGGTTGCAGCTCCTTCATCTGCTTGTCGCCGAGGGCGACCTCCTGCCGCTGCCTCCACCCCTTCTCAGCCTCGGCAGCACAGAGGCAGCAGCGGGCCGGCCGCAGGGGGACCGCCCAGCCCGTTTAGGCTCCTGCCAAGCCCTCCAGGAAAAGGAAGAGCAAGCGGCCCTGAGATGGGCAACACAGAGATAAAGGAACTGCTTTTTGGCGAGATGATGTCCACACCTCTCCCTCCCACAGAGGAGGGCCGGGTGGAGAATCCTTTGTTTCCTTTTCTTTTTGTTCCGACCCACTCTTTCAATAAAAGAGCAGTTTCTGAAATCTCTGGGTGTGATGAGGAGTCATGAGGGTGTGAACAACAGCGTGCGCCGCTATGCCTCGCCGCTCTCGTTCCCCTCTCCCTTAAGAGGACCAGAATGTCAGTCTGCGACTCTATGCCTCGCAGCTCTCATTCCCCTATTGGCAGAGGGGTGAGAACGACGGTGTTTGACGCTATGCCTGTCACTCTCATTCTCCTCACAAGAAGGCGAGGTTGACAGTGTGAGCCGCGATGCCTTGCCATGATGCATCGCCACTCGTCTTCACGAAGGTCATGGAGGACGACCTTGTTCCGCTCAGAGAACGCGGGGTTCGCATCCTCAACTACTGGCTAATTCTAGCCCACTCGCAAGAGCAGTTTTTTACGAACACAGGAACATGGTGCTCAGTCACCTCAGCCTGTTGGGGCTTCAGGTCAACTGGGACAAGAGCAAACTCTTCCCTGCGCAGGGGATCTCTTATCTCGGTATGGAGCTGGACTTGGCCAACCAGACAGTGTGCCTCACAGAGGAGCGCGTCCAGTCGGTATTGAATGACTTGAACTTGATCAAACGCAGAACAGTGGCCCCACTAAAGCCCGTGGTCAGACAACTTCATTTCTACGGGCAGGTGTTCCCCTAGAACAAGTGTCCAGGCATGCTGTGTTCTTCACGGATGCCTCTGCCACCGGCTGGGGGACCACGAACAACGGGCATGCAGCTTCGGGTCTGTGGACGGGGCCCCAACTGCATTGGCATGTCAAAGTGGCATGTTGCTAGCAGTACGTCTTGCACTGAGCCGCTTCAAGGTGCCGTTTCGTGGCATGCATATACTGGTCTGTATGGACAGCACTGTGACAATTGCGTACATCAACTGACAAGGTGGTCTACGCTCCCGTCGCATGTCGCAACTCACCCGCCATCTCCTCCTATGGAGTCAGAAGCATCTGAGGTCACTTCGTACCATTCACATCCCAGGCGTGCTAAATTGTGCAGTCGACGAGCTCTCACGACAGCCTATGCTTCCAGGAGAGCTGTGCCTCCATCCCCAGGTGGTCCAGCTGATTTGGAGGTGCTTCGGTGCCATACATGTAGATCGGTTTGCCTCCTGTGATGGATTTTTAATAGATAAGATAGTAAACTATCTTTTAGAACTAACCAGTTCTGCCTCCTAAATTCCGGAGCCATTTTTTCAACTCTCACGATCAAGACCGCATCCAGGTTTGACAAACTGCCACTTTATGATCAGACTCGTACAACGTATGGTATATCAGGTTTAGCACAAATTGATAAATTGTCAATGCCATTAACAGTGATATATGGGAATAAAACATGTACACACCCATTTTGGATTTCTAAAACATGCCCTTTAAATTTATTAGGTAAAGATTTGTCTAAATTAGAAATGACAATTGACGTTTCATTGGAAGGGATAACAGTGACACCAAAGAATGGAAATTTTGCTCAAGTGTTACCAAATTGGTATTATAACTGGGCTATAACTCCTGCATTTGACCCATATTCAGAGCATGAGTTTTTACCAGTAGACCATGAAAAGCCATCTCATTTCCACGGTACCTCGTGGTTTGTGGGCCCCGAGAGAAATAGTGAGTATGAGGAGAAATGGTTTAGTGAGCAACTGGGTGAAAATGAACTCTTAAATATTTTCTAATATCACAGCATTTCTCTGCATTTACTGTAAAATTAACGCATTCTCAATCTGCTTTCTTTCAACAGTTGCAAGTCCAGCCTCATGTCTCAGTGGGAAACATGCTCTTGGGCGGAAGTAGGAGTGTGGCTCACAGAGCAGGTGGAGTCAAGGGGTTGGACTTGGCATGATGATGGGTATTTTTAAAATGATGCAGCGGTAAGAGCATATCCAACAATGCAGACAGTGACAGTTCACAGGTTGTGCAGTGAGGAGAGAAAAATTGTTCCTAATACAATTGAAAATGTTTTGATTTATTATCAGGAATTCCAGAAATCCTTTGGGCTAAAGATAAATTTGATATTGGTCAGATAAAGAATGCAATGCCTCTCGTTATCACACCAATGACTCAACATAGGCCATTTAGGCCTCAATATCCTCTCAGCAAAGAAGCTGTAGAAGGAATTTCAAAAGTACATGCTGTGCTGGTTGAGAAAGGTGCTATTGTGCCTTGTCAAAATTCACCTATACTTCCTGTTCCTGTTCCCCTCTATGAGGCGCCTCTATGCATTGAAGTGGAACCTGTTCACTCAGTGGTGCTCTTCCCGCCGGGTAGACCCCTGAAGATGCCCGATCAAAGTTGTGCTTTCCTTCCTGCAAGATAGGTTTGAGCAAAGGCTGTCTCCCTCCACCCTCAAAGTTTATGTTGCCCCTATTGCTACACACCACAATGCAGTTGAAGGCAAGTCCTTGGGGAAGCATGACCTGATCGTCAGGTTCCTGGGGCGAGCAAGGAGACTGAATCTCGGTTATGTATGGTAGCCCATGTTCCCTGAAGGAGAGAACGGAGATGTACGTCACGTCGCCATGTTGTTGTACCATTGCTGCACGGCCGGGTCTCTAGCTCGGCTCCTCAGCGAAAACCAAAGATGCGTTGCACCTGCTGCTCATTATATATACATTATATATATTATATATTTGATGGCTGCCTATGCACATTCCTGTATGCCAGCCAAAACACCCCCCCTAAGAGCAGTTGTCCGGGATAGGACCTCGGGGGAGCTTTGAGGTGAAGAATAACAAATTTTAAGAATCTATTTCAAATATGCTTCCGTACATAACATCATGGTAAAGAATATTGTATTTAGCTTTTAAGGTTAAGATCTCAGCAAAGTTGCAATTCCTGTTCTCTCCTTATTGTCTTTAATGGCTCTTGGAGCCCCAGTTTCACTCAGACTGATGGGATTAGCACACGAATGATTCACTGAGAATCTCACCTTTTGTTCTGCAAATGGCTTTCGGAGCCCAAATGGCTCTTGGAGCCTTATGCTGATTTAATTAGGATTGTCCAGACCCTCAGTCTAGGGTGTTACCTAAACCTGTTACATGCTTTGTTTGAATTTGTCTCCACCTTCAAAAGTCCCTCCTCCTAAAATGCCTATAAGACACGATGAAAAGTTATGTACTTTAGAATGTTGGACGAACTGCAGCCACGCTCAATAAAGAATAACTTCTGAACGCGATCCCAACGTCTCCTGGTCTGCTTCGATGAAGGAATAAAAGTTCCCAACAGAGGATTTTGTGGAGTTTGCGTGGAGCTAGCGCCATTGTGAGCAACCAAGCTAAACATTGCCACGGAGCCTGAGCAACACATGTCTGACCAGGTGTGTGAGCTGGCTTCACCATCCATCGTTCCACTCCACCTCCACCCGATGCCCTGACTCCTACGCTTTGTCTGTCTAAATAAAAATGTTGTACCTCAGATCAGTTGATGTGTGTTTTTCCTCAAATTTCACCGGCTCCGTCATAGACCAGTTACTCTTCATGGACACACAGCTGGACTCTGGTGAGATTGATTTCTCCCTCTGGTTTTGACTTCAATAGAATAGAGATAAAAGAATAGAGATAAGAATTCTTAGATTATATTACAGTACAGATAGATAAACCTCACATAGAGAATCAATCCATCCACCTATTTTTTACCACTGGTTTTTAATCTGTTGTTGTGTTTGTGTTTCCCAATAAGTGATGTAGTTGTGTTTAGTTTGGTTGAGTTTGTCAGTATTGTTCTGGTCCAGATTATCAGTGTTTTGTGGGTCAGTAGATGTTAGTGAAACATCAGGACTGAAGCTCTGGATCAGCTGTGAGAGGAGACCTGATCCTGTGCTCAACTCCTGCTATTGCAGCGCTTTATAATAGTGTGAGTCTCTGAGTTATACATGCTTACACAATATCATCACCCACTTCTTCTATATTTTGATAATAAATGGATATTTTCCAAATTATGCCATACATGCATTATCTGTGTGTGTCTGTGGTCTCTCTGTCTGTCTAAACAAAAATGTTGTACCTCAGATCAGTTGATGTGTGTTTTCCCTCAAACTTCACCGGCTCCGTCATAGACCAGTCACTCTTCATGGACACACAGCTGGACTCCGGTGAGATTGATTTCTCCCTCTGGTTTTGACTTCAATAGAATAGAGACAAAATAATAGAGATAATAATACTTAGTATTATTACAGTACAGATAGATAAACCTCACATAGAGAATCAATCCATCCACCTATTTTTTACCACTGGTTTTTAATCTGTTGTTGTGTTTGTGTTTCCCAATAAGTGATGTAGTTGTGTTTAGTTTGGTTGAGTTTGTCAGTACTGTTCTGGTCCAGATTATCAGTGTTTTGTGGGTCAGTAGATGTTAGTGAAACATCAGGACTGAAGCTCTGGATCAGCTGTGAGATGAGACCTGATCCTGTGCTCGACTCCTGCTATTGCAGCGCTTTATAATAGTGTGAGTCACTGAGTTATACATGCTTACACAATATCATCACCCATTTCTGTATTTCGATTAGATGATATTTGCCTAATTATGCCATACATGCATTATTTGTGTGTGTCTGTGGTCTCTCTGTCTGTCTAAACAAAAATGTTGTACCTCAGATCAGTTGATGTGTGTTTTCCCTCAAACTTCACTGGCTCTGCCATAGACCAGTCACTCTTCATGGACACACAGCTGGACTCTGGTGAGATTGATTTCTCCCTCTGGTTTTGACTTCAATAGAATAGAGACAAAATAATAGAGATAATAATTCTTAGATTATATTACAGTACATGTAGATAAACCTCACATAGAGAATCAATCCATCCACCTATCTTTTACCATTGGTTTTTAATCTGTTGTTGTGTTTGTGTTTCCCAATAAGTGATGTAGTTGTGTTTAGTTTGGTTGAGTTTGTCAGTACTGTTCTGGTCCAGATTATCAGTGTTTTGTGGGTCAGTAGATGTTAGTGAAACATCAGGACTGAAGCTCTGGATCAGCTGTGAGAGGAGACCTGATCCTGTGCTCAACTCCTGCTATTGCAGCGCTTTATAATAGTGTGAGTCTCTGAGTTATACATGCTTACACAATATCATCACCCACTTCTTCTATATTTTGATAATAAATGGATATTTTCCAAATTATGCCATACATGCATTATCTGTGTGTGTCTGTGGTCTCTCTGTCTGTCTAAACAAAAATGTTGTACCTCAGATCAGTTGATGTGTGTTTTCCCTCAAACTTCACCGGCTCCGTCATAGACCAGTCACTCTTCATGGACACACAGCTGGACTCCGGTGAGATTGATTTCTCCCTCTGGTTTTGACTTCAATAGAATAGAGACAAAATAATAGAGATAATAATACTTAGTATTATTACAGTACAGATAGATAAACCTCACATAGAGAATCAATCCATCCACCTATTTTTTACCACTGGTTTTTAATCTGTTGTTGTGTTTGTGTTTCCCAATAAGTGATGTAGTTGTGTTTAGTTTGGTTGAGTTTGTCAGTACTGTTCTGGTCCAGATTATCAGTGTTTTGTGGGTCAGTAGATGTTAGTGAAACATCAGGACTGAAGCTCTGGATCAGCTGTGAGATGAGACCTGATCCTGTGCTCGACTCCTGCTATTGCAGCGCTTTATAATAGTGTGAGTCACTGAGTTATACATGCTTACACAATATCATCACCCATTTCTGTATTTCGATTAGATGATATTTGCCTAATTATGCCATACATGCATTATTTGTGTGTGTCTGTGGTCTCTCTGTCTGTCTAAACAAAAATGTTGTACCTCAGATCAGTTGATGTGTGTTTTCCCTCAAACTTCACTGGCTCTGCCATAGACCAGTCACTCTTCATGGACACACAGCTGGACTCTGGTGAGATTGATTTCTCCCTCTGGTTTTGACTTCAATAGAATAGAGACAAAATAATAGAGATAATAATTATTAGATTATGAAGCTCTGGATCAGTACATGTAGATAAACCTCACATAGAGAATCAATCCATCCACCTATCTTTTACCATTGGTTTTTAATCTGTTGTTGTGTTTGTGTTTCCCAATAAGTGATGTAGTTGTGTTTAGTTTGGTTGAGTTTGTCAGTACTGTTCTGGTCCAGATTATCAGTGTTTTGTGGGTCAGTAGATGTTAGTGAAACATCAGGACTGAAGCTCTGGATCAGCTGTGAGATGAGACCTGATCCTGTGCTCGACTCCTGCTATTGCAGCGCTTTATAATAGTGTGAGTCACTGAGTTATACATGCTTACACAATATCATCACCCATTTCTGTATTTCGATTAGATGATATTAGCCTAATTAACACTGAACACTGATAACACACATACACTTCCTGCTCAGCTACTGTTCGGACGCCCTTGCTTACTGCTCCGTGCTTTGCTCTATCGCTTTTACATTTTATCTCCTATTTTATTTCCTTTTATCACCTAATTTTAACTTCAGCAAATCAGCACAGTGCTCATACGACAAAGTTTGGATTACTACAAAAACGCAGAATTCTTTTACCCGACTAGCTTACATTCCGGGAAAGGAAAACACAACTGCCTACAAGGATAAGAGAAAATGTCTCTTCTGGTTCAAGAATCTACTTGCTGCACCAACTGCCACAGACTTTTACACAGGATTTCAGTTCTTGAAACAAAGTTACTTACGGGACCACCAAACCAGACGGAGCACACAACAGAGCTTCGTCATGGACACCCTCAGCATACAGCCGGTGAGTCCCTTGAAACTAGTGCTCCTCGACAGGTAGAGAAACAAGCCGATCGACTTACAAATCGATGGCACAAACAGGGAGCGAGACCCAAAGGCACTCGAGACATCAGATTGTCACGAGCCTCACATATTGCCGCAATAGCATCCTCTAACCCAGATACAGCTCTGACAAGGATTGCAAACACTGGTCTCCTACCACCGCCTATACATCTTGAGAACAGATTTGAAGTACTAATGAATGTAAATGAGGAATCCCCAAACGTGAGGAATATGATCGAACACAGACTGAATCAGCCTGTAGCTAACACTGATGCTATCTGGCGCTCAAGGTTGAGCAGACAGCGACACTCAGCTCAGAGCGCAGCCGAGCCCAGGACTCTGATAGTGGGGGACTCCATAATCAGAAACATTAGCGGCAGGGATACAACTACGTGCTGCCTTCCACAAGCAACGACTTCTGATATAAACAGGGAACTTCAGAACTTTCTGATGAAACATAAGACTGCAAATCGACTCATCATTCATGTGGGGAAGAATGATATTCATAAAGAGCAGTCAGAACTCCTTAAGAAGGATTTCAATGAACTTTTTGAAACCCTTAAAAGACTGAAAGTTCAAACATTCATCAGTGGACCACTCCCAGCAAGAGGAACAAACAGGTTTTCACGGTTGCTTGGGCTAAATACATGGCTGCAAAAAACCTGCAACATAAAAGGAGTAAACTTCATTGACAATTTCAATCTTTTCTGGAGTCAGAGACAACTTTTTCATCGAGATGGCCATCACCCAAACAAACTTGGTTCAAGAGTGTTAAAGGACAATATCTACTTCTCCCTCAATCATCCTTCTGCAGTGTGTGCCAATCCACTCAATCTGAACGGCACACACACACCTGGACACTGTATGAATGACCACGGGACTTCACTCCAGCAGCAAAATGGACATGCGGTTGACATATCACACAAGGACAATGATAACACCACTCCGCCACAACAACCTCTGCTCACGGACTCAATCTCTGCTGAACCCTGCCCACAGAGCTCACCACAGACAGACATATTAGAACTGCTCGAAGATTCAGCACCCAAGGACGACTTCCTGGAAAACAGCCAGGGAAGCCAGGACAGCATATCACAGCCTCCGATAACACCAGAGCAACAGCCCCTTTCACCAGTCACTTTTTCCCTCTCTCCAGCGTCGCCACTTCTGTGCTTCTCACAGAAAATGGAAGAACTGGTGTATGCTGGAACCAAACTATCCCACTCTTTTGCTGCAAGCCCCCAGATACCAACCAAAAAACGACAGGCACCGCTACCACCAAAGCCTGCGGGCCCAGCTCGCCCTCTCCCTCCTCCTGTGAGAGCTCTTTGGCCTCTGCCACAACGCCAGGGCCCACACCCTCCTCTATCTGCTCGAGGTGGACCAAAAACAACTGATACCAGCTCTCAGTGATATGTGTCGGGTCCCCGCTATGATAACAGTAACTTTCTCAAATGTTTACAGAACAAGCGGGAACCCAGTGTGCCTGTATCTTTCTCTATTGCTGTTCTATTACAAGATAGAAAGTCTAAGGCCTTCAATAGCCGTACAGCAAACCAAACTAATCTGGTGCCTATTACACGTCAAACTAAGATTGATGTGGGGACAAAAAGTAAGACTGTTAAGTTAGCACTTTTAAACATTCGTTCACTTAAAAATAAATCACTTCTAGCCAATGACTTAATAACCACAAACAACCTGGATTTTATGCTTCTAAATGAAACCTGGCTAGAAGACAGCTGCAGTGCAACAGTCCTCAATGAAGCAGCCCCTCCTAACTTTACTTTTATGAGTGTCTGCAGAGCTGTTAAGAGAGGTGGGGGTCTAGCTGCTCTTTTTAAAGATATCTATCAATGTAAGCAAATGTCATTTGGGAATTACCCTTCTTTCGAATATCTGGGTATTGTGTTAAAAGGTGCTCCACGCATTTTACTTATCATTATTTACAGGCCTCCAAAATACTCTCCAGCCTTTGCTGAGGACTCTACAGAACTGTTATCAACAATTACCTCAGAGTTTGACTGTTTTGCCATTGCTGGAGATTTTAACATCCACATAGATAGTGCAGAAAACAATATTTCAATACTCTTTTAAAAACTTTTGATCTGACTCAGCATGTACATGGACCCACACACAATCGCGGACACACTCTAGATTTACTTATCAGTAAGGGTCTAAACATTTCACTGATTGTTATTAAGGATGTAGCACTGTCTGATCATTTCTGTATTTTCTTTGATATATTGATCTCTCCTGCCACTGAAGCTAGATCTGTGTCTGTCAAGAAGAGATGCTTAAATGAGAACACTAGTGTACTATTTATGAAGGCTATATCCTTAACACCAGGCATATCTGCAGACTCTGTTGATTTTCTCCTTGATTCTTTTAACTCAAAAGTTAAAAGTGTAATTGATGATATTGCTCCTGTGAAAGTCAGGAAGAAGAGTGACAGA
Organism: Leuciscus idus; assembly: GCA_021554675.1. Taxonomy (NCBI): domain Eukaryota; kingdom Metazoa; phylum Chordata; class Actinopteri; order Cypriniformes; family Leuciscidae; genus Leuciscus; species Leuciscus idus. The sequence continues at coordinate 44,148,370 of CM038628.1, read as the reverse complement.
CAAAAAGCACCTTGGAGAAACTCAACAGCAGTGCAAAATATGAAAAGACAATGCAGAAAAGCAGAGCGCATGTGGCGGAAGACAAAACTTGTAGTCCATTATAACATCTACAAAGACAGCCTTCATGCTTTCAATATGGAACTAGGCAAAGCTAGACAGACTTTCTTCTCAAATATTATAAACAGCAATTTAAACAACACACGCATTCTTTTTGCTACTGTAGAGAGACTGACAACCTCCCCAAGCCAGATTCCCAGTGAAATGCTCTCAGACAACAAGTGCAGTGAGTTTGCTTCTTTCTTCTCTGAGAAAATCAATAATATCAGAAAGGTGATCAGCACATCCTTGAGTTGCACTGAGGTCAGACAGATCAGACCACCTGAGAAAGTAGTCACTATGTCTGATTTCAAAGAAATTGATGGCCAAATTTTGGAAGAAACCGTACAGCACCTTAAAGGGGAAATGAAACGTCCATGTTTTGGCACTGGTAGTAGCTACATATATTAGAAAAATCACCTTGCCAAAAATTGTATTTTAAAAAGTTGTTAAAACCACAGATATGACAAAATTATTTTCGTAATTTCTAGCTATATATCTAGCTAGCGAGTCGCCATTTTGAAGTGACGTCACAGCCTACGTAACGGGGTTGGTTGGTTCCGCTGGTGAGTGAAGAGTGAAGCGTTACTGGACCGGACTGAATACGCAATTGATTTGAAATGGAGGAAGACGAACTTGAAAGACCTGTTGAGCCCGTGTGTCCCATTGCTTATGCATTTGAGTCGATACGGCGTGGGAACCGAGCAGTGGTACGTCGCTATGTCGAACAGCCGGTGATACATGGCCGTAGCCAGCTATGAGGTCCGGACCTCGGTCATTTTTTTACATTCAAAAATAAAATTTCAAGCTCTCTGAATGATTAATTAGCCGTTTAAACCACCTCATATGAGTGTTTGCAATTCATTTTGCTGCGAGAATCTAGCGCAGTGAACGGGGCTTGAGAGCGCATTGTGAGGGCGCGGGTGCAATCCAGTGTTGCCAGATCCATCTAATGGAAATGTTGCAGTAGTCTTCTGGACTTGTTTTTCTGATTTAATGTCACACTTTAGGAAGTTATTAAAGTGGAAAGTTGCATGTTAGGGTTCGTGATATATTAATCTTATTTCCAAAACACAAGCTTTGAACTTATTTCGTATTATTATAAAAAAATATAATAATTGTTGCTTGTTTTTCGTAGCAATATCTGGCAACATTTTACTGTCGGCATTAATAAAAAAAAAGCTTATAGAAAAACTGTAATTGCTGACAGGAAGATACCACATTCGGTAAGACAAACGCAATGATCATCGTGATTATCTGTAAGAAATGTATAACACTATCAAAAACAATAGCATAATACAGATCTGTATGTTACAGAATGAAGCAGGAAGACGACTTTTTTATTTTGTCATTTCAGTGAGCCAAGGATTGAAGAGTAGTCCACACACACACACACACACACACACACACACACACACACACACACACACACACACACACACAAGCTATAACGTTAGCAAATAGCCTGTAAATAGTTTGTAACATGTCTGTAAAATGTAAAACATTATATTGAATAAAAAATTATTTCACAAACATCTACAGTGTGCAGTTTGTTAACATAACGTTAGATGTCGTCTTTTTGTCTGGAACTAATAAACTTCACTAGCTAAACACTAAGTTAGCGTTATTGAGCTAGTTCATGCTTACAGCTGTTAGCTAACAATGACTGTACCTAACGTTAGTTGTTCGCTGGTTCGACCAGCACATGCATCTTGTTAACGAGCCAGTGTGATGCAAACATGTATGAGAGGTTTGACATGATAATATGATAGCAGATGAACGCTTTTTATGCGTAGTTTAATGTTAAGTTTTATGTCTTTCACTGCGTTTTACTGAACTCAGCCCAGAGCCTTTAAAGCCAACCAACCCCGTGACGTCACATGTTAGAATACTGCACAATGGTGGCGCCCTGGCCGCGAAAGATATAACGGTTTTTCTTTTTTCTTTTATATGTTTACATTTGTCATGTTTCTTATATAATTGTTGATTATAGTGGAAATCCGTTTTGTAAATCATGTAAACTTGATTGACTGCTTCATTCCCCCTTTAAAACATCAATATGCGCCCTTGACACACTTCCCACATCTTTTTTCAAAAGTGTGTTAAACAGTTTAGAAGCAGATCTTCTAGAAGTGGTAAATGCCTCACTTCTCTCTGGGACTTTTCCAAACTCCCTGAAAACTGCAGTTGTCAAGCCCCTCCTGAAAAAGAGCAATCTGGATAAGACCATATTAAGCAACTATAGACCGATCTCAAATCTTCCTTTCATAGGCAAGATCATTGAAAAAGTTGTCTTCAATCAGCTGAAAAAATTCCTGGGCTTGAATGGATCCTTTGACAATTTTCAATCTGGTTTCCGACCGCACCACAGCACAGAGACAGCGCTCATAAAGATAATAAACGATATTCGCTTAAATACTGATACAGGCAAATTATCGGTGCTGGTACTACTCGACCACAGTGCTGCATTTGACACTGTCGATCATAACTAGGGTTGGGTATTGGTTGGGTTTTATCCGATACCAGTACCTACTCGGTATTTTTCAAACGGTTCCGGTGCTTAAACGGTTCTTAAACCGGTACTTAAGAAAACGAAACCGCACACACTTTATCAAAAAAATAATACCTGTGTGTGTTTTCTGAAAAAGATTTTCTGATTTCTGATTAAATTAAAAATTGTGCCGTTTAAAAGGCTACTGATGTAGCCGAAAACACTTAAGTTAAGATCAAAATTTTGTCTTCTCATATTATTTATATATATTATATATTATATTACGTATTATATATTATAGACTTTTACAAAACAGAGAAATACCTGACACTGAGCAGAAATATTTAACACACATAGTATAGCCTCATATAAATATACTTCATATACTTCATACTTGGCATTAAAATACTAGACTTACCCGAAGAGGAACACTGCAGCTGAACTTGAACTTTAGTCAAGAGTGTCAGAGGTTTTGGGTTCTAATCCGCATTTGTAGTTTTTTGTTTGTTTCTTTGTTGTTGTTTTTTTTAAAACGATTATGCTCATCAGTGGTTGTATATCAAGCATGGACACTTTGTGTGCATTAGGCTATATTTTTTTATTTCACCAGAACTAATAGATATGAGGCGCCGTCTAGGGCTTAAATCGAACTTCATTCACGCACACATAAAACGCTTGCATACACATATACTAAGTAGTCACACATACATGTAGCAGTATACTGCTGAATGCTCCAACTATATGAAATGCACAACGTAACATCTAAAGTCGCTCACGCACACACACACACACAAACTCTACACACACGAGACGCGTGGAACTCTCCGCGCACATACTCATCTGAGACGCGAGCACACACACACACAAACTCGCGCACATACTCATCTGAGACGCGAGCACACACACACACACACAAACTCACGCACATACTCATCTGAGACGCGAGCACACACACACACACACACACACACACTCGCGCACATACTCATCTGAGATGCGAGCACGCACACACAAACTCTCCGCGCACATACTCATATAGACGACGCCTCATAAATAGATCGATCTCTGCAACGTATTGAAGCGCGCGTCCGAGTGAAGAAAGTGCGGTGTGCGCGAGCCACAAGAGAAAACACTGTATCCGCGCCACTGATCGCAGCGGCAACAAGCACTTTAATCATTTAAAAAAACACAGTTCAGCGCTAGATCGTCTCTTATTTAACAAACGAACTAAATGAATGCTCTGCTGGTTAACTGGAGATGTTTTGTTATTGGATCATTCGTGCCGCGAGATGTTTTATAGGGGGCGGTGAAAAAAGTCAGGCAGCGAAATCAGGCACCGAAAGTTTCGTTCTTATTCGGTCTCGATACTACCGTTTACGTCGGAACCGGTTCTCTATTGGAACCGGGTTTCGGCACCCAACCCTAATAATAACATACTTCTTGACAGGCTGGAAAACTGGGTGGGGCTTTCTGGGATAGTCCTAAAATGGTTCAGGTCATACTTAGTTATTATGTGAGTATAGCAGACCATTAGCCTAGAAATCTAGACGCACCCTAGTGGCAGCAAAATGTATTTTGCTTCCAGGGTAGTCTAGCAACTCTCCATAGACTTTCGAGCTGCAAAAACCTAAATTGGGTCAGGCCAATCACGTCGCTTATAGAGTAGGCGGGGCGGGCTTAACATATGACGACAGAGTTGCGACAGTTACCTGGCTGCGACTTGAAAACAGAGAATGGCTGCTGCTGGAGAACAGTCTTTCGAATCGGCTTTGTCCGCGACTCTGGAGGACTTGGAGTTAAGTTTTTCTTTGAGAAAAGAGCAAAGAACGGCACTTAAGTCATTCTTAAAAAAAGGAAGATGTGTTCGTCGTTTTGCCGGCCAGATATGGAAAAAGTTCAATCTATCAACTAACATTAGCTCCGCTGTTGGGAAAACGCTCTGGTTGGTTGAAGCGCTGTCCTATTGCGTGCAGAGGGAATTTGAAAGACAGCCGTTTATCCCGCCCCTCGGATTGAGCCGTGTCTATGGTGAGTTTCCAGACCTAACATCTTGATGTAGGTCTGGAGTGCCAGGCTAGGAGACCATAAGTCTGAGTGGACATCCATGACATGCGGAGTCCCTCAAGGCTCAATTCTTGCGCCACTCCTGTTCAACCTGTATATGCTCCCAATGAGCCAAATAATGAGAAAGAACCAAATTGCTTACCACAGCTATGCAGACGACACACAGCTCTACTTAGCCCTATCGCCTAATGACTACAGCCACATTGATTCCCTGTGCCAATGCATTGACGAAGTCAACAGTTGGATGTGTCAAAACTTTCTTCAGTTAAACAAAGACAAAACTGAAGTCATTGCGTTTGGAAACAAAGATGAAGTTCTCAAGGTGAAAGCATACCTTCACTCTAGGGGTCAAACAACCAAACATCAAGTCAGGAATCTTGGTGTGACACTAGAGTCAGACCTTAGTTTCAGTAGTCATGTCAAAGCAATAACTAAATCAGCATACTATCATCTGAAAAATATTGCAAGAATAAGATGCTTTGTTTCCAGACAAGACCTAGAGAAACTTGTGCATGCTTTCATCACCAGCAGGGTGTATTATTGTAATGGACTCCTCACTGGCCTTCCCAAAAAGACCATAAGACAGTTGCAGCTCATACAGAACGCTGCCGCCAGGATTCTGAGCAGAACCAGAAAATATGAACATATCACACCAGTCCTCAGGTCTTTACACTGGCTCCCAGTTAGATTTAGGATTGATTTGAAGGTATTATTACTGGTATATAAATCATTCAATGGCCTAGGACCTCAATACATTGCAGATATGCTCACTGAATATAAACCCAACAGATCTCTCAGATCATTAGGATCATATCAGCTAGAAATACCAAGGGTTCACTCTAAGCATGGCGAGTCCGCTTTTAGCTATTATGCTGGAACCAGCTTCCAGAAGAGATCAGATGTGCTCCTACAGTAGTCACATTCAAATCCAGACTCAAAACACTTCTGTTTAGCTATGCATTTACTGAATGAGCACTGTGCCACTGTTCGTCCGACTGTTTGTATTGTACTGTATTTTATTTTATTTTTTCTAAACTGTTTTAATGATTCTTATTTATTTATTTTCTTTATTTTAATTTATTTTATGTAAAGCACTTTGAATTGCCATTGTGTATGAAATGTGCTATATAAATAAACTTGCCTTGCCTAGCCTTGCCTTGCCTTCTCTGGGAGGTATAAAAAAATAGTAGTTATTGATTAGCTAATACTGAACTACCACATTCAACTGAGCGCTATTACTTACTAATTCATTAATCAGAGTTTCTTGTTAGTTAATAGCAGGCGCGGATTTATGGGTGGGCCTGGGTGGGCCTGGGTGGGCACGTTCTCACCCAGATTGACCGGTGGCCCGCCCAATCAGATTAATAAAAACAATGTAATTTTTTTATTTTAATAATATAATAATAAATTAATAAATAATGTCATTGTAATAGTTTCCTGAGGACATTTATGTACAATAGCTACGAAAAATAGATACAAAAAGAAAAATATTATGTCGGCATATCATGTGTCAGTCCAGTGATGCTATCACGCAACACCGCTCTCTGTGCGCGCACTGACTTAACGTTGTGATAGTCTACATGCGAGTCGCATAACAGACAGATGAACTTCAGGTTTAAAGCAGCCGGGAGGGCTGACTGACATGAGTACAAGGTAGTTAAATTCACTACCTAAGTACCGATCTGCTATAGTTGACATATTTATCAGGCGTGTTACATAGGCGTAATTTGAGGGTGGGGCGTGGGACATGTCCCCACCACTTTTTTAAACATCTCGCGGCACTAATGTACCAATTCTACAAATAAATTAAACATCTCCAGTTAACCAGCAGAGCATTTATTTCGTTCGTTTGTTAAATAAGAGACGATCTAGCGCTGAACTGTGTTTTTTAAATCAAGTGATGAAAGTGCTCATTGCCGCTGCGATCAGTGGCGCTGATACAGTGTTCTCTCGTGTGGCTCGCGCTTCAATCCGGACGCGCGCTTCAATCCGTTGCGGATACTCTATTCGTTCTGGTGAAATCACACATCATAATGCACACGTGTCCCTCCTTGATATACAAACACTGATGAACATAATCAGTTTTGATGAGAAAAAAAACTAAACTGGTGCGGATTAGCTCCCACAACCTCTGACACTGCTGGCGAAAGTTCTACCACTGGACCATTTAGGTGTACGTTGTTCGAATAGGCGAATCTATGTATTTTAGTCACACAAAAATTGTCAGCACTGAAAACATATATTAGGCTACATCTCATTAAACGACAAATTAAACACCATGTAGCCTACTATTTAAATCGATTGCTGGACATCGTAATGTTATTGTACAATGTACATATATCTAATTTAGCAAAGTTACGCCACTGGGCGTGTATATAAGCTTAAAAATCCGAGCCCCCCCCGTATATTCACCAGGCCCACCTATTAATGACATTCTGTATCCGCCACTGGTTAATAGTAGTTATTAGAATGTTAATAGAGTGTTACTCATGTGTTCCTGTGTAGTAATTAATTAATGAAGAAGTGCTACCAAATTTTGTAACGGTCACCTGCTGGAGTGCCCTTGAGAGCCACCAGAGGGCACTCCACATCAGACTATTGTCATTCCCTCACAAACTATAGCCCCTTTCACACAGCGCTTTGAACCCGGCAAATTGCCGGCAAATTGCCAGAGCGCCTTCTGTGTGAACGCAAACTCGACCCGGGATTTAAGCCGGGATCGATGCCGGGTCGGGACCTAGTAACATTGCCGTGTTCAGTCCCGGAACGCGCGCTGTGTGAACAAAAGCCGTAACAATGCCGTGTCGTAGTGATGACGCTGAAGCCGGGCTCGTTCTCCAGCTGTGAAACGGTACGTAATGCGCAAGTTTATGATCGAATCAGAGAAACAAATGCACAGGCGTGGTTTCTCGAGAGAGAGATCGCAGCTCATAAGCAAACTTAAGACACTGCTGAGATTACAAGTCACATCGATGTCACGTGTCTTTACGGCATTTTTACGGGTTGTGTGTGAACGCACTCTCTGATTCCGGAAAATCACTGGCAGTGTGAATGACCAAAATCAAACGAACCCGGGTCAAATCCCGGGTCACTTTATCCGTGTATTTTCCGGAATCTCTGTGTGAAAGGGGCTTATGTTTCCCATAACTCACTACCCAGACTCTTCATCCCTAATTGCATCCACCTGTGTCTCATTACCTTATCAGTCTCAGCCTATTTAAACCACGTACACTCATTCATTCCCTGCAAAGTCTTGTTTGAAGACAATATAATAGAGAAAAATGAGACAAGAATTCATATAGAGCCAGACAGAGGGACAACAATGAGCGCCTCAATGCACCTGTTAACACGTTAACATAACACTGTATTTTAGTACATGTTATTAGAAAGACGACGATCAGAAACATTTAAGTTGAGTGTTTAAGTTGTAAGGGGGAATTAATCAAATGGCCAGAAATGGCCCTGTCTGTATTTAATGTTTTAATCATGTAATTGAAGTGTTTGTCTGTTGTCTGTGTGAAGACTGTGTGTACGAGCCACAAGAGAACGTTCTGACACTGATAACAGCGACAACAAACACTCAGCATGAGTTCAAAAACTCCACATTCCAGCACCAGAATGAAATTAACACAAACGAATGAAATTAATACTCTGCTATAGTCAACTGGAGATGTTTCGTTTGTATTAGGTACATCTGTGCTGCAGGATGTTTCAAATAGTGGTGGGGACAATATCGTCCCTGGCAAAGAGTGGTGGGGTCATGTCCCACATGTCCGACAGTTTAAAAGTAGGACTCTGAAGAAACTGTCATGCGTATTTTTCCGAAGTCTGTGACTCAAGAAGTTTTAAAGATATCCTTTTAGATTTCAGTTCTTAGCAAAATTTTCTTTTGATATCTTAATTTTTAACGGCCTATGTGGTTCAATTCAATAAATGTCTCTTGTTTTCCTCTATTAAAATAAATGCATAGAACAAACCTGTCTGAGAGACAAAAAATAGTCTTTTTCCAAAGCATGTAACTCTAGAAGATCTATCTATCTATCTATCTATCTATGAAATGTTGTACCTCAGATGAGTTGATGAGTGTTTTCCTTTAAATGTTATTGGATCTGCCATAGACCAGTCACTCTTCATGGACACACAGCTGGACTCCGGTGGGTTTGATTTCTCCCTCTGGTTTTGACTTCAATAGAATAGAAACAAAAGAACAGAGACAATAATTCTTAGATTATATTACAGTACATGTGGATAAACCTCACATAGAGAATAAATCCATCCATCTGTCTTTTACCATTGGTTTTTAATCTGTTGTTGTGTTTGTGTTTCCCAATAAGTGATGTAATTGCATAGCCGCGGGAACATATTTTATCAGGTGGGTGCTGGGGGCGGGGCTTAATGGGCGGGGCTTAATGGGCGGGGCTTGATATTGCGGGGCGGTGCTATGGTAGGTTTTTTTTTAAACAAAATCCTAATATTAAACAGCCCAAACAAAAAGATGCACATACAAATGAATGAGTACAGAGTTGTGAGAACACTCAGAACTCATGATACATTTAAAAAAGCACAGCACACAAATCTGCATATTACCTTATGATACTCACTCAGGAGTGCCGGTTCACACAGAAAGCATAATCTTTCAAAGCGAAAACGCAAGACGCCAAACGCGGGCAGTGGAACAGGGGGAAAACGTAAGGTGTCGAGGCACGTTTTAGTTTAACTTATTTTAACTTGAGTGCTGCGTTTTGAGAAAGCTGTGTCATGCGTGAGACGCGAGCACAACAGTTAAACACGTTCACACTGAAAATAGTGGAATGGTTGACGTTCTGTGTGAACAGCCCCTAATGCCGATGAATGCTTTAATAAATACATCCATATTTAGTTTTTTTCATGCATTAAAAGAGTGTCAAATCAGTTCTGAGATGCTGGTCCTCAACCAGTGTCACGTCACTCACTCCATGCGAGATCGGCTCATTGCTTTATGATCTATTCATTTTTTTTAGAGTCATAAAACCCTATTCGACAACATATAAAAACTAAATAATCTTTAAAGTAATTTTATAAAGGTTGAAGGTGTTCTTAAAAAACAGGTTGAAAAACAAAAAGTTATTTAAAAGTTATGTCATCTTAAATTCCAATGTAGTGAAACAGCTGTCGTTAGGGGGCGCTGCAGCACCCTCAGCACCCCTTGTTCCCGCGGCCATGTGTAGTTGTGTTTAGTTTGGTTGAGTTTGTCAGTATTGTTCTGGTCCAGATTATCAGTGTTTTGTGTGTCAGTAGATGTTAGTGAAACATCAGGACTGAAGCTCTGGATCAGCTGTGAGAGGAGACCTGATCCTGTGCTCGACTCCTGCTATTGCAGCGCTTTATAATAGTGTGAGTCTCTGAGTTATACATGCATTATTTGTGTGTGTCTGTGGTCTCTCTGTCTGTCTAAACAAATATGTTGTACCTCAGATCCGTTGATGTGTTTTCCCTTAAATCTCATTGGCTGATCCATAGCCGTGTCACTCTTCATGGACACACAGCTGGACTCCGGTGAGTTTGATGATCTGTCACCCTCACATTGACTTTAATAGAAGAACAGAATAGAAATAATAGAGCAGAGACCAGAATCAATATGGTTGATTTTACATTCCACATGAGAATGTTGTCTTTTAACTCTTTCCCCTCCAGCTTTTTTTTTTTTAAAGTTACCAGACACCGCCAGCATTTTTGACAATTTTTTGACCACAGAAAAATGTATAATAGCGCTCCCTACCATATAACAGTGAAAACACGAAAAGCCGGAAAATTCCGTCACGCAGAAAAGAGCCCACGGCTCGAGCACACTCGCGAGACTATACATGCTCACACAGAGACAAGATCATACAGGAGTGTCAGGACTGTCACAAAACCAAGAAATAAACTAGACAGAAGAGACAGGTCTGATGTTACTCTCACCTGTGAGTGAAGGAGATTTTAACAACAGCACACTTTGTACTCATATTTATTTACTCAGAAATTATATAAAATATAACAAAGTTTGAGACATGTAGAAATTTTTTTTCACAAACATTACTAAAAGTTTATTTTATTTTATTTTAGTAATACAATACAAAATATGTAAACTACACATCATTTGTCAGTTACGTTATTTTTTAGTTGTGGCTTGTAGAAAGTTGTGATGATTCACCAATCTGTACTGATAATTAATGTCATTTTTTAAATTATTCACCTATATCTCCAACCCCACCCAAAACATTGATAATATAAAGAAATTCATGTTTCTTCATGTTTAAGTTTTTAAATACTTCAAGAAAGTATGTCCTGGTTTGTGAAGTTAATGAGGAAGTAAAGCAGTTCTCCTGACTAATGTTCACTCACCTGGATTAAACTGTTACTGGTTCCCGACATGTTTATGGTTTCTCATCAACTGTTTCCCCACAACGTCAATTCCTGTAGAGGCAACAAGAAATATTAATATTAAACACTTTGATGCTGGGCTTTTCTGAGGTAAAGAATCTTACTATGTCCTGCTGTAAAATGGCACACGGTAAAACTCTGAAAATACTTTTACTTCTGGAGGCAAAAGTTGCCAAACCAGTTTGAAGAAGAAAATCAGCAGATCTAGTCCATAAACAGTTCAGTTATTTGAGAGAGAGAGAGAGAGAGAGAGAGAGACTTGATGAGATTTTTCAACTCATGAATATTAATTATGCACAAATAAAGTTATTTTGGATCCAGAGATTAAAGTATTTACTTGTTTCAAATAAAATGTTAATAATAATATTAATAAATATACAGAGATTCTTTAATTTCTTTCATTTTAATTTTGACTACTATGGTTCTTTGTGTCCATTATTTTGTTTGCTACTTGTATCCTACATATATACATATATACAGATGCACAAAGGAAGAACAATTTAACAGCATTTGGAAGACTGGACAAAACACAAACAAAAGCTCTTTTTTTATTTTAACTTTTAATTGTTTATTTTAACTGTTTTTACAGAAAATTAACCCTCTTATTTAATGTTCTCCCTTTTGCTGACATTCTGTCATCCATCTTCCTCTATATTCATGTCTATAAAGCAAAAACTCTTTAACCTTTGATTAAAAACATTTCATTGCATTTTCCTTGCATTAAATCCAGCATCTGTCCAGCATCTGATCTCTAAAGAGCTTCATGGGTAAAGATGGCGCTAGATTACTGTTAAACAGCCTTCAGGTCTGAGATCAGAACTGTGTTAATACACACATGCTTTCATTTAGATTTGGCACAGCAGGTTTTAGCTCATATTGGTCTCAGATGGTGATGGATTCATCATCTAGTGTCAAAGCTGCTCAGATCCTGGAGAAAATATTAGCAGAGCCCTTTTCTGCTCTTCTTTACTGGAAAGATCTGCAGATGAACAATACACACATTTGTGTAGAAGTCATTTGTTTAATCGCTAAATAATATAGTTTTCATGCTAGCTCAAGAAAATAGTTTTTTTTAACATATCTAATATTAATCACATGGGATTGTAAGTAATGTGAGAATATTTGTGTAAAGTGTCTAATATATCTGTTCTTTTCTCATGTGAAACTGTGAGGTGTTCTGAACAAATGTAGTTGAACAACTTCCTCTTCTAAAACAGTAGATGGCTCTAAACTAGAGGATTAATTTAGCGCTAGTCTCCCGGGAGAAGCACTGATTTGAAACATGCCTTTGCCTACAGCTGAGGAAAATGACCGGTGAACAGGTGTGTTTCTGTCTTATTTGATCTATAATTAACCTTTTTGAGGTCTTCTTTTGCCAGATAATTCGCTTCATAGCAAATGATCTGAGGCGATCCATGCAAACGTGTCAACGCCCACATCAGCTCGATAAAACTCATCAAGTTTAGTTCCATTCATGTACTCTACGTCGTCTTGCTATGCTGTGAGGAATAATACTATTGTAATAATTATCCTGGGAAATTTACCTCATAAGTGCTGGTTCAGATTCATTTCGAGGAGCAACAGATCCAGCTGAGGATTGTGAATGGTAAGTTCTTTATTCTTAAGTGCTTTGTTCTAATCGCGATATGCAATAGCGCCTGTAAACCGCAAAAGGACTGTTTAAATATGAATCGTGTGTCTGTGTGTGAATGAATGAACTGCACAGATGCACGCGGTTGTTTACTACAGAACAGCTTGCATCTGTGCCGTATAAGCAACATATTAAACTGCAAATTAACACTTACTATGCTAATATAATATATATCATACAGACGAAATATGAATGTTTAGACAAGATTACGTTGATTAGTTTTGGATAGATTATAACATTTTTACTGTAAAATAGACTACTGTCACATCAAATAAGCTTTTGTTCGCCAATTTCTGTGATGTTTTGTCAAAAATAAAGTAGGTATATTGAATTATCAACTAAGATGTTATTATAGTGTTTGTTCCAATGTTCAAACTAATGAATCCTTAACTTTGAAATACGTATGATAAAATGTATACTTTAAAAAAAGAAAGATTACACTTGAAATATTGTTACAATTGTAATTGTTGTTGATTTACATGTGAAAACTGTTTAATAAAATAGCAAAAAATATATTTACAAGGTAGATGTAAGCAACATCTTAAATGGTCAATGCAAACCTTCTCATTAAATTATTTATTATTGGTTTTTTTATTAGTGATCAGTCTTTCTTCTTAAATCAGATTTAACATCTGAAAGGAATGATCTGGGATGTTGTTTCCGTCACAGTGAGTTTGTTCAGTGTAAATCTGTGTGTTTATAGTGTAAATCTTGTTGATATCTAACTGATTAGACGATTTATTACACACATATTGCATCATGTTTATTGCACTAGTCTCCTCCAGTAATCGGCCTCACACACTTCATCACACACAAGCTGATTCAGGACTGTTGCTTGTATGTGTAATCTGTGTTTGTCAGGACTGTGTGCCGGTTAGGGTTAAGTTAGCCTAACCCTAACCCTAACCCTAACCCTAACCCTTTAAAAGTCCAATCCCAAATCTTCACAGTCCTATAGTTCGTCCTGGGTCGACAATTCATTCAGTAACATTAGGCAGTTTTGATTTATATGCTGTTTAATATTGATAATCACGTTATTTTACATAAGCATATGATTACAAATGATATCGCTTGTATCTGCTTCTTCTTCACTTGTGTTTTGATCAAGAGATTCATTACTTTTTCCAGAAGATGTGTAATAGCGCCCCCTACCGTATAACAGTGTAAACACGGTGTAACAGTTCCAGCTTGTTTTCACTGTTACTGGCTGATTATAGCTGTTTTGCAGTTATCCTCCTGGTCACCAGGGGGTGATGGCCTCAGCTGATGGGGTTAGAATGCCCATATAAGCAAGAGCAAGTGATCTAGCCTTTAAGCCATGTGGTAGCTCAGCTTGGGAAGGGCTCACAATTTATTTATTAATTTTTTTATAAAGAGGGGTTTGAGTCAATGCTCACCTTTTATGCCTTCTTGTTGTCACTAGTTGAGGAACAGCGTGTTAGCAATGCTCATTGTAGACTGTATATTTCATCAACTGTGTTTGTTTGGTGTGCTACCCGTATTCTGTGCATTCACCACAGACTTTACACCAGCATCAACTCTTCTTTGTTTGGATTACCCTTGTGGATTATATTTTTTTCTCTTTTTTTTCAACTATTTTGTTTGAGTGAATTATTCGCTATGACGAGACTGTGGTCGCGACTTTACTGACTTTGAACTGAATTTTTTTGCACAGACAATCTGATTTACCATCGCTGGATTACAGGTTCAGGTATTTGTTTTAACTGTTGTTTGGCAAATATACTTGTTCGCTACTTATGTTTTTTTTTCATTTTGTCTAATTTGGGACGAGTGTTAAAACGGAAAGCTGGAAATTTCCATCAATGGCGGGGAAAGAGTTAATATAGAGTCATGAACAAAATATTACACTAATAGATTACCACAACTTGAAGAGGTAAAAGTAATGTGAGTTGGTATAAGTAATAAAATGGAACAGAGATTGTCACAGGGTAAGCCTGCGACTGTGCATGGACTACACACACACACATACACATTTCGCGCATACACCGGCGTCATGTATTACAGTCTGTTAGCCGACATATATTCATGTATGCATTGACCTGTGTAACATTTGATATAATGGTGTTGTAAACTTGTTGTATGATGTCCTGTATGTAGTTTTACCTGAGTTATGAGAACTAGAAACCGTAATACGAGTGCATATGATGATAGCATAATAGAATTGTCTTTTCTCATTCAGAAATAAATCACCACCACGAGTATTTGATTTATATATTTTATTGAATACAGTGGAAGAGATATAGATGATGCTTACCACGTTTTGATGAGTCGTTGGCCAAACCTGTTCGGTTAGACATCCGGTCTATTTATAGGTCTTTGTGTCCGCGCCAACTTGTGGTGCGTTAATGTGAGTGACGTCACCGGAGAGTTTATTCTCATAGTTTTGAGTTATGGGTTTTCTTTGAATATGTATACTGGCAGATATGATTTCTTGCATGCATGTTTATTTGTATTTATTAATTTTGTTATTGTTTTTGTTTTCTTTATTATTATGTATTCCTGTAAAGTATGTGAAATGTGTTACCTTCCAGGTGGTATGTTCCAGAGTAGGAGGAGTCCAGAAAGTTAGTAGGATAGTTCAGAGATAGGAGGTGAGGAGAGGTCTAGACAGGCCATGAACAGCTTTGAGTTCACGATTGGGGACTCTGGGAAAGTACTGCTTATGTAGTGCAGTTGCACATACAGGTCAGGTTATGCTTATTTGATGTATATTGCTTTGACCTTATGTTTTGGTTCAGTTATATATTCTGTGGCATCTAAGTGTTTTTTTCTGTTTTTTTTTTTCTGTTTTTCTTCCCACCAATTCTGAGTGACTGTCACCATGCACCTCAATAAAAGCACTGGCAACCATGACCAACTGTTTCCTCTGTCAATTGGAGCCTCCAACCGCTCAAGGCGTTCGTAACAGAGATAATAGAATTGAGACAAGAATTCATGTAGTTAATTTGACATAGACAAAGCTCACATAGAAAGATCTAGTTAGTTCTTTCTATCTCTCCATACCGACATTAATGCTGTACCTCAGATCAGTTGATTTCACTGGTTTGTCCAGAATGGTCACTCTTCATGGACACACAGCTGGACTCTGAGTTTCATCTCTGACTACTGAATCGAGTTACAATAGAATACTGTCAATAATTCATATAGATAAGATTTAATGTGGAGTTGCCAATTGATTAAAGACAGCATATAGAATGTATATTCTGCAATTCTAAATGAAAATGAAAACTTGATCAAGCATTTTACTACTAAAAGGTGTCCATAGATTATGAATAAAAAAAATTAAAAAGGATTTTCATTTTACATTTAAAAGGGGCAGTGCATCATTCCTTTTAAATAAAAGAAATAAAAGGCAATAGATGATTTTATTGTGAATGTTATTATAATCTAGAGCAGGGGTGGGCAAACTTTTTGGCTCAAGGGCCACACTGGGTTTTAAAATTTGACAGAGGGCCGGCCCAGTACAGATTATGAAACACGATCTCATGAAAGTGCGTATCTATATCACAAATTTTATTTATCGTGCCATTTATACGCCAAAAATGTTTTTTTGCGTGCATATGCTACGCACTGTAAACCCCTTGGTTAGGATTAGGGGTGCGGAGTGCGTGCCTATTACACGCCATAAAGTGCGTATCATATGCACGCGAAAACTGCGTATCATAAGCACTACAAATACAATTCGTGGTATTCGCACTTTCATGAGATCGGGCTGAGCAAACACATTTACGTTGTGGCAACGTCTGCGCGAAATTCAACAACTGAGAGACGACATTCTGACAATACATTTTTTTATGCTAGATATCCCCCATTTAGCATGTTATGTTTTGAGGTTAATTTTTAATTAGTTAGATGTTATATAATTATAGCCTATACTTTTTAAATATTGTTTATCCGTATTATTATTTAATGGGCCTAACAGTAAATTAGAAACAAAACACCTGCAAGTGTACACTTAGAAGAGTAAAAATTACAGAAGGTTACGTTACAGAAGGTTACGTTAATTCAACTTTATTAAAATTGCATATGGCAATCAATTTGCACTTCCAAAAGTCATACATTTGTGGGAAAAAAACGAAATAAACGAATATACAAATTTAGTTTAAGTTAGGGATGTTAACCGATGACCGTTTAACCGATGGTTGACCGTATCAACGTTAACCGATCAAAGTTGTCGGTAGTCGGTTAAAAAAAAAAATCTCTAAATTAGGCTATTATAGACAGTGGACTAAACGCTACTACAGTTAGCCATCTCATTCCAAGATCTTTTTGTGTTAAGTGAACAAATCCTTCACACTCAATTTTTTATAACTCGCCTGTTTGTAGGCTACTTATAATAAACCAATAAAAACATATGGCGCGAGGTCACAGCGTTTGGGTTTGCGCGCTCACAAGGTTTGCGAAAAGTAAAGGCTACAGGCTAAAACACTCGAGGTTAGAGCCAGGGCAGACGACAGGATGAAGCGTGCAAAGAAAGGTAGTGTGTGGGACCATTTCACCAAAAAGAATGACACAGATGTAAGTTGCAACTTGTGTGATCCAGATCCAGTGCTTAAATACAGTAGTAGCACAGATTTGTCTAAAAAGATCTATTATCTAAATATCGATAAATTACGGCGTTTCCATTAACCGATGTTATGCGACAAAACGTCCTTTTTTCTCTCGCGATTAGTCATTCCAAAAATCACGGCAAAGGACGTTGGTAAGTTTATATATATATATCACAGCCACCGCATTAGACATTTTTATTATTATTATTAATGGAAGGAGACGTGGCGTGTTATCCAAGCATTAATGGCAGGGAAAGACACTTACTACGAATGACACATAGGAGTTTCTGGGTGTTTCGCCCTCATTTTGCTCCGAGAAGGCTAATTATTGTTTATTTTATAAATTTAATAAAGAACTCTGTCTCGTATTCTGTCCAAACGATCCATGTAGGCTACTTTTGTGTCCATTCGTTTTTCCTTTTTTAACCCGTAATTGAAAAACGAAAAATGAACTGTTGTTGTCTTTTTAAAACGCAAAGTTGAACACCAACATTTTAATTTGACCTGGCTACACCAACTGCTGCGCAAAAAAGTAAATAGACGAATTTTCAGATTTTTGTTTATGACTTTTTGCCCCTTTATTAAACATTTAAAATATTCACAAATTAATATGGAAAACATGTCAATTTTACTGGTTTTCTAAGGCCAAATTAGAACCTGGAATTGATATTTTTCCCGCAGTTATGAATGAGAAGAGCCATTAATATTATTAATAAACTATTGTTTTCTAAGTGTCGGCTAAAATCACATCTCCATCTCCGATGTTAAGCAGATGCGCTTTTAGAGAGAAATGCACCTTATACGGATTCCATAATCAGAAGGTATTAGCTTTCGATTCGAATTTGTTCGTTTTAAAGTGGACATTTCAAGCTTTAGCCTACATAGGCTATATTTTATTTCAGTTCTCGCGCTCCAGTTTACGGAGATAATGAAAGTGCGTCTGATTGTTTTATTTTATTTTACAAAAACACGTTTTCTTGTTATTGTGAGTTCACACAAATAAAAGTAGTTGAGAATAATGCATTAGTATTTTCTGTATGACCAGAAATGATAGAGTATTTTAAGATGTTTCCACTGTTGATAGGAAAATGCAAGTGTTCGCGCCCGTGCCTCCGTGCCATGCAGTGCGCGCTCCACACTTAGCTTCGTTCCTTTTTTTGCATAAAAGCGTCTTCTAAATATAGCCTATTAAATGTTATAATAAAATAATATAAAATAATTATTATTTGCGTAGCTATACATGGACATCAAACACACCGCGTCTTCTAAGTCAGGTGACTGTAAATGTTTCCATTGCAGTTTTGCGAAATATTCCTTTTTCGAATTGCCTGAAAAAGCACCTCATGCGAGCGTAAAAACTTTTTTGCGATAAACGGGAGTTTATGCGAAATTGACGTGTTTCCATTGTGCGTATTTTCAATTCGCAATTTCAATTTGCGCAATTTGAAGGGTAATGGAAACGCGGCTTATGATGCATCACCTGAAAACGCGACACCCGCAAGCCTCTTCGGGTGAGAAAGGTAGGCAAAGCCAACCTACTGTGTCATCTATGCTAGCTGGTAGGAAATGTGACAAACAGCGTGTGTGTGTGTGTGAGCGGGAGGCAGAGCGGCAGAGAGATGCGTCAGAGTTGCGAAATTGCAGGCGCAGCTCGAAATGGCTGTTATTTCAAATGGCGCATATTTTAAACTAATCGGTTAACCGGTTTCAACCGACTAATGAGGCTCGGTGGTCGGTCAAGAAAATGTTTAGTTTTCGCCATCCCTAGTTTAAGTATAATAAAATAAAACATAAAAAGCAAAGGCAGATCAGAACATTTCATGAACAAAACCGGGTTCTGTAGCCTACATGGCAGACAGGGGAGCGTAGCCGAAAGCCGGGCGATAAAGGTCGGTAAACGGAATCAGTCGGTCAGGATACATCCACAAATCCAGAGGAGCAAAGAAACTAAATAGCAGACAAATCAAAGGAAAAACTAAACAGGTGTGCAAGCGGTTACCAAAAAAATGTTTTCTCTGTGAGTTTCCAAAAAAGGAAAAAACATTAACGTGCAACAAGTCTATGCGCTTAAGTCGCTGTCTGTTTGGTTTCCATGGTGACGCGTCATTGCTTGTTACGTGACACACCGCAGCCACAACAGCGCTGAATGAATGATGATCTGCTTTTATGTCATTTTTTCTTTTTTACATTTGTTAGCTATGGCATGAAATATCTGATATTCCGATTGTCAAATATATGCAACGCTTATATATATATAACGCAAAGTATTGCAAGAAAAAGGCAAAATGAATGCGATCTTAAGACAATTTTTTAAATACTCGACGGGCCGGATTAAACAGCCTAACGTATGTGGCCCGCGGGCCGTAGTTTGCCCACCCCTGATCTAGAATCATTTGAATGTGTTTGGAGGGCTGAATTACTCAAATTAATTCATTAAATAAATATTTTATATGGAGATGTTTGTAGTAGAGCCAGTGTAAATGTCATTTCTGAAGAAACAAAAGTCGTCACTTTTAATTATACAGCGCTTTTTACAATATAGATTGTTTCAAAGCAGCTTTACAGTGATAACAGGAAAATAATGCAACAAAGTTTGTTTCGCTTGTACAGCAGATCTAAAAGAAAATATTGTCATAGTCCATCTTAAGTTCAGTGTTGAATCATTTCTGTTGTAAAAAAGTTATTAATTTAGTTAATTTATCTATACAGCTGCTCTGGAGAAAACAGTGATGTCATCGTCCAGGGCTGGGTTTCCCAAAAGCATCGTAAGCCTAAGAAGTTCGTAAAAACGATCGTACGACTGATCTTAATATTATGGTCTGTTTCCCAAAAGCATCGTAACTTAAGTAGCACTTGAAAATCTTCGTAGAACTACGAGTGCTCTGGAGTAATCGTAAATCAGACGTTTTACAGATTGCACTGCAACGTGAGTATAATATAAGGTTTTGATTGTACTTTATTGTACACTTTATTGTACTCGTGTTTTGTTTAAATGAATTTATAAATGAAATAATTAAAAAGGGAAGAAAAAATAGAAATACACATCTAAAATTAAATGAATGAACAAAAAAAATCATAAAAGAAGTAGTGTGGGAAATATGCTTTAAAGACTGGGCAAAATAGAGATGAATTCAAAAAATCTGTCAATGACTTGCTGACGAGCACGAAAACCAACCAGCCATGTATTGGGCATTTCTTGCGGACCTCCTTCCCTGATCTTTGAACACCCCTGGTTGCAGTTAGTTTGCAGTGTCCTCCAAGATATTTTGTTTTTCCTTATTTGTATGGTGTCCTTTAAATCTGTTAAAAATAAAATCTTTGTTTCGCTCTATCTCCTCTAAAAGGACATCAATTTGATATTTTTGAAAGGTATCTTCTCTTGGTTTTTTTTGTTTTTTTGTTCAGCCATTTTGTCAGTGCCTCCGCCTGTATAGGTGCTTTATATAGACTTCTCTTGATTTCTTATCCACAACAAATGATGATTCTTAGGTTAAACGTTCGGAATACGATTCCATATAAGGTTATATTTCAGCACTTCGCGAATGGACAGCGACACTTAAGTAGCACGTAGAAAGCGTTCTCGCACGTTCATGTTAAGTGCATTTTTGGGAAACGCCCGTGGAATTGTGGCGAGCGTTCGTAACCTTGCACGTACAGAGAGCTCTTAAGCGCTAAGATACATCGTTATCGGGAAACCCGGCCCTGCTCAGTTCAGTTCTCATATAATGGTGTCAATGCAGGAGATCAATAATATTGTTGAATTTTAAGTGTCTCCAATTAAGCAAGCCAGAGGCGACAGTGGCAGGAACTCAAACTCCATCAGTGACAAAATGGATTCTGTTTAATGTGATTGTGTCCATAGCAGAGTATGTGAGCGGAGTGGAGCGGCAACTATCTTCCCTCCACGCTCCAAGCATTTAATAATCACTCCGCTCCAGCCCCACTCCGGTTTCACCATTTACCTCTCCCCGCTCCACTCCTCGCTCATTGATATCAGAAACACTGCCCAATCTTCGCTCCCGGAGGAAATTGCAACTAAAGTATTTATGAGTATGCTTTGAAATCTCGCAAAAGTTCTGCTCATAATAGATAGGCATATAAAAAAAATAAATAAAATAAATACTAGGAGAATAGTTTCAATGTGGTTTATTTATGTGGTCTGGAAAGAAGAAAATAACTACGTTTTCATCAGTTATTTTATCTACGGGCCGCTACATTACTTACAGATTTCTGCTCATTCAAAATCAACTACAGACAGTATTGTAAGATTATATTTGTCTGAATGCAAAGCGTTAGTGAGAGAGCGATTGCGTGTGTGAATAAGTGTTACCTGTTTAAAATGTGCTTTCACCCAATCATATTCAGTAGGCTTGAGAACTCATGCCACATTTTTTTCTGATTTGAGTGATCTATCTGTATCATGCTAGCTAAATGTGTTTAATGTGTGAATTCTTACTAAAAATGCAGTTCTATAATTGGTATGAATTGTACTCGTGATGGAGCGGTAGTGGCGACTTTTAAAAAATCCACTTCGCACGCCATTCAAAATCACACCGCTCCACTCCTCGCTCCGCTCCCACTCCACTCCGCTCACATACTCTGGTCTGTAGTGGCTCTTTATTCACCATCTGATCCAGAGAGGGTCAGACTAACATCTAAAACCTGTAAGTAAAACACAGACAGTCAAATGTGTGTGACATTATTGCATTATCCACTTTAGAACAACTAAAAGAAACTACTTAGATGATTAAGTGAGAGATTATAATATAATACTGTGATACACAATTGTTAAAGCTGTTTTTAAACATTCAGATTAAGATTTGGCACCTAAA
This sequence comes from Leuciscus idus, assembly GCA_021554675.1. Lineage (NCBI taxonomy): Eukaryota > Metazoa > Chordata > Actinopteri > Cypriniformes > Leuciscidae > Leuciscus > Leuciscus idus. The sequence continues at coordinate 44,126,263 of CM038628.1, read as the reverse complement.
TCACCATGAATGATGACTCTTGACCATTGTCTATAATCCCGTATGACTGTCCTCTTTCTATGTCATTGGCTCAGTTTTATTTATGATAAAGAAACTAGAGATAAATATTTACCATTATCTTCTATTGCAATTGACATTCTCTCAAAATACATCATTTACGGATAAAAAGACAATGATAAAAGCAAAATATTGAATTGTTTGAAATTAAAAGAAACTTGAAGATATTTAATTGTTGCTATAAACTATTATAAAAAATAATGAATCAAACTCTTATTAAACTTATTTCTCTTACTCTTTTATAAAAAAATTTCGCTTTACTGTTTTAGGTGTTTTCTATCTCATTGTTTTTGTTTTTTTGGCTTTTGTAAAGCACTTTGGTCAACACCAGTTGTTTTCAAATGTGCTATATAAATAAAATTGTATTGTATTGTATTAAACATGTTTATAGTGTGTAATTCACCATCACAAGGAAAGTAAACTAAGAATAAACCAAATTAACTTTCAATTAAAATATGAAAAGTTTTAATCATCACTACTCACAGAACCGTCTCCAGTTTATAATGTGGATCCTCCTTCAGATCAGAGAGCAGCTTCACATCTGAGTCTCTTAGATTATTTCGAGTCAGATCCAGTTTTCTCAGGTGTGAGGGGTTTGATCTCAGAGCTGAAGTCAGAGCAGCACAACCTTCATCTGTAACACCACAATCACACAACCTGTAGAGAACAATGACACTCTTCAGTCAGAATATAAATTTTTTATGCAAGTCCCCAAAAATGTATATTGTAAATTAATATTAATATATCATTAATATTGTAAAATGATGTCAGACACATTGGAAAGAATCTAATGAAATTAAAAGCAACAGTCCCATTAGTAATTTCACTGTAGATCTTTTTTTGTATGACAATCATTATTTACCATATGAGACATTTTATACAAACTTACCACAGTATCTCCAGTTTACAGTGAGGATCCTGCAGTAGATCAGAAAGCTGCTTGACTCCTGAGTCTCCTACTTTATTCCATGACAGATCCAGTTCTCTCAGGTGTGAGGGGTTTGATCTCAGAGCTGAAGTCAGAGCAGCACAACCTTCATCTGTAACACCACAATCACTCAACCTGTGGAGAACAATGACACTCTTCAGTCTCTCAGTTCAGGAAACACTGATATAAATGATATGATATATATGAATTTCTCCTGAACATATTTGAATATGAAAGCAGTTGTCACCTCTTTACATCATCCAATCATGTTTTTGACTTGTAAAAACGATCAAAAGTAAAATTACCTCAGAAGCTTTGGAAATAATCTTATGAAGATCAAACATCCTTTTCAGTTACTTGATGGTAAACTTTTTTTGTATATATTATTTTTGTATTTCATTCATTATTTACCACAGGAGAAAAACAGACAATGTTGAGACTTTTATAAAATCTTACCACAGTATCTCCAGTTTACAGTGAGGATCCTGCAGTAGATCAGAAAGCTGCTTGACTCCAGAATCTCCTACTTTATTCAATGACAGACTCAGTTCCCTCAGGTGTGAGGGGTTTGATCTCAGAGCTGAAGTCAGAGCTGCACAACCTTCATCCCTAACACCACAATACCTCAACCTGTAGAGAACAATGACACTCTTCAGTCTCTCAGTTCAGGATCTATAGCTCAGATAAGCAGGAACTTCACAATCAGAAAGAGAGACTTAATCCACGACACCATTAACAGGATCTTTTTATTTATATTTTCTCCTAGCACTGCATTATGACCGTCCGCTGACTGTGTTTGAAACCTCAGAGGCGTTTATAATCGACCCGCTCGACACTGTATTATTATATGAAACGGCAGTTTGGAGAAAGAAACCTAAACAAACTAACAAACAAATAAATAAACAGAAAGGTTTTATACAGATAAACTATAAATATAATAGGATTAAAGATAAAACATATTTAAACTGCAATTTATAGTACAGTTAATAATTGTATTGGAAAAACATGCTACCGTATGAACAAGGACAAATGGGCTCTTTTAAACCATAATTTTATACATTACTTCTATTGATATTTATTTCATTTATTTTGGTCCATAAACTCAAAATTAAATACATAAGATAAAAAACATGTATATTTATTATGAATTAGTTAACAAGAGTTACAATTCAAGTAAGGACTAGCAGAAGCCATTGCTTATTACAACACTTCTCACAATCTCATAATTTGTCTTCATTCAGTCTTTCTTTACATTTTTTTAGTTTGTCTGTTGACCTTTCAAACAACAGAATATGGCCAATTAACAATATATCATCAACAGCTCCTTAAATCGTTTATTCAATTACATTTAAAGAATATAACCACCTGTCACATTTCAGTTTGAGTTTGGACTTTCTGTTTGTATTTTTGATCAGTTCCTGTGTTCATTTGTTCAGTTTCCCGCCACTCCTTTGTTTCTATGGTTACCGTCTTCATTAGTTATTTTGGTTCAGCTGTGTGTCATTATCTTGTTAAGGTCCTTTGTTTGTCTCATGTATATATACCCTGTGTTCTCCCTCAGTCTCTGTCGGTTCTCATTTGTTATAATGTGGTTTTCTCTTGCTTTTTTTCCTTTTAATCTCAGTTATCAGTTTTATTAAAAAAGAAATCAGGGGATTACAGTATTAATAGTACTGTAATATTGTTGCCAGAAGGTTTGTTTTGAACTCTGTAATGTAGGGGTGTCCAAACCGGTTCCTGGAGGGTCACTGTCCTGCAGAGTTGAGCTCCAACCCTAATTAAACAAACCTGAACAAACTAATCAAGCTCTTCAGACTGACTAGAAATGTACAGTTGAATGTGTTGGAGCTGGTAGGATCTAAACTCTGCAGGACGTCGACCTCCGGGATACGGATTGGACACTCCTGCTGTAATGGATTATAATACACATGTGAGAAAACAGTTTCAAATTATATAAATATTTAATGTCCACAAAATTATTCATTTAGTGAAAAGCCGTGTAATAAGTTATGATTGTATATTATCCCTTAAATTATCGTCTTGTTTAAGCTTGTTTGTTCATCTTGGTTCAAATCTGCTTGCTAGGAACAATTTTACTTTGCAGAAGCCTTGAGTTTCGTGATAAGATATTTAAACTTTAAACAATATTTTGTGTCCAGTTATTTAATTATGTGGCAAGTAGGTGTATAATAAGCAGGATAATATACATTAACCTGTTAACCCTTGCCAGTGCGCCCGCGCACTGAAGCGTTTTTTTCCCCCACTAGTTTAATGTTTATGAATGGATTTAACGTGAAAGAATATCATTAATCTTGGCAAACTATATATCATTTTAAAGGTCTAACCCTCAAGCATCGATGATAGAGCTCTGTTTTTCGATGAAAAGCTTTTAACGAATGTATTTCTTGCATTTATGTAAACAGTACAGATCAAAACACACGTAATCAAAAACGGAGTACATACCATTAGTGTCGTAATAACGAGCCACACACGCATCCACTGCTAAAAGTTCCAGATTGAATGGAAAGGTGAGGGTCCACTGAATAACATCCCATAGAGCATTTTTAGTCCAAAGAAACAATAACGTTGTAATATCGATGGTTATTCCTTTGTTTACATCGAGTTTCTTCAGGGTGAAGTATCATACTTGTCGATTATGCAATAAATTATGCATAGAAAACAGACTCCCGGTAGCCGAACGTTATATGGGTGTGTTGCTTAGAGTGTAATGAACAAATGAAGACCGCGCACATACACGCAAATACAAAGATAGGCAATATATAGGTCAAAATATCCAAACACTGCGGTCAGTTTTTTTGACGTCATGATATGCTGATCCTATCATTTTGTCTTTACAACGAAAGCCAATGAAAGAATCGAAATTATATGACTGATAGAAAATTTAGCCAATCAGTGCACGATTCCAACGATACCCGGGAAGTTTAAATTCCTTGCGAACAAGATGTTTATTTATTTATTTGAAGCAGTCACTCTCCATTCCGCTTGAGGAGCTAACCTGCGACGTAGGCTGTGACCACACCCCCGTCATTTGACAACAAACAAGCCATAGTGAAAAAGAGGTTCTCCAGTCAACATCTGTTTTCGCGTCTGTCTTACTGGACGGATTATATCATCAAATGGATCGTCAAAATAAGCGTTTTTCTGCTGAAGATGTTTTATTTGAGATCACTCGAAGCAGCGATGAAGAAATTGAGGAGAGTGAAGACAGCGACGAGGGTGATATGCTTGAGGGCGGCAAAGATGATCCAATTTTATATCGGTGAGTTGCTATATACATATGTAACATGCACACATTATACGTGTGTGTGTGTGTGTGTGTATATGTATATGTATATGTATGTATGTATGTGTATGTATGTATGTATGTGTGTGAAAGAGAGAGAGAGAGTGTGTTTGTTTTCCCATTTGATTTATAAGGTAAATGCATTGTGGTCTGTAAAGATAATTGTACTTTATATGTATTTATTTATTTATCTGTTTATATTTGTATATATTGGATACTTGTTTAGTTGTTTCTGTCATTTTTTTTTTCCTAGCACACACACACTATATATCTATATAGTGTATGTGTGCTAGGAAAAAAATAACAGAAACAACTAAACACCTGTACAACTGTCTTTTACAGTATAAATATAAATAGACTTGACATTTTTTCTGTAATTTTTCCTAGCACACACACACACACACACACACACACTATATATATATATATATATATATATATATATATATATATATAGTGTGTTTGTGCTTGGAAAAATTACAGAAATAACTAAACAACTGTACAATTATCCAATATATACAAATAGAAATATATAGAAATTAAGTAGCATCATCTTTTCAGACCACAATGCATTTACCTTATAAAACAAATGGCCTGTCTGATGGCCGGCCATCAGTGTGATTGTTGGTTCTATGTCTGACCATCCATATGAATGCTGTGTGTATCACTGGCCATCACCAGCCATTGATTGTTGAATAGGCGACTATCAGTATGAATGCTGTCTAAAGAACTGCCCATCAGTTTGATTGTATGGATGACCTTTAGTATGAATGCTGTCTAAACGACTGCCCATCAGTTTGATTGTATGGATGACCTTTAGTATGAATGCTGTCTAAACGACTGCCCATCAGTTTGATTGTTGATTGAATGGCCAGCCACATAAAAACTATACAGAATTATTTACTTGACATGCGGTGCTAATTATCTTTCCATTCTTTCCCATGCAACAGCCATCAAGTTGAATCTTCAGATGAAGAGTGGCAACCAAGCACCAGCCAACCAGCAGAAAAGAGATGCAAGCTCTCAGATTCTTCAAGATCTGCACTTGCTGTTTTAGACCTGAATCGACCAGTAAAAGGGAGAGGCAAAAAGAACAGCAGAAAAACCAAGTCCTTACCCGCTGTGTCCCCAAGCACCCCTAAAGAAAAGTGGAACTGTTCAATTGACGAGGACATTACACCACCGCCTGCAGTCTTCAGACCATTTAGAACACCAGGCCCACAGCTGATCCTCACAGCATCATACACTGTGTTGCAGTTGTTCCAGCTCTTCATATCCACTTCAATGCTGCAGACAATTGTGCAAAACACAAATGCCTATGGAACACTTCAGCAAAAAGAACAAAAACAGTGGCAAGATATTTCTTTGAATGACTTGTATGCTTATCTGTCACTTGTTATATTCATGGGTCTGGTAAAAGTGCCTTCGCTGACGGATTACTGGAGGAAATCCAACATTTTCCACACACCCTTTCCTGCCCGAGTCATGTCTTCAAGGAAATTTTTTATCATCTCCACTGCACTGCATCTCAGTGATCCCAAGGTGGATGCAGAAAACAACAACAAAAAAGGAACAGCTGCCTATGACCGTCTCTGCAAGATAAAGCCGATGTATCAGGAGCTGAGAGATGCATGTAAGAACTTTTTCCATCCTTTCCAGAACATTGCCATTGACGAGAGGATGGTGGCATCAAAAGCTAGGAATGGACTAAAACAGTATATGAAGGCCAAGCCAACAAAGTGGGGATATAAACTGTTTGTGCTTGCTGACTCGCTGTGTGCGTACACGTGGGACTTTTTTGTCTATGAGGGTAAATCACCTGCAGCACCCATTCCACAGAACAAAGGACTGAGTTATGAGTCTGTCATGGCACTGGTTGATGAAAAGATGTTGGGAACAGGCTACAGACTGTTTGTTGACAATTTCTACACTAGTCCAGCTCTGTTTAGAGATCTCCTGAAAAAAAACATCTGGGCTTGTGGAACTATTCGGTCCAACAGGATAGGCTACCCTAAAACCGGCATGAACAAGCTTCCCAAAAAAGCTCCTCGTGGCACACATTGTTGGCTGAGAGAAGGGGACTTGCTGTTTGTGGAATGGAAGGACACGAGAGAGGTACAGATGTGCTCCACCATTCACAGAGGCAGCGGAGGGAGTGTTGTGAAGAGGAAAGTGAAAGGTGGAACTGGACAGTGGGAAACCTTGGATGTACCTGTTCCAGACTGTGTTGCAGAATATAACAGGTTTGTAAAATATATTCAGTAGTGTCAATTTTACTTGTTTATATTTCATCTATATTGAATATCAAGTATATTTCTGAAAATGTATTCTAAAATATGACCGTTTCTATTTCTATTCAGGTGCATGGGTGGAGTAGATGTCTCAGATGCACTCATCGGCTACTACTCAGTCTCCCACAAAACAAGAAAGTGGTATCGTACCTTTTTCTACCACTTCGTGGACATTGCCATTGTCAATGCCTTTATACTCCAACGTCACATGGCCTGTATGAAGAACCAGAAGCCACTGACACAGAAACAATTCAGAGAACGTCTTGTTGAGGAACTTACTGTGTTGGTGTGTGCTGATGTTCCTTCATCTCCTCCATCCCACAAAGATGACACTCGCCATTTACCAGGGAACTTTGCTTCAGACAGCACCAAAGGAAGGCGTGAGTGCAGGATTTGTTCCAAAAAAACTCCTGTTTTTTGTAAGACTTGTTCAACACCATTGTGCTTTCAGCCAAAGCGTGACTGCTTCGCTGTTTGGCATGACCAGCACTGACTAAACAGGACTTAGCATTTTGCCGGAGACAACAGCATTGTTTTTGTCAACAATTTTTTTTTTTTTTTTTTTTTTTTTGCCTTTTCCGTTGCAAAGAAATTCAGTTATTTTTTATATATATATATTTTTTAAATATTTCATAATATTTTACTTATATTTTTATTGTTCTGTTGTGCAAATAAATCACTTATATAAAGTCTTATGGTTGTGTGGATTATTTTATAATTGAAAAAGCATGGAGCAGTGTATATGATGACTAAAATAGCTTGCAGTACCCTTCTTAACATTTGGTCAATAGGTTGCTTTTTGAGATATCCAAGGAGGCTTCTTGGTACCTGGACATAGTCTTGGAAAAAATATTGCAGAAATCTCATTTTTCATAATATCTTCCTCAAATGTGAAATATAAACTGATGAGACTTGTGGCTTTCAATCAATTACCTAACTGGATTCCTCCAGGTTTGTTTTCATTTATTTTTTCATAAAATAATAAAATGTTACTTACAGTACAAATTATCTTCAAGACACTTTAAATTCTATACATTTTTGTCTATGTAAGTTTTTTCAACTTTAACATTTGGGTAATAAACTCTAAAGTGTCTTCTTTTTAAATATGTCTAAATTGTGCATGTAGAGCAAATTGTTCAGCAACTACAATTATTTTAGTTTGGGGATGTCATTTCTGGGGATGTGCCTCAGGCAGGGGGAGGGAGAAAGGGAACTGACATAGTCTTGAAAAAAAGCTTGCAGGAACCCCATTTTTCATTATATCTTCCTCAAATTTTAAATATAAACTGATGAGACGTGTGGCTTTCAATCCTTTACCTAATTGGATTCCTCCAGGTCTATTTTTATATATTTGTACATGAAATAATAAAACATTTTTTGTAGTTCACATTATTTTTGAGGCACTTCATCTTTTATAACTTTTTATTTGTTTGAGCATTATCAACTCTGATTGATTGTTAGTAGAGTGCCAAGTGTCTTCTTTCCAAAGAGACCTTAATTGTGCCTGTGGTACACTGTTCTCAGGAGCTATATTTATTTTAATTCAGGTATGTCATTTTCAGCTGTGAGCCCCTGAGTGGGGGTGAGGGTTAACAGGTTAAAACTGTTCGCATGACAAAATAAACCTGACAGGGTGATCAGGACTGAAACAGAGGAGTCTTGTTTCACCCTGAATGCACAACTAGCCACGGTTTATCCATCACATACAAGTATTAGTAAGTAAAAACTTTGGAAAGAATCACATTAATATTAAACAACAAAATTATCTATCAGGACAATTTTAGTCTTGTTTATTTTTTATTTTGTTCATTATTGACCATATGAAAAATGGAGGATTTTGAAACATTTATAAAATCTTACCACAGTATCTCCAGTTTACCGTGAGGATCCTGCAGTAGATCAGAAAGCTGCTTGACTCCAGAATCTCCTACTTTATTCCATGACAGACTCAGTTCTCTCAGGTGTGAGGGGTTTGATCTCAGAGCTGAAGTCAGAGCAGCACAACCTTCATCTGTAACACCACAATCACACAACCTGTAGAGAACAATGACACTCTTCAGTCTCTCAGTTCAGTATCTACAGCTCAGATAAGCAGGAACTTCACAATCAGAAAGAGAGACTTAATCCACAGCACCATTAACAGTTCCAGTCTAAGGTTCAGACCCGCTTCTACAAACTGCTTGTGGGGGTTAGTTTCCATTTGATAAAAATTGCAAGAATATTCAGTAACGCTTTATTTAACAGTGACCTTGTTACATATGTTACATGTAGTTACCATAGTAATAACAGTAAATTATGCATAATTACATGCAACTAACCCTCAACCAAATCCTAACCCTACCCTAACCCTATAGTAAGTACATGTAGTTGCTTAATATTGCTCAGTACTTACATACTACATAATTACACTGTAACAATGACACCTTAAAATAAAGTGTAACCGAATATTAATTTTTTTATGAAAGTACCCAAAAATCATCAACATATCTGTATATGAACACAGCTGTAACATCTTTACATCATCCAGTCATGTTTATACTATCATTAATATTGTACAATGATGTCAGACACATTGGAAAGAATCTACTGAAAATAAAAGCAACATTTAATTAGTTATTTCAAAGTAGATTTTAATATGACAATCATTATTGACCATATGAGACATTTTATACAATCTTACCCGAGTATTTCCAGTTTACAGCGAGGATCCTGCAGTAGATCAGAAAGCTGCATGACTCCTGAATCTCCTACTTTATTTAATGACAGACTCAGTTTTCTCAGGTGTGAGGGGTTTGATCTCAGAGCTGAAGTCAGAGCAGCACAACCTTCATCCCAAACACCACAATCCCTCAACCTGTAGAGAACAATGACACTCTTCAGTCTCTCTGTTCAGGAAACACTGATATAAATGATAAAATATGTGATATATTGTGGCACTCAAGCATACCTAAGCTAGAAAACCCAAACAGCACTCCCCTTCAAGCTATCTACGCAGGTAATGTCCAATAAAGGAACAGAAATGGGACTGATGTACTCAAATATAACTTTATTAAACACTAGACACAATAATATGTTGACTGGCAATCAGAGCAGGCAAATGTTCCCCGTTGGTAGCAGTGGACAAAATTCTACAATAAAATAAGTCACAGTGAATAAAGTCTCATAGTAGATGAGTTACAGTTTATAAAGTCTCATAATACATAGACTACAGTGAATAAAGTCGAATAAATACTGTTCACATACACACACTCCAACACTGCAAGAGACACTTCAAACCAAACAGGCCGTGCACACATACTAACACGGTATTTCACACTTCACACTATTGAACACTGCAAAATAAGCACTGTCCCCACAGGAGATATTGGACAATGCCCATAGGCCGAATACGGGGGTATAATGATTGCCAAACAAACAGACAAAAAAAAAATAGCAGGCTACCACTAGTAGGCCTCCACCCTAGGCCCACCTAGGTCCAGGTCCGCACAGAACGGTGGTGGCAGATTTCCAAGGCACACACAAACATCCAAAGAAATGAAAAATAAAACAGAATGATTAAACCCAGGAAATTCAGTTGCTAGTTGGACAGACGAAAGCAGTCCTCGTTTTTGAAACCAGCCTAGTTAAATTAGGGCTATATGCACCGTACCAATGAAGTTTAATGGTGTGGATGACTAATAGCTGCGCACACTCTCGCCAGCGTTGCTTGTTGCTGAAAACCCATGTAGAATCATTACTCGCTATTATGCAAGCAAAGTTTCTGTAGACACGTAACTGCGTGTACCATTTACTGGTCATCATACGCACAGATGCCAGGCCGAGGTTCTCCCGTTTGCACAGCTGATACTCCAAGAGGCTCACTCTTCAACTCACACCACACTAATGTTCTCCCATCCATGACACATTTAAACAATCACACAACCTGTAGAGAACAATGACACTCTTCAGTCTCTCAGTTCAGGATCCACAGCTCAGATAAGCAGGAACTTCACAATCAGAAAGAGAGACTTAATCCACAGCACCATTAACAGGTCCAGTCTAAGGTTCAGACCCGCTTCTACAAACTGCTTGAGTGGGTTAGTTTCCATTTTATAAAAATTGCAAGAATATTCTATAACACTTTATTTAACAGTGACCTTGTTACATATGTTACATGTGGCTACCATAGTAATAACAGTAAATTATGCATAATTACATGCAACTAACCCTCAACCAAATCCTAATCCTACCCTAACCCTATAGTAAGTACATGTAGTTGCTTCATATTTCTCAGTACTTACATAATACATAATTACACTGTAACAACGACACCTTAAAATAAAGTGTAACCGAATATTCATTTTTTATGCAAGTACCCAAAAATCATCAACATATCTGTATATGAACACGGCTGTAACATCTTTACATCATCCAGTCATGTTTATACTATCATTAATATTGTACAATGATGTCAGACACATTGAAATGAATCTACTGAAAATAAAAGCAACATTTAATTAGTTATTTCAAAGTAGATTTTAGTATGACAATCATTATTGACCATATGACCATTCAAACCAAATTGGCCGTGCACACACACTAACACGGCATTTCACACTTCACACTAGTGAACACTGCAAAATAAGCACTGTCGGGGGTATAATGATTGCCAAACAAACAGACAAAAAAAAAAATAATTAGCAGGCTACCACTAGTAGGCCTCCACCCTAGGCCCACGTCCGCACAGAACGGTGGTGGCAGATTTCCAAGGCACACACAAACATCCAAAGAAATGAAAAATAAAACAGAATGATTAAACCCAGGAAATTCCGTTGCTAGTTGGTCAAACGAAAGCAATCCTCGTTTTTGAATGGTTTTTGAAACAGGCCGAGGTTTTCCCATTTGCACAGCTGATACTCCAAGAGGCTCACTCTTCAACTCACACCACACTAATGTTCTCCCATCCATGTCTCATGACACATTTAAAGGGACGTGTCACTTATGCCACCTGATCCAAATAATCAGTGCCAGTGGGCAGGCCTTCAAGCTACACTTCCCGTCTCAACCACCCTACCCCCTACATATATATATGATTTTCTCCTTTCTACTCAAAAGATTTGTATATGAAAGCAGTTGTCACCTCTTCACATCATCCAATCATGTTTTTGACTTGTAAAAACTATCAAAAGTAAAATTACCTCAGAAGCTTTGTAAAGAATCCACTGTATATTAAACATCCTTTTCTGTAGGGTTGGGTACCGAAACCCGGTTCCAATAGGGAACCGGTTCCGACGTAAACGGTAGTAACGAGACCGAATAAGAACGAAACTTTCGGTGCCTGATTTCAGTGCCTGACTTTTTTCACCGCCCCCTATAAAACATCTCGCGGCACGAATGATCCAATACCAAAACATCTCCAGTTAACCAGCAGAGCATTCATTTAGTTCGTTTGTTAAATAAGAGACGATCTAGCGCTGAACTGTGTTTTTTAAATCAAGTGATCAAAGTGCTCGTTGCCGCTGCGATCAGTGGCGCGGATACAGTGTTTTCTCTTGTGGCTCGCGCACACCGCACTTTCTTCACTCGGACGCGCGCTTCAATACGTTGCAGAGATCGATTTATTTATGAGTCGCCTTCTATATGAGTATGTGCGCGGAGAGTTTGTGTGTGAGTGCTCGCGTCTCAGATGAGTATGTGCACGAGTTTGTGTGTGTGTGTGCTCGCGTCTCAGATGAGTATGTGCGCGAGTTTGTGTGTGTGTGTGTGTGTGTGCGTGAGCGACTTTAGATGTGACGTTGTGCATTTCATATAGTTGGAGCATTCAGCAGTATACATGTATGTGTGACTACTTAGTATATGTGTATATGCAAGCGTTTTATGTGTGCGTGAATGAAGTTCGATTTAAGCCCTAGACGGCGCCTCATATCTATTCGTTCTGGTGAAATCACAAAATATAATGCACACAAAGTGTCCCTGCTTGATATACAACCACTGATGAGCATAATCGGTTTAAAAAAAACTAAAAAAAACTAAAATAAAAAAATAAAAACTATGAATGCGGATTAGAACCCAAAACCTCTGACACTCTTGACTAAAGTTCTAGTTCAGCTGCAGTGTTCCTCTTCGGGTAAGTCTAGTATTTTAATGCCAACTGCAAATCTTGCATATCAAGTATGAAGTATATCAAGTATATTTATATGAGGCTATACTATGTGTGTTAAATATTTCTGCTCAGTGTCAGATATTTCTCTGTTTTATAAAAGTCTATAATATATAATATATATATATATAATATATAAATAATATGAGAAGACAAAATTTTGATCTTAACTTAAGTGTTTTCGGCTACATCAGTTGCCTTTTAAACGGCACAATTTTTTATTTAATCAGAAATCAGAAATCAGAAAAAAAATTCCGAAAACACACACAGGTATTATTTTTTTGATAAAGTGTGTGCGGTTTCGTTTTCTTAAGTACCGGTTTAAGAACTGTTTAAGCACCGGAACCGTTTGAAAAATACCGAGTAGGTACTGGTATCGGATAAAACCCAACCAATACCCAACCCTACTTTTCTGTTACTTTTTTTTTATATATTATTGTTGTTTATTACATGACTTGGTTGAATTCCAATGTAGAATGCGGTCTGTTATTTCTTGATAACAGACCGCTGCGAAGTATAACACACCATTGCCAAAAAAAACAGAGCATTGCTATGGACGCGGAACGGAGTATTTTCTTTAGCGAAAGCAATATAATCGTTTTTAAATCAATAAACTCCTTTTTAAATCAATATTTTGCGTCAAATTATTCATATATTTTGTAGGTAGCCATGTAATAAGCGGGATAATGTATAGCGAGGCGGTTGTTATACCCGTTCAGCCTGTCGGGGTTGTTATTCGCTATAACAACCGCCTCGCAATACATTATCCTTTACATATCATTCATTATTCACCACTGAAGAGAAACAGACAATGTTGAGACTTTTATAAAATCTTACCACAGTATTTCCAGTTTACAGTGAGGATTCTGCAGTAGATCAGAAAGCTGCTTGACTCCTGAGTCTCCTACTTTATTCAATGACAGATCCAGTTTTCTCAGGTGTGAGGGGTTTGATCTCAGAGCTGAAGTCAGATCAGCACAACCTTCATCTGTAACACCACAATCATACAACCTGTAGAGAACAATGACACTCTTCAGTCTCTCAGTTCAGGAAACACTGATATAAATTATAAGATATATATGAATTTCTCCTTTTACAGTGTTGCTTAGCAATGAAAGCAAATGATAAACTCAAAAATGTGATCATGTTTTATCAGTGTAATGATTGTTGTCTGTGACTTACTGAACTGATCTGGATTCTTTAACCACAGGCAGCAGCTTCTGAAGAACTTCATCTGCTGTATTTTGTGCACCAATAAAATGTTTTAGCTCAAAAACATCCATCCACCAACATATCACGTCGGTGTATGAATGAGTGAGTGAATGGGTGAATGTGAGGCAATATTGTAAAGCGCTTTGGTGGCCATTGGGTCTGTGAAAAGCGCTATATAAATGCAGTCCATTTACCATTTACCATCTTCTGCTCTAATGTCAGCAACACATAAACCAGAGCTGACCACTGTGAAGAGGAGAGTTTGGTTTCTCCTATTTTTTCCTGATTTCAGATAATCTTGGATCTCCTGCATCAGAGAATCATCACCCAGTTCATTCAGACAGTGGAACAGATTGATGGATCTCTCTGGAGAGCGATTCTCCCTGATCTTCTGTTTGATGTTCTGAACGGTTTCCTCTTTGTTGTAGGAGCAGCTTCCAGTCTGTGTCAGTAGTTCTCGTAAGAGAGTCTGATTGGACTCCAATGAGAGACCCAGAAGGAAACGCAGGAAAAGGTCCAGATGTCCATTCTTACTCTGTAAAGCCTCATCAACAGCTCTCTGATGCAGCTCAGATATTGAATGATATTTTAAAAAGCTTACAACCTTATAAAACAGTCTTTGTTTGGTGATTTGCCCAAACACATTTCTGTTCTCGTTTGTAAAGTAAATGTGCGCATATAGAGCTGCTAGATGTTCCTGGATGCTTAGGTGAACAAAGCAGAAGACTTTCCCCTGATACAAGCCCAACTCCTCTCTGAAGATCTGAGTGCACAATCCTGAGTACACTGATGCTTCTGTCACATCAATGCCACACTCGCTCAGGTCTTCCTCATAGAAGATCAGGTTGCCTTTCACAAGCTGCTGGAAAGCAAGTTTCCCCAGTTTGAGAATCATGTCTTTATCTTTCACTCTCTTCTCATAGTCCTTCTCATGTTTGATGTTGGTCTGAATGATCAGGAAGTGTGTGTACATTTGAGTGAGAGTCTTGGGAATCTCTCCTCTCTCTGCTTCACTCAACATCTTCTCTAGAACAGTGGCTGAGATCCAGCAGAACACTGGGATGTGGCACATGATGTGGAGGCTCCTCGAGGACTTCAGGTGTGTGATGATTGTATTGGCCAGACTCTGATCTCTGATTCTCTTCCTGAAGTATTCCTCCTTCTGTGGCTCATTGAAGCCTCGTACCTCTGTCACTCGATGGACACAATCAGAGGGGACGAGATCCGCTGCTGCTGGTCTGGAGGTGATCCAGATGAGAGCAGAGGGAAGCAGATTCCCCTCAATGAGGTTCATCAGCAGCTCGTCCACTGAGGCTGATTCAGATATATTACACAGTTTCACTTTGCTCTTAAAGTTCAGAGACAGACGACACTCATCCAGACCATCAAAGATGAACAACACTTTAGATTCACCACGGGATATTTCCATTTCTTTTGTTTCAGGGAAAAAGACATGAACAAGATCTGAAAGACTGAGTGTTTTGTCCTTCATCAAGTTGAGCTCTCTGAAAGGAAGTGGAAATATGAGCTGGACGTCCTGATTCTCTTTGCCTTCAGCCCAGTCCACAATGAACTTCTGCACAGAGACTGTTTTTCCAATGCCAGCGACTCCCTTTGTCAGCACAGTTCTGATGGGTTTGTCTTGTCCAGGTAAAGGTCTAAATATGTCATTGCATTTGATTGGTGTGTCCTCTGTTGCTTCTCTCCTGGATTGTGTCTCAATCTGTCTCACCTCATGCTCATTATTGATCTCTCCACTTTCACTCTCTGTGATGTAGAGCTCTGTGTAGATCTCATTCAGGAGTGTTGTGTTTCCCTGCTTTGCTGTTCCTTCATACAGACACTGAAATGTCTGCAGCAGATCTGATTTAAATGTGCTTTGGACCAGTTGAGAATCACAACTAAAAGAATAAATTAGATTACAACATAAATTAAAGAAGTAAAAGTGATAGTAAATATCTTTACAACAGAAATGTTGTACCTCAGATTAGATGACATGTGTCTTCCTGTAAATGTTTCTCGAGTGTCTGTAGACTGTTCACTAATTATGGACAAACATGGACAGAACAGAGACAATACAACAGAGTTGAGAAAACAGAGACAAGAATTCATATA
Organism: Leuciscus idus; assembly: GCA_021554675.1. Classification (NCBI taxonomy): domain Eukaryota; kingdom Metazoa; phylum Chordata; class Actinopteri; order Cypriniformes; family Leuciscidae; genus Leuciscus; species Leuciscus idus. The sequence continues at coordinate 44,110,217 of CM038628.1, read as the reverse complement.
GAGTCATTCTGTGTTGCCTCAACCAGAGGACCCTGGACAGACATGTTACTTTTGATTTATTTTTCTGGTGAAAGAAATTCAATGGGACTCTGAAGCACCTTTTATGTTTATTTTTCTCAAAGTTTGTATGCCTGTAACTCAAAACGTATGAAAGATATCTCAATATCCTATTAGAATTTGGTTCCTAACAGACTTTTCTTTTGATATCTTTTTTTAATAATAATTTTTAAAGCCATCTCAATGTGGCTCCATGTGCAGATTGTTGAATTTAACTAAATTTAATTTCTTAGTGATCAAAAAACAAATGTGGGTCACTTTGGATAGATCTAATACTTGTATTTGAAGAGGAATGTCTGAAGAACTAATAATGTTGAAATGTAAAAGGTAAAAATGTACCTTTATTCAATCATTTAAATACAATAATTGAAAACTCTCATTTCGACTCCCCTCGACAAAATCAGTAAATAATTGTTAATGGCATATAATACAGTTTTTTATGCTCATCACTGTTTATCATTCTTCAGAAAATAAATAAATAAATAAATGAATAAAATAAAAAATGTATCCAGAAACTTCTGAAATTTGGTTGATTTGACACAGAATTACCCTATAGTTGATTTTACATGTAAATAAACCTCTCATAGAGATCTATGAATCTATCTATGTATCTATGTATCTATGTATCTATGTATCTATCTATCTATGTATCTATCTATCTATCTATCTATCTATCTATCTATGAAATGTTGTACCTCAGATCAGTTGATGTGTGTTTTCCCTCAAATTTCACTGGCTGTCTCATAGACCAGTCACTCTTCATGGACACACAGCTGGACTCCGGTGAGATTGATCTGTCACCCTTAAACTGACTTTAATAGAATAGAAACAAAAGAACAGAGACAATAATTCTTAGACTATATTACAGTAGATAAAGTAGACAGTAGATACATGTAGATAAACCTCACATTGTAACGCTGGGTTCCCAAATTAAGACGAAGATCAAGCAGATTCAAATAACAAGAGGATTTATTCCAAACGTGTTAAGCCAACGTACAAAACACTTGACACAAACAATAACCGACCGTGAACACAGAACAGTGAGGAACTTAGGGTGCTTTCACACTGGCAGTTTAGTTCGGAATGGGGCACGGTTCGCATGAAAAATAGCTAATGTGAACGCTGTCATGTGGATCCAGGTGCGCACTGGGGTACTGAACCCAAGACAACATGGAGGAGGTGGTCTGAGTTCGGTTGCACTCGAACCGTGCCGTGGTTCGCGTGAATATGAAAGCAACACAGACTTGGGTGTGCACTTTCTCAGGAAGTAAAGTTACTTGCACATCCTTTTAGCTGATTATGATGTATTTAGTTAAGTAAAACACATGTAAGGGGTGACAGTGTTGATGATTTACCTTGGATGCGAGCGAGAGTGAGCCTGCAGTGTATTTGCGCATAGCGCGTGGAGTCAGGGCAACAAATTAATGGAAATCCACTGTCTCCTCAAGAGTGCGTTTGCAATCAGCAGAAAGCCAAACGTGACACACAGTAAACCTGTGTGTAATGATGAGGCAGTGTCGTTGAGATCCATTTGCAGTATCTTTATTGGTAATAGTAAACATTACACAATCAGGCAGGGGTCAATCACCAGCAAAGGATATATCTGAGGCAGTCCACAATCGTAGTCGATGGGCAGGCAGATAATCAGGGCAGGCAGCAAACAGTAATGCATAAATCCAGTCAAACGAAGCAGGGTCACATTGGCATGAAGCAGAGGGTCAAAACAAGTAGAATAGTCCAGGATCAGTAAACGAGGAATCAGTATAAACAGGGAAAATGCTCAGAAATGTCAACCAGGGTGAAACAAGACTTCGCAATGAAGCAGTGGAGAAGTGCTGTATAAATAGTCCGGGTGATGAGTGGCAGGTGTGCAGATAATCAGTCTGGGTGATGAGTGGCAGGTGTGCAGATAATCAGTACCAGGCTCGGGGTTATAGGAAATGGAGTGAAAATGTGTAATGTTAATATTCGGGAGATGGAGCCCTCTGGTGGCGAGTGGGAGGAACCACAGAGGCTTGATTCGTGACGCTGTGCTGTTCACTCAGCTGCGCATAATAGCACCAAATTAATAAAAAACATAATATATTGAACCGCGTTCTGTTTTCTATCATGCGCCGTGCACGTTTGCGATGAAATAAGATGCACGCAAACGCACCAGGGTTCGATAGAATTAAGTTGAGTGTGAAACCAGACCAACGCTGCGGGGGGCGCCGGGAACAATCGCGCTCGGACTCGGACCGCAGCAAACAAACCCAGTGTGAAAGCACCCTAAAATACACAGATGAATAAGGAAGACAAGGTGATAACAGCTGAACATGGTGAGTGATGATGATAATCGCTGGCAGGCGCGGTTAATGGTGGAGTGAGTGCAGGTGTGAGCCGGGGGGGATGATGGGACATGTAGTGAAGACGGAGACTAACAGGTGACCGTGACACACATAGGAGAATCAATCCATCCACCTATCTTTTACCATTGCTTTTAAATCTGTTGATGTCAGGGATGTTGTGGAGGCTAAACGCACGTAAACGCCGTTTACACACCTCCCAAAGTTCGGAAATAGCGTTTGCCCACCTCCAAAGTGCGTTTATCCACCTCTACATTGCGTTTATCCACCTCTAAATTTCACGTTATTTGAGCGGACTTTGCTTTTCCAGTACGATATTGCAGATCGGTACATGATTAACGGTAATCGGTACCTGCCGTTAACGACAGAGCATAATGTGCAGCGCAAACACGGAGCAGAACATTGAGCAGAGAGCGCAGCGCGCCGACACACACACACACACACGGAACAAAGAGAACGGTGCACACACGTAGCAGAAAACACACGCTCGTGAAGTTACTAAACAAGCTGCGCGAGAATGAAACTTGATCGCAGCCGCAACAGGAAATCATTAAAACGATGCAAAAGAAAGTGATTTTTTTAGTTCATTACAGGCAGCTGGTTTAATGTAGGGAGCATGTCAAAACCCAACTGTACAAGAGATTCAAAGGGAATCAAGCCTGCACCAGGTTAAAGCCTTTTCCCTGAACACTGATCCACATTTTTCTGATAGACCAAACAACTAATCAACTAATCTAGGAAATATTCAACAGATTAATCGACTGTGAAAATAATCCCAAATCCCTAATCATTATGCACAAGTGCATTGCATTGGAAGCCCTGGATATAAGCCTCCCTCTCGATCTCTCTTAAATATTTTTGTTCTCTCTGTTTTGTCATTTAGTAAAGTTTATAGATTTCAGCCATATTTTTCCTTTCTGAGTCTCTTTAACAAGAACTTAAATTAATGTATGAATTGAATAGTGATTGTGTGACCAATGATGAGGGAACAACCAGTAATACCCTTGGTAGTACCATCAAATGATAGCCTATAGCGATGTCATCAGGATACACATACACCGGTAGGCAGTGGCCCACCTTACCCCGTGACCACGTCGTGGTCCACCAGAATTTATAGTTTACCCACCTCTTTTTTTACCACTACACCACTGGTTGATGTGTTTGTGTTTCTCAATAAGTGATGTAGTTGTGTTTAGTTTGGTTGAGTTTGTCAGTATTGTTCTGGTCCAGATTATCAGTGTTTTGTGGGTCAGTAGATGTTAGTGAAACATCAGGACTGAAGCTCTGGATCAGCTGTGAGAGGAGACCTGATCCTGTGCTCGACTCCTGCTATTGCAGCGCTTTATAATAGTGTGAGTCACTGAGTTATACATGCTTTCACAATATCATCACCCACGTCTTATATATTTTGATAATAAGTGGATGTTTGCCAAATTATGCCATACAGGCATTATTTGTGTGTGTCTGTGGTCTCTCTGTCTGTCTTAACAAAAATGTTGTACCTCAGATCAGTTGATGTGTTTTCCCTCAAATTTGACCCTAATTTGTCCTCAAAGACCCTGAGTGGCTCCAACTACTGTATATCCTGGCACCAGAATATGATAGAGACAACAGATCACTATACCAACCCTGGAAAACACCCACAACACCCTGTTATGTGCAGAAAATGAGTCTTCTATAACAATAAAGGAACACGCCGACTTTTTGGGACTTTAGCTTATTCACCGTATCCCCCAGAGTTAGATAAGTCCATACATACCCTTTTCATCTCCGTGCGTGCCGTAACTCTGTCTGACGCACCCACCGCTAGCCTAGCTTAGCACAAAGACTGGAGGTAAACGGCTTCAGCTAGCATACTGCTCCCAATAAGTGACAAAATAACGCCAACATTTTCCTATTTACATGTTGTGATTTGTATAGTCACAGCGTGTACAAATAACAAGGTCACATGAGACACAGCCATCTTCTAACCGTATACATACTGGTATAGAAGCACTGCTATTTGGGCGGAGTGATTTGCTCGCAGCACCTGAGAAGCCCCGTGGTGAGGAGCAGAGAGTTCGCTCAGAGTAGGAGTAAATCACTCCGCCCAAGTAGCAGTGCTTCACCTTCTGAGAATCGTTCCCAGTATGTATACGGATAGAAGATGGCTGTCTCATGTGACCTTGTTATTTGTACACGCTGTGACTATACAAATCACCACATGTAAATAGGAAAATGTTGGCGTTATTTTGTCACTTATTGGGAGCAGTATGCTAGCTGGAGCCGTTTTCCTCCAGTCTTTGTGCTAAGCTAGGCTAGCGGTGGGTGCGTCAGACAGAGTTACGGCACGCACGGAGATGAGAAGGGTATGTATGGACTTATCTAACTCTGGGGGATACGGTGAATGAGCTAAAGTCCCAAAAAGTCGGCTTGTTCCTTTAAGATCATATGAAGATTGAAGTACCTGCATCCTGGAGAAAAATCTCCATGTCTGAATGTGTGTGTGTCGTCCATGATTCATTCAGTCTTCATGGAGCTGCCCGGGTAAGAGATCAGAAACACTCATTCACACACACCATTAAAATGCAATACATTACAAAATTATTATTATTATAATTTTATAAAAAAAATTTTTTACATATTTGTATTCTCTTTCCATCATGACATTTTCCCCCATTATATTATTGGTAAAAAAAGAAAAGAAAAAAAGCTGTGATAATGATGAATTGCAAGAATATGATAAAGACTTTTTTTTTTAAATAAAATGTTACATCTGGTCTGTTAGTATAAAACTTACAACCTGGTGGAAAAAATATGAAGAATTTACAGGACAATAAAAATATAAAAATTTTATAAAAAAAAAAAACCCTAAAAGATCATTATACTTCTGGTTTATAAGTTGATTTGGGATAATTTAAATGAATGTTAAAATTACAAAACTTGCAGGTTATCTAGTTTAATTTGATGAATCACAAATTTTTTTATTTTATTTTTTTTTATTAAAATATTCATTTAATATTTTAATTTTTTTCTGATTATTGAGGCCCAAAATGACTGAATTTCCTGCTGCTTTTCCAAAACATTGTTTGTGCTGAATTTTGATAAGATAATGTCACTTTCCCCACTCATGTTAACATTTTAGCATAATTGTGTGTCTATAAGCAATAGAAATATCATGTCTGAGCAGACGGAGAGGGTTGAAACACGACTGGACAATGTTCTACTGGACCCACAAATACTGCAATACATTTTTTTTTTTTTTTTTTACATTTTCTTTAAATGTTTAATTAAACAGTTTAAAATCATTAACAGAATAAATTCCAATAATGTAAACTGATGTCCATGTTTGCTATTTCTAGAAACCCTCCTCATCTGATGTTATTCTGGTATTGAGGCAGGTTGTAACAGAACTCTTTATACTGGACATTAATTTACACAGACAATTATAATCAAACCATATGTCCAACAAAGACTATTAGGATTTGAATAATAAGACCAAGAACTTCATATTACATTAAGAACTTTAACGGTTACTTTAAGTATTTCATGGTTGCTTAAGGTAATGTAAGGCTTTATCCGTCTCACCTGAAGACTCTCCTTGATCAGAATCAAAGGTTATAGACACAGATTCTCAAATCTCTGCATAAGCAGCTGTAAACATCACTAAACACTTTGATGCTCTATTTTACTGATTAAAAAGAATCGTAATTCTGAGAGTAAAATGGAGTCTATAAAAATGTGGAAGTTGGGAAATCTAGTATCACTTTCATTCTCCCAGTAAATCATGGTTGCCAGATCTCCTCGAGCTCATATCATCCGTTTCATACACAGTTCAGCTGAGAAAGGCTAGTAGTGCTCCAGTTCTGACAATGTACAAATGTAAAAACTTGCTCATTTTATCCTTTTCATACACAGTTCATACACATGAAAATGTGTCTGTTCGAATCGAAAAGCATAAGCTCTGCAATATCTGTCTTAAAATCAGCTCTTGTATCTCCTCTCTGTATGATTTACAGACATGACTCTAGTTTTCATTCCAAAGTGCTGGAGAAATATAATTTATAATTCGGTTTACATATATTATATGTTTACATATAAAAGTGCAAAATGTCAAACAAAAACTAGGAAAGCAATATTTTATTTTGTGTGCAGCATTTTCTGTGTACAGTTCTTCTTATTCAACATGACATTTAAAATACAATCATTCTTTTTTTTCCCCAATTATGGTTAAAAACATTAGAAAGGAATGGACACAAAACTAAATGGACCAAATGGAGACTGATGAATATTAGAGTGATGAAGGCATTATGAGTTTAAGATAATGTATTTATCTTAAACTCATGGCCAGCAGCCATGTCACCCTGTAGCCCAAGACCGGTTGCCCACTGAAGCTAAGCAGGGCTGAGCCTGGTTAGTACCTGGATGGGAGACCTCCTGAGAAAACCAGGTTGCTGCTGGCAGAGGTGTTAGTGAGGCCAGCAGGGGGTGCTCACCCTGTGGTCTGTGTGGGTCCTAACGCCCCAGTATAGTGATGGGACACTATACTGTCAAAGAGCACCGTCCTTCGGATGAGACGTAAAACCGAGGTCCTGACTCTCTGTGGTCATTAAAAATCCCAGGATGTCTTTCGAAAGAGTAGGGGTGTAACCCCGGCATCCTGGCCAAATTTGCCCAGTGGCCTCTGTCCATCATGGCCTCCTAATCATCCCCATATACTGATTGGCTTCATCACTGTCTCCTCTCCACCAGTAAGCTGGTGTGTGGTGGGCGTTCTGGCGCAATATGGCTGCCGTCGCATCATCCAAGTGGATGCTGCACATTGGCGGTGGTTGAGGAGATTCCCCCCTTCTATGTAAAGCGCTTTGAGTGCCGAGAAAAGCGCTATATAAATGTAATGAATTATTACTATTTTAATTAATGAATGAATAAGATCTGCTCATACCAAGTCAAAACAAAATGACAAAATACCAAGACATTGTTTAATGTCAGCAAATTGAGTTGCTATTTTCGTTCTTACTGTAGTTCTAACTGTAGTTCTTACTGTAGTTCTAACTGTAGTTCTTGCTGTAGTTCTTGCTGTAGTTCTTACTGTAGTGAATTGACGGCAGATAAAGATGGTGATTTGAGGGATCAGTCCTTATGAGCTTTTAATTAATACTTTAAATTTTTACACAATTAATTATTTTCTATGATTAAAAAAAAAAACAAAAAAAAACAGGTGCTGCATGTTAGATGTATTTTAAGAGTATAAAGTATAATGTATAAATAAATGTAAATATTTTCCATCTTGTGGTTATGATGATGAATCCAGTGTGTTTGTGGACATGAAGCAGTAATTATCATGCTGTGAATTTTGTTTCTTGTTCCTTGTTTTAGTCTGTCATGTGATCTCCTGTTCTAGTCATGTGATCCTGCCATGTGTTCCCTTGCCTGTTGTGTCATGTTGTCATTGGATCAATGTTTAATTGTCCACAGGTGTCCCTTGTCTCGTCATTAGTCTTTTGTGTATTTAGCCCTCATGTTTGCCTTGTGTCTTTGTCGAGTATTGAATTTGAATTTATTGAATATTTGGAATTAAAGTTGCACTTGGGTTCTTTTCAATTTACCTCCATATATATGCGGAGCCCTTTTCTGCTCTTCTTTACTGGAAAGATCTGCAGATGAACAATACACACATTTGTGTAGAAGTCTTTTGTTTAATCGCAAAATAATGTAGTTTTCATGCTAGCTCAAGAAAATAGTTTAACATATCTAATATTTATCACATGGGATTGTAAGTAATGTGAGAATATTTGTGTAAAGTGTGTAATATCTGCTCTTTTCTCATGTGAAACTGTGAGGTGTTCTGAACACGACATAGAGATAGTGCAGTCGAGCGATAGTGTCCCCCTGAACCATGGGTGTTTCTCAATATGCGTTCTTCAGCGATCTTGCGTCCTTGTGTTCTCGTTTTACGTCATCATTAACCGTCGAAGTTCAGACCCAATTCTCAAGAACGCAAGTACAGAGGACGCATGAAAGAACCCGGATGTGTTCTTGATACCGAGGATGCATCGAATGCAGACTTGCAGCACATCTCAATTCTCATAAGGGTGGGTTCTGTGTTCTTGCGTCCTTCTGAGTTCGTTCTTCCAAGGAAGCTTGGCAAAGACCGGTCTCCACGAGAACACAAGTCCGTTCTCTGCGTTCTTGGAATTGAGAAACAGCCTATGTCATCCAGGCATATCGAGCCCCGGGACAAAACATCATCTACAGAAAGAGAAAACATCCCAACATCACTATCAGCATCAGAGAAGCTCAGAGCCGCAGTAGTCAGCTGATGTCACATGGTGGCGCTGTTCTACAACAAAACACATCAGCATTAAAATACACAGTGGAGGACAGAAACACTGGAGCTGACAGCCAGTCCAGCATTAAAGAAATATTATGTTTCACTCAGATATTTTTCAGCAGCTTCAACTCTGTTTGAGAGCTCAAGATTGCAGGAACAGGCCAATGATGAACTGGACAGAAAGAGAGAGTCCTGCGGTCAGTGTGTGATAGTGACGCTTGTTCTTACCGTTATAATGGAGTCTGGGTTTGGAGAGACACATGAGGAAATCAACAAACAAACTATGAGCATATAGGACAGTGAAATCTAAAATAATCATATTTTTCACATTTATTTGATCCTGTATTTAATAATGTAGATCAGCTGAGAAAAATCAAATCTATTTATTTGCTCTCAGTACATTAACCCTCTGGGGTCTGAGGTGTTTTTGGGGCCCTTGGGATGTTTTGACATGCCCTGACATTTGTGCTTTTTTCAGTTATTTATAAACATGTTAATGGCAAAGGTGTAAATTCACTCTATATAGCACAAACAGGGCTACCATAATATGTGAGCAACATGTATGTAGATGTTTGTATTTTTAAGAGAATAATGTTTATGCATGGTTATTGAAAAAAATTAAAATGAAATAAGACCACAAAACTCATACTAAATACGTGTCCACAAGACTTTTGACTAATGGATGTTGTCGCTTCGAGTTCTGGCTTCAAAATTATGTGAAAATAGTCTTGCTTTATCGTTCACATAAAACAATACATTGATTTAAATTGTGTAAGACAGGTTTTGCTTGGAAAACCAATATGTGAGGGGGGCGTGAAGGAGGAGTGGTTTACACCTGAGAATACAATGTCCCACCCATTATGCGTAATGACTTGCATAATGAGCCATTTATTCAGGTGTGACACTGACTGAGCCACAAGAATGAATGCAAGGACAAAAGATATATTTAGAAGAAGGCTTTTATTGACCATTTAAGATTTTGCTTACATCTATCTTGTAAATATGTTTTGCTATTTTATTAAAAAGGTTACAATTACAACAATTGTGATGTGGTTCAGTGTTGTAAGCAAGGGAAGGAAGAAGACAGGGGTCGGCGAGACTGGGACACTCGTTTTATTAAAGCAAAAGTTCAACAAGGAAAAGGTTTGCGCACAGAGCGCGTTAACCGTGCGTACAGCACAGCACAAAACAAAATAAACAATCCAGATTCTCGTGATGATTTCTTCGTGTAGACAGGCAGCAGACGAGGTCCCAGTCTAACTCTCTCTCTCTCTCTCTCATTCCCGCCGGCTTATATCCGGTCTCTCCACGCCAATTACTGCAATCAGACACAGGTGTTCATCATCTGCACTTGACCTACTTACTCACCGCTCGGCTCCGGTCCTCTCTCTCCCGCTACAGACTTCGCAAAACCACGCCCCCCTCGCCACACAATAATTACAATTTCAACAATATTTCAAGTGTACTCTTTCTTTGTAAAAACATTATTATAGGCCTACATTTTATCATATGTATTCATTAGTTTGAATATAGCCAATATTGGAACAGCTAACATCTTAGTTGATGACTTTATTTTTGACAAAAATAGTATTTTATATATATATATATATATATATATACAGTAGAACATATGAGCAGAAATTGCTAAACAAAAGCTTATTTGATGTGGCAGTATATTCTACAGTAAAAACTGTACCCAAATCTAGTCAACAAAATGTTCTTTCATATTTCGCCTGACTGTAACGTTGTTTTTATGAAATATTAGGGCATATAAATGTTAATTTGCAGTTTAATACGTTGCTTATACAAAGACATTTTATTTCAACATATTTCAGTCGATTTTTACTCATCTCAGTATAGCAAAGCATTTTACAAAGCCTGAACAAAGAGGAGATTCAAAGGTTTTGTTTTTCAATCTGTTTTATTGTAATTCCTCTATGTGGAGGAACTAAATGTTCTAAATTTGCTCTAAGCAAATCAAATGTGAGCAAAATAAAAAAATAATCAGTCGGCTATAAACAAAGCAATTGTGAGCGATAAATAAACAAAAGTAAAGGCAGGTATCTCACAGTAAATGCTTATGCCCCGTTGATGCGGGCTCTAAGCAAATCAAATGTGAGCAAAATAAACAAACCATGTCAACATCAGTCTCTGTTTTCCATGCCAGAGTGGACTGCCTGTTGCTTGCCTGCTGGTTAGTCTTGGCTCTCTTCGGGACAGGTGCTTGGACAAGTTCATTGTCACATCTGTAAAAAACAAAACAAAACACACTGTGAGCATACTGATAACACAATCAAAGACACTGTATTATTATCATTATCGATCACTAATGGCCATGGATAAAAAAAAGAAAACAGTTTTTGTAATATCACACAAGAATATGTACTTTTATATTATGACGATGTAAACACAATTAAATCTGTAAATATTACGTCTGTGGACTTACTCAGTATGATTCTCCATCGCACACTGAGAACTGAACGACACCTGCGTGCCCCTCTGCGGGGTGCTGGAGAAGGAGAGCTTGATGCAGACACATTCCTAAAAAAACAACAACAAAAATATAGCTGCGAGCAGCGATTGCGGGCCCAAGCCGGTGGCACCGCCACCCTGGTGCCTTTAGTTACACTAAAGGCACCGGGGGTGGCGGTGTCACCGGCTTGGGCCCTCCATCGCTGCTCGCAGCTATATTTATATATATATATATATATATATATATATATATATATATATATATATATATATATATACTAAAGATGGGAAATTTTACTTGTCTTACCTTATTCTGATTTTATGATGCACTCAAAATATTCCACAACAAATCCTTTAAATTTAATGTAAAAATAAAAACGAAAGTAAGTGTTGGGCTCACGTAACCTTTTCATTAGAATCAAAACGTTTCAACAGTTGTGATGTATTTGGATGCTAAACTATTCTTTATTATAGGCTTTGTACTTCACTCGTGTTCCAATATCGACGGAAAAAATCATCCTCTTCACACGCGCAAAAATGTGCTTGGAAAAATCACAGTGGAGCAGTGCTTACTGTGAATGTACGAATTGTACTACTGACTATTTAAACAGAGCAGTGTGTATATGTTAGGTTTACTATTTTATTATATTTTATTAAGGCTATAATGAACAGGCTGCGATGTCAAGTTTGCAATGCTGGAATGTGTGTGTGATTTAACAGTAGACACATAAAAACATAATTGGCACATAATTTTGTTCATACAGGACATCATTCAAACTGCAAAGTGTTTGCTTATATTTATATACACTCGCAATAAAACACAACATTGTGCTTTTGTAAAATAAATTCAAGCAATCCACCCCCCGAAATGGCGTTCATTTTAAAATTAAACTAAAAGCTCTTGGCTAAACAGGCATTCATAACTGTGAGCGCCCACGGCGAGGAACGAGCAGAACAGAGCGAACGTTTTTTAGTTAATGCCTACTTCCATAGGAATTCATTGAAAATGCTTGCTCTACTCAGCACCATTATTAAAGTCTGCAGACATCTGTATTTTACTTTAAGTTAGCGATTTAAAAGCCCCCAGCGGTGTCACACGTCGATTAACCGACATCCCTAATATATTTATATATATATATACACAATAGGCCTACCTGAAAGAGAATTTGGCTTGCCCGACCAGAGTAGCCTGATTTGAATGTCAATGACAAAAAATAACTTGGGAATCACTAAAACGAGAGATTATTCTAATTTTATTACATTAATTTTAAGTTGCAATCAACAGTTGATAATAAATGTATTACTGATCAATGGTAACAAGGTTGCGCTGCTGAGGCTCGTGCAGCTTCTCCAGGAGAAACGTAAACAAATGAGCGCAGCACACAAAATGAAACCCAGTTAACAACATACTGACTATAAAAATTACAAATATGGAGTTTTTATATATTTTATAACCTATGATAGAGTTAAGCAACCTCACTTGACGAGTAGGCTACTGTTTCCTGAATACAATCACGATTGAAACTGTGACATTGATTTCATACAACAGGTTAATAAACAGTTATAATTAAGTCACTTACATTTTAGATGCAATATTGACTGTTTTTGTTCTGTTTCAGTAGCGAAAATAGTTAAACAAAGATCACAGCAGAACCGTCGCGCATCTCACGGCAACTTGTTTTCTCATTACTGAATGATTCAGCATTTTGAACGAATCGGTTGACTCAAAGATTCAATGATCAATCCATAAACATCTGTCTCAATCATGAATGACTCAGTCATTTGAACGAATCGTTTGAACGAATGAATCAATGACTCGCTCATTAAGACGGTCGCCTGGCGACACCTAATGGCGGTTTAGTGTTATGTTTAAAAGTATCATTCTTTCCAACGTGCACGTTTATCAATGTCCGTGCGGACGTCCGAATTTTACTTTCACTTTTATATTAGCGATTTAAAAGCACCCGCTCGTGTCACACGTCGATTAACCGTTGGGAAAATATCCTCACAGTCATATACCTAATACATTTATATTTAAATACAATATAGGCCTACCTAGTAAAAAGTTTTATATACTATATTTATATCCTTTTGGACACAAGAGGGCAGTATAGCCCTATATTTGCTTTTTTTGTTGAACCAAATAGCACTAAATAGCCTGTTTTTAACTTTTTTTATACTTCTTGAATTGCAAAAACAGAATAAAATGGGTTTAGTTCTAATATTTGTATAATTTTATATAAAAATAAACGGTGTATAATTACATTTGTAGAAGATATGAGATGTTTTCTGATTCCTTTTTGGACATTACTTTAATCCCTCGCCATAGCAAAACCGTTTGAGATATTTATTATCCGTTCACAATTTAGCATATTTAATGTATTTTCATCATGTTGAAAAAGTTTGGTGGGAATAAAATAAATAGTTTAAGAGGAGTGGCTAAAAATTCAGAGGCTGATTTTGCAAAGAAATCCACATTCAGACCAAAATATCTGACTTCCTGATGGCCGGAGCTAATGAATGTAAATTAGAAAGTTGTCCGGCTTGATGAGTACAATATACAAACTATTTTTTTTTTACTGTCGTTAAAACTAACCCGCCCACTTTTGTCAAAAGCATGTTGAAAGTGACACACTTCCTGCTGCCAGTTGGTGGCGCTATAACTTTGACTCACAATAGTTACATCCATCTGATCGGCCTCTTACCACGAACAGACTGCTGAAGTTTCATCAAGATCAGTTAATGTATGCAGAAGTTATTCCACTTCGTGTTTCTCTTTTCTCGCCATAAATTCGTTTCCTCGCCACGGCCAAACCGTTCGAAATATCAAAAATCCGTCCGCAATTTAGAATCCTCAATGTCTTGACTTCATGCACACCGAGTTTGGTGGGGATTGGATGAATTCTCTAGGAGGAGTACTTCGCATTCCACAGCAAGCGTTTTCCAAACAACCCATAATAGCCGACTTCCTGTTGGGCTGGCGTAAAACTTGACCGGGGGAAAGATGTTCGGCCCGATGATATCTATATGTGTACCGAGTTTCAAATTAATTCATGCAAGCGTGTTTGATCTATGGACCAAGTTTTGGGACCCCGTTCAAGGGGGCGCTGTTGAGCCCCCCTGCCACGCCCGGGTACCAGCTTCAACCCGTCCCTGATGGCAGGGGGTTCCGACTTGTATGTAAAGTTTCAAGAGTTTTCGAGCACGTTAAGGACCCCAAAAGCCCCTGAAACCTTGATTAACAATATAAAAGCAATAGTCAAATCCCCCCTCCCCTCACACACACAGAGACACAGAGAGAGGGAGAGAAAATTCTTCAGAAAATCCACATTCAAACCAAAATATCTGACTTCCTGTTGATCTGAGATTATGACTTTAAATTAGAAAGTTGTCCGGCTTGATGAGAACAATATACATAACGATTTTTGTTAATGTAGGTAAAACTAATACCCCATTTTTGACTAAAGGTGGCGCTACTGAGCCCCTCACCACGCCCGTTTCTGAAACTTTGCACATGTCTACTGGCTAATAAATGTGATGTGTCTGTCGAGTTTCATGCAATTTCAAGTATGTTAAGAGTCTCAAAAGCATCAAAAAAGAATATTAAAGTTTGATGCGTTGCCACGGCAACAGTATCTAAGATATCAATAATCCTTTCACAGGTCTACATCTGCCGTGTGTTTACATTATACACATAAAGTTTGAAGCAAATCTGGTAAAAATAAGAGGGTGATTTCAAAGCATTTTGAAAGTGACACACTTCCTGCTGCCAGTTGGTGGCGCTATAACTTTGACTCACAATAGTCACATCCATGTGATCGGCCTCTTACAACGAACACACTGCTGAAGTTTTATCAAGATCATTTAATGTATGCAGAAGTTATAACACACTTCCTGTGTCCCTTATTCGCCATAAATTCGTTTCCTCGCCACGGCCAAACCGTTTGAGATATCAAAAATCCGTCCGCAATTTAGCATCCTCAATGTCTTGACTTCATGCACACCGAGTTTGGAGGCGAATGGATCAATTCCCTAGGAGGAGTAGATCAAATTCCACAGCATGCGTTTCCAAACAACCCATAATAGCCGACTTCCTGTTGGGCTGGCGTAAAACTTAGAGCACGAAAGTTGTTCGGCCCGATGAGATCTATATGTGTACCGAGTTTCATATTATTACATGCAAGTAGGTTTGATTTATGGACAAGTGTTCGGATCCCGTTCCAGGGGGCGCTGTCGAGCCCCCCTGCCTCGCCCGGGTACCAGCTTCAGCCCGGCCCTGATGGCCGCAGGTTCTGACCCGTGTGCAAAGTTTCAAGAGTTTTCGAGCATGTTAAGGGCCCCAAAAGTGCCCGAAAGGTTGACAAAATAATAATAATAATAATAATAATAAAATATAGCTGCGAGCAGCGATTGCGGGCCCAAGCCGGTGGCACCGCCACCCTGGTGCCTTTAGTTACACTAAAGGCACCGGGGTGGCGGTTTCACCGGCTTGGGCCCTCCATCGCTGCTCGCAGCTATATTTATGTATATATATATATATATATATATATATATATATATATATATAAAAAAAAAAAAATATATATATATATATAGCAAATATGTGCTTGGAAACATCACAGTTTAGCGGTGATTACTGTGTTTAAATAGTCAGTACAATTCATACTATTCTGAGCAGTGTAATTTTTATATGTTAGGTTGACTATTTTATTATTATATTTTATAAAGGCTATAATGAACAGACTGGGATATCAAGATTGCAATGCGCTCGCTCTGCACCATTATCAATGTCCGTGCGGACGAACATATTTTACTTTCGTTTTTAAGTTACCGATTCAAAAGCCCCCAGCGGTGTCACACATCGATTAACCGGTGGGAAAATTTTCCCACAGTCACATCCCTAATATATTTATATATAAATACAATAGGCCAACCTGAAAGAGAATTTTACTTGCCCGACCAGAGTAGCCTGATTAGAACGTCAATGACAAAAAATAACTTGGGAATCACTAAAACGAGAGATTATTTTAATTTTATTACATTCATTTTAAGTTGCAATCAACAGTTGTTAAATGGATTACCAGTAATCAGTTGATCAATGGTAACAAGGTTGCGCTGCTGAGGCTCATGCAGCTTCTCCAGGAGAAATGTAAACAAATGAGATCAGCACACAAAAAACAAACTCAGTTAACAACTTACTGACTATAAAAATTATAAATATGGAGTTTTTATATATTTTATAACAGTTAAGCAACCTCACTTGACGAGAAGGCTGTTTCCTGAATACAATCACGATTGAAACTGTGACATTGATTTCATACAACAGATTAAAAAACAGTTACAATCAAGTCACTTACATTTTAGATGCAATATTGACTGTTTTTGTTCTGTTTCAGCAGCGAAAATAGTTAAACAAAAAGATCACAGCAGAATCATCACGCGCATCTCTCAGCAATGTGTTTTCTCATTTCTGAATGATTCAGCATTTTGAACGAATCGGTTGACTCAAAGATTGAATGATCCATCCATAAACATATGTCTTAATCATGAATGACTCAGTCATTCAAACGAATCGTTTGAACGAATGAATCAATGACTCACTCATTAAGACGGTCGCCTGGCGACACTTAATGGCGGTTTAGTGTTATGTTTAAAAGTATCATTCTTTCCAACGTGTGTGTGATTTGTGTGTGCAACATTATCAATGTCCGTGCGGACGTCCGTATTTTTCTTTCACATTTATATTAGCAATTTAAAAGTACCCACTCGTGTCACACGTCGATTAACCGGTGGGAAAATATCCTCAGACACATACCTAATAAATGTATATTTAAATACAATATTGGCCTACCTAGTAAAAAGTTGTATATACTATTTTGATGTCCTTTTGGACACAAGAGGGCAGAATAGCCCTATGCATGACTTTTTTTTTTTTTTTACTTTACTGTTTTTAATTTTAGAATAAAATTAGAATAAAATTCTTTTTAAAAACAGAAAAAAATGGGTTTAGTTGTAATATTTGTATACTTTTATATAGAAATAAATGGTATACAATTATATTTTTAGAAGATTTGAGGCTTTTTTAGTGTTTCCTTTTTGGACATTACTTTAATCCCTCGCCATAGCAAAACCGTTTGAGATATTTATTATCCGTTCACAATTTAGCATATTTAATGTATTTTCATCATGTTGAAAAAGTTTGGTGGGAATAAAATAAATAGTTTAAGAGGAGTGGCTAAAACTTCAGAGGCTGATTTAGCAAAAAAATCCACATTCAGACCAAAATATCTGACTTCCTGATGGCCGGAGCTAATGAATGTAAATTAGAAAGTTGTCCGGCTTGATGAGTACAATATACAAACTATTTTTTTTTTACTGTAGTTAAAACTAATCCCCCCACTTTTGTCAAAAGCATGTTGAAAGTGACACACTTCCTGCTGCCAGTTGGTGGCGCTATAACTTTGACTCACAATAGTTAGATCCATCTGATCGGCCTCTTACCACGAACACACTGCTGAAGTTTCATCAAGATCAGTTAATGTATGCAGAAGTTATTCCATTTCGTGTTTCTCTTTTCTCGCCATAAATTCGTTTCCTCGCCACGGCCAAACCGTTCGAGATATCAAAAATCCGTCCACAATTTAGAATCCTCAATGTCTTGACTTCATGCACACCGAGGTTGGTGGGGATTGGATGAATTCTCTAGGAGGAGTACTTCGCATTCCACAGCAAGCGTTTTCCAAACAACCCATAATAGCCGACTTCCTGTTGGGCTGGCGTAAAACTTGACCAGGGGAAAGTTGTTCGGCCCGATGATATCTATATGTGTACCGAGTTTCAAATTAATTCATGCAAGCGTGTTTGATCTATGGACCAAGTTTTGGGACCCCGTTCAAGGGGGCGCTGTTGAGCCCCCCTGCCACGCCCGGGTACCAGCTTCAACCCGTCCCTGATGGCAGGGGGTTCCGACTTGTATGTAAAGTTTCAAGAGTTTTTGAGCACGTTAAGGACCCCAAAAGCCCCTGAAACCTTGATTAACAATATAAAAGCAATAGTCAAATCCCCCCTCCCCTCACACACACAGAGACACAGAGAGAGGGAGAGAAAATTCTTCAGAAAATCCACATTCAAACCAAAATATCTCTCTTCCTGTTGGTCGGAGATCGTTAATGTAAATTAGAAAGTTGTCCGTCTTGATGAGAACAATACACATACCAAGTTTTGTTGTTGTTGATAAAACTAACCACCCCACTTATGACTAAAGGTGGCGCTACTGAGCCCCTCACCACGCCCTTTTCTGAAACTTTGCACATGTCTACGGGCTAATAAATGTGATGTGTCTGTCGAGTTTCATCCAATTTCAAGTATGTTAAGAGTCTCAAAAGCATCAAAAAAGAATATTAAAGTTTGAAGCGTTGCCATGGCAACAGTATTAAAGATATCAAAAATCCTTTCACAGGTCTACATCTGCCGTGTGTTTACATTATACACATAAACTTTGAAGCAAATCGGGTAAAAATAAGAGGGTGATTTCAAAGCATTTTGAAAGGGACACACTTCCTGCTGCCAGTTGGTGGCGCTATAACTTTGACTCACAATAGTCACATCCATGTGATCGGCCTCTTACAACGAACACACTGCTGAAGTTTAATCAAGATCAGTTAATGTATGCAGAAGTTATAACACACTTCCTGTTTCCATTATTCGCCATCAATTCGTGTCCTCGCCACGGCCAAACCGTTCGAGATATCAAAAATCTGTCCGCAATTTAGCATCCTCAATGTCTTAACTTCATGCTGACTGAGTTTGGAGGCAAATGGATGAATTCCCTAGGAGTACAATAAATTCCACAGCATGCGTTTCCAAACAACCCATAATAGCCGACTTCGTGTTGGGCTGGCGTAAAAAGTAAAAGTACGAAAGTTGTTCGGCCCGATGAGATCTATATGTGTACCGAGTTTCATATTATTACATGCAAGCGTGTCTGATTTATGGACCAAGTTTTCGGACCCCTTTCAAGGGGGCGCTGTCGAGCCCCCCTGCCACGCCCGGGTACCAGCTTCAGCCCGGCCCTGATGGCCGCGGGTTCTGACCCGTGTGCAAAGTTTCAAGAGTTTTCGAGCACGTTAAGGGTCTCAAAAGTGCCCGAAAGTTTGACAGAAAAATAAGAAGAAGAAGAAGAAGAAGAAGAAGAAGAAGAAGAAGAAAATATAGCTGCGAGCAGCGATTGCGGGCCCAAGTCGGTGGCACCGCCACCCTGGTGCCTTTAGTTACACTAAAGGCACCGGGGTGGCGGTGTCACCGGCTTGGGCCCTCCATCGCTGCTCGCAGCTATATTTATATATATATATATATATATATATATATATATATATATTTATATATATATATATATATATATATAATAAAGACGAAATATTCCACAACAAATCCTTTAAATTTAATGTAAAAATAAAAACGAAAGTAAGTGTTGGGCTCACGTAACCCTTTCATTAGAATCAAAACGTTTCAACAGTTGCGATGTATTTGGATGCTAAACTATTCTTTATTATAGGCTTTGTACTTCACTCGTGTTCCAATATCGACGGAAAAAATCATCCTCTTCACACGCGCAAAAATGTGCTTGGAAAAATCACAGTGGAGCAGTGCTTACTGTGAATGTACGAATTGTACTACTGACTATTTAAACAGAGCAGTGTGTATATGTTAGGTTTACTATTTTATTATATTTTATTAAGGCTATAATGAACAGGCTGCGATGTCAAGTTTGCAATGCTGGAATGTGTGTGTGATTTAACAGTAGACACATAAAAACATAATTGGCACATAATTTTGTTCATACAGGACATCATTCAAACTGCAAAGTGTTTACTTATATTTATATACACTCGCAATAAAACACAACATTGTGCTTTTGTAAAATAAATTCAAGCAATCCACCCCCCGAAATGGCGTTCATTTTAAAATTATACTAAAAGCTCTTGGCTAAACAGGCATTCATAACTGTGAGCGCCCACTGCGAGGAACGAGCAGAACAGAGCGAACGCTTTTTAGTTAATTCCTACTTCCATAGGAATTCATTGAAAATGCTCGCTCTACTCAGCACCATTATTAAAGTCTGTGCAGACATCTGTATTTTACTTTAAGTTAGCGATTTAAAAGCCCCCAGCGGTGTCACACGTCGATTAACCGACATCCCTAATATATTTATATATATATACAATAGGCCTACCTGAAAGAGAATTTTACTTGCCCGACCAGAGTATAGCCTGATTAGAACGTCAATAACAAAAAAAAAATTACTTGGGAATCACTAAAACGAGAGATTATTCTAATTTCATTACATTCATTTTAAGTTGCAATCAGCAGTTAATAATAAATGTATTACTGATCAATGGTAACGGTTGCCCTGCTGAGGCTCATGCAGCTTCTCCAGGAGAATTGTAAACAAATGAGCGCAGCACACAAAAAAGCAACCCAGTTAACAACATACTGACTATAAAAATTACAAATATGGAGTTTTTATATATTTTATAACATAGAGTTAAGCAACCTCACTTGACGAGTAGGCTACTATTTCCTGAATACAATCACGATTGAAACTGTGACATTGATTTCATACAACAGGTTAATAAACAGTTACAATTAAGTCACTTACATTTTAGATGCAATATTGACTGTTTTTGTTCTGTTTCAGCAGCAAAAATAGTTAAACAAAAATCACAGCAGAACCATCGCGCATCTCACAGCAACTTGTTTTCTCATTACTGAATGATTCAGCATTTTGAAACGAATCGGTTGACTCAAAGATTCAATGGTCAATCCATAAACATCTGTCTCAATCATGAATGACTCAGTCATTCGAACGAATCGTTTGAACGAATGAATCAATGACTCGCTCATTAAGATGGTCGCCTGGCGACACCTAATGGCGGTTTAGTGTTATGTTTAAAAGTATCATTCTTTCCAACGTGTGTGCACCATTATCAATGTCCGTGCGGACGTCCGTTTTTTACTTTCACTTTTATATTAGCGATTTAAAAGCACCCGCTCGTGTCACACGTCGATTAACCGATGGGAAAATATCCTCACAGTCATACACCTAATACATTTATATTTAAATACAATAGGCCTACCTAGTAAAAGGTTTTATATACTATTTTTATATCCTTTTGGACACAAGAGGGCAGTATAGCCCTATATTTGCTTTTTTTGTTGAACCAAATAGCACTAAATAGCCTGTTTTTAACTTGTTCATACTCCTTGAATTGCAAAAACAGAATAAAATGGGTTTAGTTCTAATATTTGTATAATTTTATATAAAAATAAATGGTGTATGGTGTAATGGTTTTTAGAAGATATGAGATGTTTTCTGATTCCTTTTTTGACATTACTTTAATCCGTCGCCATATCAAAACCGTTTGAGATATTCAAAATCCGTTCACAATTTAGCATCTTTAATGTATTTTCATCATGTTGAAAAAGTTTGGTGTGAATAAAATAAACCTTTTAGGAGGAGTAACTAAAAACTCAGAGGCTGATTTAGCAAAAAAATCCATATTCAGACCAAAATATCTGACTTTCTGTTGGTTGCGGCTAATGACTGTAAATTAGAAAGTTGTCCGGCTCGATGAGAACAATATACATACCGATTTGTGTGATTCTAGGAAAAACTAAGCCCCCATTTTTGACTAAAGGTGGCGCTACTGAGCCCCTCACCACGCCCATTTCTGAAACTTTTTACATGTCTACTGGATAATAAATGTGATGTGTCTGTCGAATTTCATGCATTTTCAAGCATGTGAAGAGTCTCAAAAGCATCCGAAAAGAATATTGAAGTTTGATGCGTTGCCACGGCAACAGTATCTAAGATATCAATAATCCTTTCACAGGTCTACATCTGCCGTGTGTTTACATTATACACATAAAGTTTGAAGCAAATCTGGTAAAAATAAGAGGGTGATTTCAAAGCATTTTGAAAGTGACACACTTCTTGCTGCCAGTTGGTGGCGCTATAACTTTGACTCACAATAGTCACATCCATGTGATCGGCCTCTTACAACGAACACACTGCTGAAGTTTCATCAAGATCATTTAATGTATGCAGAAGTTATAACACACTTCCTGTATCCCGTATTCGCCATAAATCCGTTTCCTCGCCATGGCCAAACCGTTTGAGATATCAAAAATCCGTCCGCAATTTAGCATCCTCAATGTCTTGACTTCATGCACACCGAGTTTGGAGGCGAATGGATCAATTCCCTAGGAGGAGTAGATCAAATTCCACAGCATGCGTTTCCAAACAACCCATAATAGCCGACTTCCTGTTGGGCTGGCGTAAAACTTAGAGCACGAAAGTTGTTCGGCCCGATGAGATCTATATGTGTACCGAGTTTCATATTATTACATGCAAGTGTGTTTGATTTATGGACAAGTGTTCGGATCCCGTTCCAGGGGGCGCTGTCGAGCCCCCTTGCCACGCCCGGGTACCAGCTTCAGCCCGGCCCTGATGGCCGCAGGTTCTGACCCGTGTGCAAAGTTTCAAGAGTTTTCGAGCATGTTAAGGGCCCCAAAAGTGCCCGAAAGGTTGACAAAATAATAATAATAATAATAATAATAATAAATAATCCTACCGGAAACAATAGGGCCTTCGCCCTTTCAGGGCTTGGGCCCTAATAATCCTACCGAAAACAATAGGGCCTTCGCCCTTTCAGGGCTTGGGCCCTAATAATCCTACCGGAAACAATAGGGCCTTCGCCCTTTCAGGGCTTGGGCCCTAATAAAACTGTTAGCATACATTATTCAAAGTAAACTGATGAGCAATTGATGGTTATGGACACACAATGTTTTGTTGATGGGCCATAGGATGGAGAAATATCTATTTATGGGCCGTAGACCGCGTCACCGCGAGTAGCTGTTGATGGGCTATATACACCGCACGCATTTAGTGACGCACGCAATGAACGATCGTTCGCGAACGACACATCGCTACATTTACAAAAATTTACACCTCTATTCACAAACATCTGTGCATAAGGCAGTATTGAAGCATGATAAACACTGTCATAGGCTAACCAAAACCGAACATTTATATAAAAATTAGTGGTGGGCCGTTATCGGCGTTAACGTGCTGCGTTAACGCGAGACTCTTATCGCGCGATAAAAAAAATATCGCCGTTAATCTATTCTCCAAGTTGGGTTGGGAGATGGCTCTATACTACACAAGCTATGATGACGCAATCTACCCGCGGCCGCGAGGTAAACCCGGCTGCAACGCATATTCGTCGTCATCTTAAGTAAACACGGCTGAACGTGAAAGCTGGTGAAAAAGATCGGTGCAACATCCATTATTTGGACTTGGTTCGGGTTTAAGCCGTCAGACGAGCAGCAGCAAACTATATACAGAGTGTGTGGGGTAACAGTTCGGTAAGTTAACACACGACTAATCCGTTCGACCACCTCAAATTCAAAATGAAACATGATATCACTGAATACCAGCGCGCGCGTATTATTCCCATTCCAATATATCTTAGTGGTGTAGCACATAATCTCGATTTTAAGAATCGTTGTTGTGTTTCTTTTTAACTGAAAAGACATCAGTTAGACAATATTCTAATTTTAAATTTGGGGTTTCATAAGCTCCAAGCCATAATAAACATTAGACCTACTTAAGTCTCTGCAGCTAGTGTACTTAAATTGTATTTATCTGCAAAATTATGTTGTATACTTACAGTTTTGCACAATATATGTTCTCAAAACTACATACACCCTTTAAAAAAAAAAAAAATTTAGCAGTTGTTTAGCATGGGTCTGTGTAATCTGTTCTGAAATGGTTTTATTATAATATACTGTATATCGTTATCGCAAGAGGCTGCAATGTATATCACAATATAGATTTTAGGCCATATCGCCCATCCCTAATTGATAGCCTATAGTAGTTGATAATAACATAGGCCTACCTAATGTTGCCTATGGACGGTAACAGTACAGTAGTAACCTTTTACAGTCAATGAGTAGAACAGCTTTCTCAAGCAGTTTGTGATGCATTTTGGAAACAGGAGATGAGCCCCAGTGCTGCGTTCCAGTCCAAAATTGTCATGCCCTTCACTCGCTAACTTCCCTTCCTCTCGTTCACTCGGATGTACGTCATTGCGAGTGCCCACTACTGGCGGAAACTGCAATGGGCTGAACTGGAACGTCCTAAGCCCTTGATCACTTGGAATCAGCTGTGGAGTTGATTTATTATTTACATTTTTTTCCCTTTAATAATTTGTTTAATGCAGCATCCAAATGTTTATAGGTGTGTTTGGGTTGTTTTAAATTTAAAACATTATAATTAATATATCATAGAGTTGTCTGTGTGGTGGTGATTAGACGAGATATGTGGTGACGTCACAATCGTACTGCATTGTGGGACATATAGGTGCCTGAAGTGTACATTTGAAGCAGACTCGCTCCCTCGGTCAAATCGAGGGAACGAGGGTCTGTCCATATAAACTTCCCTCGTCCACTTCACGAAGTGGAACGCACTTCAAAATGGCGGCAGGGATTCCCCCAAGGGGAAGTGCTTAGGGAAGTTCGCAAGTGCGTGTCTAAAAGTGGACTGGAACGCAGCACTGGTCTAATGCGCCACCTGGCTTGAGAAACCCGTTCTCAAAGACTTACTTTTATAGTCATTATTTGGGTAGCACACATATTCTGAATGTCTTCAGCAGAATTCAAATGAGCCATTTTAATCTAGATTAATCTAGATTAATTTCAAAATTAATCTAGATTAATCTAGATTAAAAAAATTAATCTATGCCCACCTCTAATAAAAATATAATGTATTTAGACAGTATCACATATTTTACCAGAGGCTGAAATATATTTGCACTAAATCACATTACACCTAAGCAGATTTAAAAAAAACATGCTACATTACGCATAAGGCAGTATTTTAGCATTTTAAACCAGTGTCATAAGCTAATCAAAACTGAGTGAAATATATTTAATATACAAATATGTTTAAAGAGTAATATCACATTTAAAAAAGTTTACACTTGAGCGTATACACGAATGTTAGGGATAATGTAAGGCAATCGTTCCTGTAAGATGTCAAAAGCTAGCCAAAACTAGGCAAAATATAGTCTGAAAATTCATATGAGTTCTATATTATCAGAAAAATAATTATATAACAGTAAACAACTTACTCAGAACATGTATCCTCGGCGGGATCAATTCGCTCTTGAAAATGCAGCCGTTCGTCGTCCGAGTTGCAATCTTCCTCTGAGGAAAAGGTGAATTCTTCCTCGCTGTCCAGAATCATCTGAAGGGCGTCTTTACCGGAGAAGCGTGCCATCCTCGGAGCGCGATGAACTATCAGTGAATCTGATGAAGAAACTTTGTGTTTTTATGGCATTGATCGGGGGGCGGGTGCGATGCATAGATCACCTAAACTATTTACCATGTGAATAGCGCCGGGAGCGGGGCGGCCTCAGCTCATTAAATATAATGAAGGGAGAACGTAAAAACGGTACCTCTCCTTGCTTTCAAATGGATTACATAAGCTGAGAATATTTGTTTTTTATATAAATTACTTCATTTAAAAGAAGAGAATTCAAGCTTCATAAATACATATTTCACATGTCAGCGGGAGAAATATTCGCTGAGTTACAGTTCATTTTCGGACGCGTTTCAGAATAGACTTCACTGACAGAGAGAAGACAGAACTCGCATCATGTTTATTTTTCTTTATTTGGCGAAGAGCACAACACTTTGTTTTTATTGTGAATATACACAAAAATAATACACACTTAACTGGATCGAGTGATGTAAAACACAAGATTGTAAGATCAAAATCAACAGAGTATTTCTCGTCTCTGTTACACTGATAAGGAAAAAAACGAACCTATCGCGCCGGCGTGACAGCCGACCTCAGGGGGTTAAGTAAGTTCAGTGATTCATTTCTGTTGTAAAAAAAGTTATTAATTTAGTTCATTTATCTTTACAGCCGCTCTGGAGAAAACAGTGATGTCATCGTCCAGCTCAGCTCAGTTCTCATATAATGGTGTCAATGCAGGAGATCAATAATATTGTTGAATATTAAGTGTCCTCAACTAAGCAAGCCAGAGGCGACAGTGGCAGGAACTCAAACTCCATCAGTGACAGAATGGAGAAGAAAACCTTGGGAGAAACCAGACTCAGTCGCTCAGTTCTCCTCTGACCAATGAGCAAACAGTGTATGATTATGATTCAGTCATTACAGGTCAGAAGTCAAATTGGATCTGAACATTCAGAATATGTATCCAGTTCCATCTGGCTGAAGGTTTCCTTGTTTGATGATGAAGGATTGGATCATTCTGTAAAGTTACACAAACACATGTTTGTGTGATGATCACTGTGGATCTGTGTCTGTTGATTCTGTTGAATGTGATTGTGTCTGTAGAGGCTCTTTATTCACCATCAGCTTATCCAGAGAAGGTCAGACTAACATCTAAACCTGTAAGTAAAACACAGAGGGTCAAATGTGTGAGACATTATTGCATTATCCTCTTTAGAACAACTAAAATAAAATACTTAGATGATTAAAGTGAGTGATTATAATATAACACTGTGATACATGATTGTTAAAGCTGATTTTAAATCACCATTAATGATTACCCTTGACCCTTATCTATGATCCTGTATGACTGTCCACTTTCTATGTACACTGTTAGACTTTTCTGTAATTTCTACAGTTATTTACTTAAAATCACCCAGTATTATACGGCTATTTCTCTTTACAGTAAATAACTGTAATTCCCATTGCATCATGGGAATTTTCTGTGACTTCAAACACCACATACAGAGACTTACTGTATTTTTAAAATTTGCTGTATACTACTGTATTTGACATAACGGCCTCTTTCCATCGAGCTGTTGTTTGCCTTACACTGTGTGTCTACAACACTATAACAGCCAGAGGCTGTCTATATTGGACACATTGAAGCGACCGGACCATTAATGCAAAATGCAAACCTGTTTGTCCCTTGTCAGAAAGAGCGTAAGCGCTTGGACTCGGAGTACCGTACGTTAGAAATATAACAGGGCATCTCTATACACTGTCGGGGATTTGTCGTGTTGCGCCGGAGCATCCAGTGTAATATCACTGGGTTCGGACTGTCTTTTGTTGGATCGCGCCGTTCGTGTCTGGCCCGGGGTAGAGACGGAATTCACTTCACAGAGAGAGAGACCAGCAAGCAAGGTAAAAAACATTCTGTGTGTGTTGACAGGTTTGTGCACCCCAGTTTATACTCGTCAACATAGCAGTAACAAACTTTACCACGGTAAACTGCGCTAACGTTACATTTTACAGACTTAGTTAGATTATTGAATTGTCGAGTTAAAATACGCCAATGAGCAACGCTTAGTTTACATTAACATTAAATTAACTAATGTGAAATTCTGCTTTGGTTGTAGCTGTTGGCCTACTGATGAGAAAATCACATTGTATGTTAGCTTACAAGTTTTATGGATAGCGGCTTTCTAGTTTTAGCATTAGTTTGCAAACTATAACATATTATAGTTTTTTGTTTATTTATGGAATTGAATATTTACTGCAATTATTGTATGTGTTTAAAGGCAACTGTAACAAAGGGCCAATTCGCGCCAGTGACTTCTAGCAAGATTCCTGAGGTAAGCCTAAGCTGTAACGTTACTTGAAATCATATTTTTTATATATTTTTACGTAAGTTTGCTGAAATGATTAGCAATATGTGATAAGTGCTATGGAGCCACCCCGGTGCAGGTAGCATACAATATCTTATAAAATCTCTATAAAATTGGCTAACTTTATAACAAATAAGTGACCTTTGCATCATGTCTAACATTATATTTATTACACAGCAAATAAACCAATCAGAAGATTGACCATTTTCTAGGTTCAGTCTCACCAGATTAAATGTATCCAGGTAAACACTGCAGTAAAACTCTCACTAATTCATGCCGAATCTAGCATTCAAAACAACTTAAAGTGTAAATTGCAGGTTAACCACCACAGCCAATTAATGTGTAAATTAAAGTGCTCTATATGTATATATTTAATTATTTCTGTCTTAAAATGCGTTAAAATAACATTTATTGGGGTTTCTTCAAAGGTAGCGTGTTTTTTTACAGTAACTGGGTGATGACGTCATAAGAGGCACTCGCAACCCATACTCTGCTAGATTCTTACTGTATTATGGCTATTTGGAGAACGGCTGAGGATGTGGGAAACCATCAAATTCTTTATGGACAGGCGTGAGAGAGGGGAGGAAATTATTAATTATTAATGTTTGGTGTGAGGAGAATAAGTGGAGGGTTGGCCAGGTGTCCTGGTGAGTAGCTATGTTAGAGCTAGTCTAGGCTAGCCTGGTGCAAACTTAACCCGGATAATATAAGGGAACAAGCCAGTCTTTTCAAAATCTTGCCGTCATGTAGAATAGCAAGGAGGGACAACGACTGAAGATATTATTTACTTACATGGTGTCAGTCCAAATCAGAGCTGTAGAGATGCACACACTGCACAGGCACCAATCGCTAGTCTCATCGACGCCTCAAACTTCATGTAATACCCTTCCTCAATCCACGCTTTATCAATTTCTCACGATTTAATTAGCGATGTTTATTGTCAGAAAAGAAAAAGAGAGATCGATGTCCCCATAACTGTGTTTGTATGGGCTATATGCCACCCAATTGAATCAGCAGTGGAGAACCGGACCTGCGACCGGCTGATCTGACGTGCCTGAACCCGTTTGTTTTGCGAATAGCTTATTCTCATTTCAGGCAGGATCACGGTCCCCTTGAAGTCAGCACACACGAGTATGTTTACAATTGAGTTATTTTATCCATAATTTTTTTATCAAATAAAACATACAACCAACTTTTCTTTAGTTATATAAGGCATCTATAGTTTGTACATCCCGCACAAACACAACGGTTTACCATTTTGACAGGTGAATAAGGCGAATATAGCTGCCTAGCGTACTATTGACTATGCCGGTAACTCTACTAGTGAGTTCCTCTTATGACGTCACGCCCCATCTAGTGGAAGGGAGCGGGAGTGCTTAAAACCACTGTTAAAAATGCTAACTTTTCATATTATATTCAGCATTTTGGTATAAAAAACAATGGTGGGCGGTTCTTATCTTTATGTTTAACCCTCTGAGGTCGGCAAACGCGCCCCCGCGTTTTGCTGGATTTTCTTCACATTGTAGCACAATAAACTTAAATTACTCCGTCATTTATGGTCATACAGAAAAAAGAAATATAAAAAAAGAATCTGTGATATTTCTACTTTTGTATGTGTCCACTTACAATCAAATCAAAACATTGTGCTTTTGTAAAATAAAGAAAATAAACAGGGTGTGCGTTCTGCCTCT
This sequence comes from Leuciscus idus, assembly GCA_021554675.1. Taxonomy (NCBI): domain Eukaryota; kingdom Metazoa; phylum Chordata; class Actinopteri; order Cypriniformes; family Leuciscidae; genus Leuciscus; species Leuciscus idus. The sequence continues at coordinate 44,080,650 of CM038628.1, read as the reverse complement.
CCGTCGCGGTGAACTTTTTTTTCTTGAGCACGTCTATAAACTGAAACAAAACTCAGCGAATACTTCTCACACATTTATGAGCCATATACCTTTATAAACATTTAAGTGTGTACTTTTAAATGATCGGATTCAAACTGAAAACAAATATTCTCTGTTTAAGTAATTTGTATAAAACCAACAGGATGTCCAGTATCTCAAACGCTTGCTAATTACTTTTAATTCGACCACGCCCACTCGCGCAAAAGTGATTCACATGCAAATCGTCCACATGGAACGCGAACGCCCTCGTTACCTCAAACACAAAACACCAAAAAACTTCACAAGTCTCTGCTTTTCGTCGAGTTTGGAAGACACGTCTGAGCTTACACTGGATTTAACTCAGAAGAAGAAGAACAACGCGATTTGAAGACAAGAAAGATGTAAGGTAAGAAATTCTTACTTATTAGTTTATGGTATTGTTGCATAAACTTCACATTGCAGTTGAACTGTTGCTAGATATATGGTGAATATTATACTATTTAGACCCGTGTTTACTGTTAACCCTCTGAGGTCTGAGGGGTTTTTGGGGTCCTTGAGATGTTCTGACATGCCCTGACATTTGTGCTTTTTTCAGTTGCTTATAAACATATTAATGGCAAAGGTATAATTACACTCTATTTAGCACAAACAGGGCTACCATAATATGTGAGCAACATGCATGTACATGTTTGTATTTTTGAGAGAATAATGTTTATGCATGGTTATTGAAAAAACTAAAAACTAAAGTTTCTGAAATAAGGCCACAAAACACATACTAAATACGTGACAATAAGACTTTTGACTAATTGATGTCTTTGCCTAGAATTTTTTCTTCAAAATGATGTGAAAATCATCCTGCCCTTATCATTCACATAACACAATACATTGATTTAAATCTTGTAAAACACTTTTTGTTTGTAAAGGCAATATGCGCAAGGGGCGTCAACCATTCAACAGCATCATGCATATGTAGTGGTTCACACCTCAGGAGACAATGGGGCCCGCATACTTAATGAGCCATTCATTCAGGTGTGTCACCTATAGCCACAAGAAAGAATGCAAGAGCAATATATATACAGTATATATATATATATATATATATATATATGTTTTTTTCACAAATTTTGCTTGCAAATTGTATAATATCCAAGGAAAACATGTCTATTAATTGTGCAGTTAATTCTCATACTGTATTTTCAGTTTTGGAATATGTATCCTCTCCCCAAATTTGTCAATAATAAAACACAATAAAAATTATTTAAAGAAAATGCTTATATTTACCTTTTAAAATTTGTTTACATCTACCTTGTAAATATATATTTTTTTATTAAAAAGGTTACAATTACAACAACAATTGAAGTGTAATCTTTCTTTGTAAAAACTAAAGTATACATTTTATCATACATATTTCAAACTTCGAATATAGCCTACATTGACAAAACATACTATATTTAACATATTAGCAAAAATTGGCAAACAAAAGCTTATTTGAGGTGGCAGATATTTTACAGTAAAAATGTGTAATCTATCCAAAACTAATCAACGAAATGTTGTCTTTCATTTGTCTGTAACATAGGTCTTTCGTTTTTATTATAAGGAATATAAATGTTAATTTGCAGTTTAATACGTTGCTTATACAAATACATTTTATTTCAAAATATTTTAATCGATTTTACTCAGTATAGCTAAATAGTTTGCTAAAAGCACATCATTTATTCACACACAGAAACGCAATTCAAATTTAAACCGTCTTTTTGCGAGTTGTGGTAAACAGCGCATCTTGGCGTTCATTCATTCACACAGAAACGCGATTTACTTGAGAATGAAAAAAAAAACTTACTACATTATTCCATCCGTTGCTCCTCGAAATACCAGCACTTCTGAGGTAAGTTTTCCATTATTATTATTCCTCACAGCGCTGCGAGACAGTGTAGACAACTACACTTATCTGAATAAACTTGATGTGTTTTCTCGAGCTGATATGGGGGCGTTCACAGTTTGTATGGGATCGTCTCAGTCATTTGCGTTTGAATAGCGCGCGCTCTCCGTGGGCGGGGCCGATTATAACGTAATGAGATGAGATGAGCTCGACTGGAATCGCTCTCTTTTAATACAGATTTCACAAGATTAGAATATTTGTTTTTTATATAAATTACTTCATTTAAAAGAAGAAAATTCAAGCTTCATGCCTGTGTGTCTGTATGCCTGTTTGACTGAGTATTCGCTCAGTTATTGTTCATTTTCGGACGCGTTTCAGAATGGACTTCACTGGCAGAGAGAAGGCAGAACTCGCTTCGTGTTTATTTTTCTTTATTTGGCAAAAAGCACAACACTTTGTTTTTATTGTGAGTATACACAAAAATAATACACATTTAACAGAATCGATTGATGTATGAAACTCCTATGGAAAATCAAAGTCAACAGAGTATTTATGAGTTTCTTTTACATTGACAAAAAAAAAGCGAGCTGGTATCGCCGGCGATACCGTAGACCTCAGGGGGTTAAATAAAAAAAGAATCTCCTGCCTCGCTGCCTGCTGTGAGTGTGTTTGCTTCGGTGCTGTAAGCTCCGTCTTAGCCTCGTATTTCCTTGTTTTGAACCATCATTTACTACAATTTCTAGTTGTTTATACTACTACTAAATACAGCTTACCCAACATCTCAGATTAACCTGACATCGCTAGCTTCCGTTACTACTAGCACAACACGCTAGTAATTCGCTAGCCTGTTAACGCGCCACCCGTGCGCTCAGCTATTTTTATTTATTTATTTTCTCTCGCGCGCTCGCGCCTTTGAGTTCATAAAAGCTCAGGTGAGTAAGAAACACTCAACAAACACGGTGAGTAATGTCTTGTCCTGTTATTATCATGCGTCGCGTCTGAATGCGTTGTTGTTTTTGGAGCTCTGTCGATTTGATTTATAATTCTTGATTTTTCTCTTTAAACTCGCTTACAACGAACATTTTCTACTTTTCCTCACTGAGAAGCACTAACGTTACTGCTCAAACCTCATAGTTACAACGCGGACTGTTGAGCAGACGCGTCTCAAGCCTATTAGTGATCCAACTCCGGATACTCTTATTGTCACGGTTTGTAAATTCACTGTGTCCTTCTTGTCTCGTGTCACTGTTGTTTACATGTGGGTGGGTGTGCGCGAGTGGGCGTTTCCACTCGCGCTCAGTTATCAGCGATCCAGCTGATTCCCATCATCTCATCACCATCACACAGCTGCAACTCATTCGCGATATATATATATACTCACTCCTTATCTCCTCTCATTGTCAGATCGTTGTTTGATGTCCGTGTCTGAGATCCTGTGTTGCTCGTTGGTGTTCCTGTTTCGTGTTCCTGCCTGTTCATTGTTTCACCGCTCACGAAATCACCTGGATCAATTCTTCAACCGGACTTTTCATCACTTCTTCTGCACTGACCATCTAGTCCCTGCGTTGCCAGTTGCTGAGTGTGCTGGACTGTTTGTTTGTATGTTGGAAGATTATTTGTGCTTCAACTACATTAAAAACTGAGTTTCTTGCATCTTGCTTCCATCATCCTTTTCCATGACAGAACGACCTGACCAAACCATGGAAGCAGCAGGAGCTCCGTCATCCCTGGAGGAATTTGTGGGAAGCAGCATTCAACGGATGGACCAACAAGAGAAAAACCTCAATGATACGGCGAGGGCAGTCCAGGCACTGGTAACGCAGGTGTCCGAGCTCACCCAGCAAGTACAACTGTTGCGAGGTCCCGCTGCGCCCCCCATACCAGCCGCTCCTCCCACACCACCAGATCGCGCCTCCCAGTCAGAACCCCGTCTGCCGGTTCCGGAGGCTTATGGAGGTGAGCCTAACTTTTGTAGAGCATTTCTGACCCGTTGTTCAATGCACTTTGCTCTACAGTCCCGCACTTTTGCCACGGAGGCTGCACGAGTGGCATTTGTTCTCACCCTGCTGACTGGGAGGGCAGCGCTATGGGGGACGGCGGTGTGGGAGAACTCTGATCCATGCTGCGAGTCGTTCCAGGCACTCTCCGCCGAAATGCGGAGAGTATTTGATCGGGCCAACACCGGACGAGAAGCGGCCCGCGTTCTGGCCGAATTAAAGCAAGGCGAACGATCGGTATCCGAATACTCCATTGAATTTAGAACACTGGCGGTAGAGTGCAAATGGAACGACGAGGCGCAGTGGGACATGTTCCTGCATGGGTTGGCCGACCACATTCAACGTGAGATCTACGCCCTGGACCTCCCGGCGGATTTCAACGGACTCGTGGAGTTGGCTCTTAGAGTGGATGCACGTCTATCCTGGATGGAGCGACGCATTCCACCCAATCGCCATCCGGGGTTAACAGAGAGCCAGCGGTCCAGCGGCGGGGATGCGGTCGGTCACATCTACGATCCCGAGCCCATGCAGGTGGGGCGAGCTCGGCTTTCCCGGGAGGAGAAGGAAAGGCGGAGATCCCAGGGACTTTGTTTGTATTGTGGAGCCGCGGGACATTTTGCCTCTCACTGCCCGGTAAAAGGGCAAGCCCGACAGTAAGTATGAGGCTACTGTCGGGCGGGATCTCTGCCAAAAAGACCTCATCTACATCGACTCTCCTCCCGGTTAGACTACGATGGTCAATTCACAAACACGACTGTCAAGCACTGGTGGACTCGGGAGCCGAAGGTAACTTCATGGACCACTCACTAGCACTCAAGTTACAGATTCCACTCCAACTACTCACCCACAAGATTGAGGTCCATGCACTCAATGGTCAAGACTTACCTCACATTTCACACGACACCGGACCAGTCACGCTCATCACTTCTGGCAATCACACTGAAACATTATCATTTTACATCCTGGACTCCCCCCTGGCTCCCATCGTTTTAGGACACCCTTGGCTCATCAAACACAACCCCAGAATCGATTGGCAACAGCGGACAGTATTGGAGTGGAGCACTAAGTGTCATGAGTCTTGTCTTATGTCTGCCTGTTCGTCTGTTTCTGTTTCTGTGTTTCAGGAGGAGGCAGTGAATTTATCTAACGTGCCCACGGAGTACCTGGACCTGAAGGAAGTGTTCAGTAAGTCTCGGGCTGCGTCTCTACCTCCGCACCGTCCCATGACTGTGCAATAGATTTAATGCCAGGTAAGACTCCGCCAAAGGGCAAGTTATACTCGCTCTCTGTTCCAGAGAGGGGGGCCATGGAGAAATACATTTCTGATTCTCTAGCAATGGGGTTCATTCGTCCTTCCTCTTCTCCAGCGGGGGCAGGGTTCTTTTTTGTGGGGAAGAAGGACGGGTCCCTGCGACCTTGCATTGATTACCGAGGACTGAATAGCATCACGGTAAAGAATACTTATCCTTTGCCGTTGATGTCTCCAGCCTTCAAGAGGTTGCAGGGAGCGTCTATCTTCACAAAATTGGATTTACGCAATGCTTATCATTTGGTCCGCATCAGGCAGGGGGATGAATGGAAGACAGCTTTTAATACCCCCAGAGGACACTTTGAATATTTGGTTATGCCGTTCGGCTTGTCCAATAGTCCTGCAGTCTTCCAGGCGCTCGTCAATGACGTGCTGCGAGATATGGTCGATCAGTTCATATATGTCTACCTGGATGACATATTGATTTTTTCTACATCTCTCCAGGAACATGTGCAGCACGTCCGACGAGTGCTTCAGAGGTTGCTAGAGAATGAGCTTTTTGTCAAGGCGGAGAAATGCGATTTTCATGCACAGTCTGTTTCTTTTCTAGGTCACATTGTGCCGGCTGAGGGAATACGCATGGATCCTGAGAAGATTAAGGCTGTGGTAGAATGGCCAAGTCCAGATTCCCGTAAGGCCCTACAGCGGTTTCTGGGGTTCGCCAATTTCTACAGGCGTTTTATTCGCAACTTCAGCCAACTAGCCTCGCCTCTGACCGCCTTGACCTCCCCCAGAACGACGTTCAGGTGGTCAGACGCAGCTGAAGCTGCGTTCACCAAACTGAAGAGTCGCTTTGTTTCGGCTCCCATCCTCACTACCCCTGATCCATCACGTCAGTTCGTGGTGGAGGTCGATGCGTCAGAGGTGGGGGTAGGTGCAGTGATATCCCAGCGTTCTCCCACAGACGACAGAATGCACCCATGCGCGTTTTTGTCTCATCGTTTGTCCCCTGCAGAACGCAATTATGACATTGGTAATAGAGAATTGTTGGCAGTCAAACTAGCATTGGAGGAATGGCGTCACTGGTTAGAAGGGTCAGGGGTACCTTTTATCGTCTGGACCGACCACAAGAATCTGGAATACATTAAGACTGCTAAAAGACTGAACTCCAGGCAGGCTCGGTGGGCACTTTTTTTCGGACGTTTTGATTTTGTTCTCTCGTACCGCCCGGGTTCCAAAAATGTAAAACCTGACTCTTTATCGCGTATTTTTGACCGTTCCGAACGCCCGTCTACTCCCGAGTGCATTTTACCTGAGAGTCTATTTGTCTCAACACTCGTATGGGAGGTCGAATCGAAGGTCAAGAGAGCCTTACAAGGGGTAACGCCCCCGGCCGGTTGTCCACCAAACCGCCTTTTTGTACCGGAGTCAGTAAGGTCCGACGTTATTCAGTGGGGGCATTGTTCCAACGTGGCTTGTCATCCAGGGGTTCACGATTTTGTATTGGCTTGTTCAGCTTGCGCCACTGGTAAGACTTCCAATCGACCCCCTGATGGGCTCCTTCAACCGCTGCCAGTCCCTTCGAGACCCTGGTCCCACATTTCGCTAGATTTTATTACTGCCCTCCCACCCTCCCAGGGTAACACGGTAGTTTTGACCGTGGTGGACCGGTTCTCGAAGGCGGCTCATTTCATTCCCTTGCCCAAATTACCCTCAGCCAAGGAGACAGCGGTGGCTGTCATTGACCACGTCTTTCGCTTACATGCCTCCCGACAGACATGGTTTCCGACAGGGGACCCCAGTTTGTGTCCAAATTTTGGCAAGAATTCTGTAGATTATTGGGGGCGACGGTCAGTCTGTCCTCCGGGTTCCATCCCCAGAGCAATGGTCAGACTGAGAGAGCCAACCAAGATTTAGAGAGAACATTACGATGTCTGGTCTCTAAGAATCCTACTTCATGGAGTCAACAATTGTCTATGGTGGAGTACGCCCACAATACATTACCAGTGTCATCTACGGGCCTGTCTCCGTTTGAGTGTAGTGTAGGTTACCAGCCACCAATTTTTCCTAGTCTGGAATCCGAAGTCGCGGTTCCCTCCGCCCACGCTTTTGTCCAGAGGTGTCACCGCACATGGACTAGAGCCCGTGAGACTCTACTCCAAGTGGGGGCGCGCACCAAGGTCAAGGCCGATCGCCACCGGTCTAGACCTCCCGTATACGTCGTCGGTTCCAAAGTGTGGCTTTCAACAAAGAACATTCCTCTCCGGTCCGTCTCGAATAAACTTGCTCCCAAATTTATTGGCCCGTTCACTGTCACCAAGATTGTTAGTCCGGTGGCAGTCCGCCTTAACCTTCCTCCAGCGTACAGGAGAGTTCATCCCGTGTTTCATGTTTCCAAAATCAAGTCAGTGTTTTATTCCCGTATTAATCCGCCAGCCCCGGTTCCTCCACCGCCGCGTCTCGTAGATGGGGAACCGTCATATTCGGTAAACCGTATACTGGACTCTAGACGGAGGGGACGCGGATTCCAGTACTTGGTGGACTGTGAAGGTTACGGTCCGGAGGAGAGAAGTTGGGTACCTGCCCGAGACATTCTGGATCACTCCCTTATTGATGATTACAATCGACAGGTAAGGGAGTCTGGGGACGCCAGGAGGCGTTCCTAGGAGGAGGGGTACTGTCACGGTTTGTAAATTCACTGTGTCCTTCTTGTCTCGTGTCACTGTTGTTTACATGTGTGTGGGTGTGCGCAAGTGGGCGTTTCCACTCGCGCTCAGTTATCAGCGATCCAGCTGATTCCCATCATCTCATCACCATCACACAGCTGCAACTCATTCGCGATATATATATATACTCACTCCTTATCTCCTCTCATTGTCAGATCGTTGTTTGATGTCCGTGTCTGAGATCCTGTGTTGCTCGTTGGTGTTCCTGTTTCGTGTTCCTGCCTGTTCATTGTTTCACCGCTCACGAAATCACCTGGATCACTTCTTCAACCGGACTTTTCATCACTTCTTCTGCACTGACCATCTAGTCCCTGCGTTGCCAGTTGCTGAGTGTGCTGGACTGTTTGTTTGTATGTTGGAAGATTATTTGTGCTTCAACTACATTAAAATCTGAGTTTCTTGCATCTTGCTTCCATCATCCTTTTCCATGACACTTATAGGTTACTCCAGTGGATCACGGCTGAACGCGTCTTCTCCACACTCACTTACAAACAAACATTTATTTTATTTTTTTCGCCTATCGTGCGTCTACTCTACACCCCTACCACTAAAAAACCTAAAAAAACCTCATAATTACAACGCGGACTGTTGAGCAGACGCGTCTCAAGCCTATTAGTGATCCAACGCTGGATACTCTTAAAGGTAAGTCCGTGGATCACGGCTGAACGCGTCTTCTCCACACTCACTTACAAACAAAAAAATTTTTTTCGCCTATCGTGCATCTACTCTACACCCCTACCACTAAAAAAAAATAAAACCATATATAAAAATAAAATAAACGGATTATATCCAAGACTTCAGTCATAAATTAGTATTAATATTGATAGCATCACTGGTAGCTTCGTTGCTAACTCACTGTCCATCTGTTAAAATGGCGAATATATCAGATGTAAGTAGTCTACCTTTTGGTGCAGGTGAGGACACATTTGAGCTGCACGCACTGCAGTCTGAGCTGGAAGCTGTTGAGAAACAGATCCACGACCTTTTATTGAGACAGGCCGAGCTGAGAGACCGGTGTTTGGCTCTTGAAACATCACGCGCCGATGCACACAAATCAGTGTTTAACGTTACTAACCCGCTGACTCCGACCGCGTCTACTCTGTGCGTTCCTCAGCATCGGTCGCAATCAGCCATGGTCTCGTTCACTCCGGCTCCAACACGCCACCACGAAGCCTGGGTGGTTCCGCAGCGGAAGACGCGAGTCAGGTTTAGACCAAGACTTTCTCCGACCCTCCCGGTTTTCGAGTTATCCACACAAAACCGCTTCTCCCCTCTACGCGAAACAGAACGCGATGCTGTGATCATCGGCGATTCCATCATTCGGCACGTACACGCTACGTTAGGTAAAAGTAAGGTGCACAGTCACTGCTTTCCTGGTGCTCGTGTTTCTGAAATCGCTGCTCGCGTTCCCGAGATCCTGAACGGTGACGAGCGCGTCGGAACTGTGGTCCTGCACGCGGGAGTGAACGACATCAGGCTGCGCCAGACGGAGATTCTGAAGAAAGACTTCAGGAATCTAATCGATACGGTACGCAGCACATCGCCTGAAACAACGATCATTGTGTCAGGACCGCTTCCCACGTACCGATTAGGGCATGAAGAGTTCAGCAGATTATTTGCGCTAAATGAATGGTTAATGTCATGGTGCAATGAGCAGAAACTGCTCTTTGTAAATAATTGGAATCTGTTTTGGGAGCGTCCTAGGCTTTTCCGTGCTGATGGCTTACACCCAAGCAGATTCGGAGCGGATCTTCTGTCAGATAACATCTCCAAAATGTTAAATACCCTTTGACTAGTAACCAAAAGTCCAAATCATAGTCTCTGCTGCACCAATTTAACTGATATAAATACTAGTGTAGAACATTGCATAGAAACCGTGTCTATTCCTCGTTTAGTGAGATCAAATAATAAATCTACTGCAGGATCTAGGAAAAATCTAATTGTTATTAAAACAGAAAATGTTGCTATTAGTAAACAAAAACTATTTCTAAAGCTAGGTCTTCTAAACATTAGATCACTCACACCTAAGGCAGTTATTGTAAATGAAATAGTCACAGATAATAGCTTCGATGTACTTTGCCTTACTGAAACCTGGCTTAAACCAAATGATTATTTCGGTATTAATGAGTCTACTCCTCCTGGATACTGTTATAAGCATGAGCCCCGTCTGATTGGTCGTGGCGGAGGTGTTGCAACCATTTATAGAGATATTCTAAATGTTACTCAGAAAACGGGTTATAAGTTTATTTCATTTGAAGTACTTGTACTAAATGTTACGCTCTTAGATGTTAGAAAAACATCCCTATTATCTCTAGCCTTGGCTACCGTATATAGACCGCCAGGGCCTTACGCTGATTTCCTAAAAGAGTTTGCAGATTTTCTCTCAGACCTATTAGTCAATGTCGATAAAGCATTAATTGTTGGAGATTTTAACATACATGTAGATAATCCAAATGATGCGTTAGGAGCTGCGTTTACAGATTTATTAACCCTCTGAGGTCTGAGCTGTTTTCTGACCCTGGAGGTGTTCTGACATGCTCTGACATTTGTGTTTTTTTCTGTTACTTGTGACATTTTCATGGCTAAAGTCTAATTACACTGTATTCAGCACAAACTCTGCTACAATAATATATCAGCAGCATGTATGTAAAAGTTTGTAGTTTTGAGATAATGACATTTATGCGTGGTTTGTGAAAATACAAAAAAAAATTCTCACTGAAATAAGGCCATGAAACCCATACTGATTATTTCTTAACAAGACTTTTGAAAATTGTTTCACGTAGCCTAGAATATTTGCTCCAAAACTATGTGAAAATCACCCTGACTGCTCATTCAGATAAGACAATATATTGATTTTAAATTTCTAAGACGTGTTTTGTGTGAAAAAGCCTTATGCGGAAAGGCGTGATCATCTCATGAATATATAAGGCTTTAACACCTGAGAAAGAGAAAGACAAAGACACCTCCCCTAACTGCCCTATTAGGAGCGACCAGGCCCTGTCATTCAGAGCAACCTTGCACAAAGAATGAGGAGATTTAAAAAAGAATGGCTTTTAGATTGTTTGGATTTATTTACAACACAACATAATCCAAAAATACAAATGACAAAAGAGCACATTGAAAACAATGATCCAAAGACAGAGACCTTTGTGCCATTCCTAAAAACATTGTACATACCTTTAATTTCCAAGGTGTTTGATTTTCACTTTACCATGTTCATGTACAGAGACTCATGTGAATGTTGAAGTCAGCAGGACTCAGTTGCATCTGGTCCCTGAAAGAAAAAAAAAAAAAGAAAAAACTGTGAACATACTGGTATCAAGAGAAACTAGGCCTGCACGATTTTGGGAATAGATTTTAGATTTTTCTGGTTAAAATTTATTTTTAAAAATTCACAGAATACACACACACACACGTTTCCAACAATATATAATGAACACCAGGTGTGTTGTGCCTTGTAGGCATAGGCTACGCAGTGCTGCATAAAATAATAACAATAAATTAAATCTTCCAAAAGATTTCAAGAACAACTACGCTAGAGAAAAATATATTGATTATCATATGTTACTTCAAATGTTTCCATTCGTTATGATGATATGAAATGAGATAATAGTAAAAACATAAAGCCTAATGTTTGGTGCATTTTTCCTTTCAAACGCAATCGCGCTCCAAAATGATACACTCAAACGCGATCGCGCTCCAAAACATGATGCATTCAAACCCACAGCGCGCTCCAAAATATGATACATTCAAACGCGATCGCGCTCCAAAATATTAAACATTATGGTTATACATATCTATGTTTGAGCAGATATCCACAAACAGTATTTAACAGTAAACACGGGTCTAAATAGTATAATATTCACCATATATCTAGCAACAGTTCAACTGCAATGTGAAGTTTATGCAACAATACCATAAACTAATAAGTAAGAATTTCTTACCTTACATCTTTCTTGTCTTCAAATCGCGTGGGGTACATCTGGGGGTAAATCCAATATAAGCTCAGACGTGTCTTCCAAACTCGACGAAAAGCAGAGACTTGTGAAGTGTTTTGGTGTTTTGTGTTTGAGGTAACGAGGGCGTTCGCGTACCATGTGGAGATTTGCATGTGAATCTCTTTTGCGCGAGTGGGCGTGTCGAATTAAAAAATAATTAGCAAGCGTTTGAGATACTGGACATCCTGTTGGTTTTATACAAATTACTTAAACAGAGAATATTTGTTTTCAGTTTGAATCCGATCATTTAAAAGTACACACTTAAATGTGTATAAAGGTATATGGCTCATAAATGTGTGAGATGGATTCGCTGCGTTTTGTTTCAGTTTATAGACGTGCTCAAGAAAAAAAAGTTCACCGCGACGGAGAGGCAGAACGCACACCCTGTTTATTTTCTTTATTTTACAAAAGCACAATGTTTTGATTTGATTGTAAGTGGACACATACAAAAGTAGAAATATCACAGATTATTTTTTTATATTTCTTTTTTCTGTATAACCATAAATGACGGAGTAATTTAAGTTTATGTTGTTGCTATGTGAAAAAAATCCATCAAAACGCGTCGGCGCGTTTCTCGACCTCAGAGGGTTAAATTCATTTGGGGTCAAGCAAAACGTCACCGGACCGACACATCGTCTTAATCATACACTCGATTTAATTATATCACATGGAACCGATCCAACCGATATAGATATCATTCCACAAAGTGATGAAGTCACTGATCACTACATGGTAACTTGCATATTACGTACTGCTGTAATATGTCATGCGGCGTCGCGTTATCAACCAGGCAGAACAATCCTCCCATCCACCATAGATAATTTCTCAAATTGCTTATCTAATCTGTCTCAGCTGCTGCCTGAACCCAAACAAACAGATGAACTAGAAGAACTAACTAGCACTATGAGCACCATTCTCTCTAGAACATTGGATGTGGTTGCACCTATTAAATTAAAAAAGGTCAGAGAGAAAAATAAAGCACCATGGTATAACAATACTACGCATGTTTTAAAGAGAGAAACCCGTATTTTAGAGCGTAAATGGAAACAAACTAATTTAGAGGTCTTTAGAATCGCGTGGAAAGACAGTATGTCACGTTATAAAAAGGCCCTAAAAGCGGCCAGGGCTGAGCACCTCCGCAAACTAATAGAAAACAACCAAAACAATCCAAGGTTTTTATTTAACACCGTGGCTAGACTAACAAATAAACAGACGTCACCCGAACAAAATATCCCGTTACAGTTCAGTAGTAATGATTTCATGAACTTCTTCACTGAGAAAATAGAAAGCATCAGAACCACAATTGTAAACGTTCAATCTTCAATCGCGCCTTATAATTCAGCTTCAATTATCACCCCGCAAGAACAATTACAGTGCTTTACAACTATAGAACAAAAAGAGTTAAATAAACTTATCACTTCATCTAAAACAACAACATGTTTATTAGATCCTATACCAACTAAACTACTGAAAGAAGTGTTACCTGTAGTGGAAGAGCCTCTCCTCAATATTATTAACTCGTCTTTATCTTTAGGTCATGTTCCAAGAACATTTAAACTGGCAGTTATAAAACCTCTCATTAAGAAACCACAATTAGATCATAATAATCTAGCAAATTATAGACCCATTTCAAATCTTCCATTTATGTCTAAAATATTAGAAAAAGTGGTGTCCGCTCAATTGGGCTCTTTCTTGCAACAAAATGATATCTATGAAAAGTTTCCGTCTGGATTCAGACCGCATCATAGCACTGAAACTGCGCTCGTTAAAATCACAAATGATTTACTTTTAGCTTCTGACCAAGGCTGTATCTCAATACTAGTTTTACTTGATCTTAGTGCTGCGTTCGATACTATAGATCATACATTACTCTTAGATCGACTACAAAATTATACTGGTGTTCAAGGACAAGCACTAAGCTGGTTCAAATCATACCTATCTGACCGCTACCATTTTGTCTATTTAAATGGAGAAAAATCGATCATAACTCCAGTAAACTATGGAGTGCCGCAGGGATCTGTATTAGGCCCTCTGTTATTTTCCATATATATGATGCCACTTGGAAATATTATAAGGAAACATGGAATTAGTTTCCATTGTTATGCTGATGACACTCAAATATATATTTCATCACGGCCGGATGAAAACGCTAATTTTTCCAAATTGACAGAGTGTGTTAAAGATATAAAAGATTGGATGACGCGTAATTTTCTTTTATTAAATCCAGACAAGACAGAGGTAATACTTATCGGTTCAAAAAACCGCCCACAAAACCTCGCACAATACAACTTTAACATCATAGGATGTCCTGTTACTTTATCCTCTACAGTAAAAGACCTGGGTGTTATACTCGATTGCAACCTGTCTTTTGAAAATCATATTTCATATGTTACAAAAACAGCCTTTTTCCACCTTAGAAACATTGCTAAGCTACGTAATATGCTATCAGTTTCTGATGCAGAAAAGTTAGTTCATGCATTCATGACCTCGAGACTGGATTACTGTAATGCTTTATTAGCTGGTTGTCCTGCATCCTCAATAAACAAGCTACAGTTAGTCCAAAATGCCGCCGCTAGAGTTCTTACGAGATCAAGAAAATATGATCATATAACACCGATTTTATCATCACTGCATTGGTTACCTATAAAGCTCCGTATTAATTATAAGATATTGCTACTGACTTATAAAGCCCTAAACGGCTTAGCTCCAGTCTATTTAACGGATCTTCTATCACCCTATAATCCATCGCGCTCTTTAAGATCACTAAATTCAAGGCTTTTGGTCATACCTAGGATATCCAGAACCACCAAAGGAGGGAGAGCATTTTCACATTTGGCTCCAAAACTCTGGAATAGTCTTCCTGATACTGTTCGTTGCTCAGACTCGCTCTCCCAGTTTAAAACTAGATTAAAGTCGCATCTCTTCAGCCAGGCATTCATATAATACTACAGTTCAAACTACAATCCGGCCTCTAGCTCATAAATGCCAGAGGAGAACTGGCCCCCGACTGAGCCTGGGTTCTCCCAAGGTTTTTTTTTCTCCATTAGGTCACCTGATGGAGTTTTAGGACAGGTTCCTTGCCACTGTTGCCTTTGGCTTGCTCAGTTGGGGATATTTTGGGGATATTTAAATTAATTTGATCAATCAATAAATTCCTCTCGAAACAAACTTTGTTGTATTATTTTAATTTAATACTGTGAAGCTGCTTTGATACAATCTGTATTGTGAAAAGCGCTATACAAATAAACTTGACTTGACTTGACTTGACTTAAATACTGTTTGTTGATATCTGCTCAAACATAGATATGTATAACCATAATGTTTAATATTTTGGAGCGCGATCGCGTTTGAATGTATCATATTTTGGAGCGCACTGTGGGTTTGAATGTATCATATTTTGGAGCGCGATCGCGTTTGAAAGGAAAAATGCACCAAACATTAGGCTTTATGTTTTTACTATTATCTCATTTCATATCATCATAACGAATGGAAACATTTGAAGTAACATAAGATAATCAATATATTTTTCTCTAGCATTGTTACTGAAATCTTTTGGAAGATTTATAGGCTGCTATAGGTTATTGTTATAATTATTTTATGCAGTACTGCACATAGCTTATGCCTACAAGGCACAACAAACATGGTGTTCATTATATTATATATTGTTGGAAACATTTGTGTGTGTGTGTGTGTATTCTGTGAATTTTAGAAAGCAATTTTAACCAGAAAAATCTAAAATGTATTCCCAAAATCGTGCAGGCCTAGTTTCTCTTGATACCAGTATGTTCACTTTTTTTCTTTTCTTTCAGGGACCAGATGCAACTGAGTCCTGCTGACTTCAACATTCACATGAGTCTCTGTACATGAACATGGTAAAGTGAAAATCAAACACCTTGGAAATTAAAGGTATGTACAATGTTTTTAGGAATGGCACAAAGGTCTCTTTCTTTGGATCATTGTTTTCAATGTGCTCTTTTGTCATTTGTATTTTTGGATTGTGTTGTGTTGTAAATAAATCCAAACAATCTAAAAGCCATTCTTTTTTAAATCTCCTCATTCTTTGTGCAAGGTTGCTCTGAATGACAGGGCCTGATAGCTCCTAATAGGGCAGTTAGGGGAGTGTCTTTGTCTTTCTCAGGTGTTGAAGGCTTACATATTCATGAGATGATCACGCCTCTTCGCATATGGCTTTCTCACACAAAACACGTCTTAGAAATTTTAAATCAATATATTGTCTTATCTGAATGAGCAGTCAGGGTGATTTTCACATAGTTTTGGAGCAAATATTCTAGGCTACGTGATATAATTTTCAAAAGTCTTGTGAAGAAATAATCAGTATGGGTTTCATGGCCTTATTTCAGTGACAATTTTTTTTGGTATTTTCACAAACCACGCATAAATGTCATTATCTCAAAACTACAAACTTTTACATACATGCTGCTGATATATTATTGTAGCAGAGTTTGTGCTAAATACAGTGTAATAAGACTTTAGCCATGACAATGTCACAAGTAACAGAAATAAGCACAAATGTCAGAGCATGTCAGAACACCTCCAGGGCCAGAAAACAGCTCAGACCTCAGAGGGTTAATAAACACATTGCATTATCTTCGTGAAAAATTTAACCTGCAATTTTCACTTTAAGTTTATATTTTTTGCATTATTTTGATATTTTATTAGGCAGAAAACTTTCTACCATTGCAGTCTCACCTAATATCAGCGCACAAGTGGGTTAACTACTGTAGGAAGGAGAACGATCATCACACAGTAATTTCTTGCATGTGTCTTACTGTGTATTTGTCTCAAACAGGAACCCCTTCACTGCAGACTATCTGAAATGGGCTAAATCATCGATTTCAGTCTTTCTCTCTATGGATCTCAGTATTTTTGGACAGAATTTAGAATATGTAAGTATTAAAATTTAATCTGGCATAATTTAATTTAGTTAATCTGAAATGTTTGAATATGCTATTGAAAAAAATATATTCTTAAGTTATAGTAAAAATAATAATAAATTTTTTTAAAAAGGACGTTAAAAATAATTTGACACTAATATGGAATTTTCTCCCCTCTCTCTTACTCTCTCCTACTTTTCTTACTCTCTCTCTCTCTCTCTCTCTCTCTCTCTCTCTCTCTCTCTCTCTCTCTCTCTTCGCAGAGGTGGACAAAAACATTGTGTTGGCTTTTTAAAGATTATTTTGATGATGACTTTTACTCCTATGCTGTGGAAAAGATGTTTCTTGAGCATCAAAGAGACTTCTTTCAAAAACATTAAGACACTTAAATACTTCTTTTGGCCACCAGTGTACATGAATCCAACACATTTTTGGAAATAAGTGAAATTATTTTGAAGGTGGGGTTATGTATCATGTATTCTGAAAAGAACTGTGTTTTGTGCTGTGTTGGACATTTCCTTTTTGACTGCTTAATGTATTTATATTCTGCAGTTTTATGAATGTTATGGTTGATATTTCATTATAATAAGCTATGTATAAGCTAAACAACCATGTAACAACAATGACTTTGTGTTGGGGAATTAATTAGCTCAAATTAGCGGTAATATTCATCAATGTGAATATGCATCTGTTGCTTCCATAAATTAATTTATTCAAATTAGGGAATAGGTCAAAACCTCGGCTTGTATCAGCGATTACACAATTACTTGTAATAATCACTGATAGAGACGGGTAGCATTTACTCAATTTGGGGGAATTTGAGGTAGAAGTTGAAGAATGTTCATTTACCATGCAGACTGGCCGTCCAGCGGACAGAATGTATAATTTATGAACAGAAATCGGGCGTCTTTAACACTGATAGATAACACTTTCTTGTGGCCACAAAGAAGATAATTATCTCCGTGTTTTAGACAATTTTAGGTTTCTTTTAAGAATAAAACCAATTGTAGAGCTTATAAGGTAAAATCTGCACTCATCAGGGACTCAGAATTTGAAACAAAACAGGCAAACTTAATTCAAATGATTTAACAAAGTTTATTTAAACAAGCTAGCGATTACACAATTATTTTAAATCACGCAGGAATAAAAATGCATAAACAAAACAAGCAATATAACGATCGTAATACAGAAATACAACAAAATAAAAAGGTTTGAGAGAGAGAGAGAGAGAGAGAGAAAATCAGCGTGTGAGATGTTGAGAGGATAGTGTTTGTAAGGAGAGATGGGTTTGCGGCTCCGTGAGCACGTGGTAGTGTGTTTGTCTCGGCACACGTGGGTGAGAGTATGTGTGTGTATGTGTATGTTTGTGTGTGTGTGTGAAAGAGAATTTAGAGAGAGAGATAGAAACAGTTTAGTCATTCACCACAAAACCCCAACGTTTCTCAGTAATATTTAGACAACTTTAAACAGCATTTCCTTCAGATTGCAAATTTAAAAGATCTACGTTACTCAGTTTGAAAGATCGGCCTTCTGTGTGTGCGTTCGTCTGTGTTGGATAAAGGCACCTGGATCACGTGGTCACAGCGTTCTGGTTGCTATGGCGACTTGAAGCGAGCGAAGACTCAGCAAAGATTATCTTTAGCCTTAAGTTGGTTTTGTGGGTTGGTTTCAGAAGACTATACTGAAGTAATAGTAGTTCTAAGAAAAGACTTGGAAATAAAAGGAAAATAAAAGCGAGCGGAGCTTCCTTGAGGGAAGGAGGCGTGTCGTCTTTCTCTCTCTGGCGGACTGCATTGAGAGGAGAGGGGCGCGCAATTTTAAAGGGCTAAACTCACGCCTCCCTCACGTACGTGGGCCAATCGTCTTTAACAACGTATGGGCCCACCTCCTGACGTTTCGAGGTCTATACGCTCCCCTTTCCGCGGGGTTTTGAAACGATGAATTCGTCCATAACTTAATAACACTGGTATTTAATAAAACAATGCATTCTTTGATATTTTGTGTTAAAGATTCAGCATCGTTGGGGTCTGTGGAACACGGCAATACCGCGAATGACAGTTCTAATATCTAAAATCAAGGAGGTACATCATTTCTTGTAATTGTGGGCACCACAGAGTGATTACAGGCCAATAAACTACATAGGCATAATATTTGGGACAGGGGATCAGACACACATCAAGAAAATACATTTAAAATATTTCATACAAGGATTTTGGTCCCACGTGGTGGGACCTGCGTGTGTTTCTGTGTGTGTGTGTGTGTGTGTGAGTGCGTCTTGAAAGTTCATAACCGCCCGCTGAACTCTTGTCCCCGGCGCTGCGGGTGAGGGTTATGTGTGTGCGTTCGTTTGAGTCCTTGGATTGATGCACTCGGCAGAGACCACATGTTTTGGCATCTGGTCTCTACAACACTGTTTTATTGTTGTGAAAAGTTAATTAGTGTCTATGTGTAAATCAGTGTCCGAGAGACTCCCTGGGGGGGGGGTGCTTTCGGGATCGCTCTCATTGGTCAGCGTTAGGCTCTCCAAGCCCTAAACAGACGGTCTTTGTTGATTTAGACGTAAGAGATCATGTAGAGAGAGAGATAGTCAATGATTTACACCATTTTTCGGCGCCGTTTGGGCTGCACGTCTTGCGCAGAGCAATCTCAAAACAACAGAGGTGTCGTAAATGAGAGTGCTTTGGAATGTGAGAATAGCTTGAGTCAGAGCGAGACAGGGGTTTTGTGAGCTTGGCTGTGGAGGTTCGAATTGCGTTGATCCTTCTGTACAGGATATAGGCCAAACCCAAAGCTAGGGCGTGTCCGAGGATGCTGGTAATGCATAGTGCGGTGTCGGCGGCTGTCCATGTTTGCACCACAGGTGAAGTGTTCAGGATGGGTAGTCGAGACAATGCTTGGAGGGCTGAGTCCAGGGGAGCTATGTCGATGACTTGTGGCCCCCCTTTTTCAATCCAATCTTCCAGTTCGGGATCTAGAGTGAAATTGCGGTTCTTGAAGAAAGACGGAATTTCTAGCTCGGCTTGGTACTCTTCACTTGGGAGGTGGTACAAGGCCAGGTCATCTAGGTGGAGGATGGCTCCTCGTGGGACTTGAATCCACATGCTTTGGTTGAGCAGGTTGACACGTGTAGCAGTGTCGTGTTGGTCATAGGTCAGTGTCGCTGACCGTACTGGAGTGTTCACGAGCCATCGGTTTCCTACGATCTCAGCTTGCGGCTCGGTGACCTGGTTGCGAGGTTTCGCATCGGCCGGACAACGTGCGTCGTTGGCTAGTTGTTGGAGGCCGCAGATCCCATCGGTGTTATCTCTGAGGAAAGGTTTGCTGGGACAGAGATAGTGAATGTCTTTCGTGCGGGTGCACATGTGTAGGTTAGGTGCTAGGTACAGTTGTGGGTCGCTGTCATGGTACGCTACCACGTCGGGAGTCCGTACTTTAAACTGAGTGTCCCGTTGCCAGAATCCGATGTTGACAATGTCTTTAAGACGGTAGATTCGGCTTGATTCAATGATTGGCAGATTGAGGAGGAAGCCCACCTCCCGCTGTACCGGGTCAACGTACAGTGGAATGGCGCTACCTAAAGAGTAGGCAAGATGGGTTTGTATCGGATCCGTGGGTGCGGTGGTGGCGGAAGCCAGCACGGTTTGTACGAGACTCAGGGGTATCAGGTAAGGCGGGATCCGTCCCATGGCTAGGTTGTCCATGGAGGAGCTCACTTCTCTGAGCATGTCGGACATCAATGCGGTGACCAACTGAGTTTGGGCAAAGTCATTCTGGAAGACTGTGAACATCTGTCTCATTGAGTTCAAAGTTTGGTTCAACATGACGCTATGTGTGTTAAGGATGGTGACTGTACCTCTCAGTGTTTTGCCTATGGTGGTTAGGGATGCGCTTTGTGTGGTGAGTTGGTCTTTCAGCTGTGGGAGTTCCGTCTGGATTTCTGTCACATGTCTTCGTACCGTGGCGATGTTCACGGCATTGACGCTAGACATACCGATGTTGAACAGCGTGCCCACAGCTGCAGCTGCTCCGAGTAGGGCTCCGAGGAACCTTTTGGACCGTCTGTTGTGTCCACTCAGTTCGGCCTGGGTGAGAGTCACCTTTTCAAGTTGGTTCAGCATGTGGACGATGTCAGCTTCAGCATGGTCGAGGGCGGTTTCTGTCCATCTGGCACCCGCCCAACTGTAGTGGGTGGCGGATCTCGGGTAGTGCGCACGGTAGACATTTCGAGGGTTGAGGCGCACGTACACTTTCTGTGTGTGGGTTCGGCAATTTGTGATAAGCAGTCCAGGCTGCTCTCTCAACACAATTCCCGAGGCTGGCCCTGGTGAGATGACATCGGGTGGTGGCTGGCCTCTGGTCGACTGAAAGCACATGATGGCAATCCACAGCAGCATCCTGTTACAGGCAAGAGAGAGAGAGGTGTGGATGAAAAGGGGAAAGAAAGAAGGCACAGATCAGCAAGGGTTGTCCCTACTACGGGCCACATATCTTCTAATTTGATTTCGGTGGACCCATTTGAGAACGGGTTCTCTTGGTCCCCGTTTAAGCTGGATCTGGTATGCTACAGGAGAGAGTTTGTTCACAATTTCATGTGGTCCAGTCCAGTGAGGCAGAAACTTTTTTGACAGTTGCTTGGGTGGCAAGGCGAAACTGTAGTACAGGACTTTGTCGCCCACACTGAGTTCTTGGTGTGATGCCTTTTTGTCGTAAAAGGCTTTCTGGCCTTCAGCGCTGGTCTTCA
The DNA here is from genome assembly GCA_021554675.1 of Leuciscus idus. Lineage (NCBI taxonomy): Eukaryota > Metazoa > Chordata > Actinopteri > Cypriniformes > Leuciscidae > Leuciscus > Leuciscus idus. The sequence continues at coordinate 44,059,147 of CM038628.1, read as the reverse complement.
GGTGTTGCTGAGCGAAAGCGAAAGTTGTTTTCAAGTGTCTATGGAGCTCGTCCAGATATTGGGACGTAGTATAGGCGGTGACGAGGTTGTTGTCTCCTGGTTGGTACAACAGGTGTAAGGGCAGAGTCATCTGCCTCCCAGTCATGAGTTCAAATGGAGCCACTCTGGTGGATTCCTGTGGTGTGGCTCGGATAGCCATCAGCACCAGGGGAAGTTTCACATCCCAGTCTTTCTGGTTAGCCGACACATATTTTCTCAACATGGCGACCACCGTTCGGTTAGACCTTTCTACCTGTCCGGATGAGATCGGATGGTGACTGATGTGAAGTTTGGCTTGTACCCCTAGAATTCTCCAGATCTTTTGCATGATCTCTGCGGTGAAATGGGTACCTCGATCTGAATTGACTCTCAGTGGCAACCCGAATCGGGAGAAGATGTGGTTCATCAGGAGATATGCCGTTGTTTGGGCGGTGTCGTTAGGTGCTGGCAAACACTCTACCCACTTGGTAAACTGACACACCACCGTGAGAAAGTATTTGTTACCTCTGCTCGATCTGGGCAGCGGTCCCACCCAATCAATTTGGAGATCTGACCAGGGAAATGTGATTCCTCTGCATTGCAACGGGGCTCTGTGAGTCAGGTTTGTTGGGTGAAACTGGCAACAGACCAGGCATTCTCTCACATACTCTGCCACATCCTGCTGCATACCTGGCCAGTATGCCACTTGTCTAAGTGTCTCATACGTGGCTCTGGTACCGTGGTGCCCAGCGTAAGGTGCGTTGTGGGCGTGGTTTATCATCTCCCCCCTTTGACATCGGGGCACGACAAGCTTGGGCGAAGTGGTGTCATCGGTGACAAACCATAAAATGTCGTCCCGCACACGCAGCATGTGTCTGCTGTTGTGTAAGTGTCTGAGATCTGAGTTATCAGTGGTGTCAGACGGTGCGATTGGGTTGGGGGAGGGGTCTTTGAGGTGGAGAATCATAGTCTTTATGGCAGTGTCTGAGGCTTGCATTTCTGCAAGGTCGTTGTTTGAAATTTGTGGGGTTAGTGACAGCATCTGCGAAGCAGGTGCAGTAGCAGGTGATGGTTTCTTGCTTCGGGTTAGCACTGCTACATCGGGGGTGGGTGAGGGTTTTGGGGAATTCCACGGTTCACCGTGTAGGGCGCCCGCTTTTGCGAGGGCGTCAGTGTGGTCATTGAAGTCTTTGTCTTGGCCTGGGAGTTTGGAGTGTCCTTTTACCTTTTTCCAGTACACGGCGAGATCGTGTGTCGTTGTGATGTTATCACATTCCTGGAACAGGTGTTGGTGTTTTACAGGCTTGTTGTTAGCAGTTTTGAAACCATTCTGTTTCCAGGTCTGGAGATGGCATACAAAACTGAGTCTGGCATAGTTAGAGTCTGTGCAGATGAGAAGTTCTTTGATGTTGTTTGATGCTGCGATTTGCAGAGTTATGAGAATTGCTGCGATTTCTGCATACTGTGATGACTTGGGGCCTAGCTTGAAGTGTTGTGGTGGGCATGGGTGGTCGTTCACCCACAGTGCCCCTGCACCTGCTTTTAGGATGCTCTCGCTGTTGTAGGAGCATCCGTCCACGTAGGCTGTGGGCATGCCTTCGCACGCATTCTTGTCAAAGTACCTGTGGCAGGTCAGTGGTGGTTGTTGGGGCTCAGGTGTGTTCAGCGTTGCGGCAGGAGAGTTGTCAGAGCAGTTTTGACAGGCCGCCAAGCCATTACCTAGAGCGGATTTGTGGTTTTGTGCATATCTTGCCTCGACGTTTCGTCCTTGGAGAGCCATTAGCCATGTAGCAATGCGTGAATTAGTGACTACGCCGTCGCGGATTCGCTGGCTATTGAGGAACATGACGGGCTGGTGGCATGTTTCTATGATGACTTTCTGTGCACCAATGTAGTTGGAGAAGCGCTGAATTGCCCACACTGTACAGAGCAAAGCTTTTTCGCAGTCTGAGAATTTACATTCTGGAGGGAGAAGTGTCTTGCTGGCATATGCGACTACCTTTTTGTCTTGGTCATGTTGTTGGTATAGGCCAGCACTGAGACATTGGTTTGAAAACCCAGCTTCCAGGTGGAATTCTTTTTGTGGATCAGGGTAAGCAAGGCATGGAGCTGTGCATAAATGTCTTTTTAGTTCTACCATGGCGTGTTCTTGAGCATCTGACCAGACGAAAGGGCAGTCCTTTTTCAACAGAGTTGTTAGAGGCCTGGCGATGTCTGAATAGTTTTCGATGAACTGTCGGGAGTAGTTGCAAACTCCTAGAAAGCTTCGAAGTTCTGAGACGTTAGTTGGAGGCTTGATGTTTTGGATGGCATGAATACGGTTTGATTGTGGTTCAATGCCATGGGGTCCAATGAGCAAGCCAACGTAATTGACCTTGCTTTTACACCACTGCCCCTTGTGGAGGGCTATTTTGGCGCCGGCAGCAGATAACTGGTTTAAAACATAGTCAATTTCTTTTAGGTGGTCTGCCACCGTCGTGCTTTTCATAAGCACATCGTCGACGTAAATCAGGTTACCTCTCATCCTGGCGTCTGGGCATGCTTTGTTCAGGAATATGTTGAATTCAGCTGGTGAGTTTGCATATCCGAACGGACACCTGTTGAAGGTGTACTGTCGGTTGCCAAACGTGAATGCCAGCTTGTGTTGGTCGTCAGGGTGTACTGGAATGGTCCAGAATCCAGAGGCCACATCGAGTGTAGAGAAGATGGTGGCTCCTCTGATTTGTGGGATTTCCTGTTCCAGCTGAGTCATGGGCCATCGTGACAATGGCACCTGTTGATTTAATTTGCGATAGTCGATGGTTGGTCTCCACTTTCCATTAGGCTTGAGAACAGGCCATAGTGGCGCAGAGTATGTGCTGTTGCAGGCTCGAATGACATTTTTCTCAAGCATTGATTCGATGATTTCCCGCACCGGTTCGTGTGAAGCGATGGGAATCTTGTATTGCTTGACAAAGGTGGGCGGAGCCTCAGGGTGCGTGGGGATACGCACTGTGTGGAGGTCCGTCAGACCACAGTCTAAAGAGTCTTTCGCAAATGATTCTTTGAACTTGTATAGGACTTGTTTTAGTCTTTGGCGGTCTGCATCATCCTGAAGGGCATCAGCATCCTGTAGAATTTGTTGCACTTGCAATTCGAAACCTTGGTATGGTTCCTCTGTTGGTTTGTCATCAGTCGGGTTGGTTTCAACCGGCACGGCAGGTGCGTCAGCTTCACTGACGGGCTGGTGGGAGACTGTGTACACTGTGAGGTGTTGATCCTCTGTCAGCTCTGTTCTGCACACACGGTGTTTGGCTACCGACATGACAGATGTGATGGCAATGAATTGAAAGGGTGCTGTGAACAATGTATTGTCAGTATGTCCCTCAGGTATCAGTGCAGGTGGAATGGGCCCTATTACGGGTAGTATCAGTTCAAAGTCATGAAAGTCATTACTGACTAGCCATCCCAGTCGGTAGGCTTTGGGGATGTTGATGTCAGCTGCTGTGCAGTTGTTGAACAGAATGTAGACTACCCGAGATGACACTTCAGTGAGGGGTGTGGCTTCGAGGGTGAGTCCGAGTTCTACACATTCAGGTGAAGGTTGGAAGAAAGCCAGTGTGTGGTTTAGGGTTTGGCCCTGTCGCAGGTTGAGGCGCACGGCGACGCCTTTCGTGTAAGCAGGTACGACTGTTCCTTGTTCGTTGATGAGGGTGCAGACTTCAGGGATGGTCTGACCTGACAGTAGATTGTCATGACTGATGGGAACAGGTGGCAGTGAAATCAATGGAGCCCATACAACCTCATTAAACATGTCCACATGAGCCTTGAGGCGAATCAAGATGTCTGCTCCAATGTAGACGTCGTGAGCTGGGTCTTCCAGGATCAGGAAGTAATGGGTCAAGTGCCGGTGATTCCATGTCAAGTTCAAGGCACAGATCCCTTTGGCAGATGTCAATGGGGTTGGTTCTGGGTTCAAAGGGAAACGGGTGCGTTTACAGGTGTAGGGCAGGTCTGGAGTCTGTTCAAGAATTGCATTGAATAGTGACAAGCTTATAGCTGAGTTGATATACGCTTGAGGAAATATACACAGGGTGGACTACGCTCATAGGACCGATTGCCAGGTGAATGGGAGCTAAGTTCTTTAGCTGGATGTCGTTCTGGCTGTATGACTGCACGTTCAGCTCACAAGTGTGGAATTTAAGAGTTCGGTTTTGTCTTTGCGCTTCACACTTGAGTTTTTGAAATAGTTGAGCAGAAATTAGCGTTAGGTCAGAACCAGTGTCCACCAGGGCTTCGAGCTGCATTTCCTTTTCTAAGGTGATGGTTAAGTACAGTTTTCGTGCCACTCCTCTCTCAATGAGGTTGCCCAGGAGTTGTGGCATGGGCTCTTGTGTGTTGATTGACAAGCAGTGGGGGTAGGTCTCTAGTGTCTCGTTGTTGGTGCAGATTACTAGGACAGCGCTGTCTGGCATTTTGTTGTGAGAGCTGCTGCAGTCTTGTGCAGGAAGTGTTGTTGTCAGCTGGAGGGAGTGAGTTGAGCTGTCATTTGGTGATGCAGCAGCGAGTTCGATAGTCTTTGGTTTGACAGCAGTGTTTTGCGGGGCTGTCAGTTTGAGGGAGTGAGTGGGGCTGTCATTTTGTGATGTGACAGCGAGTTCAGCAGTCTGAGGTTTAACAATAGTTTCAGGTGGGCTGTCAGCGTGAGGAGCATTGGTTTCAGGCCTGTGGGCTAGTCATGCGGTGTCTGGTTTATCTTTGTCTTCCTTGTGAGGTTTCTTTTGGACAAGATTTCTCAGTGCTCTTATGAGTTCTGCTTCTTCGGGCGTGGCTGCACTGTTTCTATCGGATGTGGGCTCCATTTTGGGTTTACCGTTGTCATGTCGAGAGGGGTCCCTTGGCCGTTTATCTGGGCTTGCGGTTCGGGGAGATCGGGGTCGGCCCTTTCTGGGGTTGCGGTCGGCTTCCGAGCTGCCTCCGCCTTTTTGGTTGTGGGGGAAGCGGTGCCGGTCCCCGGATCCACCGAAACGATCATTTTGCGGCCTTGGGCGGACACCCCCCCGGTTTCGCTGTCCTCTGCCGGCTTGGAACGGTCGGGACTGTTTGTTGCCGGGTTCGTAGTTGGCAGGCTGTGCACCCTCCAGGGCAAGTTCTGGACCGGGCGCAGCGACGGCACACACTGTGGGGTATTTTACAGGTTTTTCAGACACAGTCTTTTGTTTTACGTACGCTTTGTGGGCCAGGTCACGTAACTGTTGAATTGACAGGGTCCGTGGACAGACTAGAACGCCCAGGTGCGCACTTTGACTTGGGTGGAGATTCCGCAGAAAAAGCGTTTTGAAACTCACGTCCTCTTCCATGTGTGCCTCATTCCTCGGTCCGAAGTAGGCGAGCCGCAGACGTTCGTAGTAGGCTTGCGGCGTTTCCAGACGAGCTTGTTTGAGGTCCATTGCCGCAAGGATGCCTTGGTCCGAGTCTGGATCAGAGAATTCACGGATCAGGGCTTGTCGTAATTGTGGATAGTTCGTTTTAACAGATTCTGGCTGGCGATCCAGGAAACTTCGCACGATGCGCCCAGAAGTGGTCCGAAGGAGATATAACTTGTCCCAAGTCGTGACATTGTCCACAGTTTGCAAGTGAAATTCAATATCGGTTAAATAAGAGTGCACGTCGTTGCCACCTGCTGGATTTGGGTTGAATGTAGGGATGTTTCTTGCCAGCTTGTCCAGTTCTTTAGAGGCTGTGCGGTGACTGGTGGCTCGTCTTTCCGGGACGGGGCCAGCAGGTGAGATAGTGTCAGGGCGTGGGCTTTCCTCTTCTTCTTTAGCTTTAATAGTTTGGCTGTGAAGTGCAGGTTCGCGGGTAAGGAGAGACGGGGTGGTGTGTGTCTCCCCCTCCCGCTTATCTTGTAGGTCGTACACATGTTTGAGTTCACAGTGGACCATGTCCAGCTCGCCCTTAAGCTCATGTCTTTGTTGGATGAGCTCGTCAATTTCAGCTCGGGCTTTCTGCAAAAATGTTTCACAAACTTTGACTCTAGCGTCTCTGTCCGTTAATTCTGTGCGTGCTCTTGCTAGCAGATCCTCTCCACGTAGCAGCTTGGAATTTAGGGCAGCCGTGGTCTGTTTCTCCGCCTCCACTGTCCTGTCCGTGTCCAGACGCAGGTCCTCCAGGGCCTGCTGTAATCTTTCCACTTCCTGTTGTAGTCTTTCCACTTCCTGTTGTAGTCTTTCCACTTCCTGTTGTAGTTCCGGGTGTGTTTCCTCCTCAGTTCCCAGAAGTAGCTCGTCCAGTTGTTGTTGTGCCAGCTCCTTTTGTTTGCAGGCCTCCTTTAGCTGAGTCTTTAGTCCAGCGGTGTCCTTTTCCAGCTTGGCTTTGTCCTTTTCCAGCTGGGCTTTGTCCTTTTCCAGCTTGGCTTTGTCCTTTTCCAGCTGGGCTTTGTCCTCCTCCAGCAGACGTGCCTGGGACACCAGGTAGTGAGAGAGACTCCCGATGAGGCGACTCCATTCTTTTGAACTGTAGGCCTGCGTGGGGTCCTGGGACATGATCTGGTCCACGTTGTTGTCCAGTTCCTGTTGGGTCAGGAGTTTTGGGTCACCGAAGTCTTTGGATAGACAGCCGGTAGTCATGGCGGACAACCACGCTTCCAGGCTACTCCAGTGAGCCGCAGGGCTGGATGAGCGCGACATGTTGACTCACTGTAGGCGAGAGAAAACACAACACACACACACACACACAAGAAGGGCCAATGCAATCGTGTCGTGAAGCTAATAAACTATAGGACGGTATGCCGTCTATAGAACTTTGGGCTAACTGACTTTAGACAGTTAGGCGGGTCAGCATAGGACCCGGAATAGAGACTGTTCAGTTGTCCCTCTATTACTTAGCTTTTTGGGGTCTCGTTGGTGCACTGAAAAACAAGTTACCACAGTACATGCAAGGCACGAGTAGGCGAGGATTTAAAGGGGAGGAAGAAACAGAAATTGAACACAAAAACAAAAACAAAAATATCAGTGATTTGATCTGAGCTGTAATTTGGACACTAATAGCACAAAGGATGTGCCTTGGGGGAGATATTTAAGATTATGTTGCTTATAGTGGGAGGCAGAGTTTTCTTTTTTTTTTCAAATGATTTAGTCTTACCTGAAATGGACGGAGGTCGCCCCGGCCGGCCCTCCCCGAGCGCGGTCAACCTTCCTGGCGCCCCGAACACCTGGCCGCCGTGACCTTGGATTCTCCGTTACTCTGCTCACGGACACGACCCCTCAAACAGGGTGACTTTTAACACAATCCTAGTAGTTCCGGAGATATCAACCAACCAAACGCAATGCAAAGGTGGGTGCGTCACAGAACGATGGCAGGGACTGCCTAGTGTTTGCGCAGCGGTCCCAACAATTGACTCTTGCGTCGGTTTTTATGGCTGACACTCCGAAGCACCGGATTGCTGAGGTCACGCACTGCGTGCCGCCGCCCGTGGCAGAGGTAAGAGAAACTCAAGGGTCACCGCACGGTCAGTGTCGGAAACGTCAGTCGGGAGACTCACCCACAGAGGTCGAACCGGGACTCCTCTAGTCCACTGCAAGTGCTGGGATTCTTGCCTATAAGAGCCACAACATGGAGTGAAACAAGGGACTCTAACGTGAATTAAGATTTCTTGCTTACACCAACTGGGGTTATGTGGTAAAACCAAGAATAACAAAATAAAACTTCGTAGAGGAGAGAAAAATAAAAACAAAGTAAAATTAAACCAACCTTGAAACGGAAAAAAACGAATTAAAAGGGTGTATGGTCTTTGTCAGTTAAAGGTGAAACAGAAGAAGGTTAGCGGTTTCTCGATGTAGGTGGAAGCAGGAGAAGCGGTGCGGTAGACCACTGTAGTGGGTTAATAGAGCCTCTAGGGGGCGCTCTTCCTCTCGTCGGTTCGCCTTAACTGTTGGACACACTTAAACTTTTAATTCAAAATTGGCTTAAAATCAAATCCAAATAATCCTGGGGTACCTTAACAGAGAATTCGAATGGTTATTTATAACAATCAAGCAACACTTAAGTTATTTTGTAATGATTACAGACTAATCATTCGAAATCAGCATCTATGGAATGAAATTCAACAGAGTAAATTTGTAGAAAGCTGACTTGGACAGGGAGCTTCCACTAGGGGGCTCTATCTTTCTCAGGGCTATGATGATTGAAAATGACAAAAAAAAAAATCTTTTTTTTTTTCTTTTAGAGAAATGGAAGGCTTTCAACAACAAAATAAAATAATCACTATAACATTGAAGTTGTTATTAAATGATTATTTAAAAATGGGAATAAGCCCAAACAGAATCACCAATGTAGATTTAGAAGTGGAAAACACAGCAGGGTATAGTGGCCCTGAGGAGAAGAGGGATAGTTGACCTGGAGGGGTGTGGCCACGTGGGGCACTGTCCTCTTCCGGGTGAACTATCAGTGCTTTTGGATTGAGACACTCTATAATTTCCGGTTTCTTTTCTGGGAATTTAAATTCACAATAAAATGTCTCAGTCCAGAATACAAGGGTTGTTTTAAACGAACTTAGCGAGTTGTAAATGCAAATGTGTATTTAAACAACTTCTTAGATACTTACGACCGCGAATTTTTTGAATCACCAAAAATCAAGGCGGAAGGAAATGGCCGACGGGTGTTTACCCCGTCGTCGACCACGCGGTGGCAGTGTTGCGCTTACGCGGAACAAAGACACGAGGTGGTAAATTTAAAACATGAGAACAATACACGCCTGTAAGATTGACTTCAGCAATCGCAATTTCACGCGTGCAGGCCTTTTACAAACACAAAAATCACACTGCAAATAAATTCTTTAAAAAGGTCACGCAGACCTTTTGCAAACACAAAAATCACACTGCAAATAAATTCTTGAGGGATCACGGCGGATCTTTTGTTTCTGTTCTGTGCAGAACTATAACGCGGGTTTCTTGCTGGTTAGCGAAGCCAGTGGTTTAACCCGTAACGTGTCGTGGCTAGCGACATACAATAGAATATATTCTTTCTGACCGGAGTAGCTTACTTTGCTCTCGGGGTTTACAGAAATACTGGTAACAATGCCTGATGGACTCCTTTGTTCCAACACAGGTATTAAAACAGAATTACATGTACGGTCAAGCAAAAGAGATGTTTATTTTCCTCTAATTTTGGACTCGCAACAATACTGTAAACTTAACTGCAGTTTTTCTCCACGACCAGACTTAACTGGTGGGTTATGGCTTTTTGCCCTTTGATCAGTTTTTCGAGTCGACTTATTCAGTAATTCAATACTTGTTTAGTAACGTTACAAGATTCAAACGCGCACAAAAACGTTAAACTTTCAAAAATCACACATGAATATCAAATTGCACAATTTGTATCAAAACTGAGTATGAGAGTGCCCGCATCCTCCACCAATATTTATGTAACAACAATGACTTTGTGTTGGGGAATTAATTAGCTCAAATTAGCGGTAATATTCATCAATGTGAATATGCATCTGTTGCTTCTATAAATTAATTTATTCAAATTAGGGAATAGGTCAAAACCTCGGCTTGTATCAGCGATTACACAATTACTTGTAATAATCACTGATAGAGACGGGTAGCATTTACTCAATTTGGGGGAATTTGAGGTAGAAGTTGAAGAATGTTCATTTACCATGCAGACTGGCCGTCCAGCGGACAGAATGTATAATTTATGAACAGAAATCGGGCGTCTTTAACACTGATAGATAACACTTTCTTGTGGCCACAAAGAAGATAATTATCTCCGTGTTTTAGACAATTTTAGGTTTCTTTTAAGAATAAAACCAATCGTAGAGCTTATAAGGTAAAATCTGCACTCATCAGGGACTCAGAATTTGAAACAAAACAGGCAAACTTAATTCAAATGATTTAACAAAGTTTATTTAAACAAGCTAGCGATTACACAATTATTTTAAATCACGCAGGAATAAAAATGCATAAACAAAACAAGCAATATAACGATCGTAATACAGAAATACAACAAAATAAAAAGGTTTGAGAGAGAGAGAGAGAGAGAAAATCAGTGTGTGAGATGTTGAGAGGATAGTGTTTGTAAGGAGAGATGGGTTTGCGGCTCCGTGAGCACGTGGTAGTGTGTTTGTCTCGGCACACGTGGGTGAGAGTATGTGTGTGTGTGTGTATGTGTATGTTTGTGTGTGTGTGTGAAAGAGAATTTAGAGAGAGGGATAGAAACAGTTTAGTCATTCACCACAAAACCCCAACGTTTCTCAGTAATATTTAGACAACTTTAAACAGCATTTCCTTCAGATTGCAAATTTAAAAGATCTACGTTACTCTGTTTGAAAGATCGGCCTTCTGTGTGTGCGTTCGTCTGTGTTGGATAAAGGCACCTGGATCACGTGGTCACAGCGTTCTGGTTGCTATGGCGACTTGAAGCGAGCGAAGACTCAGCAAAGATTATCTTTAGCCTTAAGTTGGTTTTGTGGGTTGGTTTCAGAAGACTATACTGAAGTAATAGTAGTTCTAAGAAAAGACTTGGAAATAAAAAGAAAATAAAAGCGAGCGGAGCTTCCTTGAGGGAAGGAGGCGTGTCGTCTTTCTCTCTCTGGCGGACTGCATTGAGAGGAGAGGGGCGCGCAATTTTAAAGGGCTAAACTCACGCCTCCCTCACGTACGTGGGCCAATCGTCTTTAACAACGTATGGGCCCACCTCCTGACGTTTCGAGGTCTATACGCTCCCCTTTCCGCGGGGTTTTGAAACGATGAATTCGTCCATAACTTAATAACACTGGTATTTAATAAAACAATGCATTCTTTGATATTTTGTGTTAAAGATTCAGCATCGTTGGGGTCTGTGGAACACGGCAATACCGCGAATGACAGTTCTAATATCTAAAATCAAGGAGGTACATCATTTCTTGTAATTGTGGGCACCACAGAGTGATTACAGGCCAATAAACTACATAGGCATAATATTTGGGACAGGGGATCAGACACACATCAAGAAAATACATTTAAAATATTTCATACAAGGATTTTGGTCCCACGTGGTGGGACCTGCGTGTGTTTCTGTGTGTGTGTGTGTGTGTGTGTGTGTGAGTGCGTCTTGAAAGTTCATAACCGCCCGCTGAACTCTTGTCCCCGGCGCTGCGGGTGAGGGTTATGTGTGTGCGTTCGTTTGAGTCCTTGGATTGATGCACTCGGCAGAGACCACATGTTTTGGCATCTGGTCTCTACAACACTGTTTTATTGTTGTGAAAAGTTAATTAGTGTCTATGTGTAAATCAGTGTCCGAGAGACTCCCTGGGGGGGGGTGCTTTCGGGATCGCTCTCATTGGTCAGCGTTAGGCTCTCCAAGCCCTAAACAGACGGTCTTTGTTGATTTAGACGTAAGAGATCATGTAGAGAGAGAGATAGTCAATGATTTACACCATTTTTCGGCGCCGTTTGGGCTGCACGTCTTGCGCAGAGCAATCTCAAAACAACAGAGGTGTCGTAAATGAGAGTGCTTTGGAATGTGAGAATAGCTTGAGTCAGAGCGAGACAGGGGTTTTGTAGATTTAGACTGCATTAATTAATTCAATTTAATCACCATGCAGACTGGTGATCTGCTCTCCGTTACAACCAATTACTCTACATTCATTTTGTCAAATGCTAACGTTTTGTTTATGATTTTATGTATGTTTTTTAACAATGTGTGCAGTGAAGGACAGCACATAATGTGTTCATTTAACACATTTACAAATCTTTGTGCCAACCTTTCTGACAAATTTACTTTGTTAAAATCATTAACACAATGAATGAGTTAAAATTAACACAAAAAATGTTGACCTTAAACATAATTTAGGGATAAAAAGACAATGATAAAAGCAAAATATTGAATTGTTTGAAATAAAAAGAAACGTGAAGATATTTAATTGTTGCTATAAACTATTATAAAATAAAAACATGTTTTATTTTTATTATTTATATATTTATTTATGTTTATTAAACATGTTTATAGTGTGTAGTTCACCATTACAAGGAAAGTAAACTAAGAAGAAACTAAGTTAACTTTCAATTAAAATATGAACAGTTTTATTCATCACTACTCACATAAGCTTCTCCAGTTTATAATGTGGATCCTCCTCCAGATCAGAGAGCAGCTTCACATCTGAGTCTCTTAGTTTATTTCCAGATAGATCCAGTTCTCTCAGGTGTGAGGGGTTTGATCTCAGAGCTGAAGCAAGAGCAGCACAACCTTCATCTGTAACACCACTATCCCTCAACCTGTAGAGAACAATGACACTTTTCAGTCTCTCAGTTCAGAATCTACAGCTCAGATAAGCAGAACTTCACAATCGGACGCTTAATCCACGGCACCATTAACAGGTCCAGTCTGAGGTTCAGACCCACTTCTACAAACTGTTTGAGGGGGTTAGTTTTCATTTGATAAAAATTGCATGCATATAAATTTTTTATGCAAGTACCCAAAAATCATCAACATATCTGTATATGAACACGGCTGTCACATCTTTACATCATCCAGTCATGTTTATACTATCATTAATATTGTAAAATGATGTCAGACACATTGAAAATAATCTATTGTAAATAAAATAAACAGTCCCTTTAGTAATTTCACAGTAGGTTTTTTTTTGTATGACAATCATTATTTACCATATGAGACATTTTATACATACTTACCAAAGAATTTCCAGTTTACAATGAGGATCCTGCAGTAGATCAGAAAGCTGCTTGACTCCAGAATCTCCTACTTTATTCAATGACAGACTCAGTTCTCTCAGGTGTGAGGGGTTTGATCTCAGAGCTGAAGTCAGAGCAGCACAACCTTCATCTGTAACACCACAATCCCTCAACCTGTAGAGAACAATGACGCTCTTCAGTCTCTCAGTTCAGGATCTACAGCTCAGATAAGCAGGAACTTCACAATCAGACACTTAATCAGTGGGGATTTCTTTAAAGCTCGGCTTCCCCTATAATGTCAAAAAATGTATGGTCAAATATGTACTATTGTGTTAACATTTTATTGACTAAAAATGCGTTAGAAAACGTTCATCTCAAAGACGAGTTCGTTCAGAATCAGTTACATATAGCAGGTCGGCTGACTCAATTTCCTTCTCATACATTCCTGTAGCGTCACAATGCATTTCCCTGTTGAAGCCCAGTGTCCATTGACTTCAATGGGGCTGCTTTGAACAGTTTTTTTCAGTGCTTCGAAACTAGATGGTCATTGGATAAATGCTGCGATTATGTCCCGCCCACGGACGCTCAGCGTCTCTGGAGTGAATGAGGAGTGGGATGGCCTGGACTCCGGGCTTCTGCGTGATGATTGGAGGGTCTGTCGCAAGGCTGCATCTCCTTTTGATTGACTGCGATTTCATAAAAAAAAAAGTCGCTGACGCTGAAGCTATTCGAGCTCAGTCCCATCGCGGATTTTTCAAGTGTAGTCGAAAGACAAACTGCTGCAACCTATTTCTTGGTATTTTCTTGTCTAAATTGCTAGCCAATTTTCATAATACATTTCACACAATTATACATTTATACCTTTATTATATTATTACTTATTATATTTTTTATATTATTATTAGTAATAATTAAAAAAATATTATTAAAATAATTTAAAAATATATATATATATTATCAGTAGTAGTATTATTCTACTTTATTATATTCTTATATATACCTTTATTATATTATTACATTTATACAATTATATTTAACTCTGCTGGCCATTGAGAGGACACTGGTCAAGTCACTGGAAAAGACGCCTAGTTGGTACGACAGGGTCACAGAGCATTTTCTTGAAAAGGAACGTAGAATTTACATATAAATAAATGGAAAATTTTTATGATGTAGGCTGAAAATGAGCTTCCCCTCTTTGAAAGACCAACAGCCGCCACTGCACTTAGTCCACGGCACCATTAACAGGTCCAGTCTAAGGTTCAGACCTGCTTCTACAAACTGCTTGAGCGGGTTAGTTTCCATATAATAAAAATTGATAACACTTTATTTAACAGTGTCCTTGTTACATATGTTACATGTACCTATAGCTGTGTCCATTAAGAATGCGCATCACAAGGCAAGGGATTCCGTAGTGAAGTTCTCTTGCACATGACGTACATTACCAGTAGGGAGCAGTCATGTTTCTTTCTCAGTTATAGCGTGAACTGAAGCCAATAACATGCAACAGATGTGTTAACCTCTCAGGCGCGTATTGACAGCAAGCGACAGAGCTCATTAACGTGTGATAACCACATTTTTGAGTATATTGTTAATGTACAGCTCAAATAGAAATAAAATACTGATTCAGTTATTAATGGTTTTGCATTGCTTGTCATGGGCATTTGAACATTACTGTAGTGTAAAACAATGTTACAATAACTTTTTTTGTGAACTTATACAAATATATATAAATATCCCATTCTATTTTAGCAACCTTAATTACCACATTGTGGAATTATTTGTATTTATTATTATTATTATTATTATTATTGATGCATTTCTTTGACATTTAAATAGCATATCAAATGTCTTTTGCAAGGACATAATGACGGAAATGTGACTTATGTAAGTCTAACATAAAATTATATTGCATTTTAATGTCTGTCTTTGCCACAGACATGACCTGTTCAAACATGTTATGCGTTTTATCCTAAATCACTAATTTATTTTATACAGTACAGGTAGCAGAAGACTCAACCAAATAAGTCTGATATTTTAAAATAAAATAAATCTCTGGGGGATTAAGGAATAAGGTAGTTATTATTGTACTAATTTTGACATTTAGGCAATTTAGATAATATAGTTTTGTTAAATCTCGAGTAGCCTATTTAAGTCATTTTAATATATAACAATAACACATGGTCGTAGTGTAATAATTAGAATTTAACTAAAATTAATGTATATAATGTGCAAACAAATTACAATGAGGTGGTTGTTTTGCAGCAAGGTGGAGACATGTTAATGAAAAAGTGAAGTGAAAGGTACAAGAAATTTTGTAAAAATAAATAAAAAAAGTAAACACACACAAACACTTGTGTGATAGACAGAGAGATATCAGGGGAAATGAGGAGAATGAAAAGGAAAATGGAAGTGAAGGTGAGAATTTTTAATTATTTTGTATGACCCAGCCTAAGGACTTCTAACTTTTTTATGTGATGGCCAAACCAAAAAAAGTGTTGTCCATGGTTCCAATATTTGTCGTGTGTTTATGGGATGGCCTGGATGAGTGTGAGATTTCCCGGCCTGAAATTTTGTTCCAGTCTGCCCCTGGGCGCGACCCTTTTTTTACTTCCAAGAGAGTAAACTCTTACTCCGTAATTTTTGGTCATACAGATAAAAGCAAGATATAATTCATTAAAGGGGTGGTTGAATATGATTTAACTTTTTTAACTTTAGCTATTGTGTAAAGTTGCTGTTTGAGCATAAACAACATCTGCAAAGTTACGACGCTCAAAAGTTCAATACAAAGGGAGATATTTTCTTTTAAAGATATCATTTTTTAAGGACTACAACAAATGACCGGTAGGGACTACAACGAATTCCTCCAGGGTTAGTGACATCACCAACCTCAACATTTCCATAAAAACAGGGCTGCCATCTCTCACTCATTCAGTGTGAGACTCACGCAATTGACGCTTTTCACTCGCTCTCACGCCACACATCCATTTTATCATGCAGAGAAAAATCACGAAGAAAAGAGGACACTGACACCGACAGACAAGACAGAGCAGGTTACTTTTCATATGAAACGAATTCTCAGCTCTCAGATTCTGTCCAGTGTAATATGATATTCAAACAATAAATACCTTTTTGGCACGAACTGTAAATATGACGTGACAGATCGCTGTGGTGCCTCAGTTCAAGCGGCACATGAACCGATGATCTCTTACTTTTTACTACTAATTAATAGTAAATAAACACGAATGAACAATAGGTATGTAGAAAGATACAGTACAACTTATAGAAATGTATAGGCTAATTGCTGTTAGATACTATTGAATACACAGGGCTAAGCTAATTGCTATCAAAGTGTCACCGCGCCCCAGAGCGATTAACTGCACGCACTGAGATGAGAGAGGTATGTATCAACTCGTCTTAGTTAAGGGAATAACATAGTTTAATATGAAAAAACGGTGGAGTATCCCTTTAAAGGTATCGACGCATTTTTTCATTTCATAACTCCTGACACAAATTAAGACATAACTGTCACTATAAGTTTCTCAGAATACAACAGTGGTCAACAGTGTTGGGCAAGTTACTTCGAAACTGTAATGCGTTATTTATTACTTGTTACTGTCGTTTCAAAGTAATTCGTTACATTACAATATTACTGTATTTAAAATGTAAGGCATTACACTACTATTGCATTACTTTTAAGTTACTCTCACCAAAATAACTGCAAATATGGATTTGGCAATCTAAATGTACCGTATGATGCTCAATTAGCTCATTACACATCCAGTAGAAGGTGATGTGGTATCCGACTGAGCTTGGACCCATAAGAAATTTTACCATGATGTACTATAGTACATACCATGGTATACCATAGTAGTACCATGGTAGTACCATGGTACCTTACATCTAACCATGGTACATACTATATAGTACTTCAGATATTATCATGGTACCATGGTACATTGCATGGTACTGTAGATGTTACTATGGTACATAGTATGGTACCTCAGATTTACCATGGTACATACCATAGTACCTCAGATATAACCATGGTACATACTTTATAGTACTTCAGATATTATCATGGTACCATGGTACATTGCATGGTACTGTAGATGTTACTATGGTACATAGTATGGTACCTCAGATTTACCATGGTACTTGCCCTAGTACCTCAGAAATAACCATGGTACATTCTGCCGTACATATTACCATGGTACATACTACCTGGTACTATATTACCATGGTACTTTGCATGGACGCATGGTACAGACATCATTTTACTTTAAGCCCGGGGTAAACTTTAGGCTTAAACTTTAGCAAAAATAAAAATAACTAATGAATAATAACTAAGCCAAATATTTTTATTTTATTTTAATTATTATTGTGAGTGACTGCAGTAGTGTGGGCATAGGCCATTTGGTCTATGAACGAGTCATAGATCTCCAAAATCAGTTTTAAATGTATAATTGAATATTAATTAGATTTTTATTTAACCCTCTGAGGTCTGAGCTGTTTTCTGGGCCCTGGAGGTGGTCTGACATGCTCTGACATTTGTGTTTTTTTCTGTTACTAGTGACATTTTCATGGCTAAAGTCTAATTACACTGTATTTAGCACAAACTCTGCTACAATAATATATCAGCAGCATGTATGTAAAAGTTTGTAGTTTTGAGATAATGACATTTATGCGTGGTTTGTGAAAATACAAAAAAAAATTCTCACTGAAATAAGGCCATGAAACCCATACTGATTATTTCTTCACAAGACTTTTGAAAATTGTATGACATAGCCTAGAATATTTGCTCCAAAACTATGTGAAAATCACCCTGACTGCTCATTCAGATAAGACAATATATTGATTTAAAATTTCTAAGACGTGTTTTGTGTGACAAAGCCATATGCGAAGGGGCGTGATCATCTCATGAATATGTAAGGTTTTAACACCTGAGAAAGACAAAGACACTCCCCTAACTGCCCTATTAGGAGCGATCAGGCCCTGTCATTCAGAGCAACCTTGCACAAAGAATGAGGAGATTTAAAAAATAATGGCTTTTAGATTGTTTGGATTTATTTACAACACAACACAATCCAAAAATACAAATGACAAAAGAGCACATTGAAAACAATGATCCAAAGACAGAGACCTTTGTGCCATTCCTAAAAACATACCTTTCATTTCCAAGGTGTTTGATTTTCACTTTACCATGTTCATGTACAGAGACTCATGTGAATGTTGAAGTCAGCAGGACTCAGTTGCATCTGGTCCCTGAAAGAAAGAAAAAAAGAAAAAAACTGTGAACATACTGATATCAAGAGAAACTATAGGGCTGCACGATTTTGGGAATAGATTTTAGATTTTTCTGGTTAAAATTTCTTTTTAAAATTCACAGAATACACACACACACACACGTTTCCAACAATATATAATGAACATGAATATAGGCCTTGTAGGCATAGGCTACGCAGTGCTGCATAAAATAATAATAACAATAAATTAAATCTTCCAAAAGATTTCAAGAACAACTACGCTAGAGAAAAATATATTGATTATCATATGTTACTTCAAATGTTTCCATTCGTTATGATGATATGAAATGAGATAATAGTAAAAACATAAAGCCTAATGTTTGGTGCATTTTTCCTTTCAAACGCAATCGCGCTCCAAAATATGATACATTCAAACCCACAGCGCGCTCCAAAATATGATACTCAAACCCACAGCGCGCTCCAAAATATGATAGCCTACATTCAAACGCGATCGCGCTCCAAAATATTAAACATTATGGTTATACATATCTATGTTTGAGCAGATATCCACAAACAGTATTTAACAGTAAACACGGGTCTAAATAGTATAATATTCACCATATATCTAGCAACAGTTCAACTGCAATGTGAAGTTTATGCAACAATACCATAAACTAATAAGTAAGAATTTCTTACCTTACATCTTTCTTGTCTTCAAATCGCGTTCTTCTTCTTCTGATGTAAATCCAATGTAAGCTCAGACGTGTCTTCCAAACTCGACGAAAAGCAGAGACTTGTGAAGTGTTTTGGTGTTTTGTGTTTGAGGTAACGAATCTCTTTTGCGCGAGTGGGCGTGTCGAATTAAAAAGTAATTAGCAAGCGTTTGAGATACTGGACATCCTGTTGGTTTTATACAAATTACTTAAACAGAGAATATTTGTTTTCAGTTTGAATCCGATCATTTAAAAGTACACACTTAAATGTGTATAAAGGTGTATGGCTCATAAATGTGTGAGAAGGATTCGCTGAGTTATGTTTCAGTTTATAGACGTGCTCAAGAAAAAAAAGTTCACCGCGACGGAGAGGCAGAACGCACACCCTGTTTATTTTCTTTATTTTACAAAAGCACAATGTTTTGATTTGATTGTAAGTGGACACATACAAAAGTAGAAATATCACAGATTCTTTTTTTATATTTCTTTTTTCTGTATAACCATAAATGACGGAGTAATTTAAGTTTATGTTGCTGCTATGTGAAAAAAATCCAGCAAAACGCGTCGGCGCGTTTCTCGACCTCAGAGGGTTAAGTAATGTTCTAATTCTAGACGTTTGTAAATGCTGCATGATTTTGACGTGGTTTAATCAATTGCCGTGCACGTGAACTTTGAACATTCATGTCGCTTTCAAACACTGGAGCGGCCGCGGCGCAGAGTTGCCATGGAAACGGCGCTGGACCACTGCGACTGGTAAGCAGGAAACTCCCTCTCTCGCTGTTGAGAATGTACTATCCGCTGCAGGCTCACTCATCTCGGCTCTGTCTGATTAACGTACAGGAAGTGAAACATTTTGCGTGGACGTTTCTCCTCTGCTGATCTCGCGGTGATTTTGGCGAATTTGTATGAAGAAAAAAAAAAAACTACCACTTTATTCCAGGTTAACTAACAATGCTTGTAACGCGCGTTACTGACATTTGTACCGAGTAAAATATTACTTTTTTTCCCCCAGTAATGCCTTACATTACCGCGTTACAGCAAAAAGCAATGCATTACAGTAATTAATTACTTTTGTAACGCGTTACTCCCAACACTGGTGGTCAAATACTGAAACTTGAGTATTATATCTTTTTAATGATGTATAGTTTGTCAAGGTGTAACATTAAATCTGATAGTAAATAAAATTTACTAAATAAATAAAAAAATGCTTCAGTGCGTCCGCGCACTGGTGAAGCTTAACAGGTTAAGCGAGCAGCCAGAAAAATGGAGCGAAACTGGAAGAAAACAAAACTAGAGGTATTTCGCATTTCATGGAAAGAGAGCTCGATTACTTACAGAGAGGCTTTAAAAGCTGCTAGATCTGCTTACTATTAGTAACCCTATTAAGTAGAAAATAAACAAAACCCTAGGAATTTATTTGAAACAGTGGCTAAACTAACGAAAGATAAAGCTTCAAGCCCAGACGTTTCCAAGCAACACAGCAGTAATGACTTTAGGCAAGGCAAGGCAAGGCAAGGCAAGTTTATTTATATAGCACATTTCATACACAATGGCAATTCAAAGTGCTTTACATAGAAGAAATTAAAATAATGAAAGGAAATAAGAATAATTAAAACAGTTTAGAAAAATAAAATAAAATACAGTACTTTTAAAAAATAAAAAAGAATATTTATTATAGATCTTTCTTTCAAAGGATTCCCTTAAGACTTAAATCTTTCAACCTTCTTTTAACCTTCAATCTTCTTACGACTTCCATCTATCAACTTTCCTTTAACTTTCTTTTCTCCCTCATTTACTCACACGTTCTTTCCACTTTCTTTAGCACTTTAGCACTGCGTTCACATTCTTTCTCAGACGAAAACTTTAATATCGTCATTTAAATACTGTTCTACTTTCAAACCCACATTAATCACTTTCACATTATCACCTTCTGAGTGGGCATTTACAGTTTCGGGCTAAATGCCCTGCTGACATAGGAGAAATTAAAATAATTAAAAGAAATAAGAATAATTAAAACAGTTTAGAAAAATAGTGTAAAATACAGTACAGTACAAACAGTCGGACGAACAGCGGCACAGTGCTCATTCAGTAAATGCACAGCTAAACAGAAGTGTTTTGAGTCTGGATTTGAATGTGACCACTGTAGGAGCACCTCTGATCTCTTCTGGAAGCTGGTTCCAGCTGCGGCTGGCATAATAGCTAAAAGCAGACTCGCCATGTTTAGAGTGAACCCTTGGTATTTCTAGCTGATATGATCCTAATGATCTGAGTGATCTGTTGGGTTTATATTCAGTGAGCATATCTGCAATGTATTGAGGTCCTAGGCCATTGAATGATTTATATACCAGTAATAATACTTTAAAATCAATCCTAAATCTAACTGGGAGCCAGTGTAAAGACCTGAGGACTGGTGTGATATGTTCATATTTTCTGGTTCTGCTCAGAATCCTAGCGGCAGCGTTCTGTATGAGCTGCAACTGTCTTATGGTCTTTTTGGGAAGGCCAGTGAGGAGTCCATTACAATAATCCACCCTGCTGGTGATGAAAGCATGCACAAGTTTCTCTAAGTCTTGTCTGGAAACAAAGCATCTAATTCTTGCAATATTTTTCAGATGATAGTATGCTGATTTAGTTATTGCTTTGACATGACTACTGAAACTAAGGTCTGACTCTAGTGTCACACCAAGATTCCTGACTTGATGTTTAGTTGTTTGACCCCTAGAGTGAAGGTATGCGTTCACTTTGAGAACTTCATCTTTGTTTCCAAACGCAATAACTTCAGTTTTGTCTTTGTTTAATTGAAGAAAGTTTTGACACATCCAACTGTTGACTTCGTCAATGCATCGGCACAGGGAGTCAATGGGGCTGTAATCGTTAGGCGATAGGGCTAAGTACAGCTGTGTGTCGTCTGCATAGCTGTGGTAAGCAATTTGGTTATTTCTCATTATTTGGCTCATTGGGAGCATATACAGGTTGAACAGGAGTGGCGCAAGAATTGAGCCTTGAGGGACTCCGCATGTCATGGATGTCCACTCAGACTTAAGGTCTCCTATACTCACATAATAACCTCTCCCATCTAAGTATGACCTGAACCATTTTAGGACTATCCCAGAAAGCCCCACCCAGTTTTCCAGCCTGTCAAGAAGTATGTTATGATCGACAGTGTCAAATGCAGCACTGAGGTCGAGTAGTACCAGCACTGATAATTTGCCTGAATCAGTATTTAAGCGAATATCTTTTATTATTATCTTTATGAGCGCTGTCTCTGTGCTGTGGTGCGGTCGGAAACCAGATTGAAAGTTGTCAAAGTATCCATTCGAGCTTAAGAATTTGTTCAGCTGATTGAAGACAACTTTTTCAATGATCTTGCCTATGAAAGGAAGATTTGAGATCGGTCTATAGTTGCTTAATATGGTCTTATCCAGATTGCTCTTTTTCAGGAGGGGCTTGACAACTGCAGTTTTCAGGGAGTTTGGAAAACTCCCAGAGAGAAGTGAGGCATTTACCACTTCTAGAAGATCTGCTTCTAAACTGTTTAGCACAATTTTGAAGAAAGATGTGGGAAGTGTGTCAAGGGCGCATGTTGATGTTTTAAGGTGCTGTACGGTTTCTTCCAAAATTTTGCCATCAATTTCTTTGAAGTCAGACATAGTAGCTACTTTCTCAGGTGGTCTGATCTGTCTGACCCCAGTGCAACTCAAGGATGTGCTGATCACCTTTCTGATATTATTGATTTTCTCAGAGAAGAAAGAAGCAAACTCACTGCACTTGCTGTTTGAGAGCATTTCACTAGGAATCTGGCTTGGGGGGTTTGTCAGTCTCTCTACAGTAGCAAAAAGAGTGCGTGTGTTGTTTAAATTGCTGTTTATAATATTTGAGAAGAAAGTCTGTCTAGCTTTGCCTAGTTCCATATTGAAAGCATGCAGGCTGTCTTTGTAGATGTTATAATGGACTACAAGTTTTGTCTTCCGCCACATGCGCTCTGCTTTTCTGCATTGTCTTTTCATATGTTGCACTGCTGTTGAGTTTCTCCAAGGTGCTTTTTGTCTGCCACTCTTCTTCCTGACTTTAACAGGAGCAATATCATCAATTATATTTTTAACTTTTGAGTTAAAAGAATCAAGGAGAAAATCAACAGAGTCAGCAGATATGCTTGGTGTTAAGGATATAGCCTTCATAAATAGTACACTAGTGTTCTCATTTAAGCATCTCTTCTTGACAGACACAGATCTAGCTTCAGTGGCAGGAGAGATCAATATATCAAAGAAAATACAGAAATGATCAGACAGTGCTACATCCTTTATGAACTTCTTCACTTATAAGATTGGTAATATCAGGGACAAAATTATAACCATGCAACCGTCTACTACAGTATCACATCAGACACAGCATTGTAGTCTCCCTAAATTCGATTCACTCATTGCTATAGAAAAGGAAGAATTCGCTAAACTCATTTAATCATCTAAATTGACAACATGTATGTTAGACCCTATACCGACTAAGCTACTTAAAGAGATGCTTCCAGAGGTCATAGATCCTCTTCTTAATATCATTAATTCATCTTTGTCATTAGGATACATACCAAAAACTTTTAAGCTTGCTATGATTAAACCGCTTGTTAAAAAAACGATTTTCCTGCTAAGACAAAACTCACCCTGCAATAAAGCAACCCAAACATACCCTGGACACAAGATCGCAAAGAAGATCGCACAGGACATTGTCCTGTCCAAACTTTTCTCCTTCCTTATCTCTGCATCCCCCTCTCTCTCCTACCTTCCAAGTCAAGTCACCAAAAGTTCACTAGGAATGTCTATATATCACATAGGATGTATCTTGTTAATCTATTGTTTTTCCTTTTCATGTTTGGTATCATTTTAAATGTCTCAGTGTGATTGGTAAAATGGTCTTAATTTCATTGCAGTCATTGGTAGTATGAGAAAGATTGAAACCTTGGGAGAGTTCTGTTCTCCTCTTTGGGTGATGTCTCTTCAAGATATCTGATAATTCTCCCCTCTCCCCCGAAACCAGGTGCTACCCCCTTGGGGTACATGAATTGACTCAAAACAACTCTAAACAATATTTGTATAACCCTTTTGTTCTGGTCTGGCTTTTTAAGGCTAGATGACAGAGCAGTCTTGGGAGAAGCCAGTAACCAGGAAAACCCCCATACAGTGCTGTGTTCAGTATTTTTCACTGTTGGAAAACACTCACACACCACTGTATGTCTCTGTCAGGAATGCATTGCTTACTTTTAGAGTCATCTTTGAGTAATTGATGTCATGTATTTATTATTTCTGAATTGGCTTTTAATCACTTGTGTAATTGGCATGATACATTTTACCTGACAAATAAATGTTACATCTTGATTTATTCTGCATTTTTCAGAAACTAGTAGATTAAAGTACAGTCTGGTGTTTCCGCAAATCTCTGTCCAGGATAGATCAAACCGAAGGCACTAATGAATGGAGCATGGAGCACATCATTAAGGAGACCTTCCGATTTCTGACTATCACTGATTTAGCACGTTGCAGGCTCGCAACTATTAAAAAAAATTAGTCAGCAGTGAGCGGCCCCTTAGGGTAAAATAGTTGCACCGTATCCTCTGACTATTTCAGAACTGGCTAGTTAGTGATCGTGAGTGCACATTCGCGACGTGACTTCTCAAAGCGACACCGGGTCCTTAATGAATAAATATTTGAAATTATGAGATACTCAGAATTATCAAAGATCTAAATTAATTCATAATTTATATTATGACTATTTTCTAATAACATTTACATTTACATTTATGCATTTGGCAGACGCTTTTATCCAAAGCGACTTACATTGCATTATCCTATACATTTATACTTAGGTATGTGCAATCCCCTGGGATCGAACCCACAACCTTGCGTTGTCAACGCAATGCTCTTACCACTGAGCTACAGGAAAGCTACAATAAGAAACAAGATCTAAATTTGATTGAAATTTGAAATATTGAAACTAAATTCCAATAAATTAAGTGAACTTCACTGGAGTGCTGAAAAGACATACATGCATTATCCCTTTGCCCAGGCCGTTGGATTCCGTCTTTGGGCCAATGGGTGGTCTTTACAAAGTGGTGACAGGCCCAACGTGATTCTCCAGATTGCGAGTGTCTTCAGCAAAATATTGGGACTTGCAACAAGTAAGAGGTTTGATCTCCTTCTCTTTCTTCAGCCATTGTGGTAAGTACATTCTTTTTGCCTTTTCAGAAGTGTTGAGGGAAAATTCAGACGCACCTCATATAGACACATTTGTAGAATGGGTCAGGCATACCCAGTTAGACCGGAGAATGCAAAATCCGGTGGGGCTTGAGAATTAGATAAAACCACATGCCAGGGACATGATAGCGGCAGAGTAGATGAGAAATGACATCCCTTGCTTTAACTTTAAATACCTTCTTGTTTGCCCACGCAACCTAAATTGAAACCTAAAATGGTCACACTAACTTTTGTCTACTTCTGTCGCGCCGCACTCCACTATATTCCTATGGGTGACGTCAAGCGACTTTGACGCGCCCGCAAAGCATTCCGGGAAGGCGGCGCTTCATTTGGAAAAATGCTGCGCGTCAAAAAGCTGGTCGATGCCCATCTTTATGCAAATGAATTCCGTTGAACGCGACGCGACTATCCAATAGAAGTAGAGCATATGGAGACGGGGGGAAGTCTCTCGCAGGTCCTCTGTTCTAATACGCAACATTTCCCGCTCGGTCAAAACCATGCCCATATGACTAAAGGCACAATAATATTTACCAAAAAAAGCCATGGCATGGTAAACATTCAAATCTGAGAATGTTAACTGACACCATAGTTACGTGCAACTAATTTCGATACTTTTTTTAATGTATTTTTAGGCAGAATTTAGTGTGTGTGTGGGGGGGGCAAATTTTTTTATTATTTTAAAAAAAAATTTATTAGAACAAAACTGTGTGGTCCAATAAATGCAGTGCCACATTTAATACCATCTATATTAGGGCACTGGGCATTGCAAAGATTTTTTAAATCGTGCTTAATATTTTCTAAACAAGTATTTATTTCCAGTTGAATTTTCTGATTTCCCATGGGCCCCCCTCACTGGTTCTTGGTCCCCCCTGTGTTTTTTCACCTGCAGAACTTCCGATGATTCGGCTGCGCAGTTCCGCCTGGCATTGAACATGGGCTTGCATATGCAAATTTTTGGAGGCGTACATATTAATGATACTGACTGTTGCATCACAGTCGGTGTTATGTGGAGATTCGCAGATTTTCAGGGGTGTTTTTCAAAAACGAGATTTAAATAAGAAGGAGAAAACAATGGTGTTTGAGACTCACTGTATGTCATGTCCATGTACTGAACTCTTGTTATTTAACTATGCCAAGATAAATTCAATTTCAAATTCTAGGGCACCTTTAAGTATTTAAAATATGATTGTAACAGGTTTGTTATTCATTAGGGTACATTAGGGTACATACACTTTTGTACATACTTTACATGCACTACAACCACTTAGGGTACATACACTTTTCAAGCTGCTGAAAATCTTTGCAACACTACCTGTCTCAACAGCCACTGTTGAACGCTCATTCTCGAAGTTGAAGCTGGTGAAAACTAAACTAAACTTCGTAATGTGTGTGGACAAGATTGACTCTCTGATCTTCTGCTTCTGGCCATTGAAAAAGACATCCCAATCATAAAAGATGAGGTTATTAAGATCTTTCAGGACACGGTACCAAATAGAAAGGTTTTGCTGTAAAAGGAAAAGGTAAATACCAAAATGTAAAACGGTAAATAGTTTCTGTTATTATCACCAATGTGTAATTGTGAATCATAAATAATTAGGTTATCAAGATCTTTCAGGACATGGTACCAAATAAAAAAGTGTTGCTGTAAATGGAACAGGTAGCCTAAATATAAAAATGTAAACCAGCAAGTGTTTACATTTTTACGCTGTAAACACTTTTTTACGCTGTAAACACCCATAGGAAGCCAAATCCAGCCCGAAGGGGAGAAACGTGGGAGATACAGCAAATAGTTTATGTTATTATCAGCAATGTGTAATTGTGATGTTCTATCAAAACATCTACAATAAAGTCTAAAATCCAGGGCGTATCCAGATCTGATGAAGGACCTGCGCCTGGACGCGACAACAATGCAGTCCTGAAGTGTCAACTAGTCTCTCCCCTGTGAAGGCTTCCCCACCTCCCTTTACCTCTCTACAGATAAAGCGTTGTCGGGATAATTCCGGTTCACGTGGCTACGCGGAAGCGATAAAAAATTCTGTATCATAAATTTTAGGGCCAGACAAGTAGTTTGTTAAGGGTTGGTTTGTGGGGTAGGACTACACGCCTGCGCACATATATTCAAACACGCATACCTATAGACTTAACACATAATACGCATGTGCACGCCATCAGCGTTCTCACAGGTTCGCGTTTTTGAAGTTTGCGCAGAAAGAACTTAAGAGTTTTCTGTTAAAACAATGTCGTGTTAGGTCTGGTTTTTGGTCTGGCCGGTAGATCCAGTATATTCTTCCATGCGCCATCTGGTGGATTTTCTGGGAAGCACAACAGATGTATTTCAATTCTAAAACATGTGCTGACAGGTTTGATTGGCATTCTGTGGGAAAAAACACACATTCTTAATGGCCACATCTGTACCATAGTAATAACGTCCTGGTTGCGTATGCAACCCACCTTTCCCTGAAGGAGGGAACGGAGGACACAGTCGACCTCGTCTGAATGAGATCACGCTCGGGAGCCTAGCTTCTTCGAGCATGCTTGAACGAGCCAGTGCGCGCAATGGCGAATTTAATTGCATCCCACGCTCCGCCCCGGGAGACGGGTATAAATACGGAAGTGGATGCATACACCATCTGTTTTTCGCTGAGGAGCCGAGCGTAACTCGGAGTCAGCGATGGTCCAACTATAGTGGCAAAGGGACTATGTTCTCCGTTCCCTCCTTCAGGGAACGGTGGGTTGCATAAACAACCAGGACGTTCCCTTTCAGTCGAGAACGTCAGACGTAGTCAACGTCGACTGAATGGGATCTTAACCCTGGAAAACGCCACTAGAGCTGCCACCTTCCAGTGCCTAGACAAAAGCCTGCTGAACCTCCCGCATCTTGAGGCGGTGATAGGACAGGGCTTAGGACAGGGAAGTCACTGCTGTTCCGTAAGACCCACTCAGTGGACTTGGATAACACTGGGAAAGCGTGCCCTGTCGATGGAAGGAAGGGACGCTACGGAAGCCAAATCCAGCCCGAAGGGGAGAAACGTGGGAGATACACATATGGACTGGGCGAAATGTCAGGCAGCACAGCATGGGATGTCACTGGGATGACTCCAGCCTATAACAGGGGGGAGGATCAAGTTGGGGGCCCGTCCAGATCCCCGCTACTGCATGCCCGTCGAACATGGCCCCCCAGCCGGTGTTGGAGGCATCTGTGGAGACCACAGCATGTCTGGACACCTGTTCTAGGGGCACTCCGGCCCGGAGAAACGAAGGGTCTAACCACAGGCTGAGAGTTTTGCGGCAGGCTGGGGTGATTCTCACCCGGAACGTGCCGCTGTGCCACGCCCCCCTCGGGACTCGGTCGTGAAGCCAGTGCTGAAGCGGTCTCATATGAAGCAAACCGAGCGGTATTACTGCGGCTGCTATATGCCCCAGGAGCCTCTGAAAATGTTTTCATTTACACTCTTGAGCGTACTCAGGCAGGTCAGCACCGACTGGACACGTTCCTCTTTGAGGTGTGCCGTCTGTTGGACCGAGTCCAGCTCCATACCGAGAAAAGAGATCCTCTGCACGGGGGCGAGTTTGCTCTTCTCCCAGTTGGCTGATATGTTGGAGCAACACATCCCTGTGTTCGCACAACTATTCCCGGGACTGAGCTAGTATCAGCCAGTCGTCGAGATAGTTGAGGTTGCGAATGCCACACTCTCTCATAGGAGCAATGGCTGCCTCCACAACTTTCGTGAAGACGCGGGGAGACAGGGCCAGCCTGAAGGGTAGGACTTTGTACTGATAAGCTCGACCCTCGAACACGAAACGCAGGAATGGCCTTGTGCACTATCCTTGTGCATGTCCATGAGTGCTTTGGCCTGGTAGACCTGAAGCAACGCCAGGGCATGCAAAGAAGAAGCGGTTTGCCCACAGCCTCTGTACGCTCTATCTGTAAGAATAGACGAGCAACCACAGGCCTGAGGGGGGAAACGAAGATCTCCCACCGAGTCCGCAGCGGCCGCCGGGCGCAGGTATGCCGTGACAGACCGCTCGACTGGGGGAAAAACCTTGTAACCCTTCACCGCTCCTCCGTCAAGGGTAGTGAGGGGGGAAAAACTCTCCAGGTCATTTCCGGCAGTAAAAGGTGCCATCCAAGATCTAATAAGCTCTCCATGCACTTCGGGAAAGAAGAGCACTGGGGCGGCGGGCTGAGAACCAGCACGGCCCGCCCCGAGATACCAATCATCCAACCGAGACTGAGCGGGATACGGTGGAGGGTTCCACTCGAGTCCGACAGCCTCGCCGGCCCGTTTCAGCATAGCTGACAACTGAGGATCTGGCTCGGGCAACGTTACACTCCTCGAAGGGGATAACGCAGCCGAGTCGTCATCTCCAAAGGTCAGCTCACCCTCCAATGCTGCGATCGGCATCCTGTCCTCTGGGGGAGCCGCGAGTGAGACATCTAGTCAGTCCATTACAGAGGGACCAGTGCTCTCAGCTCCACCGGTATCGGTGTGATGGAGGAGTGAGGAGCCTACAGGGAATGGTTACCAGGCGGAAACTCCATCACTGATCTCCGATCACCCATCCCACACGGCACCCTAGGGTGGGGCTTGGTAATGGGGACTGCACCTTCGCGGACGAAGGCGAGTCTCGATCTCAACACCCGCAATGGCAACATGAACCGTCCACAAAAGCTGCCTCAGCGTGCTGAACACCCAAACACGTGACGCAGCAATCATGACCATCAGAAGGGGACAGGGAACGACCACATCCAGAAATGCACGGGCGGAATGACATCTTGAAAAAGACGCAAACGCACCCGTGTTACTCTTTCAGGAAGTGAGAAACCTCTCACCAGTGCCGGAGCACCCAGGGGAATGATCGCTGCAACACTGACAGGGATGGTGCAGCCTGTACCAGTGAAGCAATCACTCTTCTCGCCCTCAACCGACCGTCAGACAAACAAACACAAACAGAAATGTGATGCTGTTAGAACAGCAGTTGAGCGCTCAAAGAGCTCGCGACCACCGCTGCTCGCGCTGTAGAAACACCAGCCAGGGAGAGACTTCCTGAAGAAGCACCGACACACTCGCTCGTTGTAGAAAACAACACTCTTCAGAGATTTCGTCATAGAGAACGATCGGCTCCGAAGCGAAAGACAGATGGCATGCATCCGCTTCCGTATTTATACCCGTCTCGCGGGGCGGAGCACGTGATGCAATTCACATCGCCATTGCGCGCATTGGCTCGTTCAAGCATGCTCGAAGAAGAAAGGCTCCCTAGCATGATCCCATTCAGTCGACGTCGACTATGTCTGACGCACATAACTATAGAACCAATTCTTAATGCGCATGTGAACGCCATCAGCGTTTATCACAGGTTTGCGTTTAAAGTCTGTGTAGAGAGAATGTTGTCGTCTTAGCGGCCCCTAATTTAATAACAAATGATCGTTGTGACAGAAGCGAATCAATCAAAAATAACTTTAGCTGAAAAATAACTTTATTAAAGAACCGCTATGAAGCCAAAACAATCTCTGTTACTATAAATTATACGTTTATCTCTGTAAAGCTGCTTTGAAACAATCTACATTGTTAAAAGCGCTATATAAATGAGGATGACTTGACTTGAACAGTAAATTATGCATAATTACATGCAACTAACCCTCAATCAAATCCTAATCCTACCCTAACCCTATAGAAAGTACATGTAGTTACTTAATATTACTCAGTACTTAAATATATAATTACACTGTAACAATGACACCTTAAAATAAAATGTAACTGAATATTTTTTTTTTTTATGCAAGTACCCAAAACTCAACATATCTGTATATGAACACGGTTGTCACATCTTTACATCATGCAGTCATGTTTATACTATCATTAATATTGTAAAATGATGTCAGACACATTGGAAAGAAGCTAATGAAAATAAAAGCAACAGTCCCATTAGTAATTTCACAGTAGATATTTTGTATGACATTCATCATTTACAATATGAGACATTTTATACAAACTTACCACAGTATTTCCAGTTTACAGTGAGGATCCTGCAGTAGATCAGAAAGCTGCTTGACTCCTGAATCTCCTACTTCATTCCATGACAGAATCAGTTCCCTCAGGTGTGAGGGGTTTGATCTCAGAGCTGAAGTCAGAGCAGCACAACCTTCATCTATAACACCACAATCCCTCAACCTGTAGAGAACAATGACACTCTTCAGTCTCTCAGTTCAGAATCTACAGCTCAGATAAGCAGGAACTTCACAATCAGACACTTAATCAATGGCACCATTAACAGGTCCAGTCTAAGGTTCAGACCCGCTTCTACAAACGGCTTGAGGGGGTTAGTTAACCTCTCAGGTGTGTATTGACAGCAAGCGACAGAGCTCATAAACGAGTGAGAACCACATTTTTGAGCATAGTGTTAATGAACAGCTCAAATAGAAATAAAATATTGATTCAGTTATTAATGGTTTTGCATTGCTTGCCATGGACGTTTGAACATTACTGTAGTGTAAAACAATGTTAACCCTCTGGGGACCAAAAACGCGCCCGCGCGTTTTGCTCGTTTTTTTTTTTAGCAATGAAAAATAAACACAAAATGCTCTGTTAATTTTGATCTTTCATTTTCGTGTAATACATCAATCGATCCTGTTCAGTTTCTATTTTTTTTCTGTATACTCACAATACAAATAAAGTGTTTTGCTTTTTGACAAATAAAGAAAAACTAACATGATGCTATTTCTGCCTTCTCTCTGTCAGTAAACTCCCATTTGAAACGCGTTCGAAAATTATCTATAACTCCGCGAAAATTCAGTCAAACAGGCAAACAGACCCACGGGCATAAAGCTTGAGATCGCAGCTTTTAAATGAAGTAATTTATATAAAAAACAAATATTATCAGCTTCTGTAATCTGTATAAAAAGAGAGCGACTCCAGTCGAGCTCATTAGGAGCCATTCAAAAGTAATTTGACCACGCCCCGGAGAGCGCGTGCTATTCAAACGCAAATTCTGAGAACCATTTCAGTCTGTGAAACACCCCCACATCAGCTGTAAACAAAGAGGCATAATATAGCCTACCTTATGGAGAAAATTTTCCGTGCTGATATGAGGAGCAGATCCCGCTGAGGAGTGAGGTAGGCTAAGTTATCCTTTCTCAAGTGTTAATGTGGAATAACGTTATGGAATAACGTTGTAGGCTTATGTAAACAAAAAGATGAATCGCGTTTCTATAATATGAATAGCGTTTCTGTGAGATGAATGAAGGGTACATATTTGTAAAGACAGTTTAGCCTAAATATGAATCGCGCGTCTGTGTGTGAAAGAATAAACTGCTTTTACAGTTACAGTTACTGCGTTACAGTCAGGCGAAGTATGAAAGACAACATTTTGTTGACTAGATTTGGGTACAGTTTTTACTGTAGAATATACTGTCACATCAAATAAGCTTTTCTGCTCATATATATAAAATACTATTTTGTCAAAAATAAAGTCATAGACTAAGATGTTCCAATGTTGGCTATATTCAAACTAATGAATACATATGATAAAATGTAGGCCTATAATCTTTTTTTTTTTTTTTTTACAAAGAAAGAGTACTTTTTTTGCAGAAATATTGCTGAAATTGTAATTATTGTTGTAATTGTAACCTTTTTAATAAAATAGCAAAACATATTTACAAGATAGATGTAAGCAAAATCTTAAATGGTCAATATAAGTCTTCTTCTAAATATATAGGCTATTTTGTCCTTGCATTGTGGCTCAGTCAGTGTCACACCTGAATGAATGGCTAATTATGCAGAGTCATTATGCAGAGTGGGTGGGACTGGTTAATCTAAGGTGTAAACTACTCCTCCCCCTCGCATATTGGCTTTCCAAGCAAAACCTGTTTTACACCATTTAAATCAATGTATTTTTTTTTTGTGAACGATAAAGCAAGACTATTTTCACATAATTTTGAAGCTAGAACTCCAAGAGAAAACATCCATTAGTCAAAAGTCTTGTGGGCACATATTTTGTATGAGTTTTGTGGTCTTATTTCAGCAACTTTCATTTTTATTTTTTTAAATAACCACGCATAAACATTATTCTCTTAAAAATACAAACATCTACATACATGTTGCTCGCATATTATGGTAGGCCTGTTTGTGCTATATAGAGTGAATTTACACCTTTGCCATTAACATGTTTATAAATAACTGAAAAAAGCACAAATGTCAGAGCATGTCAGAACATCTCAAGGGCCCCAAAAACAGCTTGGTCCCCAGAGGGTTAATATAACTTTTTCCGTGAACTTATACATGCAAATAATGCATCCTATTTTAGCAACCTTAATTACCACATTGTGGAATTATTATTATTTATTATTATTATTAACTTATTTCTTTGACATTTAAATAGCCTATAAAATGTCTTTTGCAAGGCCATAATGACGTAAATGTGACTTATGTAAGTCTAACATAAAATTATACTGCCTTTTAATATGTCGGCCAGTCATTACCTGTTCAAACATGTTATGCTTGAACACACTCATTTATTTTATACAGTTTAGGTAGCAGAAGCTTCCACCAAATGAGTGTGATATTTTAATAATAGGCCCATTGTTTGTTCATTGGCCACGAAAAAGTACATATGTATTAGGATATATATATATATATATATATATATATATATATATATATATATATATATATATATATATATATATATATATATATATATATATATACACAGTGGGTACGGAAAGTATTCAGACCCCCTTAAATTTTTCATTCTTTGTTATATTGCAGCCATTTGCTAAAATCATTTAAGTTCTTTTTTTCCCCCTCATTATTGTACACACAGCACCCCATATTGACAGAAAAACACAGAATTGTTGACATTTTTGCACATTTATTAAAAAAGAAAAACTGAAATATCACATGGTCCTAAGTATTCAGACCCTTTGCTCAGTATTTAGTAGAAGCACCCGTTTGATCTAATACAGCCATGAGTCTTTTTGGGAAAGATGCAACAAGTTTTTCACACCTGGATTTGGGTTTCCTCTGCCATTCCTCCTTGCAGATCCTCTCCAGTTCTGTCAGGTTGGATGGTAAACGTTGGTGGACAGCCATTTTCAGGTCTCTCCAGAGATGCTCAATTGGGTTTAAGTCAGGGCTCTGGCTGGGCCATTCAAGAACAGTCACGGAGTTGTTGTGAAGCCACTCCTTCGTTATTTTAGCTGTGTGCTTAGGGTCATTGTCTTGTTGGAAGGTGAACCTTCGGCCCAGTCTGAGGTCCAGAGCACTCTGGAGAAGGTTTTCGTCCAGGATATCCCTGTACTTGGCCGCATTCATCTTTCCCTCGATTGCAACCAGTCGTCCTGTCCCTGCAGCTGAAAAACACCCCCACAGCATGATGCTGCCACCACCATGCTTCACTGTTGAGACTGTATTGGACAGGTGATGAGCAGTGCCTGGTTTTCTCCACACATACCGCTTAGAAGGCCAAAAATTTCTATCTTGGTCTCATCAGACCAGAGAATCTTATTTATCACCATCTTGGAGTCCTTCAGGTGTGCTTTCATGTGTCTTGCACTGAGGAGAGGCTTCCGTCGGGCCACTCTGCCATAAAGCCCCGACTGGTGGATGGCTGCAGTGATGGTTGACTTACTACAACTTTCTCCCATCTCCCGACTGCATCTCTGGAGCTCAGCCACAGTGAACTTTGGCTTATTCTTTACCTCTCTCACCAAGGATCTTCTCCCCGATAGCTCAGTTTGGCCGGACGGCCAGCTCTAGGAAGGGTTCTGGTTGTCCCAAACTTCTTCCATTTAAGTATTATGGAGGCCACTGTGCTCTTAGGAACCTTAAGTGCAGCAGAAATTTTTTGTAACCTTGGCCAGATCTGTGCCTTGCCACAATTCGGTTTCTGAGCTCTTCAGGCAGTTCCTTTGACCTCATGATTCTCGGTCCTGACATGGGAGCTGTAAGGTCTTATATAGACAGGTGTGTGGCTTTCCTAATCAAGTCCAATCAGTATAATCAAACACAGCTGGACTCAAATGAAGGTGTAGAACCATCTCAAGGATGATCAGAAGAAATGGACAGCACCTGAGTTAAATATATGAGTGTCACAGCAAAGGGTCTGAATACTTAGGACCATGTGATATTTCAGTTTTTCTTTTTTAATAAATGTGCAAAAATGTCAACAATTCTGTGTTTTTCTGTCAATATGGGGTGCTGTGTGTACAATAATGAGGGAAAAAAATGAACTTAAATTATTTTAGCAAATGGCTGCAATATAACAAAGAGTGAAAAATTTAAGGGGGTCTGAATACTTTCCGTACCCACTGTATATACACACACACACACACACACATATATATATATATATATATGCTTCCTCTCTGTGAGCTCCGCACTGCAACTGACTTAGCTCTCCGGAGCACAAGTGTTGCGGCCTGCGCGATCGGTCTAGCGATGTCCACCCTGGTGGTTCAGGAACGCCATTGTTGGCCCAGCCAGGGTGATATGGTGGATGCGGACAAGGTTCGGTTCCTGGTCTCCCCAACTTCCCAGGTTGGGCTGATCGGTGACACGGTGGAGAGCTGTACCCAACAGTTCTCCGCTGACCAGTGGGGATTTCTTTAAGACTGCGAGGGAAGCTCGGCTTCCCCTATAATATAAAAAAAATTAATGGTCAAATATGCGTTTAATAAAATTGTCTAATAAAAAAATCTTAAAGGTGGACACTTCAATACCAATGTCTGATTGGCTAAGGCTGGAGCGGGAGGACTGCCACCTGTATTCTATGGCTGCGGTCCTACTAGCTCCGGTCGCGGTTAATAAGTCCCTTTATAATAACAATCCCATCATACATAGCATGATCTGTACCTGGAAACAAATCAAGACCACCTTTAATCTTAAACCAATCTCTCTTCTGTAACCCATCACTAGAAATCCCACATTTGCCCCCTCCAGCCTGGATGGAGCCTTTTCTACATGGAGTGAGAGGGGTGTCCAATGTATTGGTGATTTATACGTGGGAGGCGTCTTTGCTTCATTCACCCAACTACAGAGGAAGTATGAGCTGGGGAATAACAACTTCTTTCGTTACCTACAAGTTAGGGACTACGTTCGGAAATACTCCAGAGAATTTGAGACTGAACCACAATCTAAAATAGATGACTGTCTGAAATTGTCTCCTAATGAAAGTAAACTGATATCCCGCGTTTATAACAATCTTTTATTAATAAGCTCCCCATCGACTGAACATTATAAACGTAAGTGGGAAGAGGAACTTGGTGAATCTATTCCAGATGATTTTTGGAGAGAAAGTCTTGAAAATGTACATAATTGTTCAGATAACGCAAGACATTGTCTTGTCCAATTTAAAATTATACATAGGCTTCATTACTCAAAGGAGAAACTACATAACATATACCCAGAGGTGTCACCTATGTGTGATAAGTGCCACTCTTCCGTAGCAACACTTCTCCATAGTTTTGCTCTATGCCCAAGGGTTCAATTGTTCTGGATTGATATATGCAACATTATGTCTGAGGTCATAAATACTTCAATCAAACCTGAGCCCCTCTTCATCATTCTTGGAATATCGGAGACCTTCAGGAATTTGAGTGTGGCGCAGCAGCGTTTTCTCTCTTATTGTTTCATAATAGCAAAGAGATTAATCCTTATTTTATGGAAGAGCACTACTGTACCTACCTCTAAGATGTGGTTAGAGGATTTAACTAACACACTTCATTTAGAAAGGATAAGGTATACGCTGAGAGACAGGCTCAACTTATTCAATAAAACATGGAAACCCCTCATATCATACCTAAAAACTAAAAATCCAGTACAACAGTCTGCATCCTAACACACGATATATGACAATTGTAACGGTTTTTGAGTGATGGTCTCTACGAGGAAGGGTGGATGGAGTGGTGATACATGGGAAAGGGTTAGACGGGCAGATAGGGGGTTGAGATAGTGTGGGGATCGTGGTCAGCCGGGGTTGGTTTTTATTTTATTTTATTTTTTATCGTTTTTGTATTGTTGTTAATTGTCCTGTTTTGCTTTGCCTTTTTTTAATGTTGTATCACTTTAAGTTTTCTGTTTATTTTTATTTTTTATTTTTTATTTAATTATTTATGGAAACAATTTCAGAATGTACAAGTGAATTGTATGTTAAATTATATGTTTTAATAAAAAGACGTTTGATAAAAAAATCTTAAAGATGAGTTCGTTCAGAATCAGTTACATATAGCAGATCGGCTGACTCAATTTCCTTCTCATACATTCCCGTAGCGTCACAGTGCATTTCCCTATTGAAGCCCAGCGTCTATTAACTTCAATTGGGCTGCTTTGAACAGTTTTTTTCAGTGCTTCGAAACTAGATGGTCATTGGATAAAGTTAGGTGGCCGTGGCAGAGCAGCACGCTCTGTGTGTAACAACACTTGGTGTGCTGCCAAACTCTCAGCAGTGTGCAGACTTTTTTGCTTCTCAGGGCTAATCTCCCCTAGAACAAATAATAATAATAATAATACCTTTTATTTATGGGCGCCTTTCAGGGCACTCAAGGACACCTTACAATATAAAACAAGGCAATAAGTACAAAACATACAAAACACATTGATGCAACACATCATACAATCATTTCATTAAAAGCTATTCTAAAAAGATATGTTTTTATCTGAACTTTAAAACTGGAAATTGAATCCATTTGGCGAATGTGCAAGGGTAATGCATTCCACAGCTTAGGTGCCACACAACTAAAAGCTCTACCACCAAAGGAACTCATCTTGAAGTTTGGCACAGACAATAAGTCTGCAGAAGATGATCTCAAAGATCTAAGAGGTGTATACAAGTGAAGAAGATCTGACAAATATTGAGGTGCCAGATTATGAAGTGCTTTAAATGTAAGGAGTAATATTTTATAATGTACAAGAAAATGAACAGGAAGCCAATGTAGATGGTAAAGAATTGGAGTTATGTGTTCGAAAGAACGTGTATGAGTTACAATTCTGGCTGCTGAATTCTGTATTAACTGTAGTCTGTGAAGTTGTTTTTTCGGAATCTCGCATAAAAGGGAATTACAATAATCAAGCCTAGATGTAACCAAGGCATGAATAAGAACTTCAGTACACTGTTGAGAGAGTGAAGAACGAAGTCTAGTAATATTACGTAAATGAAAAGATGCAGTACGTGAAATATTATTAATATGGGAACTAAAAGAAAGCAAACCATCAAAAATAACGCCAAGACTTTTCACCTGGTTAGAAAAGTTAACCGGGCAATTATCAATGAGCAAGGGGAAAGATTGAGCTTTAGATAAAGCAGACCTAGATCCAACAAGAAGGGCTTCAGTTTTACCTGTATTTAACTTAAAAAAAATTATTAGTCATCCATATCTTAACATCCTGCAAACATTTAGTAAGGTTAGAAGGGGGATGAGAAGCATTTGGTCTTGTGGATATGTAAACTTGTGTGTCGTCGGCGTAGAAATGAAAATAAATACCATAGAAACGAAAAATGTAACCAAGGGGTAAAATATAAATAATAAATAAAAGCGGACCCAAAACTGACCCCTGCGGAACGCCGTGAGTGACCGAGACAGGCTCTGATTGAGCAGTCTTAATCTGTACAAACTGTTTCCTGTCACATAGATAAGACGAAAACCAAAGTAAAACATTATTAGCTACTCCAATGCAGGCCAATCTTTCGAGTAAAACTGAATGACTAATAGTGTCAAA
This sequence comes from Leuciscus idus, assembly GCA_021554675.1. Lineage (NCBI taxonomy): Eukaryota > Metazoa > Chordata > Actinopteri > Cypriniformes > Leuciscidae > Leuciscus > Leuciscus idus. Next base: position 44,020,563 of record CM038628.1, on the reverse strand, counting down.
GGCAGCACTAATATCTAAAAGAATAAGAATAGACAGGAAACCAGAATCAGCAGCCAAGAGAAGATCATTTGTAACCTTAACAAGAGCTGTTTCTGTACTATGGTTCGATCTAAAACCCGACTGAAAATGCTCATAAATGTCGTTATCTTGCAGATGTGAATCTAGTTGAGTTGCTACTATTCTTTCAAGGATTTTAGATATAAAAGGCAGGTTAGAAATGGGCCTATAATTATTTAGATCATTAGGATCGGCACCAGGTTTTTTGAGAATTGGAGAGATAGAGGCCATTTTTAATGATGAAGGAACAGTGGCAGAAGATAATGAAGAACGTACTATAGCTGTAATAATAGGAGAGATCGAATGAATACAAGACTTAACTAAAACAGTAGGTAAAGGATCGAGTGAGCAAGTAGAAGACTTAGACTTTGTGATCAACTTAGTGATGGAGTCAACTGAAGGCAGCTCAAAGTTAGAGAAAGTTTTAGCAGGGGCAAAAATATGATTATGTCCAATCTGATAATCACTAGACATTAAATCAGAATTAAGTAGTTCTTGATGAATATTGTCAATCTTAGATCTAAAAAAATTTGAAACAGATACACATTGATTGGGAGAAAGTGAAACAGTATTGTGAGGTTTCAACAGTTTGTTAAAAGTACTGAATAAAGTCCTTGTATTACTTTGTCCATTGGCAATGATATTTGCATAAAAAGATGATTTTGTGCTTTCCAGCTCAGCCTTGTAAGAAACATGATGCTCAGAGTACATCTGTTTGTGTACTTCAAGACCAGTTCGTTTGCATAGTCTCTCCAGTCGGCGACCTAAAGCCTTTTGATGTCGAAGTTCCGGAGTATACCATGGAGACGAGTTGACATAAGATACAATACGAGTTCTCACAGGAGCAACATTATCAAGTATTTGAGAAAAACTATTGTTATAAAAATTTACCAAATCAGATGTAGAAGAATTAAAACAACACTTGTTTACAGAGTGATCAATCATTCCATCCAAAACATTAAGATCAATATTCTTAATATTACGAAATGAAACAGAGCGTTGAGACTTAACTTTTGCCAATGGAAGAGAAATATTAAATAATATAGGCTTATGATCTGAGATAGAAGATTCAATAGAGGTCAAATTAAAAGGCTTGACACCTGAACAGCATACAAGATCCAGAATATGTCCCTTGTTGTGTGTTGGAAATTTAACAAACTGCACAAAGTCAGCACTATCCAGAATTGATTTAAATTCATTATACTGAGTGTTAGTAGTATTATCAAAATGAATGTTAAAATCTCCCATCAACATGATGTTCGGAGACAGGGTACACAGATGTGTTAAAATGGTAGAAAATTCAGTAAAAAATGTCTATGAACACTAGCTCAGGGGCCACGTATAACGGACATGCAGTCAGGAGGGCATGGGCATACCTCACACTGTATTGGCATTCAATTGCCTCGAGTTGTTAGCAGTTTCCTTGCTTGATGCCGCTGCTCAGCAAGATGTACTGCCCAGTACAGCAACTGTTGCTCACAGCGCTTCCCTCGCATGTCACAACTCGCCTGCCCCCTCCTCCTATGAGGTCAGAAGCTTCTGAGGTCGCTTCTTCCACTTTAAAAATTCCGGCCTGTTCAATCGTGCCGCCCAGGTGGCCTCACGACAGCCTGCTGCCGAGGAGAGTGGAGACTCCATCCCCCAGGCGTTTCAGCTGTCTGGATTCTTCTGACGCCAGGGTCTATGCAGGTGCGTTATAAATCCCCAGTGAGCCAGATAAGAGGAGCAGGTTCTTTATTTGCCCCGTAATGGCCCAATTAGGACCTCGTTCCCTAGACAGCCTTCCTGACTCATTCCTCTGAGACTTTGACACCGGCGCCGAACCAGAGAGATCCAGGTTCCCTTGTGGTGGTTCAGCTATCTACCTCTGAAAGAGCTTAGATGCTATTACTTCTGCGAGAGCCCCCTCTAAGAAAATGAGGCTTGTTTACGATCTGAAGTAGAACCCGTTCGTTGTTGGTGATCTTCTAATAAGAACCCAAGAGAGTGTTCGATCACTTCTGTGCTTCCCTCCTGCAGAAGATGGGTCGGAGTGTGGCGCTCCGCTCCACCCTCTAAAATGACGTTGCCCATAGAAGCACATCAGGATGCAGTTGAGATATAGGAAGTACGACTTGGTCGTCAGGTTCCTGAGCGGTGCAAGGAGATGGAATCTTCCTTGCACCCTCTCTATACCTTCTTGGGACCTTCTCCAGTGCTACTGCACACTGAAACCTCCCCTGAGTACTCAGGTAGTTGAGTTAAAAATATGCTTTTAAAGAAACAGTTCTCCTATTCTGATTGCTCTACCAGAAGGTTGGGGACCTGCACACATTTTCGGTCAATGAATCGTGCCTGGTTTCGGGCCGGATAACTTTCACTTTGAGACCCCGGCCTGGATTTGTGCCCAAGGTTCCTACCTCTCCCGTAAAACGGGACCAGGTGGTGAGCCTGCAAGCTCTGCCCCGGAGGAGGTAGACCCAGCCCTGACTTTTCTCTGCTCCTCCCGCACTGCGGTTATAGGACAGAATGCAAAGTCTCAGGACCTCTCCAGCTCTTATCTGTTCTGGAAACCAGCAGAAAGGAAGGCAGTTTCCATGCAGAGGTTGGCCCACTGAGATTAGTGTGGCCATCATCTTGGTGAAATTCCAAGGTGCACCGTGCCCACCTGGGTAAGGAGCTCCTCCATAAAGAGAGAGTAGTTCCTTCCTGGGCGTTGACACGAGTGCCTCGCTGACAGATTAAGAGTTGTGGGCTGGGCGACACCGAACATTCGCTAGAATTTAGCCTATGTGTCTAGGCCGGTTGCTTAGTGGGCTCCCTTCACTCGAAGCCAGCTTCACCTTAGCCTGGTTTATAGTGTCGGCTTGCTGCGCCATTCCCTTCCTATGGACTGGATAAGTGCACCATTTCCGAACCGAGTTGAGTTCCTCCTCACCCCCCTCACTGTTGGACGTGGCGTCTGATACTAGTCCTATCACTTGTATGCTTGTGTAACTTGTGTTAGGTGGGGCCCATACGTTGTGATCCCTACGGTGATCCCGTATGTGTATTCTTCCACGGTGTGACTCCCCGTGTCTTCCTTGGCAGAGCCTACTCTGCCGTCACTGACTGGTTGTGTCTCCCCCCTGTTATTGGCTAGAGCCAATTAGTTCGCCCGCTAAGTTCGCTCAGTCCATATGCGTTTCTTCACATGTTACCTCCTTCGGGCAGGATGTGGCTTCGCAGCGTAAACCTTCCAATGAAAGGTACGCTTTCCCAGTGGTCCTGTGGAACAGCAGTGACTTCCTGGCCTAAGCCCTGTTATTCCGCAGTGAGGAGACTTTGAGGCTTTTGTCTAGGCACTGGAAGGTGGCAGTAGTAGTGGCGTCTTATTAGGATCCCATTCACTCAACACGTCGACTACGTCACACGTGACTGACTGAAAGGGAATGTCTCAGTTACTAGTGTAACGCTCATTCCCTGAAGGAGGGAACAGAGATGTAGCCCCTTTGCCACTACTACTGGACCACCACTGACTGGGTTCCGCTCGGCTCCTCAGTGAAAAACAACTGGTGTGTGATGCGATTCACGCATGCCAATGTCCATTGGCTCGTTTTTACAATACTTGAAGAGATCCCTGGTGTGATCCCATTCAGTCGACACGTCGACTACGTCTCCATTCCCTCCTTCAGGGAACGAGGGTTACACTAATAACTGAGACGTTTCTGTTCCTGTGTTCCTTCTATTATTAACGTTCCGAAACCTGTTTGATTAGAAAAAATACAGATTAATAACGTTATTTTGTTTTACTTTTTTTTTTTATGTAGCCTAGTTAATAATAATAATTAGTCTATAATAATAATAATAATAATAGCTTAATAATAACTCTCTTTTCTTTTCTTTTTTATTATCATGCCAGCTTCTATGGATATAAGATATTCAAGGCGAGAAAGGTTTATTTATTTAAAATAAAACTAAATAAAACAAATTAATTTAAAGCAAAAAAGCCTACTGTCAGGGATCCACCAGATCTGCACACTCTGCCCACTCGTTCACTCTCCCCGGAATACTGATTCAATACACCTGCACCTCATCATCACCTCATCATTCACTCCCTTTATATACAACCCTTCACCTTCTGTTCAGTGTCTGGTCTCGTCTTTACATGCATGCACAAGACTCACCACCTGTTACTTACCTGATCTACCAACCTGAGTTACTCATCTTCAGTCTTCATTCCGATCTGCCATCTGCCTTCTCCGTTGATCATCTTCATCATCCGTTCTCCACTCTGGTTTCCACTCCACCTTCAAAGACATCTCAAGTTTGCATGACCTACTCACCATTACATCTGCTGGTTCCTTGCTTCTGTTCTCAATAAACATTGTTTATACAGTGGAGAGAACAAGTATTTGATACACTGCCGATTTTGCAGGTTTTCCTACTTACAAAGCATGTAGAAGTCTGTCATTTTTATCATAGGTACACTTCAACTGTGAGAGACAGAATCTAAAACAAAAAGCCAGAAAATCACATTGTATGATTTTTAAATAATTCATTTACATTTTATTTCATGACATGAGTATTTGATCACCTACCAACCAGTAAGAATTCCGGCTCTCACAGACCTGTTAGTTTTTCTTTAAGAATCCCTCCTGTTCTCCACTCATTACCTGTATTAACTGTTTGAACTCGTTACCTGTATAAAAGACACCTGTCCACACACTCAATCAAACAGACTCCAACCTCTCCACAATGGCCAAGACCAGAGAGCTGTGTAAGGACATCAGGGATAAAATTGTAGACCTGCACAAGGCTGGGATGGGCTACAGGACAATAGGCAAGCAGCTTGGTGAGAAGGCAACAACTGTTGGCGCAATTATTAGAAAATGGAAGAAGTTCAAGATGACGGTCAATCTCCCTCGGTCTGGGGCACCATGCAAGATCTCACCTCGTGGGGCATCAATGATCATGAGGAAGGTGAGTGATCATCCCAGAACTACACGGCAGGACCTGGTCAATGACCTGAAGAGAGCTGGGACCACAGTCTCAAAGAAAACCATTAGTAACACACTACGCCGTCATGGATTAAAATCCTGCAGCGCACGCAAGGTCCCCCTGCTCAAGCCAGCGCATGTCCAGGCCCGTCTGAAGTTTGCCAATGACCATCTGTATGATCCAGAGGAGGAATGGGAGAAGGTCATGTGGTCTTATGAGACAAAAATAGAGCTTTTTGGTCTAAACTCCACTCGCCGTGTTTGGAGGAAGAAGAAGGATGAGTACAACCCCAAGAACACCATCCCAACCGTGAAGCATGGAGGTGGAAACATCATTCTTTGGGGATGCTTTTCTGCAAAGGGGAAAGGATGACTGCACCGTATTGAGGGGAGGATGGATGGGGCCATGTATCGCGAGATCTTGGCCAACAACCTCCTTCCCTCAGTAAGAGCATTGAAGGTGGGTCGTGGCTGGGTCTTCCAGCATGACAACGACCCGAAACACACAGCCAGGGCAACTAAGGAGTGGCTCCGTAAGAAGCATCTCAAGGTCATCCCAAATCAATTTCAATACAATAGTACTAGCCTACATTGGGTTTAATTTCTCGTTTAAAGAGATTTACCAATATAGTGCCAAGAATTTCCACTTGAATAAATCCATGGATCTGCAAGCTCTGCATGTGTAAGTTACTTTAATGGTCTAATGGTAAAACTTTTGCCAAGCGTGTCAGAGGTTCTGGGTTCTAATCCGCACTGCTACAGTTTTTCCTTCTTCTCATCAAAACCGAATATGTTAATCAGTAGTTGTATGTCAAGCAGGGACACGTTTGTGTGCAATTTGTTTTGTGATTTCTTTTTTCAATTTCTTTTGTGATTTCTTTTGTCTCCGCAGCAGCATAAAGTGATAGATTAAAGCGGACGTCCGTGTGAAGAGAGACAGTGTGTGCATGCCACAAGAGAACACACTGCATCCGCGCCACTGATAGCAGCGGCAATGAGCCCTTTGAGCACTTGATTTAAAAAAACGATGTTTTATTTATTTGTATCAGGTACATTCGTGCCGTGAGATGTTTCAAAGAGTGGTGGGGACAATATCGACCCTGGCAAAGAGTGGTGGGGACATGTCCAACTCGCAAATTACGCCTTTGACTGAATTTAAAACATCTCATCTCATTATTATGAATATAATTTTAAAGTCGGTTACCAAAATGTATCAAGAAAGATCTATTTTAAAAAACATGATTGATGTTTGCTTCATCATTGGATAATGATATGATTTTAGGCTAACTTATTATAGCCTAGGCCTGTCAGGTTTCAGACAAGAAGCAAACAGGAAGGTAAGTATGTAATGTAATTTATTCAGCAGAATGGATCAGTTCCAGAGATAACGTTGAGTAAGCAGATGATAGACAGTTTATGATGACTTAGCTGTAGAATAACAATGTCTCTCTTGCAGGTGATGATGACTGGGATCAAAAGCATACAGCAGCAGGTTGAAGAAGGTCGGTGATTCAGGTAAGTGTCAGGATACGAGAGGTGAGTCTGTGTGTCCATGTAGAGACGAGACCAGACGAGGACTGAAGGGGTGAGTGCAGTTTATGAACGGTGAGCTGGTGATGGGATCCAGGTGGTGGTGATTAGAACTCGGGTGATAGTGAACGAGTGGGCGGAGTGAATGATGATAGTGATTGAGGACTGATTGAGGGTGTAATCCTGACGGTACCCCCCCCCCCCCCCCCCGTCTTGAGTGAGTAGAGCAGGGTCTAAGATGTCGTCACGGGAACGGGAGGAGGAGGTACATCTTCTGTGGACACATCTGTAGGGAGAGGAGTGACAGGATCAGTGAAAGGTTTAAGGAGAGGGACATGAAAAGAAGGTGCAATCCGATAGTGAGGTGGAAGGTTGAGTCTTTAGGTAACTTCGTTCAACTGTCTCTGAATGGTGAAAGGTCCGATGTATCGAGGACTCAGCTTACGGCAAGGCAGGCGGAGGCGTATGTCCCGTGTCGAAAGCCACACCTTCTGTCCTGGCTGGTACTGAGGAGTCTCACTTCGCTGACGGTCCGCTTGATCCTTATGCCTCTGCACTGCCTGTTGGAGGTGCACATGAGCTGAGTCCCATACCCCCTCGCTCTGATGGAACCAGAAATCGACAGCTGGAACCTCCGAGGGCTCACCCGACCAAGGGAAGAGAGGAGGTTGATATCCAAGGATACATTGGAAGGGGGTGAGCCTGTCTGAGGGAGTTCTGGGCGTATTCCGCCCAGGGGAGGTATCGGTTCCAGCTGTCTTGGTACTGGTGGCAGTAGGTCCTCAGGTAGCGTCCGATCTCTTGGATCTTCCGCTCAGTCTGGCCGTTGGTCTGTGGGTGATATCCAGATGATAAACTGACGGTAACTCCAAGGAGTTTGAAGAAGGCATGCCAGACACGCGAAATGAATTGAGGTCCTCGATCGGAAACTATATCTTCAGGAATTACGAAATTATGAAAGACGTGGTGGAATAGAGCCTCAGCAGTACTAAGAGCTGTGGGAAGACCAGGTAGGGGTATAAGTTTACATCCCTTGGAAAATCTGTCGACTACGACAAGTACACAAGTGTTCCCTTCGGAGAGAGGAAGATCGGTCATAAAATCCACACCGATATGAGACCATGGACGTCTGGGAATGGGTAGTGGTACAAGTTTGCCTTCAGGTAGTTTACGGGGAGTGTTGGTGATGGCGCAGACTGAGCATCCCTTGATGTAACGGGAAACGTCCCTGGAGATGGACGGCCACCAGTACCGTTGATTGAGGAGAGAGAGGGTACGCTTGCTACCTGGATGTCCAGAGCCCGGAGCTGTATGAGCTGAGTCCAGAAGGGCAGTACGCAGATGTTGAGGAATGTAGGTGAGCCCTTCTGGACCTCCCGGCGGAGCAGGATGGCGATTGTTCTCCTGGGCGATCTGCTCATCGATATCCCAGAGGATGGGGCTTAGGATTACTGCTGGAGGGAGAATGGGTTCCGGAGTCTGATCGTCGGTGGAAGGATGATAGAGACGGGATAGAGCATCTGCTCTGCAGTTCCTACTCCCAGGTCGGTAGGTGACTATAAAGTAAAATCGAGTGAAGAAGAGGGCCCAACGGGCTTGACGAGGATTAAGACCATGACGGAAAGCTGTGATCAACGCTGATTCGTTCCAACCACTAGATGCCGCCAGAGTACGGAACTGAAGAGCATAATCACTCGCGGAAGATTTTCCTTGTCGAAGATTGAAGAGCTGGTCATGAACGGAGAGATCGGCTGCTGCTTGACCAAAAACTTCCTTAAAGTATTGAATGAATCTATCAGTTGACTTAACTGCATCGGAATTGGAATTCCATAGCGATTGCGCCCACTGGAGTGCTCTTCCGGACAAGAGGGAGATGATGAATGCAACACGGGCTGAGTCGTTGGTAAATTGATGTTGTTGCATAGTGAAATAGAGCGATACCTGTAGAAGGAACCCACTGCAGTCCTCCGCCTCACCGGTGAATGTCGCTGGTCGGGCCATGGGACTGGTAGAGACAGGATTCGCCGGTGGATGATCTTCTCCGGAATCCGAAGGATTCTGCATCTTTGGTCTGGTCTTCTGTCAGGTTTCAGACAAGAAGCAAACAGGAAGGTAAGTATGTAATGTAATTTATTCAGCAGAATGGATCGGTTCCAGAGATAATGGTGAGTAAGCAGATGATAGACAGTTTATGATGACTTAGCTGTAGAATAACAATGTCTCTCTTGCAGGTGATGATGACTGGGATCAAAAGCATACAGCAGCAGGTTGAAGAAGGTCGGTGATTCAGGTAAGTGTCAGGATACGAGAGGTGAGTCTGTGTGTCCATGTAGAGACGAGACCAGACGAGGACTGAAGGGGTGAGTGCAGTTTATGAACGGTGAGCTGGTGATGGGATCCAGGTGGTGGTGATTAGAACTCGGGTGATAGTGAACGAGTGGGCGGAGTGAATGATGATGGTGAGTGAGGACTGATTGAGGGTGTAATCCTGACAAGGCCTACACTTAATTCTCTGTTGCACTCTTTTTGAACGTATGCACAGGCATCTTTAAATTTGAACAACAACAACAAAAACAAAAACAACAACAACACTGTGTTTACAAAGCACATCAAATAATGATCTGCTTTGCACTCATGTGTAAATAGATTTTTTTTCAATGTCCATATTACCATATCAAATATTTGTGTCTAATACGATTTTAGTTCTATTTTATTGTGGTTTTCTCACAATCACAACATTACATGCAGTTAATTTATCAGACACTGATAATTATGTTAATTCTATTTTTAAAATGTAACATACTGTAATAGTCTTTAAGCATATTTAACAATCAGTTGAAGACAAATAATTTCAAAGTATTTACACGAGCAATTTGGTCTGGCTTGTAGATAAAGTATGTTCTTCTATACGCCATCTGGTGGATATTCTGGTAAGTACAACAGATGTATTTCAATTCTAAAAAATGTGATTGCCGGCTTGATCGGCATTCCGCGGGGGAAAAAAATATGCATTCTTAATGGCCACATCTGTACCATAGTAATAACAGTAAATTATGCATAATTACATGCAACTAACCCTCAATCAAATCCTAATCCTACCCTAACCCTATAGAAAGTACATGTAGTTGATTAATATTACTCAGTACTTAAATATATAATTACACTGTAACAATGACACCTTAAAATAAAGTGTAACCGAATATAAATTTTTTATGCAAGTATCATATCTGTATATGAACACGGTTGTCACATCTTTACATCATCAAGTCTTGTTTATATTATCATTAATATTGTAAAATTACGTCAGACACGTTGGAAAAAATCTAATGAAAATAAAAGCAACAGTCCCATTAGCAATTTCACTGTAGATTTTTTGTACAACAATATTTTTTTTTTTACCATATGAAACATTTTATACAAACTTACTCCAGTTTCTCCAGTTTACAGTGAGGATCCTGCAGTAGATCAGAAAGCTGCTTGACTCCTGAATCTCCTAATGTATTCCATGACAGATCCAGTTCTCTCAGGTGTGAGGGGTTTGATCTCAGAGCTGAAGTCAGAGCAGTACAACCTTCATCTGTAACACCACAATTACTCAACCTGTAGAGAACAATGACACTCTTCAGTCTCTCAGTGCAGGAAACACTGAACTAAATGATATGATATATATATGAATTTCTACTCAACAGATTTGTATATGAAAGCAGTTGTCATTACTATTGACATTAACATTGTTGTTAAACTTGATGGTAAACTTTTTTTTGTATATATTATTTTTGTATATCATTTATTATTCACCACAGAAAATAAAAACAGACAATTTTGAGACTTTTATAAAATATTATACATCTTATACAGAGGAGATTCAGATCACAACCAGGACAAGCGGTCAGTTAGTGGACGCGGCCAGAGCGCGCAAGTGGTTTTTCTAAATACACCAGTTCTGCTGTTATTCAGTGTTCTATTTGACTCAAGGTAAGCCTATCTTCGATTCTCTGCTTATTTTAAATTTTTACCTTCTCACAAATCTGTATTTTATCTAGACGCGTTATTACTCTAAATAACAGCCGCGAGTGAAAATTATTATTCCAGTTTAATTGCACTTAAGTATTGGCTCCTAGCAGCTAGTTTTGATTTGGGCCATTTTCGCTTTATTGCCTTAACCCTCTGGAGTCTAAGGTGTTTTTGGGGTCCCTGAGATGTTCTGACATGCCCTGACATTTGTGCTTTTTTCAGTTGCTTATAAACATATTAATGGCAAAGGTGTAATTACACTCTATTTAGCACAAACAGGGCTACCATAATATGTGAGCAACATGTATGTACAATTTTGTATTTTTGAGAGAATAATGTTTATGCATGGTTATTGAAAAAACTAAAAATGTTTCTGAAATAAGGCCACAAAACACATACTAAATATATATATAAAATTGGTTCACAGTTGGAAACAGTTTTTTGTTTTTTTACAAATTGTGCTTGCAAATTGTATAATATCCAAGGTTAACATTTCTAGTGATTGTGTAGTTAATTGTTCTCATACGGTATTTTCAGAAAGTTTTGGAATATATTATCTACCCAAATGTGTCACTAATAAAGCACAATAAAAATAATTTAAAGAGAAGGCTTATATTGACCTTTTAAGATTTTCTTTACATCTATCTGTCATGAAGGTAAGAGGATCAGACAGCAAATGCGGAGAAATAGTAATTTTAATGAAGAAATCTTGCCAGAGAGTTCAAAATAAGATAAAGTTCTCAAAGGGAAACACAAAACTACAGCAGTAGTAAAAAAGTTCAAATAAGGTCTCGGCTAGTTGCAAAATTAAACTGAAGTCAGCCCGGGTGTAGAGAGATAATCAGATGATGGCTCCGTAACGGGTAAAGGAGCAGGCTGAGGTTTCCCGAGGAAGAGTAGAGGCAAGCAGCGAATCTCCGACTCAGATGAACTTTTCATGTAGACATTCGGCTCCACAAACAGCTCCCGACTTGACAGGACTATGACATGACAGGACACGACAGAGACAGAGATTAAATCGACGTTCTGCAGTAGAATGATAATTCAATACTCAGGCAAAGACAGGTAGAGAGAAGGGAAGAGAAATAGGAACGCTAATCAGAGGAAACGGGGATTCAGGTGAAGGGAGTGAGCAATGACGAACAGAAAAGGATAGACAGCTGAGAAAAATAATGATTAAATGAGGAGGTGTGTGCATGAAAGAGGTGTGTGCGTAAATGAGGAAATAGCGCTCAACGAGTGAATGTGTGTGTGAAAGAAACAGGATCATGACAGTGCCCCCCCCCCCCTCAACGAGCGCCCCCTGGCGCTCCCGAGGGGGAGGGTGGGCGGGACCGAAAGAAATCATCAATGAGTGACTGATCCAGGATGTCTCGAGAGGGTACCCAACTCCTCTCCTCAGGACCATATCCCTCCCAGTCTACAAGGAATTGTTGACCTCGACCCCGGCGGCGAACATCTAATATCTTTCGGACCGTGTAGACAGGAGAACCCTCGACATGAATAGGGGGAGAAGCAGAGCGCGAAGGGGGACGAATGACTGGTTTAATACACGACACGTGGAAAACGGGGTAAACGCGACGGAGGTGACTAGGAAGCTTAAGCTGGACTGCGACAGGACTGATGACCTTAGACACACGAAAAGGTCCAATAAAACGAGGAGCAAGTTTGCGTGAAATAGATTGAAGGGGAAGATTAGCGGTCGATAACCATACCCTTTGCCCACAAACGTACCGGGGGCTTTTGACACGACGGCGGTTGGCGGCTCTACGAGTCTGTCTTCGGGAGCGACAAAGGGAGGCTCTTACTCTCATCCAGGTGAGCTTGCAGCGCTGAACGAACTTCTGAACGGACGGCACATTAGAATCAGCGCTCTGAGACGCGAAAAGGGGAGGTTGATATCCAAGACTGGCTTGAAACGGTGATAGACCAGTAGCGGAGGACGGAAGCGAGTTATGAGCATATTCCGCCCAGGGAAGTTGCTCGGCCCATGATATGGGGTTACGAAACGCGAGGGAACGTAAAATTCGACCGATAGTCTGATTGGCCCGTTCGGCTTGCCCGTTGGTCTGTGGGTGAAAGCCGGACGAGAGACTTACGGAGGCTCCGATTGATCGACAAAACTCCTTCCAAAATTGAGACGCAAATTGTGGACCCCTGTCAGACACGACGTCAGAGGGGAGTCCGTGGAGTTTGAAAACATGTTCAATAACTACTTGGGCGGTCTCCTTGGCAGAGGGGAGCTTAGGAAGAGGAACAAAATGAGCAGCCTTAGAAAAGCGGTCTATTATGGTCAAAATAACGGTGTTGCCACGTGACGCTGGGAGACCAGTAATAAAATCAAGCGCGATATGAGACCAAGGTCGCGAAGGAATTGGTAATGGTCTTAAGAGCCCGGCTGGGGGTTTATTGCTAGTCTTGGTCTGGGCGCACTCAGGACAAGAGGCAACAAACCGACGTGTATCCCGTTCGCAAGTGGGCCACCAAAAGCGTTGGCGAACAGAAGCCAAGGTGCCCCTAACGCCGGGATGGGCAGTAAGTTTAGAAGAGTGAGCCCACTTTAACACAGCTTGACGTGCGGAGACGGGAACAAAAAGTAGGTTACTAGGACACGACCGCGGAGGAACAGCTCGAGTAAGGGCGCGTTTAACTAGCCTCTCAATTCCCCAGATGGCAGTGCCAACCACACGACCCTCTGGGAAAATGGGAGAATCTGAATCGACGACTTCAGAGGGATCAAAGAGGCGAGACAGCGCGTCAGGCTTTACATTCTTAGAACCCGGACGATAAGAAATCGTAAAATCAAAACGAGTAAAAAATAATGCCCAACGTGCCTGACGAGCATTTAGTCTCTTAGCTGACCGGATATATTCGAGATTCCTGTGGTCAGTCCACACAACGAACGGTACGGGAGCACCCTCTAACCACTGACGCCATTCTTCAAGAGCAAGACGAATAGCAAGAAGTTCGCGGTTTCCCACATCATAATTGCGCTCCGAGGGAGACAACTTGTGTGAGAAAAACGCGCAGGGATGGAGCTTATCATCAATGGGTGAGCGTTGGGAAAGAATAGCCCCAACACCCACCTCCGACGCATCTACCTCAACGACAAACTGCTTAGAGACGTCGGGAAATAATAGAATGGGGGCTGACGTGAACAAGGTCTTTAAACGATCAAAAGCGTTCTGAGCGGGCTCTGACCATTTAAACCGGATCTTAGATGACATTAACGCTGTTAAGGGGGCAACGATCTGACTGAAGTTACAAATAAAGCGACGGTAAAAATTAGCAAAACCCAAAAAACGCTGAAGAGCGGTTCGTGAATCTGGGACTGGCCAATCAGTGACTGCTCTCACCTTGTCAGGATCCATACTGACCCCGTCTGCCGAAATAATCGAGCCCAAAAAAGAAACTGATTGAGCGTGGAATTTGCATTTCTCGGCTTTTACAAACAGTTTATTCTCGAGCAGACGCTGAAGAACACGACGGACGTGCTGGACGTGCACCTGGAGAGAGGGAGAAAAAATGAGAATATCGTCGAGGTACACGAATACGAACACATTGAGCATGTCCCGGAGGACATCATTAACCAGTGCTTGAAAGACAGCTGGGGCGTTGACCAATCCGAACGGAAGAACGCGATATTCAAAGTGCCCAAGAGGAGTATTAAACGCAGTCTTCCACTCATCCCCCTGTTTTATGCGGATCAAGTGATAGGCGTTACGAAGGTCGAGCTTTGTAAAGAACTTTGCTCCCTGCAAGACTTCAAAGGCCGATGACATAAGCGGCAAGGGATAACGATTCTTGATGGTTATGTCATTCAGACCTCGATAATCGATGCAGGGCCGCAAAGATCCATCCTTCTTCTTAACAAAAAAAAACCCTGCACCGGCGGGAGACGTAGAAGACACAATAGTGCCGGCGTCTAAGCACTCAGATAAATACTTCTCGAGAGCTTCGCGTTCAGGCGCAGAAAGGGAATACAACCGTCCGCGGGGAGGCGTGGCACCGGGGAGAAGGTCAATGCTACAATCATATGGACGGTGAGGAGGGAGAGAGGCAGCCCGTGACCGACTAAAGACCATCCTGAGATCAAGATACTCCTTCGGGACCCCAGACAAATCACCTGGTTCTTCCTGGATAACAGAGACAGAGGAAACAGGAGGAAGAGCAGAGGTTAAACATTCAACATGACACGAGACATTCCAAGACAAAACAGAATCTTTAACCCAGTTAATCTGAGGGTTGTGCTTTGCAAGCCAGGGGTGACCTAAGACTAAAGGAAAATAAGGAGAACGAAAAATTAAGAAGGAGATGGTCTCATGGTGGTTACCAGAGACCGTGAGAATCAACGAGGAAGTCTCACGTCTAACTCTAGGAAGGGGACTTCCATCAAGAGCAAAAAGAGGCGTGGCTTCATCTAGCTCCTTCAGGGGAATACCTTGTTCTTGAGCCCACCTTTCATCGATGAAGTTCCCCTCTGCGCCCGAGTCTATGAGAGCTCTGCAGGAGATTGATGATCCAGGCCAACGAAGGTGAACCTCAAAGGTAGTACAGGAGCTTGGTGGAGAGTCCGGGGAAGTAGCGCTCGCCAGTAGCCCTCCTCTCACTGGCGAGCCCCGGCTTTTAACGGGCATGACGACACAAAGTGGGTGGCAGAAGCGCAGTAGAGGCAAAGACGATTAATTACTCTTCGTTCTCGTTCCTTGGCAGAAAGATGAACACTGCCGAGTTGCATGGGCTCGGAGTCTAGGGTGGCGGAAGAAGCAGATGGTGAGATGGGCGTTGCAGAAGACAGGAGGGCAGACTCCATTCCGCGGGCTCTGCGGCGGAGGTCGAAGCGTTTCTCTATTCGAATGGCGAGCTCTATCAGCGGGTCCAGGCGAGTAGGGACTTCTCTTGCCAGTATCTCATCCTTGACTTGAGCGTTGAGCCCGTCTAGAAAACGTGCTAGTAGCGCGGGCTCGTTCCACCCACAGGTGGTAGCCAGAGTGCGGAACTCTATAGAAAAATCCGCTACAGAACGTCTACCCTGGCGCAGTGAGGACAGTATGCGAGAGGCTTCCTCACCATAGACCGAACGGTCAAACACGCGGATCATCTCTTCCTTGAAGAGAGAAAAGTGATCGATGCACTCTGCCTCTGATTCCCAAATCGCCGTACCCCATTCACGAGCCCTTCCAGACAGGAGAGAAATGACGAAGGCTATGCGGGCTCGATCCCTAGAATACGTTGAAGGCTGGAGAGAGAACACAACTTCGCATTGTGTTAAAAAGGACCGGCATTGGGTAGGCTCACCGGAATAGCATGGTGGATTATTGATGCGAGGTTCAGAGGAGATCTGAGCATTAGGTGAAACAGGAGGATCATGTCTGAGCCGGTGAAGCTGTAGCGTGAGATCATTGACCTGAGCAGCGAGGGAATCGACGGCGTGACGCGCAGCAGCAAGTTCCTCCTCGTGCCTTCCAAGCATGACTCCTTGGATCTCAACCACAGACCGGACAGGGTTCTCCGTAGCTGGATCCGTGTGGCCTGAGTATTCTGTCATGAAGGTAAGAGGATCAGACAGCAAATGCGGAGAAATAGTAATTTTAATGAAGAAATCTTGCCAGAGAGTTCAAAATAAGATAAAGTTCTCAAAGGGAAACACAAAACTACAGCAGTAGTAAAAAAGTTCAAATAAGGTCTCGGCTAGTTGCAAAATTAAACTGAAGTCAGCCCGGGTGTAGAGAGATAATCAGATGATGGCTCCGTAACGGGTAAAGGAGCAGGCTGAGGTTTCCCGAGGGAGAGTAGAGGCAAGCAGCGAATCTCCGACTCAGATGAACTTTTCATGTAGACATTCGGCTCCACAAACAGCTCCCGACTTGACAGGACTATGACATGACAGGACACGACAGAGACAGAGATTAAATCGACGTTCTGCAGTAGAATGATAATTCAATACTCAGGCAAAGACAGGTAGAGAGAAGGGAAGAGAAATAGGAACGCTAATCAGAGGAAAAGGGGATTCAGGTGAAGGGAGTGAGCAATGACGAACAGAAAAGGATAGACAGCTGAGAAAAATAATGATTAAATGAGGAGGTGTGTGCATGAAAGAGGTGTGTGCGTAAATGAGGAAATAGCGCTCAACGAGTGAATGTGTGTGTGAAAGAAACAGGATCATGACATCTATCCTTGTATATATATTTTTTTGCTATTTTATTAAAAAGGTTATACAATTACAACAACAATTAAAATGTTAACAATATTTCCAGTGTAATCTCTTTTGCAAAAACTAAAGTATACATTTTATCATGCGTATTTCAAAGTTAAGGATTCATTAGTTTGAATATAGCCTACATTGGAACAAACACTATAATAACATCTTAGTTGATTACTTCATTTTTGACAAAACATTATATATATATATATATATATATATATATATATATATATATATATATATATATATATATATATATATATATATATATAACATGAGCAGAAATTGGCAACATTATAAGCTTATTTGATGTGGCAGTATTTTACAATAATCTATTCGATTTTTGTAGTCGATTTTTACTCATCTCTGTATAGCAATAGAGTTTGGTAAAAGCTGTTCATTCCTTCACACACAAAAACGCGATTCATATTTAAACAGTATTTTTGCCCGCTGTAGCTACACAAAAGCGCGCATCTGTGCGTTCATTCATTCACACACAGAAACGCGATTCATATTTAAACAGTCTTTTTGCGTGTACAGACACTTGCGATTAGAACAAAGCAAATATTGAACTGACCTATTCCTCAGCTGGATCCGTTGATCCTCGAAATGAAACTTCCAGCACATCTGAGGTAAATTTTCCAGGATTATTATTAAGATAGTATTATACCTCACAGCGTCGTAAAGTACACGAGTCTGAAAGTGAACTCGCGGTGTGTTATCCAGCTGATGTGGGCGTTTCACAGGTTTGTATGGGATCGCCTCAGATAATTTGCGTTTGAATAGCGCGCGCTCTCCGTGGGCTAAACTTAATTAAAACTTAATGAGATGAGATGAGAACGACTGACATCTCTCTCTTTTCATACATATTACATAAACTGAGATTTTTTGTTTTTTATAAAAATTACTTCATTTAAAAGAAGAGAATTCAAGCTTCATGCCTGTGTGTCCGTATGCCTATTTGACTGAGTATTCGCTGAGTTATAGTTCATTTTCGGACGCGTTTCAGAATGGACTACACTGACAGAGAGTAGGCAGAACTCGCATCATGTTTATTTTTCTTTATTTGGCAAAAAGCACAACACTTTGTTTTTATTGTGAGTATACACAAAAAAAAAATGCACACTTAACCCTCTGAGGTCTGAGGGTTTTTTGGGGCCCTTGAGATGTTCCGACATGCCCTGACATTTGTGCTTTTTTCAGTTATTTATAAACATGTTAATGGCAAAGGTGTAAATTCACTCTATATAGCACAAACAGGGCTAGCATAATATGTGAGCAACAAGTATGTAGATGTTTGTATTTTTAAGAGAATAATGTTTATGCGTGGTTATTGAAAAAAAAAAAAGAAAGTTGCTGAAATAAGATCACAAAACTCATACTAAATATGCGTCAATAAGACTTTTGACAAATGGATGTAATCGCTTCGGGTTCTGGCTTCAAAATTATGTGAAAATAGTCTTGCTTTATCGTTCACATAAAACAGTACATTGATTTAAATTGTGTAAGACAGGTTTTGCTTGGAAAGCCAATATGCGAGGGGGGCGTGAAGGAGGAGTGGTTTACACCTTAGAATACAATGTCCCACCCACTCTGCATAATGATGAGCCATTCACTCAGGTGTGACACTGACTGAGCCACAATGCAAGGACAAAATATATATTTAGAAGAAGGCTTTTATTGACCATTTAAGATTTTGCTTACATCTATCTTGTAAATATGTTTTGCTATTTTATTAAAAAGGTTACAATTACAACAATAATTACAATTTCAACAATATTTCAAGTGTACTCTTTCTTTGTAAAAAAATGATTATAGGCCTACATTTTATCATATGTATTCATTAGTTTGAATATAGCCAACATTGGAACAGCTAACATCTTAGTTGATGACGTTATGTTTGACAAAAATAGTATTATATATATATATATATATATATATATATATATATATATATATAGAACATATGAGCAGAAATTGCTAAACAAAAGCTTATTTGATGTGGCAGTATATTCTACAGTAAATAAAAAAAAAAATAAGTCGGCTATAAACAAAGCAATTGTGAGCGATAAATAAACAAAAGTAAAGGCAGGTATCTCACAGTAAATGCTTATGCCCCGTTGATGCGGGCTCTAAGCAAATCAAATGTGAGCAAAAAATAAATAAAAAATCATAGAATAATTTCTGAACTCTGATGGTTAGTGGAAGGTGGTCAGCAGAGCACACACATCTGAACACAGTCACACATCTTTATGCCACTCTTGAAAACAGTTCCTGTTCAGTTGAAGACATAAGTGAACATTGCATGCCTGGCATTTCCATGGTGTTAATTGCTTTTTACCACGCACTGCTTTGCAATGCACACATGAGCGGCGACCAACAGTGGCAACATCCCTGTCATCTGATGTCAGCTCAGCTCCTGGAACCGGTACATGGTCAATATTGGTCCGTTTTGGTGCCGTTTTCTGTGACACACCACAGAGCTCTGTGATAAGTTGCTCCATAAACTCTTTATGGGACAAGTTACCATGTAGCTCTTTGTGCACAATGAAAGAGTTGGTGGAAGCAATGTCCAAGAAGTGTAGAAAAATCTTTCTGTACCACTTCATGGTTTTGTGCTGTGTTGTGTAATACTGTATCAGCTGATCAGACAGGTCAACGCCCCCCATGTGTTTGTTGTATTCAGTCACAGGTACAGGACATGGAAATGTCTTTGTCCTCCATGTATCTTGCGTTTTCACCCTCCTCTGCGCAGTGTCTCCTGTATAAGCAGGATGGATGGTAGAACAGACAGATACCTCTCGTGTGTCCATCCACTTCACAAATACAAGAGGACCATCGCGAATCCACCTGATGGATCCCCTGGCAGATTTTTTAGAGAGTGAATTAGCTGCATTCCGAGGGCAGTCCTTCCTGTTGTCCCTGTAAGTCCCACATGCACCAAACTTCATTGCAAACAAGTCTTTGAGGAGCTTTGGACTTGTATAAAAATGGTCCATGTACACATGGTACCCAGAACCTAAAAATGTGTGGTCTAAAAGAGATGTTACAGCATCATATGACAGTCCATGGCCTGTGGGAAAGTTGTTCTTTCCTGTGTACACAGAAAAGTCCACAGTGTATCCATTCGATGAGTCTGCAAGAACAAACAACTTGAAACCCCATCTGGTTGGCTTGGCTTTCATGTACTGCATCATACCTGTGTGTGCTTTGCATGCCACCATTCTTTCATCCACAGCTAAGTTTCTTTTAGGATGATAGATGGATTTACAAGCCTGACGGATCGTGTCCATGAGAGGTTTGACCCTGCAAAGACGGTCATGTTCAGGTGTGCCCCTCTTTCTGTCATTATCCATTTCTGCATCTGGGTGACTCATGTGCACATTCCATGAAATGATGCGGTATCTGTCCCGGGACATAACTGTAGCTGGAAAGGGTACGGAGAAAACACTGCTTTGCCGCCAGTAGTCGCTGATGGAGCTGACCTTCACCATGGCCATGTAAAATAGCAACCCAATGTATCTATACATCTCACTGATGCTGACATCTGTCCATTTATATTTGCAGCCCTTTGGAGTTGCCTTGGCAGCCTGAGCATTGGTGTTGTGGCACAGAGTTGAGACAGCACTTTCTGAAAAAAATTGTTTGAATAGACTCATGGGTGAATGTGAGTCAACAGGGCTCAGTTGTGGTCCAGTGTCCCGTGCAGGACGGAAGCGCACAGTCTGTGGAACCATGTCAACATCAGTGTCTGTTTTCCATGCCAGAGTGGACTGCCTGTTGCTTGCCTGCTTGTTTGCCTTGGCTCTCTTCGGGACAGGTGCTTGGACATGTTCATTGTCACATCTGTAAAAAAAACACACACACAAAAAAAAAAAAACACGTGAGCATGCTGATAACACAATCAAAGAAATTGTATTATCATTATCGATCACTAATGGCCATGGATAAAAAAAGACAACGTTTTTTTGTCATTTCACACAAGAATAGGTAGGCTACTTTTATATTATGACGCTGTAAACACAATCAGGCTACATTTCATCTGTAAAATATTACGTCTATGCACTTACTCAGTATGATTCTCGATGGCACTGAGAACTGAACGACACCTGCGTGCCCCTTTGCGGGGTGCTGGAGAAGGAGAGCTTGACACATTCCTAAAAAAACAACAACAAAGTAAAACTGTTAGCATACATTATTCAAAGTAAACTGATGAGCAATTGATGGTTATGGACACACAATGTTTTGTTGATAGGCCATAGGATGGAGAAATATCTATTAATGGGCCGTAGACCGCGTCACCGCGAGTATCTGTTGATGGGCTATATACACCGCATGCATTTAGTGACGCACGCAATGAACGGATCGTTCGCGAACGATACATCACTACATTTAAAAAATTTACACCTGTATTCACAAACATCTGTGCATAAGGCAGTATTGAAGCATGATAAACACTGTCATAGGCTAACCAAAACCGAACATTTATATAAAAATATAATGTATTTAGACAGTATCACATATTTTACCAGAGGCTGAAATATATTTGCACTAAATCACATTATATAAACTAAGCAGATATTCACAAACAAGCTACATTACGCATAAGGCAGTATTTTAACATTTTAACCAGTGTCATAAGCTAATCAAAACTGAGTGAAATATATTTCATATACAAATATGTTTAAAGAGCAATATTACATTTAAAAAAGTTTACACTTGAGCGTATACACGAATGTTAGGGATATTGTAAGGCAATCGTTCCTGTAAGATGTCAAAAGCTAGCCAAAACTAGGCAAAATATAGTCTGAAAATTCATATGAGTTCTATATTATCAGAAAAATAATTATATAACAGTAAACAACTTACTCAGAACATGTATCCTCGGCGGGATCAATTCGCTCTTGAAAATGCACCCGTTCGTCGTCCGAATCGCAATCTTCCTCTGAGGAAAAGGTGAATTCTTCCTCGCTGTCCAGAATCATCTGAAGGGCGTCTTTACCGGAGAAACGTGCCATCCTCGGAGCGCGATGAACTATCAGTGAATCTGATGAAGAGACTTTGTGTTTTTATGGCATTGATCGGGGGGCGTGTGCGATGCAAATAGATTACCTAAACTATTTACCATGTGAATAGCGCCGGGGGCGGGGCGGCCTCAGCTCATTATAGAGATAATGAGGCAGAAGGAAAAACGGTACCTCTCCTTGCTTTCAAATGGATTACATAAGCTGAGAATATTTGTTTTTTATATAAATTACTTCGTTTAAAAGAAGAGATTTCAAGCTTCATAAAGACATATCTCACGTGTCTGTGTGAGAAGTATTCGCGGAGTTATTGTTCATTTTCGGACGCGTTTCAGAATGGACTACACTGACAGAGAGAAGGCAGAACTCGCTTCGTGTTTATTTTTCTTTATTTGTCAAAAAGCAAAACACTTTGTTTTTATTGTGAGTACACACAAAAATAATACACATTTAACAGAATCGATTGATGTATGAAACGTGTTTGTAATATCAAAGTCAACAGAGCAAAATTAATCTCTTTTGAACTGATAAAAAAAAAAACGAGCTGGTATCGCCGGCGATACCGCCGACTTCAGGGGGTTAAAGGTATAGCGGAGGATTTTCCAGAATTTTAGAAAAGAACCGCCCTCTCCACTTTTTAAAAAGATGCACATGCGCAACACTCTACCTGCTCCCGAGAGGTAACGCCTATTAAACGTGTGCACGAGCCTAGTTCTCCTCGTGCACGCTCTGTTTACAAGTTGCTGTTGGCATGGCTCATACAAGCCTACTTTCCTTTACCTGTCGAGTAGAAACTTCGTGACTGAGGCATAAGTGGGAAGCCCAACCTGTGCTTTTAGCGCACGCCAGCGTGTGAAATATTCTCCCAAAAACACTCTAACTCAAAAACATTCATGCAAGACAAAATGTCAAATGCCCTTCCGTGTTTTATTTACTTATTATACTGATCGATTGAGTGAGGACTCAAGACATGATCTGCAATGGAGAAGTAGCTTGTTGCATTTGTGTAATAAATACTATGTGAACACATTGGAATTATCAAAAATGAACACACAAGGTTTTAGAACATTTCAGGGTGATACCTTTTACCATTTGGTCATTAGGCTACTTTAGACAAATTGAGATGTTTACCGTGTCTGCGCGGTGCGTGACTTGTGCCAGGGCTAGCATCGCTAATCATAGCTTACATTAACTTTTACTAGCAGTGATTTTATATGGATTTCTCCAAATAGCATGCCAAACTTTACCTGTCGAGTAGAAACTTCGCGACTGAGGCATCAGTGGGAAGCCCAACCTGTGCTTTTAGCACAACTAGGAGGACAAAAGACTTGATGATCCACCAGGAAAAAGAAAATCCTCCGCAATACCTTTAACAGGATCGATTGATGTATGAAACTTGTATGTAAGATCAAAGTCAACAGAGTATTTTGAGTCTCTCTTGCACTGATAAGAAAAAAAGCGAGCCTATCGCGCCGGCGTGATAGCCGACCTCAGGGGGTTAAAGGTGAACTAAGTAACTTTTTTACCTTAACCGAACAGCTTTGGACTCATTGGAATAGTTATATGACTTTTTTCGTGTTGAATGGTGGTTGTCTCGCACCCCCCAAGCGCCTGTGAGCCGAAAAACCACCCTTGCAACTTTGAGCCGGCGGGCTGCCAGCCTCAGCGTCAGGAAGTATCGCGTGATATCAGGTCTCGCGATGTAACGAATTGCTTTACGTTATTTAGTCAGACTCGAGTAAATATCGTTCTTGTTGATGGACTAGTAGACATTTTCAGAGGTTATCTGTGCCTGTTCGATGTCCGACGCTTTGTAACGCGTTGTGTCAGGAGGAGAAATAGGGATAGCTCACAGATGAAGTTATTACAGAGGCCAGACAGACTCACGGAGGCGATTGGCATCTCACAACTTGCACTTTATTCCCCAATCGAACTCGTGTAACTGTCTGTCACCCGTTCTACCGTCCACAGCTTTACTTGATAAACAAAAGTAGGATAAGAATGAGAATAAGAACACCTTATTTCCACTCATTACAGCTTCCATCCTACTGAACAGGTACCGGTATAGGGGGCAGAAGGGATCAGGCCGTGAGTGCAGAGACGGCTCTGCGCGAGTGGTATTTACGACAGTAATGTTAAATACAAGTACTCCACAGCGACTCTAGGGGTCGCTGTTTGACAAAAATGGAAAGCTGCATAGTGTGCCTTTAATTGCTCGCCGAGACAGCAACTGTAGAAAGATATAAATACCGAGGAGATTCAGATCACAACCAGGACAAGCGGTCAGTTAGTGGACGCGGCAAGAGCGCGCATGTGGTTTTTCTAAATACACCAGTTCTGCTGTTATTCAGTGTTCTATTTGACTCAAGGTAAGCCTATCTCCGATTCTCTGCTTATTTTTCATTTTTACCTTCTCACAAATCTGTGTTTTATCTAGACGCGTTATTACTCTAAATAATTATTATCGCGAGTGAAAATTATTATTACAGTTTAATTGCACTTAAGTATTGGCTCCTAGCAGCTAGTTTCGATTTGGGCCATTTTCGCTTTATTGCCTTAATTGCTCGCCGAGACAGCTGTCCTCACTCAAGCGGTGGCAGCACTATATCTCTGTAGTCTGCGCGCTGTCGCGGAAGCATCAGCGGAAGCGTTCAGCCCTCGTGTTCAGCCTCCTCGTGTGAAGACCGACTCGGGTAAAGACCATCGACTCTACCTGCGCGACTCCACCGAGCAAGGACACCAGTAAGGCACTTAGGTATCTTCTTCTCCCTTTCCTCTCCCACTTTTATCTTATTTACCCTTACTCAACATGTGCTTTCAAAACATTCCTGTTATCTCTCGGCAATGCCCTTTCATCACGCGCAGAAGGCAGCGCAATACTGCTAATCTGCGTCCCATTCTCTCATCCTCACACACACCTCTCTCTCTTTCCGTGGGTCTATGGAATTGTCAGTCAGCAGTCAATAAAGCTGACTTTATTCCAGCCTTTGCATCTCATTCTCATTATCTTGGGCTTGACTGAGACCTGGATTCGTCCAGAAGACTCAGCAACCCCTGCTGCTCTCTCTAGCAATTTCTCTTTCTCTCACTCCCCTCGCCAGTCTGGGAGGGGTGGGGGCACAGGGCTTCTCATTTCTAACAATTGTAAATACTCAGCTCTCTCTTCTTTATGCAACAACAACTCGTTTGAATATCATGCTATTACACTTACAACTCCCAGTAAGATCCATATTGTAGTCATTTATCGCCCCCCAGGTCAACTGGGAAGCTTTGTAGATGAGCTGGATGTGCTACTGGACGGCACCCCACTTGTAGTCTTTGGTGACTTCAACATTCATCTCGAAAAGCTGTATGCAATAGACTTCATCTCTCTTCTAGCCTCTTTCGATCTCAAACAACTCATCACCACAGGTACTCACAAATCAGGCAACCAACTGGACCTGGTTTACACACACAACTGCATTACAGACAACATTTCGGTGAGACCTCTCCATGTTTCAGATCATTTCCTAATTACTTTCAGTCTACAACTCTCTATCCATGTACCAACAACCCCCCCACCAGTCACTTTCAGATGAAACCTGCATTCACTTTCTCCCACCCATCTTTCCTCTGCCGTGTCTTCTCTTCCCTCACACTCACAATTCTCATCTCTGGATGTGAATACCGCAATGGATACCTTATGTTCCATTCTAACTTCTTCTCTAGACAATATCTGCCCTCTCTCCTCCAGGCCTGCACGCGCTACTCCCTTTAACCCCTGGTTGTCTGAGGTTCTTCATGAACACCGGACCGAACTCAGGGCAGCGAAGAGGAAATGGCGCAAATCAAAAGACACATCTGACCTGAGTATGTATAAATCTCTCCTCTCTTCCTTTTCTGTTGATGTTCATGCTGCAAAATCTTCATACTTCCACAACAAGATCAACAGCTCCTCTAACACACGATCACTCTTCAAGACATTCAACTCGCTCTCCTTTGTCCACCTCCACCACCACCCTAACCTCTACCTTGTTCACCTAACCTTGTTGGTAAAGAGGTTTTGCTAACCTCTTCACCAACAAAACAACAACGATCAGCAGTCAGTTCTCAGCACCACAAACACATGAACCCAGACCAACCTCTCCCACAGCCAGTAACCTTCTCTCCTCCTTCTCTCCGCTAACCGAGGAAGAAGTATCTAAACTTATCCTCTCCAGTCATCCTATTACCTGCCCTCTAGACCCCATCCCCTCACACCTTCTACAAGCCATCTCTCCCACACTTCTACCAGCACTCACACACATCGTCGACTCATCCCTCCATACTGGCACTTTCCCTACCGCATTCAAGCAGCCTCTGGTAACAGCACTGCTTAAAAAACCAACACTAAACACATCATTTGTAGAGAATTACAGACCTATCTCTCTCCTACCATTCATTGCGAAAACACTTGAAAGAGCTGTTTTCAACCAAGTAACATCCTTCTTGTCTCTGAACAACCAGCTGGATATCAACCAATCCAGCTTCAAGAAAGGGCATTCAACTGAGACTGCATTACTGTCGGTCACAGAAGCCCTACGGATCGCAAAAGCTGCTTTCAAATCTTCAGTTCTCATTCTCCTGGATCTGTCTGCTGCCTTCGACACTGTGAATCATCAGATCCTTATGTCCACCCTCTCATCACTGGGCATCACAGGAACTTCCCTCCACTGGTTCGAGTCCTATCTCACAGGTAGGTCCTTCAGGGTCGCATGGAGAGGCGAGGTATCCAAAGCTCATCAACTGACCACAGGGGTTCCTCAGGGTTCAGTTCTTGGACCCTTGCTCTTCTCCATCTACACCACATCACTGGGACACATCATACAGGCACATGGTTTCTCTTAACACTGCAATGCTGATGACACACAGCTCTTCCTCTCATTTCAACCAGATGATCCCACAGTAGCTCCATGGATCTCAAGCTGTCTGGCGGACATCTCGGCATGGATGAAGGAACATCACCTGCAGCTCAACCTGGCAAAGACTGAGCTTCTCGTCCACCCTGCCAATCCATGTCTACAGTATGACTTCACTATCCAGCTAGAATCATCATCAATCACCCTGTAACGCGTTGTGTCAGGAGGGAAAGAAAAAAATATGGATAGCTCACAGCCGAATTATTAGGCCAGACAGACTCACGGAGGCGATTGGCATCTTACAACAACTCGCGCTTTATTTGACAACTGTCTGTCCCAGGCTCCACCGTCCACAGCGTTACCAAAACAAACAAAACAAGATGAAAAAAATGAGCTCCAAACAGAAATTACCCGCATACATGTGGGATTCGAGGCGCACGGTACACACAATACCATACAGAGTGCAGACTGTTTACCAGGGAGCGCGCAGCTCTTAAAGGGGCCACACTTATTTTCCACTCGTTACAACCCCATCAAGTTCGGTCAGAAATCTTGGAGTAATATTTGATGACCAGCTGACCTTCACAGTGTAACGACTATGGCTCGATGGGTAAAAATTGACTTTTAATTTATATACTAATTAAAAGTGAAAACACTTTCTAAGTCCCACAGACTTGGCGAACTCTGTAACTGAACCCCCGTTTACGACTCGCTTCCCCCCTCTCGACAGTGTGAGCTTCAAAGACATTACTGACATTCCGATCTCAACAGAAAACCCGCTCTGAACACACACACACGTACACACACACACACACACACATACACACGAAAGCCACTAAAGTGCAACGTCATGTAGAAATATGGCTCTTGAATGTATACCTTCCGATATGTATGTGTGTGATTAGCTTTGCCTTATAATAGAGGTGTGTTTTGCTAGAGTAAAATCTTTAATTCTGAAGATTCATTGAAAGAATATTCACTCCATAGTGTTGTAACCCTAACTCAGACCATAAAACTTTACGACCCAAGCCTCAAAGGCATTCCAGAACACACACACACACACACACACACACACACACACACTCTGGAACTTTGGAAACAGATATTCTTCCACATAACAAGCCACTGAATGTTGATATGTATTCCTATGTTTCTCAAAGTGTCGTCACTTGCCATAACGGAAACACTGACAACTTTATTGTGTGTTTAATCAAACTTTATTTGTGTGTAATTATGCATATAAGTGTAACGTTATGTTTCCCCAATCTTTACCTGTCATAATTGATATCTCTGTAATCCTCTCCATCTCACGGAGACGAATCTTGACTGCAAGGTACAATAATATGCATTTGATTCCAGGAAATATCATATTTCTAAGTATGAATCCTTTCCCTCATAAGACATATGGTAAAAGGGGGCGTGTTTTTCTTCACACAAAGAAGACTTCTTCCCGCTACAAATCAGAAGTTTTGATTCGCTCTGTCCCCAAAACAGGGCGTAAACAGATGTCTGTTAAAAGGAAGATTCTCTCTTCTCTTCCTTCTCTCATCCTTCTCTCATCCTCTCTCTTCCTCTCAACTCAACTTCCGCTCCTCGGACCTTCTTCTCCCCGGCGCAGCGCTTCTCCAAGGAACATCTGAAGGAGGCCCTGGCCTTCTCCATCGAACGAACCCATGTTTGAGTCGTAACAGCCGGTCTTTGCAACTAAGATTTCCAGCCTCTCCCATCCCGGGAGACGAATCTGAACTTTCTCGGTAACGTTAAATTCAAGTGAGCCTTTACATCGTTTTTCGAAACGACCCAGAAGAAGAAGCTAGACGCAAACCAGCCGGACACGCGCACGCGCGTCCCCTTTTTAGCATCACACTGAAAGAGTACCACATCTCGCAAGTATATTGATTCCTATAAAAGCTGTTCCAGGTGTCTAGGTCTTAGGTCTGTGATTTAAGTTACCCTCTATCTTCCCTCTATATCTTTCTTTCTTTCATTTTATGTCTTTGTTCGGTTAAATGTTTATTCGTTTGTTTGCATTTTTACGTACGTTTATGTTTGTAGTTTATATAATCTCTAGTGTGTGCCATTTTATTAATAAACCCATTTATACTTTTAACTGGCTCTGTGTTTGAAAACCCACTTTTTATAAAGTCAATGAAATAAAAGATCTATAAAGCTACAGGCTCTATATTATAAAACTACTTTGAATAGTTTTAAATTATAAACCCAAAGAGGTTTTGTCTTCGGGGCCAGAAGACAAACTTTCTTGGAGTTTTGTAAACAGGAATGCTTCTTCTTAACTGTAATGATCAGACAGTACAGAACGAGGCATTTCCTATAATTGATAAAGTAAATGCATATGCGATTTATGAATTATGACCATGCGTTATAAATATTAATATTGCCAAAATTCCCTATATTCTTGAGCTAATTCGCATTAACCCTGAGGCATTTACGCTACAACAGATCACATTTCAAAGACAGCCCGATCATGCAGGTTTGCACTGCACAACATCAGGAAGATCAGGCCTTTCCTAACTGAGCATGCAACACAACTTCTCGTCCAGGCCCTGATCATTTCTAGGCTTCACTACTGCAATGCTCTTCTGGCTGGACTTCCATCATGTGCAACTAAACCTCTACAAATGATTCAGAACGCTGCAGCTCGTCTTGTCTTCAACGAGCCCAAAAGGGCCCACGTCACTCCTCTGTTCATCTCTCTGCACTGGCTACCACTCGCTGCTCACATCAAGTTCAAGGAATTGACGCTTGCTTACAGAACTATCACAAGCTCAGCTCCCTCCTACTTTCACTCACTTCTACTCACTTCTACGAGTCTGCATCCCTACCAGAAGCCTACGATCGGTCAATGAGCGACGTCTCGTGGTTCCATCACAGAAAGCCACAAAATCACTTTCCAGAACATTCTCATTCACAGTTCCATGCTGGTGGAATGCTCTCCCCACCCTCAGCCGGAATGCAGAATCCCTGGCAACATTCAAATACAGCTGAAAACCCATCTCTTCCGTGAGCACTTAACCAAAAAAAAAAAAAAAAAATCCTTTTCCTTTAAACCCTCGCTTATCGGGCTTATGCTACTCTGAACAATGCCTGAACTTCGTATTTTGAGCACTTCTTGCGTTGTTTTTTGCCTTTTCACGATGACTCGCTTAATTTAGTCCTAATTTGTAAGTCACTTTGGACAAAAGCGTCAGCTAAATGACTAAATGTAAATGTAAATGTAAAATCTTACCCGAGTATTTCCAGTTTACAGTGAAGATCCTGCAGTAGATCAGAAAGCTGCTTGACTCCAAAATCTCTTACTTTATTCCATGTCAGATCCAGTTCTCTCAGGTGTGAGGGGTTTGATCTCAGAGCTGAAGTCAGAGCAGCACAACCTTCATCTGTAACACCACAATTCCTCAACCTGTAGAGAACAATGACACTCTTCAGTCTCTCAGTTCAGGAAACACTGATATAAATGATATGATATATATTAATTTCTCCTTTTACAGTATTGCTTAGGTACGAAGGCACATGCTAAACTCATAAATGTGATCATGTTTTATCAGTGTAATGATTGTTGTCAGTGTGACTTACTGAACTGATCTGGATTCTTTAACCACAGGCAGCAGCTTCTGAAGAACTTCATCTGCTGTATTTTGTGCTCCAACAAACTGTTTTAGATTAAAAACATCCATCTTCTGCTCTGATGTCAGCAACACATAAACCAGAGCTGACCACTGTGAAGAGGAGAGTTGGGTTTCTCCTATTTTTCCAGATTTCAGATAATCTTGGATCTCCTGCATCAGTGAATCCTCACCCAGTTCATTCAGACAGTGGAACAGATTGATGGATTTCTGTGGAGAACGATTCTCCCTGATCTTCTGTTTGATGTACTGAACTGTTTCCTCTTTGTTGTAGGAGCAGCTTCCAGTCTGAGTCAGAAGTTCTCGTAAGAGAGTCTGACTGGACTCCAATGAGAGACCCAGAAGGAAACGCAGGAAAAGGTCCAGATGTCCATTCTTACTTTTGAAGGCCTTACTTACAGCTCTCTGGTGCAGCTCAGATAATGGAACATATTTCTTCTGGTTTAAGATTTTAGAAAAGAGACTTTGTTTGGTATTGTCAAACACATTTCTGTTCTTATATGTAAAGTAAATGTGTGCATATAGAGCTGCTAGATGTTCCTGGGTGCTCAGATGAACAAAGCAGAAGACTTTCCCCTGATACAAGCCCAACTCCTCTCTGAAGATCTGAGTGCACAATCCTGAGTACACTGATGCTTCTGTCACATCAATGCCACACTCTCTCAGGTCTTCCTCATAGAAGATCAGGTTGCCTTTCACAAGCTGCTGGAAAGCCAGTTTCCCCAGTTTGAGAATCATGTCTTCATCGTTCACTCTCTTCTCATAGTCCCTCTCATGTCTGATGTTGGTTTGAATGATCAGGAAGTGTGTGTACATCTGAGTGAGAGTCGTGGGAATCTCTCCTCTCTCTGCTTCACTCAACATCTTCTCTAGAACAGTGGCTGAGATCCAGCAGAACACTGGGATGTGGCACATGATGTGGAGGCTCCTTGAGGACTTCAGGTGTGTGATGATCCTGTCGGCCAACCTCTGATCACTGATTCTCTTCCTGAAGTATTCCTCCTTCTGTGGCTCATTGAAGCCTCGTAACTCTGTCACTCGATGGACACACTCAGAGGGGACGATATCCGCTGCTGCTGGTCTGGAGGTGATCCAGATGAGAGCAGAGGGAAGCAGATTCCCCACAATGAGGTTCAACAGCAGCTCGTCCACTGAGGCTGATTCAGATATATTATACAGTTTCACTTTGCTCTTAAAGTTTAGAGACAGACGACACTCATCCAGACCATCAAAGATGAACAACACTTTATAACCATCACTGGATATTTCCATTTCTTTTGTTTCGGGTAAAAATACATGAAGAAGACCTGAAAGACTGAATGTTTTGTCCTTCATCAAGTTGAGCTCTCTGAAAGGAAGTGGAAATATGAACTGGACGTCCTGATTCTCTTTCCCTTCAGCCCAGTCCACAATGAACTTCTGCACAGAGACTGTTTTTCCAATGCCAGCAACTCCCTTTGTCAGCACAGTTCTGATGGGTTTGTCTTGTCCAGGTAAATGTCTAAAGATGTCATTGCATTTGATCGGTGTGTCCTCTGTTGCTGCTGTCCTGGATTGTGTCTCAATCTGTCTCACCTCATGCTCATTATTGATCTCTCCACTTTCACTCTCTGTGATGTAGAGCTCTGTGTAGATCTCATTCAGGAGTGTTGGGTTTCCCTGCTTTGCTGTTCCTTCACAGAGACACTGAAACTTCTTCAGTAGATTTGATTTAAATGTGCTTTGGACCAGTTGAGAATCACGACTAAAAGAATAAATTAGATTACAACATAAATTAAAGAAGTAAAAGTGATAGTAAAATATCTTTACAACAGAAATGTTGTACCTCAGATTAGATGACATGTGTCTTCCTGTAAATGTTTCTCGAGTGTCTGTAGACTGTTCACTAATTATGGACAAACATGGACAGAACAGAGATAATACAACAGAGTTGAGAAAACAGAGACAAGAATTCATATAGAGTCATTCTGTGTTGCCTCAACCAGAGGACCCTGGACAGACATGTTACTTTTGATTTATTTTTCTGGTGAAAGAAATTCAATGGGACTCTGAAGCACCTTTTATGTTTATTTTTCTCAAAGTTTGTATGCCTGTAACTCAAAACGTATGAAAGATATCTCAATATCCTATTAGATTTTGGTTCCTAACAGACTTTTCTTTTGATATCTTTTTTTAATAATAATTTTTAAAGCCATCTCAATGTGGCTCCATGTGCAGATTGTTGAATTTAACTAAATTGAATTTCTTAGTGATCAAAAAACAAATGTGGGTCACTTTGGATAGATATAATACTTGTATTTGAAGAGGAATGTCTGAAGAACTAATAATGTTGAAATGTAAAAGGTAAAAATGTACCTTTATTCAATCATTTAAATACAATAATTGAAAACTCTCATTTTGACTCCCCTCGACAAAATAGTGGATTCATCAGTAAATAATTGTTAATGGCATATAATACAGTTTATGCTCATCACTGTTTATCATTCTTCAGAAAAAACTAAACAAAAACTAAAATAAAAAATGTATCCAGAAACTTCTGAAATTTGGTTGATTTGACACAGAATTACCCTATAGTTGATTTTACATGTAAATAAACCTCTCATAGAGATCTATGTATCTATCTATGTATCTATGTATCTATCTATCTATCTATGAAATGTTGTACCTCAGATCAGTTGATGTGTGTTTTCCCTCAAATTTCACTGGCTGTCTCATAGACCAGTCACTCTTCATGGACACACAGCTGGACTCCGGTGAGATTGATCTGTCACCCTTAAACTGACTTTAATAGAATAGAAACAAAAGAACAGAGACAATAATTCTTAGACTATGTTACAGTAGATAAAGTAGACAGTAGATACATGTAGATAAACCTCACATTGTAACGCACGCTAGGTTCCCAAATTAAGACGAAGATCAAGCAGATTCAAATAACAAGAGGATTTATTCCAAACGTGTTAAGCCAACGTACAAAACACTTGACACAAACAATAACCGACCGTGAACACAGAACAGTGAGGAACTTAGGGTGCTTTCACACTGGCAGTTTAGTTCGGAATGGGGCACGGTTCGCATGAAAAATAGCTAATGTGAATGCTGTCATGTGGACCCAGGTGCGCACTGGGGTACCGACCCCAAGACAACATGGAGGAGGTGGTCTGAGTTCGGTTGCACTCGAACCGTGCCGTGGTTCGCGTGAATATGAAAGCAACACAGACTTGGGTGTGCACTTTCTCAGGAAGTAAAGTTACTTGCACATCCTTTTAGCTGATTATGATGTATTTAGTTAAGTAAAACACATGTAAGGGGTGACAGTGTTGATGATTTACCTTGGATGCGAGCGAGAGTGAGCCTGCAGTGTATTTGCGCATAGCGCATGGAGTCAGGGCAACAAATTAATGGAAATCCACTGTCTCCTCAAGAGTGCGTTTGCAATCAGCAGAAAGCCAAACGTGACACACAGTAAACCTGTGTGTAATGATGAGGCAGTGTCGTTGAGATCCATTTGCAGTATCTTTATTGGTAATAGTAAACATTACACAATCAGGCAGGGGTCAATCACCAGCAAAGGATATATCTGAGGCAGTCCAGAATCGTAGTCGATGGGCAGGTAGATAATCAGGGCAGGCAGCAAACAGTAATGCATAAATCCAGTCAAACAAAGCAGGGTCACATTGGCATGAAGCAGAGGGTCAAAACGAGTAGAAAAGTCCAGGATCAGTAAACGAGGAATCAGTATAAACAGGGAAAATGCTCAGAAATGTCAACCAGGGTGAAACAAGACTTCGCAATGAAGCAGTGGAGAAGTGCTGTATAAATAGTCCGGGTGATGAGTGGCAGGTGTGCAGATAATCAGTCTGGGTGATGAGTGGCAGGTGTGCAGATAATCAGTACCAGGCACGGGGTCATGGGAAATGGAGTGAAAATGTGTAATGTTAATATTCGGAAGATGGAGCCCTCTGGTGGCGAGTGGGAGGAACCACAGAGGCTTGATTTGTGACAGAGCCCCCTCCCTGTGAGCGGCTCCTGACGCGAGGAGGAGGTTGATGCCGGGGTCTTCCTCGAGCTCGAGGGGCTGGTTTTCCCAGATGGGTCCTATGAAACTCTGCCGTAAGAGATGGTTCGAGAATGTCCTCGGAATTGACCCAGGACCTCTCTTCCGGGTCATACCCCTCCCAGTCCACGAGGTAATGGAGAACTTCCATGATGAACAGCCTTCTCGCTGTCTATGATGATGGGAGGGGGTCCCTGGTCACTGACTTCCTCTTCTACCTCCCCTCTTGGACCACCAGCAGGCTTGAGCAAGGAAACGTGAAAAGTGGGTGAGATACGGTAACTAGAGGGTAAAGCCAATTGATATGAAACAGGAGTAATTTGCTTAACTATTTTGAAAGGACCCATGTACCTGGGAATGAGTTTTCTGCATGCCAGCCGAAAACAAAGATGAAGGTCTCTTGAAGAGAGCCAGACCCATTGACCTGGAAGGTGTGTAGGATTGGGACGATGGCGGCAATCAGCTTGTTCCTTTTGTCTTCTAATAGCTCATTGTAGATGGACATGGGCTTCGTTCCAGGTAGCTTCACTACTTTGTAGCCAGTCATTGATTGCGGGAAGTTCAATGGGCTCTCCTGACCATGGGAATAAAGGGGGCTGGAAGCCGAGGACACATTGAAAGGGAGTCATGCCAGTAGAAGATTTGCAGATGGAGTTCTGTGCATACTCAGCCTATAGTTGGAAGCGACTCAAGTCTGCTAGATTCTGGTGACAGTAGGATCTTAGAAATCGTGTGAGTTCTTGATTGAGGCGTTCTGTTTTACCGTTTGATTGTGGGTGATAACCAGAAGTGAGACCGACATTAATGTTAATAAAGTAAATAAATAAAGTTGACGGAAGAATGCTGATACACGAGAGGTGAATTGGGGTCCTCGGTCTGAAACGATGTCCTCAGGTAAGCCATAAAACCGGAACACATAATTGCATAGCTGTTCAGCGGTTTCAAGAGCCGTGGGCAGTTTGGGTAAGGGAATGAGTCGACAAGCTTTGGAGAAGCGATCTATTACTGTGAGTATGGTGGTGTGGTTTTGGGAATTGGGGAGATCGGTGACAAAGTCTATTGCGATGTGAGACCAGGGACATTAAGGAATGGGTAATGGTTGTAGTAGTCCGGCTGGTGGTTGTTTGGAGGGTTTGGATACATTACAGGTAGAACAGTTCTGGACAAAGGAGATAGTATCTTTCTGCATGGAAGGCCACCAGAAGCGATTTGTGAAGAGTTGAAGTGATACCTGGATGGCGGGAACTGAGTGATGAATGAACGTGTTGGGTGACCTTCTTGTCTAAGGGTGGTGGAACATTTGTCTTGTCGGGTGGACAGTCTGGTGGAGGTGGATCTGATCTTTGGGCCTCTGTCAATTCTGTAAGAATGTCCCATTGAACCGGATGGAGGAAGGATGAGAGTGGGTGATATGGTGGATTCGTTGGATGGTTGTTAATGAAATGATTCATGTTCCCGAGATAGAGCGTCAGCCTTGATATTCTTTGACCCAGGTCGATAGGTGACTGTGAAATTGAACCATGTAAAGAACAACACCCACCTTGCCAGAAATTGTTGCAGCTCTTTGATCATGTTGAGTTGTGGCCATTTTAACACTGCCTGTACTTTACTGTCATTCATGGCAACCCCTTCTGGACTGATTTCGTACCCAAGAAATAATACAGAAGTTTGGTGGAACTCACATTTCTCTGCCTTGGCGTATAGTTGCTGAGTGATTAAGCATTGTAGGACCAGACGAACGTGATTGACATGCTCTTCAAGGGAATCTGAGTAGATGAAGATGTCATCAATATATACAATAACCCATCTGTTTAACATATCTCAGAAGGACTATTGGACAACCCGAAGGGCATAACCAGATATTCATAGAGCCCTGTAGCAGTAGAGAAAGCTGTCTTCCATTTGTCACCATCTCGAATACGAATGAGGTTGTAGGCATTTCTGAGGTTAAATTTAGTGAAATATTTGGCTGAGCGAAGTTGTTCGAGGGCTGCTGGAACTAGCGGAAGAGGGTAGCGATACTTGACTGTTATTTCATTGAGCCCTCGATAATCAATGCAAGGGTGAAGACCTCCATTCTTCTTACTGACGAAGAAAAAAACGGCTGAAGCTGGTGAAGTGGATGGTCGAATAAATTCCTTAGCTAATTCCTCTTCGATGTATGACTTCATGGCGTCAGATTCTGGTTGTGATAGGGGAAAGATGCAACCTTTGGGGGGCATTGAACCTGGGATGAGTTCAATGCTGCAATCGCTGGATCGATGAGGTGGAAGTTGAGATGCTTTGTTCTTGCTGAAAGCTTCTTGAAGGTCGGAAATATTCAGATGGAAGGTTTGGGACAGTATTTGTTTCCTGAAGTACGGTGACAGATTGAATAGGAGTGGGAGCGATGGATTGAAGACAGTTTTGTTGACATTTATCAGACCAATGAGTGATTAGTCTATCGGTCCATGAGATTTGTGGGCCGTGTTGTTGTAACCATGGAAGACCCAGAATTATGGGATGGTTAGGTGACTGAATGAGGAATAGCTGAATGGTTTCTGCGTGTACGGATCCTGTGCGTAGTGTAACGTCTCTGGTAGAGTAAGCAACATGACCTGCACCCAGAGGTCGTCCGTCTTGCGCTGCCACTGCCAATGCAGATTCACAGAGTATTAGGGGAATGAGATGAGACTGGGCAAAGTCATTATCTATAAAACGACCCGCTGCTCCCAAATCAATCATGGCCGTAGTTATCACGGATTTGCCAGAAAACATTAAAGTCACTGATAATTCGACATATGATGAAGAGCGAGATTAGATCTTGGAGAACTTACAGCAGTGGTATTTTGAGGAGATGGTTGCTTGGGACAGAATGCTTTAAGTTGTCCTGGTTGACCACAATGCAGACAGAGGCTCTGTTGTATGCGTCATTCTCTTTCTTCAGAAGTGATGCGTGTTAGTCCGATTTGCATGTGTTCAGGATCGTGCGCCTCAGGAGATGTTGTGGTTTGTTAAGCCAGATTTCTAGTGCCTGCGTGATCGAATCAAATTGTCAACGTGGATGGCCAGATTAATGAATTGATCCAGATTTATACCATTGCAGAACAGTAACTTTAAAGTGGTTTCAACCCAGTCAGTTTGTGCTGCCAACGTGCGAAAAGTGAGAGCAAACTCAGCCGCCATTCTCCCTCCTTGTCTGAGACATAACAGTTGAGCACCAGGACTCTTTCCTTCTTCTGGATGATCAAACACTTCACAGAATCGTTGTAGGAAGACAGAGAATGAAGAAAAAGGAGACTGACCACCGTTCCACATTGCCGCTGCCCACTCCAGAGCGCGGCCAGTTAATAATGTACATACAAAGGCTATTCGACTGGCGTAATTTGGGTATAACAAGGGTTGTTGGTCGACAAACAGGGAACACTGAAGAAGGAATCTCTTACACTTGGCGGGTGACCCATCAAATTTCTCAGGAAATGCGAGACAAGGACTCGTCGTGGTGTTACTGGATGTGGGCGTGCTGATTGTTGGGCTCGCTGCAGAAGTTTCAGGTGAACCGGTTGCTGGGTTTGCTGCAGATGGTTTGGGGTTTTGTGATGGTAAATGGAGGTGCTGTAGCAAGGTTACCAGTTGCTCAGTTAGGGATGTTAGGCGTTCTAGTTGTTGCTGTTGTGCAATCAGAATTGATATCTTGAAGCAGTGGAGAAGTGCTGTATAAATAGTCTGGGTGATGAGTGGCAGGTGTGCAGATAATCAGTACCAGGCTCGGGGTTATGGGAAATGGAGTGAAAATGTGTAATGTTAATATTCGGGAGATGGAGCCCTCTGGTGGCGAGTGGGAGGAACCACATAGGCTTGATTCGTGACGCTGTGCTGTTCACTCAGCTGCGCATAATAGCACCAAATTAATAAAAAACATAATATATTGAACCGCGTTCTGTTTTCTATCATGCGCCGTGCACGTTTGCGATGAAATAAGATGCACGCAAACGCACCAGGGTTCGATTGAATTAAGTTGAGTGTGAAACCAGACCAACGCTGCGGGGGGCGCCGGGAACAATCGCGCTCGGACTCGGACCGCAGCAAACAAACCCAGTGTGAAAGCACCCTAAAATACACAGATGAATAAGGAAGACAAGGTGATAACAGCTGAACATGGTGAGTGATGATGATGATCGCTGGCAGGCGCGGTTAATAGTGGAGTGAGTGCAGGTGTGAGCCGGGGGGGATGATGGGACATGTAGTGAAGACGGAGACTAACAGGTGACCGTGACACACATAGGAGAATCAATCCATCCACCTATCTTTTACCATTGCTTTTAAATCTGTTGATGTGTTTGACAGTATTGTTCTGGTCCAGATTATCAGTGTTTTGTGGGTAGATGTTAGTGAAACATCAGGACTGAAGCTCTGGATCAGCTGTGAGAGGAGACCTGATCCTGTGCTCGACTCCTGCTATTGCGGCGCTTTATAATAGTGTGAGTCACTGAGTTATACATGCTTACACAATATCATCACCCACGTCTTATATATTTTGATAATAAGTGGATATTTGCCAAATTATGCCATACATGCATTATTTGTGTGTGTCTGTGGTCTCAGATTAATTTGTGGATGTTGTACCTCAGATCAGTTGATGTGTGTTTTCCCTCAAATTTGATTGGGTTTTCTATAGACCAGTCACTCTTCATGGACACACAGCTGGGCTCCGGTGAGATTGATCTGTCACCCTTAAAATGACTTTAATAGAATAGAGATAATAGAGACAAGAATCAATTTTGGCTGATTTTACATGAAAATAAATCCCACATGAGAAGGTTGTCTATTAAGACAGTATGTTGAAGAGTGATGAGACTGTCCAAGGATAATGTCATATATCATCTAACTGACTACTGTATCTGTGTGTCTCTGGACAGTGTTTAAAGACCCTGAGTGGCTCCAACTACTGTATATCCCGGCACCAGAATATGATAGAGACAACAGATCACTATACCAACCCTGGAAAACACCCACAACACCCTGTTATGTGCAGAAAATGAGCCTTCTATAACAATAAAGGAACACGCCGACTTTTTGGGACTTTAGCTTATTCACCGTATCCCCCAGAGTTAGATAAGTCCATACATACCCTTTTCATCTCCGTGCGTGCCGTAACTCTGTCTGACGCACCCACCGCTAGCCTAGCTTAGCACAAAGACTGGAGGTAAACGGCTTCAGCTAGCATACTGCTCCCAATAAGTGACAAAATAACGCCAACATTTTCCTATTTACATGTTGTGATTTGTATAGTCACAGCGTGTACAAATAACAAGGTCACATGAGACACAGCCATCTTCTAACCGTATACATACTGGTATAGAAGCACTGCTATTTGGGCGGAGTGATTTGCTCACAGCACCTGAGAAGCCCCGTGGTGAGGAGCAGAGAGTTCGCTCAGAGTAGGAGTAAATCACTCCACCCAAGTAGCAGTGCTTCGCCTTCTGAGAATATAGTTCCCAGTATGTATACGGATAGAAGATGGCTGTCTCATGTGACCTTCTTATTTGTACACGCTGTGACTATACAAATCACCACATGTAAATAGGAAAATGTTGGCGTTATTTTGTCACTTATTGGGAGCAGTATGCTAGCTGGAGCCGTTTACCTCCAGTCTTTGTGCTAAGCTAGGCTAGCGGTGGGTGCGTCAGACAGAGTTACGGCACGCACGGAGATGAGAAGGGTATGTATGGACTTATCTAACTCTGGGGGATACGGTGAATAAGCTAAAGTCCCAAAAAGTCGGCGTGTTTCTTTAAGATCATATGAAGATTGAAGTACCTGCATCCTGGAGAAAAATCTCCATGTCTGAATGTGTGTGTGTCGTCCATGATTCATTCAGTCTTCATGGAGCTGCTCGGGTAAGAGATCAGAAACACTCATTCACACACACCATTAAAATGCAATACATTACTAAATTATAATTAAATTAAAATTAAATTAAATTAAATATCCCCAAAATATCCCCAACTGAGGAAAGCTGTGATAATGATGAATTGCAAGAATATGATAAAGACTTTTTAAAAAATAAAATGTTACATCTGGTCTGTTAGTATAAAACTTACAACCTGGTGGGAAAAATATGAAGAATTTACAGGACAATAAAAATATGAGAAAAAAATTTGATAAAAAAAAAAAGATTATTATACTTCTGGTTTATAAATTGATTTGGGATCATGTAAATGAATGTTAAAATCACAAAAAAAAAAATTTTATTAAAATATTTATTTTATATTTTATATTTTTCTGATTATTGAGGCCCAAAATGACTGAATTTCCTGCTGCTTTTCCAAAACATTGTTTGTGCTGAATTTTGATAAGATAATGTCACTTT
Source organism: Leuciscus idus (assembly GCA_021554675.1). Lineage (NCBI taxonomy): Eukaryota > Metazoa > Chordata > Actinopteri > Cypriniformes > Leuciscidae > Leuciscus > Leuciscus idus. The sequence continues at coordinate 43,979,848 of CM038628.1, read as the reverse complement.
CCCCGCTCATGTTAACATTTTAGCATAATTTTGTGTCTATAAGCAATAGAAATATCATGTCTGAGCAGACGGAGAGGGTTGAAACACGACTGGACAATGTTCTTCTACTGGACCCACAAATACTGCAATAAAAGCTTCTTTTTTTTTTTTTACATTTTCTTTAAATGTTTAATTAAACAGTTTAAAATCATTAACAGAATAAATTCCAATAATGTAAACTGATGTCCATGTTTGCTATTTCTAGAAACCCTCCTCATCTGATGTTATTCTGGTATTGAGGCAGGTTGTAACAGAACTCTTTATACTGGACATTAATTTACACAGACAATTATAATCAAACCATACATCCAACAAAGACTATTAGGATTTGAATAATAAGACCAAGAACTTCATATTACATTAAGAACTTTAACGGTTACTTTAAGTATTTCATGGTTGCTTAAGGTAATGTAAGGCTTTATCCGTCTCACCTGAAGACTCTCCTTGATCAGAATCAAAGGTTATAGACACAGATTCTCAAATCTCTGCATAAGCGGCTGTAAACATCACTAGACACTTTGATGCTCTATTTTACTGATTAAAAAGAATCGTAATTCTGAGAGTAAAATGGAGTCGATAAGAATGTGGAAGTTGGGAAATCTAGTATCACTTTCATTCTCCCAGTAAATCATGGTTGCCAGATCTGCTCGAGCTCATATCATCCGTTTCATACACAGTTCAGTTAAGAAAGGCTAGTAGTGCTCCAGTTCTGACAATGTACAAATGTAAAAACTTGCTCAATTTGTGTAGAAGTCTTTTGTTTAATCGCAAAATAATGTAGTTTTCATGCTAGCTCAAGAAAATAGTTTAACATATCTAATATTTGTCACATGAGATTGTAAGTAATGTGAGATTATGTGTGTAAAGTGTGTAATATCTGCTCTTTTCTCATGTTAAACTGTGAGGTGTTCTGAACACGACATAGAGACAGTGCAGTCGAGCGATAGTGTCCCCCTGAACCATGTCATCCAGGCATATCGAGTCCCAGGACAAAACATCATCTACAGAAAGAGAAAACATCCCAACATCACTATCAGCATCAGAGAAGCTCAGAGCCGCAGTAGTCAGCTGATGTCACATGGTGGCGCTGTTCTACAACATCACTATCAGCATCAGAGAAGCTCAGAGCCGCAGTAGTCAGCTGATGTCACATGGTGGCGCTGTTCTACAACATCACTATCAGCATCAGAGAAGCTCAGAGCCGCAGTAGTCAGCTGATGTCACATGGTGGCGCTGTTCTACAACATCACTATCAGCATCAGAGAAGCTCAGAGCAGCAGTAGTCAGCTGATGTCACATGGTGGCGCTGTTCTACAACATCACTATCAGCATCAGAGAAGCTCAGAGCAGCAGTAGTCAGCTGATGTCACATGGTGGCGCTGTTCTACAACATCACTATCAGCATCAGAGAAGCTCAGAGCCGCAGTAGTCAGCTGATGACACATGGTGGCGCTGTTCTACAACAAAACACATCAGCATCAGAGAAGCTCAGAGCAGCAGTAGTCAGCTGATGACACATGGTGGCGCTGTTCTACAACATCACTATCAGCATCAGAGAAGCTCAGAGCAGCAGTAGTCAGCTGATGTCACATGGTGGCGCTGTTCTACAACATCACTATCAGCATCAGAGAAGCTCAGAGCAGCAGTAGTCAGCTGATGACACATGGTGGCGCTGTTCTACAACATCACTATCAGCATCAGAGAAGCTCAGAGTCGCAGTAGTCAGCTGATGACACATGGTGGCGCTGTTCTACAACATCACTATCAGCATCAGAGAAGCTCAGAGCTGCAGTAGTCAGCTGATGTCACATGGTGGCGCTGTTCTACAACATCACTATCAGCATCAGAGAAGCTCAGAGTCGCAGTAGTCAGCTGATGACACATGGTGGCGCTGTTCTACAACATCACTATCAGCATCAGAGAAGCTCAGAGCTGCAGTAGTCAGCTGATGTCACATGGTGGCGCTGTTCTACAACAAAACACATCAGCATTAAAATACACAGTGGAGGACAGAAACACTGGAGCTGACAGCCAGTCCAGCATTAAAGAAATATTATGTTTCACTCAGATATTTTTCAGCAGCTTCAACTCTGTTTGAGAGCTCAAGATTGCAGGAACAGGCCAATGATGGAACTGGACAGAAAGAGAGAGTCCTGCGGTCAGTGTGTGATAGTGACGCTTGTTCTTACCGTTATAATGGAGTCTGGGTTTGGAGAAACACATGAGGAAATCAACAAACAAACTATGAGCATATAGGACAGTGAAATCCAACTGAAAATTTTGAATAATCATATTTTTCACGTTTATTTCATCCTGTATTTAATCATTTAGATCAGTTGAGAAAAATCGAATCTATTTATTTGCTCTCAGTACATTAAGAGCACATTCCTATAATAACATGGACACACAAACCCCATCTATGTTTCTGGTAGAAAATTCCTCTTAAACATCATTAAGAAACTGAAGGAATGGAGAAGATCTGGAAGACCAAGAAGATTTTCCACTAGAACTGCTTGTAAACTGGTCAGGATCACAAAACTAAAGGCCCAAATCACTTCTAAGGATCTGCAGAAGATTGAACTGGCACAGGAGTCGAGCTGCACCGGTATTGATCACACACACATCATCTGCATGTAAGAGTCATCAGAAAGAAACCTGACCTGTGATCTCATCACTAAACCCAATGTCTGAGGTCTGCAAAAACACTTCCATAAGACAGAGTCCTTTTGGGATGAAGTACTGTGGTCTGATGAAGTAAAAACCTAAATGTTTTTAGAAAGATTGTTAGCCTATAAATAAGACTAATGAATAAGTGCCTTTAATGTTTAATGCTTTAACATTTTGAATGGTACGAGCCCCCTTTCTAAGGTCTAGGGGCAGGGAAGGAGAGCACCACATTTTACGGAGAGAGAGTCAGAGAACTCTTGTCTCCAAGTCCCAGGACAGGCACAAAGTACAGCGACACCAGTTTATAAAGTAAAATGATATAATACGTTTTATTTTATATAATCAGTGGGATATAAACATAAGATTACAGGAGGGGAAACGCCCAAAATAACAAAAGAAATTCTTACTAAGGGTTTTTATTTTATTTATTTATTTTATAACTTACCTAGCTTCAAAATGAAAAGAAATCAAAGACAAACTCTTCCCTTATTCCCTCTCCATTTAAACACAGGAGAAAACATGAATTCTCAAATTAAATGGCATCCACCTCCCTACAAATAATGCCACGATAAAAATATAACAAAATTGAGCAGTGTAAAAACCTGACCACTACGCAAACACATACAAGAAGAGGGATTACTTTAACACACTCAAACTAGATAATGGTAACTATAAACACAGGGTTACCATTCTCACACTACTCACTTAATAAAGTTGGGTTAAAAACGACCCAACAGCTAACCCAATGGTGGGTTAATGTAGCACCGACCTAATGTTGGGTTATTTTAACCCAATAAATTAGGTAACTAGTTTTACCCAATAAACTGGGTTACAAAAAACTAATTTGTTGGGTTATTTGGCCAAAATGATGCTTTAACCAATTCAGAGTATTATTAGTATTAGTATTATTGCCATGTAATAATAACTCACAACTTCAGTATGTTGACAATGCTTTATTTACATTCAATTAGACATTACATTCAAAAGTTATTGTTGCAATTGTTTTAATTTATTTCCTAAAGGTAAGAAATTGTTTCAATAAATAAAAAAGGCGACAGTGTGTTGAGGGAACACCTCCAGGCACAGAATATTAATGTTAAAATTAATTAATTTAGAATTATGTTTTAAGTTCTAAGAAACATGGAGCACAAAAACACAAATAAACAAACAAAACAAACCAAAACTAGTCCAGCTTATCCAATTATAAACTGCCTAATTAGGCGACAGTGAGTTGATGGAACTCCTCCTGGCACAGAACATATTGTGTGTTGTAGAAACTGCTAAACAGCTGCAGCAGGCTTTGGATACTCAATGTCTAAAATATAAAATAATTTAAAGCATGTATTCAAAGCTTGTACCCACAATGACAAAGGCTTGTGAGCAGTTGCATTTATCCCCAAGCTGCAGGACGTGAGGGAATTGCCTCCGTTGCTCCTCCTCCTCCAAATATCGAATGATGTTTGTTCCAACCCTTAAATAGAATTTTGAAATGGTGAAAATGCACACATGGATCAAATATTACCCACAATGTGTTGTCATAAATGATGTGCTGTAAATCAAAAATTGTTTTGCCTCCTGGTAAGAGGGCCGAACCATCTTGCAGCCCGTTTTGAATGGCAATGGAGGAAGGATAGCTGGCAGGGTTTTTACAGCAACATCTCCAAGAGTGTCTTTACATAAAACAGAAAGAACAACGGATGAATCTTTAAACAATTACAACATATTACAAGCTGTTGTGCAGGATTTTCTCACCAGAAGAAATGTTAGTCTGAACAGGAAGAAGATCCAAGGCTCTCTTCTCAGTCTTGCAATATGAAAGGATTCGTTGAGATGCATGTCGCCCAAATTTCAAAAAGTTTATCTTTGGCATTCATAAAATACTGAAGTCCTGAGCAATCTAAAAATGAATAAAGAAAAAGAAAAGTTAAAATCACACCAACACCTCATATGGTGCAGTAACAATGAAAGTGTGGACATTTGTTTTTCAATATGAAAAATCAAGTCAAATCAAGTGGGATTCATTTTTTTAGGGCAGGACACAGTGATTTTTTTTACAATGTCCAAGCAAACAAATAAATAGTTTAGGTTAGTATTAATTGTTTATTAAAATTAATGCGAACCTCTTTCTTATTAAGTTGGCTTGAGAAAGCCAACTTACTGAAATCCTATTTAAACTTATTAGTGGTGCTTTTTCAAAGCACCACTAGTGTTATTGTCACTCATACTTATTATTCTTATTTTTATTATTAAGTTGGCTTGAGAAAGCCAACTTACTGAAATCCTATTTAAACTTATTAAGTTGGCTTGAGAAAGCCAACTTACTGAAATCCTATTTAAACTTATTAAGTTGGCTTGAGAAAGCCAACTTACTGAAATCCTATTTAAACTTATTATTCTTCTTCTTCTTCTTCTTCTTCTTCTTCTTCTTCTTCTTCTTCTTATTCTTCTGACCCAAAAATGTTCAACTCTAACTCCTCCTAGACCGTTCAAGCTACATACTCCAAACTCGGGTCAGACCTTCATACTGTTCTGACTTGGTGTGCTATATCTTTTCAGACTGGTTTGAGTTATGGTTTTCTTAAAAATGAATATTAAAAATCATAAAAATCCCATAGACTTTCATTGACCAAAAGTCCATGTCTGTTTGAACTATGTTTAACCCTCTGAGGTCTAAGGTGTTTTTGGGGCCCTTGGGATGTTTTGACATGCCCTGACATTAGTGCTTTTTTCAGTTATTTATAAACATGTTAATGGCAAAGGTGTAAATTCACTCTATATAGCACAAACAGGGCTAGCATAATATGTGAGCAACAAGTATGTAGATGTTTGTATTTTTAAGAGAATAATGTTTATGTGTGGTTATTGAACAAAATAAAAATGAAAGTTGCTGAAACAAGATCACAAAACTCATACTAAATATGCGTCAATAAGACTTTTGACAAATGGATGTTATCGCTTCGGGTTCTGGCTTCAAAATTATGTGAAAATAGTCTTGCTTTATCGTTCACAGAAAACAGTACATTGATTTAAATTGTGTAAGACAGGTTTTGCTTGCAAAGCCAATATGCGAGGTGGGCGTGAAGGAGGAGTAGTTTACACCTTAGAATACACCCACTTTGCATAATTAGCCATTCATTCAGGTGTGACACTGACTGAGCCACAATGCAATGACAAAAGATATATTTAGAAGAAGGCTTTTATTGACCATTTAAGATTTTGCTTACATCTATCTTGTAAATATGTTTTGCTATTTTATTAAAAAGGTTACAATTACAACAATAATTACAATTTCAACAATATTTCAAGTGTACTCTTTCTTTGTAAAAAAATGATTATAGGCCTACATTTTATCATATGTATTCATTAGTTTGAATATAGCCAACATTGGAACAGCTAACATCTTAGTTGATGACTTTATTTTTGACAAAAATTGTATTTTATATATATATATATATATATATATATATATATATATATATATATATATATATATATAACATATGAGCAGAAATTGCTAAACAAAAGCTTATTTGATGTGGCTGTATATTCTACAGTAAATAAAAAAATAATCAGTCGGCTATAAACAAAGCAATTGTGAGCGATAAATAAACAAAAGTAAAGGCAGGTATCTCACAGTAAATGCTTATGCCCCGTTGATGCGGGCTCTAAGCGAATCAAATGTGAGCAAAAAAAACAACAAAAAAACATATCAGAATGATTTCTGAACTCTGATGGTTAGTGGAAGGTGGTCAGCAGAGCACACACATCTGAACACAGTCACACATCTTTATGCCACTCTTGAAAACAGTTCCTGTTCAGTTGAAGACATAAGTGAACATTGCATGCCTGGCATTTCCATGGTGTTAATTGCTTTTTACCACGCACTGCTTTGCAATGCACACATGAGCGGCGACCAACTGTGGCAACATCCCTGTCATCTGAAGTCAGCTCAGCTCCTGGAACCGGTACATGGTCACTATCGGTCCGTTTTGGTGCCATTTTCTGTGACACACCACAGAGCTCTGTGATAAGTTGCTCCATAAACTCTTTATGGGACAAGTTACCATGTAGCTCTTTGTGCACAATGAAAGAGTTGGTGGAAGCAATGTCCAAGAAGTGTAGAAAAATCTTTCTGTACCACTTCATGGTTTTGTGCTGTGTTGTGTAATACTGTATCAGCTGATCAGACAGGTCAACGCCCCCCATGTGCTTGTTGTATTCAGTCACAGGTGCAGGACATGGAAATGTCTTTGTCCTCCATGTATCTTGCGTTTTCACCCTCCTCTGCGCAGTGTTTCCTGTATAAGCAGGATGGATGGTAGAACAGACAGATACCTCTCGTGTGTCCATCCACTTCACAAATACAAGAGGACCATCGCGAATCCACCTGATGGATCCCCTGGCAGATTTTTTAGAGAGTGAATTAGCTGTATTCCGAGGGCAGTCCTTCCTGTTGTCCCTGTAAGTCCCACATGCACCAAACTTCATTGCAAACAAGTCTTTGAGGAGCTTTGGACTTGTATAAAAATTGTCCATGTACACATGGTACCCAGAACCTAAAAATGTGTGGTCTAAAAGAGATGTTACAGCATCATATGACAGTCCATGGCCTGTGGGAAAGTTGTTCTTTCCTGTGTACACAGAAAAGTCCACAGTGTATCCATTCGATGAGTCTGCAAGAACAAACAACTTGAAACCCCATCTGGTTGGCTTGGCTTTCATGTACTGCGTCATACCTGTGTGTGCTTTGCATGCCACCATTCTTTCATCCACAGCTAAGTTTCTTTTAGGATGATAGATGGATTTACAAGCCTGACGGATCGTGTCCATGAGAGGTTTGACCCTGCAAAGACGGTCATGTTCAGGTGTGCCCCTCTTTCTGTCATTATCCATATCTGCATCTGGGTGACTCATGTGCACATTCCATGAAATGATGCGGTATCTGTCCCGGGACATAACTGTAGCTGGAAAGGGTACGGAGAAAACACTGCTTTGCCGCCAGTAGTCGCTGATGGAGCTGACCTTCACCATGGCCATGTAAAATAGCAACCCAATGTAGCGATACATCTCACTGATGCTGACATCTGTCCATTTATATTTGCTGCCCTTTGCAGTTGCCTTGGCAGCCTGGGCATTGGTGTTGTGGCACAGAGTTGAGACAGCACTTTCTGAAAAAAATTGTTTGAATAGACTCATGGGTGAATGTGAGTCAACAGGGCTCAGTTGTGGTCCAGTTTCCCGTGCAGGACGGAAGCGCACAGTCTGTGGAACCATGTCAACATCAGTCTCTGTTTTCCATGCCAGAGTGGACTGCCTGTTGCTTGCCTGCTTGTTTGCCTTGGCTCTCTTCGGGACAGGTGCTTGGACATGTTCATTGTCACATCTGTAAAAAAAAACACAAAAAAAACACACAAAAAAACACGTGAGCATGCTGATAACACAATCAAAGAAATTGTATTATCATTATCGATCACTAATGGCCATGGATAAAAAAAGACAACGTTTTTTTTGTCATTTCACACAAGAATAGGTAGGCTACTTTTATATTATGACGCTGTAAACACAATCAGGCTACATTTCATCTGTAAAATATTACGTCTATGCACTTACTCAGTATGATTCTCGATGGCACTGAGAACTGAACGACACCTGCGTGCCCCTCTGCGGGGTGCTGGAGAAGGAGAGCTTGACACATTCCTAAAAAAACAACAACAAAGTAAAACTGTTAGCATACATTATTCAAAGTAAACTGATGAGCAATTGATGGTTATGGACACACAATGTTTTGTTGATAGGCCATAGGATGGAGAAATATCTATTTATGGGCCGTAGACCGCGTCACCGCGAGTATCTGTTGATGGGCTATATACACCGCACGCATTTAGTGACGCACGCAATGAACGGATCGTTCGCGAACGATCACTACACTACATTTAAAAAATTTACACCTGTATTCACAAACATCTGTGCATAAGGCAGTATTGAAGCATGATAAACTGTCATAGGCTAACCAAAACCGAACATTTATATAAAAATATAATGTATTTAGACAGTATCACATATTTTACCAGAGGCTGAAATATATTTGCACTAAATCACATTATATAAACTAAGTAGATATTCACAAACATGCTACATTACGCATAAGGCAGTATTGAAGCATGATAAACACTGTCATAGGCTAACCAAAACCGAACATTTATATAAAAATATAATGTATTTAGACAGTAGCCTATCACATATTTTACCAGAGGCTGAAATATATTTGCACTAAATCACATTACACCTAAGCAGATATTCACAAACATGCTACATTACGCATAAGGCAGTATTTTAGCATTTTAACCAGTGTCATAAGCTAATCAAAACTGAGTGAAATATATTTCATATACAAATATGTTTAAAGAGCAATATTACATTTAAAAAAGTTTACACTTGAGCGTATACACGAATGTTAGGGATATTGTAAGGCAATCGTTCCTGTAAGATGTCAAAAGCTAGCCAAAACTAGGCAAAATATAGTCTGAAAATTCATATGAGTTCTATATTATCAGAAAAATAATTATATAACAGTAAACAACTTACTCAGAACATGTATCCTCGGCGGGATCAATTCGCTCTTGAAAATGCACCCGTTCGTCGTCCGAATTGCAATCTTCCTCTGAGGAAAAGGTGAATTCTTCCTCGCTGTCCAGAATCATCTGAAGGGCGTCTTTACCGGAGAAACGTGCCATCCTCGGAGCGCGATGAACTATCAGTGAATCTGATGAAGAAACTTTGTGTTTTTATGGCATTGATCGGGGGGCGTGTGCGATGCATAGATCACCTAAACTATTTACCATTTGAATAGCGCCGGGGGCGGGGCGGCCTCAGCTCATTATAGAGATAATGAAGCAGAAGGAAAAACGGTACCTCTCCTTGCTTTCAAACGGATTACATAAGCTGAGAATATTTGTTTTTTATATAAATTACTTCGTTTAAAAGAAGAGATTTCAAGCTTCATAAAGACATATATCACGTGTCTGTGTGAGAAGGATTCGCGGAGTTATTGTTCATTTTCGGACGCGTTTCAGAATGGACTACACTGACAGAGAGAAGGCAGAACTCGCTTCGTGTTTATTTTTCTTTATTTGTCAAAAAGCAAAACACTTTGTTTTTATTGTGAGTATACACAAAAATAATACACATTTAACAGAATCGATTGATGTATGACACGTGTTTGTAATATCAAAGTCAACAGAGCAAAATTAATCTCTTTTGAACTGATAAAAAAAAAAGCGAGCTGGTATCGCCGGCGAGACCGCCGACTTCAGGGGGTTAATGTAAACTGCTAGAAGCCATTGATACTCAATTAAGCTTTAAGCTATTTCTGTCTAACTAATAACTTATCTATCTATCTATCTATCTATCTATCTATCTATCTTCAAACCTTTTCTATCTATCTATCTATCTATCTATCTATCTATCTATCTATCTATCTATCTATCTATCTATCTATCTATCTATCTTCAAACCTTTTCTATCTATCTATCTATCTATCTATCTATCTATCTATCTATCTATCTATCTATCTACAAACCTTATCTATCTATCTATCTATCTATCTATCTATCTATCTATCTATCTATCTATCTATCTATCTATCTATCTATCTATCTACAAACCTTATCTATCTATCTATCTATCTATCTATCTATCTATCTATCTATCTATCTATCTATCTATCTATCTATCTATCTATCTATCTATCTACAAACCTTATCTATCTATCTATCTATCTATCTATCTATCTATCTATCTATCTATCTATCTATCTATCTATCTATCTACAAACCTTATCTATCTATCTATCTATCTATCTATCTACAAACCTTATCTATCTATCTATCTATCTATCTATCTTCAAACCTTTTCTATCTATCTATCTATCTATCTATCTATCTATCTATCTATCTATCTATCTATCTATCTTCAAACCTTATCTATCTATCTATCTATCTTCAAACCTTTTCTATCTATCTATCTATCTATCTATCTATCTATCTATCTATCTTACAACCTTTTCTATCTGTCTATCTATCTATCTATCTATCTATCTATCTTCAAACAGTTTTTATCTATCTATCTATCTATCTATCTATCTATCTATCTATCTATCTATCTATCTATCTATCTATCTATCTTCAAACCTTATCTATCTATCTAT